>CM068715.1:9101114-9767426 GCA_035079005.1 Fraxinus americana
TTTATACTTAACTGATTTTAATTCCAACCTATTATCTGTTAGTAAAATAACTCAAGATTTGAACTGTAATGTTATATTCTCACCTAATAGAGTGACCTTTCAGGATCAAGAATCAGGGAAGAAGATTGGTGAGGGATTTTTTAAAAATGGTCTTTATTATCTTGAAGAAAATTCTATCAGATGTCATATGTCACTCAGTCCGGTAGATCATGACAAGTTGCTACATTGGAGATTTGGCCATGCGTCTGACCAAGTTCTAAACAAACTTTTTTGTTATAAATTAGACTCTAGCTATTGTGATGTTTGTAAGCTTGCAAAACAAACTAGGCTACCCTTCTCCTTATCCACCCATGTATCAGAAAAATATTTTGATTTGATCCATTCTGATGTGTGTGGCCCGGCTCCTGTTGATTCTTACAATAGCTTTAAATATTTTGTCACATTCATTGATGATTTTTCTCGTACCACTTGGATTTATCTGTTAAAAGGAAAAAAATGAAGTTTTCTCATGCTTTCAAGAATTTTTTAATTTTGTTGAAAACCAATATAATGCAAAAATTAAGATTTTTAGATAAGATAATGGAACAGAATATGTAAACAGGATTTTTTTAGAATTCTTTAAATTAAAAGGGATTTTACATCAAACCACATGCATTAATACACCTAAACAAAACGGAGTTTCAGAAAGGAAAAATCGTCATCTCCTTGAAGTTACTAGATCACTTCTTTTTCAAAGTAACATTCCAAAAACCTATTGGTCAGACGCTGTGCTAACTGCAACATACCTTATAAATAGATTGCCAGTGCAAGGTTAAAAAACATGAGTCCCTTAGAAATTCTTAAGGGTAGAAAAAATGACCTTGACCATATACGAGTTTTTCGGCTGTATATGTTTTGTACACATAAAAAGACATGACAAATTGGATAAAAACTCGGTTAAAGCCATTTTTTTAGGATACTCTTCAGAAAAAAGGGATATAAGTGTTATGATCCAAAAACTCAAAAACTTTACTTATCACGAGACGTGTCCTTTTTCGAAAGCAAGCCCTATTACCAACCAAATGAACAAAAACATGTACAAAGTCAACCAACTATGTTATCCCCAAATAATTTTGTTTTCCCTGAAGAAATGAATCAAGAACAGGTTGAGCATGAGGAGGACGAACAGATTGGTGGAATAGGTGCAATTTCTTCAGGGGGAGAAGAAAACGAGGAAAATGAGCTACGTGAGGAACCAGCTCAAGAAGAAATTAGCTTGAGAATATCCACTCGTCAAACTCGACCTCCTGCCAGATTAAGGGATTATGTATCTCATCAGGTGATATATCCAATTCAAAAGGGTGATGTATACCATCAGGTAATGTATCCTATTCAAAACTTTGTCTCTTATAAACAGGTTTCTCCTGAATATCGGGCTTATTTGGGTAACATATCCAAACAAACCGAACCAACCAACTTTAATGAAGCCACCCAGGACCCTATCTGGTGTAAGGCTATGAAGGAAAAACTTCAAGCTTTAGAAAAAAATGACACATGGGATGTTGTCTACTTACCTAGAGGCAAAAAACTTGTAGGTTGTAGATGGGTTTATAAAATCAAATACAATAGTGATGGTACGATTGAAAGGTGTAAGGCTAGGTTAGTTGCCAAAGGTTTTACCCAAACCTACGGCATTAACTACCAAGAAACCTTTGCACCGGTAGCGAAAATGAGCACCGTAAGAATTCTATTATCAGTAGCCACCAACTTAGGATGGAATCTGTTTCAAATGGACGTTAAAAATGCTTTTCTTCAAGGAATTCTGGAAGAAGAAGTCTACATGACCCTTCCCCCAGGCCATAAAAATACTTCAGATCCATCGCTAGTATGTAAGCTAAAAAAGTCAATCTACGGACTAAAACAATCTCCAAGAGCATGGTATGCCAAGTTAAGTTTTTCCCTTTTGAAAAATAATTTTATCAAAAGCACCGCCGATTCATCTATGTTTGTCAAACACTCACAAAATTCCATTACTATTATTCTAGTCTATGTTGACGACATCATCATCACTGGGAATGATGATGAAGAAATTAAAAGGGTCAAACAACACTTAAAAGACGAATTTGATATTAAGGACCTTGGAAAACTCTCATATTTTCTTGGAATAGAAATAACTCACTCCAGCAAAGGCTTATTTCTATCCCAAAGAAAATATGTCCTTGATTTGTTAAAAGAAACTGGTAAGCTAGGAGTTAAACAAGCCGGTACCCCAATGGAAACCAATGTTAAACCTGGTCCAGAAAATGGTGATCCACTACCTGACATAGGACAATATCAAAGGCTGGTAGGGAAACTAATCTATTTTACGGTTACCAGACCTGACATTGCATTTGCAGTAAGTGTTGTAAGCCAATTTATGCATGCTCCGCGTACCAGCCACTTGAGTGCCATTGATAGGATACTAAGATATCTTAAAAGCACTCCAGGTCAGGGAGTTTGGATGTGAAAAAATAATTCTAATACTGTAATTGGTTTTTCTGATGCAGATTGGGCAGGGAGCTGCGATAGAAAATCAACCACAGGTTTTTGTACCTTTGTAGGTGGCAACTTGGTCACTTGGAAAAGCAAAAAACAAAATGTTGTAGCAAGGTCAAGTGCAGAAACAGAGTTTCGTGCCATGGCATCCACAGCGAGTGAGCTCGTTTGGATCAAGCAACTACTTAGAGATATGAAGACAGAGCACTTAGGAACTATGCAAATGTACTGCTACAATCAAGCTGCGCGACATATTGCATCCAATCCAGTCTTTCATGAGAGGACAAAACACATCGAAGTCGATTGTCACTTTGTCAGAGAAAAAGTACAATCGGGAGAAATAGAAACCCCATTTGTCAGAAGCAAAGAATAATTGACGGACATCTTTACAAAGGCACTCGACAAAACTAGTCATCTTAACATTCTTGGCAAGTTGGGATCAATTAATTTATTCGAACCCAACTTGAGGGGGAGTGTTGAAAGAACTAGTAAACATAATAGCCTCAGATCTTAAGTTCATCATAGGCTCTGTTAGGAAGGCATCAGATCAGTGAAAGCATCAGTTCATCACAGGCCTCAGACCTGTGAAGGGTCAATTCATCATAGGCCACTTTAGGTAAAAAAGGAGCAGCAGTATTCAGAGAAGTAGCTACTCTACTTTTAACCAATTTCTTGTATTGTACAGTAGGTCAACATTAGCATAGAACATAGGCAATCGTTGCTTATCCTTCTATATAAGCTACCACACTCTCCCATTGTAAATCAGAACATATAACAATACAACTATTGTTCATCATATTTACTATCTGAAATTCAACATTCGGCCACTGATATAGATCTTAGAAGAGTCATACTTCAAAAGCTAGCTGTTGAAGTTGGAGAACTCAAGTCTATATAAATCACACAACGAAAGCTCATATTTTCGACGTGGGATTCAAGTCCCATACCTTGCAATTGGAACCATGGCAGTCCACCACACTCCACGATCCCAACGTCCAGGATCCAGATCGAACTGACTTTGCACTAGTCCATGACTAGTTCCATACGAACACTGCTATACCAGCGTCACTATCCGCATCGCTCGATTGCAACCAGGAGACATGGTGCATATCATTGATATAGATTTTATGAAAGCCATACCTCCAATCCAGTCATACTAACTCATCATGGTCGGTTGGGAGGATAGTTTTCCGATCTGTCTGGCTTTTCTGTCAAGCTTTCAAAACTATGGTTCTAAAAGATTAAAAAACTTAAAAACTATCCAGATCCTTGGATAGCTCTAGAGCGAAAGGCATTAGAAGGGATTTAAAAACTATCCAAATCCTTGGATAGCTCTAGAGCGAAAGGCACTAGAAGGGATCATTTGGTTCATTCAGGGATTTATCCAAAATTATAAGATCTGAACTAAATTGTGTAGAAGTCATTTCTCCCTAGTAACGTCTTCCTGCCTCAATTTTTGACATGAAAAAGGAGCCGGTCGCATACTTAGGAAAGACAAGCCACCAGCTCGGGTGCAAGATACCATCACAACCTTGAAACTAGACATGCAACTATTTAAAACTGAGACATCCGAACCTACAAAATTCTCAATGACGCACACATGAGAATGGGAGGTGGAAATTGCATATTCTAATACATCACAAGTAATCATGATGAGTATGCATAGCACCACAGTCTGTTCTGCATTTTTCTTCAGTGATGGTGCAAAAAACTAGGATTAGAGATGGCTTTGCTCCTTTCTAATACCTTCAAGTAGGTAAATACAAGATCCATTGCACGGTGTATCTCTTATCAAGATAGAAATGAGAAAATATTTGAAGTGCACTCAAGACAATTTATTTGCAGCTAAAGATCCTGAATTTGGTACCACTACAAAGGACAAAATTCAATTCATCACCCTTAGAAATGCTCTGAGGAGAAAACAACAGATAAAATAAAGCAACTAAGCTAAACACCAAGCATAAAAATTATACTCCCCGTGAAATTGCACAAGTTATTAAACAATCCAAAATGATACCTGAAACATGTCAGAAGCCTTTACAAATTCAATAATAGTGTGGACAGCTTCTTCCTTAGCTTCATTCATAGTCAGTGCTTCTTCACCAGAAAAGGTCAGCAGATACTTGACCAAATATTTAAAACAATCTTTTGCAGAGCTGAAAATCCAGCCAAAAAATAAAAATAAAAATCAATAATGAATCATTTCATACAGCCCCTGTTGGGCAACCATTATTTGAAATTTTTTCTACATATTCATTTTTAACTACATATTCACATAATAAAATATTGTGCACATTAACCCAAAATTTTTTCCAATATTTTAACCACACATTCTCCTAAAAATAAATATTCAAAACATTGTTTTAGCCAAATAATGGCTATCAACCGAAGAAAATTGGGCAATTTGAATCATATAATGCAAGGTTCTCACCTTCTTTTTTTGTTTTTTTTAAAGAAGAAAGCAAGTTTCTCACCTCTTGTTTTCCTTCAAAATATTAGCGACCGCAAGAAACAGCTCTCTCTGTTCCTTAACTCCAAGATTCCACTCCCTCAAAAGGCTATCAATCTTTTTAAATGGGGGTACAACATGTTCAGGGACTTTTCCATTCGCTGCTAAATTAAGGGACTTCATGTACACAAAATACTGGCTATATGGGCTCTCCAATTGGTTGTAGAGGTTAAACAAACTGTAAAGCGGGAAGAAACAGAAAAAAAATATATATTAGTGATTAGACAGAAGATGTAAAATTCACTGAACTATACTGATTATGGCCAATGGACATTACGTCTCTAAGCGAAATGCAGTCTTATCATTTGGCTGTAGGGAAACTTTTGTGGATATAAGCTCTGCGATCTCATGAACTTGATCAAGGCTCTCGGGCTTTGTGACAAGGTTGCAAATAATAGTGCAGACGCATTCAAGATCTGAGGTTAAAGCCGTCAATTAGCGTCTTATGTATAGCCAAAAGCAATATCAAGACCGTTAACCAGCCAAGAACACAACAAAATAGCAATTCATTATAAAAGATCTAAAGCTTTTACCAGATATAATATTTGAAAGAAAAAGCAAGTTCAAGTTTTCAACAATTAATCGCAACAAAGTACAAAATGGGCTTAGATCAAGAAGGGAGCAGGTGTAAGTGTTATGCCCTAAGTCCAATCAATTTTGGACATAAACACTTTAAATATATATAATTGATACATGTATGACTATATCTATTATTTAACTGAATTAATATTCTAATAAATTAAATAATAGAATCCATAGATTCAAGTCTTGGTGATTTGTTAATCACAAGGAGTTGTGATTGTGAGATACAAATTACAAATGATCGAATCTTAAATCGTCAGTGGTCGAAGTAATAACGAGATACGGATATCGTTATTACGGATAGATCATCGCGCGTTGCATTCTTACTTGTGAAGTAAGTAGCTGATCTCACAAGCTAAAGTGTGGTGACACTTGAATGAACACGTGGATGTTTTGTTACAGAACAAAACATTGGAGACCCGCTGGGAGATTCCACATAGATAACTATCTGAGTGTTAGTCGTTAATCTCTAACGTTCGATAGTGAAATTGGTCCTTTGACTTGAGGTCGTCATAGTACCTTATATGAGGACAGTCATACTTTGATGGTATTGGATGTTACTCTACCAATGGTCGCTAATATAGCATCGTTTGGGTATGTCAAGAATCATATGAAGGTTGTGAATGATCAATAGAGGATTCGTCGCTCTTAGATAGTAAGAGATTATGATCTACATTTTATCCAGTTAAGTTAATAATGAAATCTTTGGCCAAGGTGAACTCATAAGTCGAAAAAGAGTTTTCGACTTACATTGACTTAACACTGGATAAAAGATATGATCGATAATTGAGATTGACACGTATCCAAATTTCATTATTGATTGGATCATATTGACGAAATGATTATAATTTCACGATAAACGAACAAGTTTAGTTTGTCACATCACGTGACATTTCTCATCACATGTATTGCCTTGACACATTGTTAGATGTCAATATAGGACCACGAATGTGAATTAGTGATAAATTAAAAGGGGTGTTTTAATTTATCGATTTTGATTAGATCAAAAAATAATAATTCACGTCGTTAGGTATCGTGATCGGGAACCTAATGGGTCACACACAAAAGAGAACCAGAAGAATGAAATTTACCAATTAATTAATTGACAAGTGTTGGACAATTAATTGATTGAGTTGCTTATTAATAGGCCCGAATTAATTAATTGGATTAATTAATTCATGGACCAGATTTAATTAATTTGATTAATTAAATATCGGATCGGGTAAAGTTTAGAGATGGGCCAGCCCACTTGGGCTTATATTAATAGGCTGTTAGGGTTTGTAAACTGTATGAAATTTTCATTATTCTTGCTAGCACAAGAAAAAAAAACCCTAGCCGTCATTCTTGTTCTTTGTATGGATCACCATTGGAGGCTGGACAATTGGACAGCTTGGATTGCAGATCGTGATCATCGGAGTTCGAGAATCAGCAAAGAAGTTTGCAGAATTCATCAAAGATATTATTCTCAACACAGTTTCTATCTAAACACATTGCACATCCTTGGTGGGAATTGAAAATTGTTTTATTTTCACTGTGCATGTTAAGTAAATTCCCAACAGCGGTATCAGAGCCCACTTTGTGTTTGTTAGAAACTGTTTTATATCTTGACTTATCAAAATTTGATTAGTTACGTGTTTTCTTGAATCTAGCAATTTAGAAAATTATTTTTCATCTTCAAAAATCTGTTTTGAAAAGGAAAATAATTTTTGGTAAAAAAAAAAAAGGGTCGGAAGGGCTTATGTCGGCAGCAACAAAACACCGCCGGCGAAGGCGGCAGGGGCGAAGCTGTTGCTTCGCCCCACGCGGCAGCAGGTGCCGCTGCTATAGTGGCGCCCGTCTCTATAGCGGCGCCCGTCGCCGCTGTTTTTATCGCCGGGCTATCTTGCTAATAAGCAGCGGCGCCAACTTCCGATTGCGACCAGGAGGCTCTTTGCTTTTGCAGCGCTCCGTGCGCTGCCATATTGGCGATGTGTCGTCGCTGTCAAACGGCGGCGACACTCACCACTGAAGAAGCACCGACGGGAGGCAAGAAAAAGGGGTGATTTTTTTTAGGGTTTCAGAAATGGGTGGAGGCGGGGGCCTCTATTGGAATTTGTGAAATTTCAGGGCCCCGTATGCAATTATGAGAGAAGGGTCTGTTTGCAATATTTAAATAGAGGTCCTGCCATGCAATTTTAGAAATTGAAGGGCTTGCTTTTAATTTTAAACCGGGAGTCAACTTTGCAATTTTCAAAATGAGTTTTGAATTTAAATTTGAAATGGTTTTGAATTTAAATATTAAAATATTTTTTAGATTTGATTTTCAAAAGGGTTTGACCTAAAATTTCAATATTGACTCGTTTAAAATTTTATTTAAAAATTGACGATTTTTATATTTTCGTTAAAATTGGATTTTAATTTAAATATTAAGCTTTGACCCTAAATTAAATTTTATTTTATTTAGGAGTTTTATCCTAAATTAAAATGTTAATTCATTTTAAATTAGAGTTGGACTTTAATTTAATATTTAATTAAAATTTAATTTTAATTAAATTATCCACCTAGTATGTTGTTGAAATTAAAGTTGGACTATAATTTGACATTTAATTGAAATTTGATTTTAATTAAATTATCACCCTAAATTTTCTTGAAATTAGAGTTGGACTCTAATTCGATATTTAATTAAGATTTTATTTTAATTAAATAAGTTCGCCCTAATATCTCGGAATTAGAGTTTGACTCTTATTTTGTAGGATTTTAATTAAATAGTCCCGCCCTATTATTGTAGAATTAAAGTTGGACACTAATTTGATATTTAATTGAAATTTGATTTTAATTAAATAAGTTCGCTAATTTAATTAATTAATTAATTTGATTAATTAATTATTTAATTGTTCTGATTCATTTGTCTAAATTAGTTTAGACGACTTTAATTGTTAGAAACTTGAAACATGTTTGCATATAATATTAGATATTATATAGGAATGCATTTATATGATGAATGTTTTATTAGTGGATGATTATGGATTCGACCATGTGGATGTGTTGAATGGTTAGTTTTATTCTTGTTCTTTTATGGGGCCTGCGAACTCTAATTTATTTTGGACTTGCGAGTCCGTTACTATTGTTATTATTATGGGTCTGTGCGTCCAATATTATTTAGGCCCCGCGCCAACTAATATAGGATACAAGTTGCAGATAGATTAATTGAAGATACAAGAAGATGAAGAGACCATAGAGATGGAGCATTGTATGAATCAATGCTATACCCCCTAAGAACTGATCGACTGGTCTTCCTTATGGCTCGGGAAGACTAGATAATATAAGTCCATAATCGTCCACACCATTATATGTATGTTTATTTACATGTTAGATGTATTATAAAATATATATAATTATTACGATGTGACCTTTTGCATGCAAAACCTCTCGTTAAAAATATTAAATCAATTTGTTATTCGCCTTCCATCATTATAGTGAAAAACGAGAGTCCTAAATCGATCTTAGCGAAATGCAATCTTATCATTTGGCTGTAGGGTAACTTTTGTGGATATAAGCTCTGCGATCTCATGAACTTGATCAAAGCTCTCAGGCTTTGTGACAAGGTTGCAAATAACAGTGCAGACGCATTCAAGATCTGAGGTTAAAGCCGTCAATTAGCGTCTTATGTATAGCCAAAAGCAATATCAAGACCGTTAACCAGCCAAGAACACAACAAAATAGCAATTCATGATAAAAGATCTAAAGCTTTTACCAGATATAATATTTGAAAGAAAAAGCAAGTTCAAGTTTTCAACAATTAATCGCAACAAAGTACAAAATGGGCTTAGATCAAGAAGGGAGCAGGAAGGGAGAAAATGGCTACAATCATCTAATACGAACATCTTTACACATACACTGATTCAAAATTACTTATTAATAATCAATTAATAAAATCCACTTCACTCATCGTAAAGTTGGAAATTCCCCATTTAAAGATTTACTTAAAAGGCCTAAGTTGAAGGCATTTTATTGAAAAATGTCTCACTTATTCATAATTCTTATAACTAACCTTATATTCCTTAAAAATCCCAAAAAAGTCGCTCCCTCTTTCTGGAGTCATCTTCTCTCTCCCTTCCCATTTCCACTTGTAATGATTCGTCAAGATGAGCAAAACTGGAGTCCATTTTAATCGGGGTCCATTTTGATTAGGCTAAGGACTGATTTGACTAGTTTAAGAAAAAGAAGAAATTTATATTTAAGATGCTGTAAATAGAAAAAAACCCTTTGAAATAAAAAATTAGAACTTGAGGCCATTGGCATGCACATTGGGAGTTTGCCAATTTGATGAATTCTCCAAATTTAATGTCAAAAACACCCGTTAAAAAGAAAAATACATCAAAATTACAATGCACCGCAATCTTATTACCTTTCTCCGAGGCTTTGGAGAAAATTAAATCGGCCGAGGTTAGCATCAATGAGGCCAAATCCAACCATCGGTTATGTACCATACATTCCTGCGCCTCCACGCACAATCTACTAACTTGACCCTCCGCTACCTAACAAATTTTAAATATTGAAAAACACAAAATTCAATCAAATGCACGAGGTTCCAACAGGAAAAAAGATATCATAAATCTTGCAAAACAAAATTCACACTTTTCGCATAAGTTTCCATAAATTTGAAAAAAATATATAAATAAAATTTGCTGTAGATGATAATATGCATGTGTAAGTATATGTGTAGTACATCGGGACCAGCGTCTGCCCAGGACATCTCGGCGGTAAAACGGACGACTGCAAGAGTGGGATCTTCTTCGGAAGTAGGGACAACAGTAATCTCCGCCCCCCGAAATTTTTTTTTAACTAAGAGGATTGAAAACGATGATTTTGAATACCAAAATAGGCAAGTTAGATTAACTGATCCAAAAGACAATTAATTTATCGATACAAAACAATATGTTCATCTATGTGTCTAACGCTATTCAAATTGAAAACATGAACGCTAAATGTCCAATTCAATCACCTGTTGCGCAGAGAAGAAATTTGAGGGAGAATGAGGGGTGTTTGTAGTCAGGATTACATTTTGTGGGCTATGGCCTGTGGGTATGCTCTTGGGTAATTGATTCATAAATAGGTCATTTGCTTTTGGATTTGATTTGTGCTATTTCTTAATTTAAGTAACTATTAGATCTTTTGTTTAGATCTAAGATTTTTGTATGGTTGAATTTTAAAGTGTAAGTTATTGGGTCAATATTTATTAATGAAAAAAAAAATTTCAAAATTTTGCGGGGGTGAGTCAAAATTTTTGGGAGGGTGAAACAGAAAAATACATTACAAATTAATTAGGAATAGTGTACCAGCGGACAATGTTGGTGGTGGGGGGGGGGGGCGATCGTCCTCCCTGTCCCCTATCTCCGTCTCTGAGCTTGAAAATCACCCTTCCTGTCCCCTATCTCCGTCTCTGAGCTTGAAACCTAGTTGATCAGCAGAGCTCTCGAGTAGTAAAGATGACGAGATGTGGACGGAGTGAAAGTGAGCAAAACCCTATACGGAGATATTTTAGACAAGGGAATTGCATTACTGGTCCTTAATATGTAATGCTTGTAGTAAATTGGGCCGAATGTTTTCAATCTCTGTTCATTATTCCATTTGTGTTTTCAACTTTTTTGAACTCCTTCTTATCATTAACATTTAGGGTCCGTTTGATACCCTTAGTTTTCCAAGGATTTTCCATTTTCCCACTTTAATGGTGTTTGATGAACCAAATTTTGCATAGAAAAATTTTTCCCACTTCTCCCTCTCGCGCCGGCTTTTCCTCATTTTCATGTAATTCCATTTCTTTTGGTTTTGGTAGGAATTCTGTTTTACAACTTTTTTTTTTTTTTTTTTTGCAATTGAAAAAAATTTTAAACATAATGGTAAAAAAATTTATCACATTTATTGACAATTTTCATGCAAAACAAAGGTAAACGAATGGTAATCGGTATGATAATTTTTTTTTATTTTTTGACAATTGGAACAAATTCTAGATCCAATGGTAAAAAAATTTACAAAAATGCTACTTGTACACAACCCTCTCACATGTGTGTGGGTCCCACATGGGACCCACACACATGTGAGAGGGTTGTGTACCAAGGTGTGTAAGTGTAGCAATATTCAAAAATTTATCACTTTAATAGACAATTTTTATAAAAAAAAGTCAAATGGATACCAAATTTTCAATATTTTTCAAGTGAAAAATTATATCAATCAAACACAATTAATTATAATTTCTGGTAAAATAATTTCTAGTCAATTCAATTCTATGTAAAATATTTTCTTTCCACCCATTTTCCACATTTGCAATCAAACGGACTTTGTCCAAATATTTTGTTTGTATTCTTTAAAATGGGGGTCAAATATTTTGTCAAACTTCTTTATTTTGGTTTTATTTTTTTTGCTTATGTAAAACCTACGAATGACAAATAAAAAAAATTGAAATTCAATATGAATTGTAAAAAGCACGATTAATTGCAAAAATGTGTATTTAAATAATAATTAATCAACACAAGACATTTTGTTTTGATTAATAACGTATAAAATAAGTTCAGAATGTCTAAGTTGACGTATATTTATATTTCGGCTCTATATTTATACTGATTTTTCAAAATGTTCCTAAATTTAGTGGTACTGCATAAGTTACCCTATTTTTTTAAAAAATAAATTGAGCCGTTGTTTGGACTTTATTAATTTGATAATGCATTTTTCTATTTTTTTTCTTTTTAATTACGCGTTATCTAATAAAATAATATTACACGTAAATTCAAAAAAATATCTTCTTTTTTAACTACATATTCTTAAAAAATCATTGTTACAAATACATTTTTTTGAAAAACCTAATTATAATAGAATCAGTTAGGGTAATTAGCATATAACGTCCTCACCTTTCACTATTATTGTGGAAAATTTACTTACATTTTTTGTTTTTTTGGCATTTTCACTATTATTTTCACTTTTCATTGTACAAAAAATCATTTTCACCCATTTTTTAATTTAATTTTGTGAAATGACGAATATACCATTCTTTTTAAATAAAACAAAAAGTGAAAGAAAAACTAATTACAACCACAATCCTAATTTTTTTTTTAAAGCGCAAATAAATCCCAAATAAATTATTAAAAAGGTAAGTAGTATATAATGTACATATCTTTCACTATTATTGCGAAAAAATCTCCATCTTTCATTTTTTTGGTATTTTCAATCTTAATTACACATTTAATTGTGTAAACCATCATTTCTATACATTTTTATACCCCTCTCAATAAAGAGATGTGAAATGATAAATATATTCTTATATTTAAATTAAAAAAATAAAATTAAAGAAAACTATTTTTTTAATTTCTAGTTTTTTAACAATTTATCAGGAACTCATTTGCACTTTTTTTAAATAAATTTAATTTCTAATTCTTTAAAATAAATTATTTATGATCCATTTGCACTTTTTTAAAGCACTTTTTTCCTTAAAAAAAAACTAATTTCTAATTTTCTAATAATTTATTTGGGACTCGTTTGCATTTTTTTTTAAAATAATTTTTAATTTTTTAATAATTTATTTGAGATTCGTTTGCACATTTAAAAATTTTTTGGGATTATGATTGTAATTAATTATTTAGTTTTTTTAATTTAAATATGTTCGTATATTCGTCACTTCACGGCTCTTTATTGAGAAATTAGATAAAAATGGATATAAATGATGGTTTACACATCTAAAGGGTAATTAATTGTGAAAATGTCAAAAAAATGAAAGGTGTTGACGTTTTTTACAATAATAGTGAAAGGCGTGGATATTATGTGCTAATTACATTTTAAATAATTTATTTGATATTCATTTGCACTTTTTTAAAAATTTGGGGCTATAATTGAAATTAATTTTTTCTTTTGTTTTATTTTAAAAAGAATGGTATATTTGTCATTTCACAATTTTTAATTTAAAAAATGGATGGAAATATTTTTTTTGGACAATAAAAGGTGAAAATGTTGAAAAAATGAAAGATAATGATGTTTTCCACAAAATTAAATAAAGTGGAAATTACATCACACCCTACTTTTGGAGATCTCAATTCTAAAATCAGGTGGGATCTGTTTTCTTTCAAAAATAAGATATTTTATTTTAATTAATATTTTTATAAAATAAATATTTTTAACTATATATACTCCAAACCCTAATTAATTCAAAATCAACCCTACCTACCTCCCTCCACCCCCACCCCACCCCCACCCCATTTCCCCCAAATCATTCTCTCTCTACCTCTCCTCTCTCTCTCTCTCTCTCTCTCTCTCTCTCTCTCTCTCTCTCTCCCTTCCTTACCTACCGGAATCCGATGCCTTTCGTGCCCTTTGCTCCAGCAGCGGTACCACTCTTAAGCGCCGCCAGTGCCATCAGGCCAAGCTCGCTCGCTCTCTCTCTCTCTCTCTCTCTCCGTTTGCCTATCTACTAACCAAGATCAGTCCTAGAAATACAATGCAAATCGCCGTCGCAAGGCAGAGGCTTCAAATCGGGTTTGAGAGAAACGGGGTGGTTAGGGTTTGATAATTAAATTTTCAGTTGTGTCGATTTCTGGGCGATCTGACAGAGATCATCGTCGTTTTTTTTGGGCGATCTAATTCTTGGGTGTTTGTGGTGTCGATTTCTGGCAGTGAAGGTTCGGTGCAGTTCGGTGATGATGGTGGGGTGCAGCTCGGTGCCTTGAGTTTGAGTTTGATTTCTCAGATGGTTTGTGTGGCCGATGGTTGTTGTTGTGGTATGTGTGGTTGGTGTGGTGTGGTTTGGTGCCAGATTTTTGGTTTTTGTTTCCGATTGTGGTTTTTAGATCGTAGGTGGTGGCGGTGTGGCGGCAAAGTGGTCCTGGATTTTTAGTTTTTGTTTCCGTTTGTGGTTCAGATCGTGACGTAGTGGTGACGTGGAGGAGGCGGCAGTGAGGTGATGGCGGTTGTGGGGTGGATCTGGTGGTTGCGTGGGTGCTGTTGGTGTAGTGGTGGCGGTGGTGGTGATGCTTTTAGAGACAACGTTGAACTGGTGGTCACAACTGTTGACGGTGGTCATAGATTAGACTAGCTGTGATCGCATAATGGACTATCCGTGACCTTAAAATTAGACAATTTGTGACTAAAAATTAATCTGTGACCTGTAATTTTTTGATCCTTGACCAATAAAATAATCTGTGACCTATAAATTTATTGATTTGTGACCTTGAAATAATTCGTGACCTCCAAAAATTTTGATCTGTGACCTATAAACAAATTGTGACCGATAAAATTTTTGAACTGTGACCTCGAAATAATTCGTGACGATTAAAATTTTTGATTTGTGACTTCGAAATAATTCGTGACCTATAAAATTTTTGATTTGTGACTCCAAAAATAATCCGTGACCAATTAATTATGTACATGTGACCATTAATTGTATAATTATGACATCATTATATTTATTAAATTTAATTGATTAATTAAATCATAATAAATTTTAATAAAAATCTGATTTTTGAAATTCCAAACTTGTTTTCTTAATTTTGAAATAGGGGATACTTATTCTCTTACTTATGAATTTTTCCCATAAATAAAAGTGACGACGTTATGCTCTAATTACCCAATTAGCTATCATAGGTTCTTAGACCGGACCTAGGAAAAAAATTATGGTTCAGAGATTTACTTTTAGGAAATAAAAAATCAGGTCCCAATGTTTAAAATTGCAAAAATCAAGTTTTTTTAATTAATTAATTATATTTCACAATTATTATATTAAATTAAATATTTAACTATAATATAATATAATTAACCCCACCCCACCAAACTCCATCTCCACCATCACCATTGCTTCGGCAACTGTTCTCCGGCCACACTAAATTCCGGCGACCGTTCTCCGGCCGCACTTAATTCCGGCGACTGTTCCGATTCCGACAATTGTTAAGGTCACAGATATATGGAGGTGGGTCACAGAATATTTCGAGGTCACAGATCAAAACTGATAAAAAAATTACAAGTCACAGTTAACTTCGTAGGTCACAAATCAAGAATTTTAAGGTCACAACTAATTTTTTATAGGTCACAGATTAAAAAAATTCAAAACTTTTACGGGTCACAGCTCTATTTCAGCGAGTCACAATCCCAATTTCTAGGTCACGGACACCCATTCAGGTCACAGATTGAAAAAAAATCAAAACTTTTACTTGTTGCAACTTTATTTCAGTGAGTCACAGTCACAATTCCTAGGTCACAGACACCCACGACAGCCGCCACAGCCAACCACCACCAAAATATTACATCCACGTAACAACCACCGCCAACAAAATCAATGCACGACTACCGCAAAACAAAGATCCAAAATCTGCACAATCATCGCCACCACCAAAATTTGCACAATCATCACCACCACCACCACCACCGTTTACAAAACACCGACCACCAAAACTCACCTCCACCACCGGATCCACCATCGCCAACAAGGCAACAACCCCACAAACCACAGTACCCAACCACTGTACGCCTCAACACCACAGAACCCAACCACCGCACGCACATCACCCACCACCACTGCTGGATCCACCATCGCCATTAGACCCATTTGATTATCACCATATTTTGGTCAGAAGGCTTTTGTGGAGGATATGAGGGCCGATTGGATTTGGGCTTAGCTTGATTTCCATTGGAAAGTGATTGGTTGAGCTGGAGATCTGAAAGGGGCTCTGACGAAAAATAAGGAGTCGAACTCTGCTGCGTAGCAGCGTCGTGAATCACAACAGCAGCGTCGACGCTCCGGCAGGGGGAGGGGAGGAAAGCGACGCCGCCGTTCGCATGGCTCAACGGTGCGCCACAGTGTCGCGAGTCCGGTGGGGAGAGAAGGTGTGCAGCAGCATTCGACGCTGCTGTGAATCACAGCAGCAGCGTCGACGCTCCGACAGGGGGAGGGGAGGGGAGCGACGCTGCCGTTCGTAGGGCTCGACAGTGCGCCACAGCGTCACGAATCCGATGGGGGAGAAGGGTGTATAGGAAAGAGGGAGGAGGGGGAGGACGAGGAGGCAGGCGGCAAGGAGAGAAGACGGAGAGAAAGACGACGGAGAGAGAGACGAGAGTGGGTGAGGAAATGGTGAATTAGGGTTTTAAAATGAAAATAGTTTTTCTTTAAAAAAATGAAAATTATTTAATTAAAATGATAAAAAAAAAAAACTCAAAAACCTGATTTTTTAAAAGTCTAAACTTAGGCTATGTTTGGTACAAATTCTCATTTTCAACAGTAAATCAATTCTTATTTTCAATCACACATTTTTCAATAAAATAATATTTTCTATCACATCAATAATCTTATCTTCTTTTTCAACCATACATTTCCCATCATATCACTATTCAAAATTAATTCTTCTCCCAAAAAATCCCTACCAAACACGCCCTTTCCCCCTTAGGGGGGTGTTTGACACCCATTTTTGTGAAAGAATGTGTTTTTGAATAGTGATTGATGGAAGAATGTGTGGTTAAAAAGTAAGGAGAATTTTTAGATTTATGTGTAATATTATTTTATTGATAAAATGTGTGGTTGAAATGAAGAAAGAGAAAAAAATGAGAATGTGAATGAAAAAAAAATGGGTGCCAAACGGGGGCTTAATGTCTGGTTTAGTATAATTTCCTCCCGGACCTATTATCATGGCCCAACTATGAACCGACTCGAACTGGGTCATCCGGCCCGTTCTGACACAACTGTGTCAAATAGAAGCCCTAGATATCGATTTGAGAATTAGGATATTTCACGGGCACAAGCAAAGTCGGAGACCTCTCTCCGCCTCCAGAATCGAAAATGGTTGGTCACTTTCTCTCTTCGTGATCATATATATCAATAAAGCTATTTGACATATATATATATATCTCCTTTTATATTTCTCTGAATTTGGTTTTTTTTGTTTTTGTATATACAGCCGTCACACAAGACATTCATGATAAAGAAGAAGCTGGCGAAGAAGCAGAGGCAGAACAGGCCCATTCCATACTGGATCCGGTTGCGCACTGACAATACCATCCGCTACAATGCCAAGCGCCGCCATTGGCGCCGCACGAAGCTCGGCTTCTAAACTAAGCTCTTATTTGTTAGCGTTCTTACCATTCTACTTTGGTTTCCCATTAGGGTTCAATGTTTTCGATTTAAATTGTTGGTACTAAGAAATATTTGGAATTTAATTATCGGTACTGAGATTGCTATGTATTTTACATGATTTTAATACTTCTATGTCTTGGATTAAGATAGAAATCTAGGTTTCTCGGCTGGGTTTGAATCTACCTTCAATCACTTACCGGGGTCCTTATAAGGAGGGCTTCCTTAATCTCTATAGGTAGTGGGATTGATCCCTAACAGAATTTATTGATTTTGAAATTTTAGGATTCTGTCTTTTGCCTTAATCTATTTAGCATACTGAATCAACTCATTGGAATTATGCTAGATGACCTTGGCACTAGTTGGTTATACCTGCAAATAGTTGATTGTATTATAATCTGGATATGGATGATAATAAAGTCGAACAAATTGTCATCAGGATGATGAGGTAATAAATGCAGTGCTATAAAGAGTGGTTATCTTCCAATTCAGTGTATTCTCGCCCGATAGGTTTGCAGTATTATTTGGCCACTCTTGTCAATTAGGTTAAGTTCAATTGTCTTTCTGATTGGATTATGTTCTACATTGTCCATGGAAATGCTGTATTTAGTACAACCTTTGACTGTATCATGCAATTGTAGTTATTGGCTCTAGGTTGTAGTTGAGATTTTCATATGGCCTACTTTCGGCAGCCTTAGTTGTAAGATATGATTTGCTAGATTTCTGGTGCTGGAGTATGATGGATGGTTTTATTTATTTATTTATTATGTGTTTTCCTTCATTATGGATGATATTGCAGTGTTATGGTTTTAAGATCGACTTTCTTCATGGTATTATGTTGAATTGAATTTACAGTTTCAATTCTGACTTAATTGGTTGGGTAGTTGATTTGTACTGCATGATCCTTTTTAGCTTGGATAAATTCACCAAAATTGGGAACCTTTTAAGCTTATGATGTCCAAACCTCTTGGCTCCCTTGAGATAATAGATGTTGCCATCACTAGATAAGTAATCTAAGGAAGAACCACCTCCAGGTGCATAATGGACTTTGGTCGAAGGTCGATCCTGTAATAATGTTAAAATAACTTTAAGAGAATAGTGTATATGGAACCAGCCCACATTAATGAAATTCAAGGTGTGGTGCAACTGAATGCTTTTTCAGAATGAAAAGATGCTTTTGTATTTGCCAAATGAGTGTAGTTGTCACACGGCAGTATTCATCGTCCAGCCTGGCGCTCACCTGCGGTTCCAAGGCACACCTAAAGATTATCTGGGACCGACACATTTTTACGTCTCTGTGCGTGCATGAAAGGAAGGAAGCTGGAGTGAAAGGAGAGGGGACAGAGCAAAAGATACAGTAGAAGGGTTGCTAAGAACACATGAGAGAATGGGAAACCCAAGTCGAGCTATTATGAATCATAAGATATGAAAATAGGCCAAGCAGACAACCTAATCATGCAGTATAGAACCCTCTTCCTTTGAAGGGGAACAAAATCGTCTTCATTGCAGATGCAAAAGAATGTTACCTATCTCTAAGAATAAAGTCAGTCAGTGAAAAACATGGGATGAGTATACAACCGAATGAAAGTTGCCACAGTTGTGCACATATGCTCGGAGGTAGTTGTTTGTTAAAGATTTGGTTGCAGTGTTGGTGTCCATAGTTAGGGGTAGCACCAGATGGGGAGTTGAACCCTTCGGTGCTGATGGAGGATTGTTTGGAGCCTCTGCCTCCAGAAAGGTATCCCAAGGAACCGTGGCCACCTCCGCCACTGACTCCACGACCGAACCTATACCCAAAGGCTGTTTAAAAATATAATAAAAATTTATTTTCATAAATTATAGGCTCCTACGAGAGGACGTAAAGACAGAGATGTGAAATTGGTGAAAAGTGTACCTGTGTTAAGCGTCGTTTTCATGCAAGGGTCTTGATTTCACTTCAAACAACCTTGATTATATTCGAAGATATTAAAAACAATTAAGAAGAGCTAAGCATGTTCACTAACTTTTATTAATGAATTTAATAGAATTTAAGCCAATTTCGTTACTATAAGGAACTTCAATCGCGTGACATCTAAGTAAGAACTTTAGATGGGACACGATTTCTAAATGTAGCGGGAATACGTTTTCGTCAATTCTTGTCTCATACGAGTAGACATGAAGAAAAATAGATGTGAAATTGCTGAAATCGACAGTGTAATTTAAAATGGATAAGTATTGTTTCGTGCATTGGGTTACGTTTTTTCTCCACATTTTCAATTATCTTTGAAAGCACCTAAACAATTAAAAAGAGCTAAGATATTGCGTTTCACAATCTTTTTTCATCTTGTAAGATAATCAAGGATGTTTGGAGTGAAATCAAAACTCCATGCATAAAAATGATACTTGCCGTTTTTATATGACAAGGTGTTGCTTTCATCAATTTCACTTCCCTTTGTCTTTCTGTGTGCTTACATGACACAAGAATTGATGATAATACATTCCTACTACATTATGAAATAGTGCCCGATCCAAAGTTTTTACTTAGATGTTTATGCAGTTACACACAAGTTAATATCCCTATACTAGCAAATAAGTTATCTCAAATTCTAATGAAGTCGTTTTTTTCGAAGATAAAGAGGATGTTAGAGTGAAATCGAGAGAACACGTTCACAAAAATAACACTTGCCCCTTTTAAGTGACACATGGTGGCATTTTCACCAATATCACATCATTTGTCTTTATTCCACTTGTATGTCTCTGGAATTGATGATAATACATTCATATTATATTTAGACATAAATATCCCTATACTAGCAATGAAGGTAACTCAAATTCCATTAAAGTCGTCAATAAAATCGTTAATTTATATTTGAATTATGAGTGGTTTTTAGCATTAATGACATAGTAATGTTCTCGGTCATCATACAAGCTATGGAATTCAATTCTCATCAACGATCCAAGCATGTATTGTGGCACTACCATCTTGTGAGGAGATGTACGAAGAAGTACTGTGATTGATACATTATTAATTGCATCTAGTGATTGTGAGAGAGTGTTAATCACTCTCAGATTGAACCAAAATAAAAAATTCTGCTTGTACAGAATACTGTTCTACTGAAGAAAACCAGAAAAGAGACATGGGGTGGGCCCCATCTCAATTTTATATTGAAAAAATAAACCACCCACCCCCCTGCATGTGTCTTGTATGTATTGTTTCTGTACTTGCATTTCTGTACGTGTAATATATCCTGACATCTTTAGACTTGAATACTGATATTGAAATTAATGCTTGGCCAATGTGGAGTTATTATATTAAAAGAGGTTCAAAATACAACTCAATGAATCAATAGTTCAAATTAAAATTAACAATTAACATAATTGGTCAAATGAGTTCGATGCAAATTTCGTTTCTAACCAATTGAGATATAGTTGATAAATGGATTGTGTTTCACTTTAACTGGACATTTAAGGTCTTGTAATAGCAAGTGACATATCTCGTCACATGAATTGTCTTGACAGATTACTAGATGTTTATGTAATATCTTTAATGTGGATTGATTAAATGGTAAAATTAATTCGATATATAAAAACATATTTTAGTTTATCTTATCCTGATTTAGTGTGGATCGTTATGGCTCATACACAGAGGACGCATAGTCAAGGTAAAAGTGAGGATTTAATTAATTGATAGATTTAGGAAATTTATGCACCTAACAAATTAATTGATGGATTAGATTATTAATTAATGGGTCAAAATTTAATGCGATTAATAAGGTT
Source organism: Fraxinus americana (assembly GCA_035079005.1). Classification (NCBI taxonomy): domain Eukaryota; kingdom Viridiplantae; phylum Streptophyta; class Magnoliopsida; order Lamiales; family Oleaceae; genus Fraxinus; species Fraxinus americana. The sequence continues at coordinate 9,122,552 of CM068715.1, forward strand.
TCGGATAAATTACTTAATATATATTTTTAATTGATTTTGAACTCACTACTTTAGGGCGTTTAATATCTAATACTATCAAAGCGTCACGACATTAATTGGGAACAATTTCTTTCTCAAATCATGTTATAACGTCAAACTTAATCTTGATTTAATTTTCCACTATATACGTCTCTTTAGAGTATTTTCAAGATATTCTTTAAATATGAGATGTTCTCTATTCTAAAGAGTCAGCATTTAAAATCATGATTCAAAAAATTCTTTAAATTAATATTTTAATTTAGAGAGTAAGCCTCCGTTTGGTAACCATTAAAATTTTCATTCTCATTCTTCTACTCATTTTTAACCACACATTCTTCAATAAAATAATATTTTTCATCACATCAATAACTTTTCCTTCTTTTTCAACCACACATTCTCCATGGACCCCACTTGATGTGAAAGATAAAATGTATTATTTGAAGAAGAATGGCTCCCAAACGGAGCCTAAGTTTGACTCTCCAAATTTAGAGAGTCAAACACACTCTCTATGATTAAATGCATTCAAAGTGTTTCAATTTTCAATGTATGAAAACAATAAAATAATTTAAAGAAAAGCTAATTAAAATAAATGATAAACAAAAATAATAAATATTTTTTAGGAGTGGTAAAATTAAGTGTTAAATATAAAGAACTTGTTAGAGTACTTCAAAATTTTAACTCTCTAAATTTATAGATGCTCCCCAAATGATAGAATGTGTTCTTAAAAAGTTAAAGTAGAGAGTTTCATTACTCTCTAAAATAAAGAGTATTTTGTATTTAAAGAATATTTCGGAGATGCTCTTATTTACTTAGCTATATTCTTTTTTATGGAGATTTTTATCAGATTTTGGTTTTTTTCATTGTTCAATATCATTTCTTTATTCAATTACGTCTGACATGATTCAGACAACTCACGATAACTGTAAATACTTGTGATTGTCCATTGCCAATTTTGCCCTTCTATCATTTCAGCCATTACATTTCCCACCTAACGCTTTCCTTTTTTTCTCCAACTTGAAACCGATTTCAGTGAACGTGATTGTTTGAATATTGGGAACGGACCAACACCTTCGCAAAACATCACACCTTCGCCTTCTTTTTCCAACCTCCAAGTTGTTGCAAGTGGGAAATCGGACATAGCGCGTGGTACCCCTATCGCGGCCTTAGTGTTGGATTTTAAACTGAGATAGCTTCGGAGTTAACCCCTTCTGAAACCACGTTTGAGCTCTTTGTAGTGCCCTTTCGTCCATTCTTTCACACCATGGATCCATACAATAATTCGGTATGTTTGCCCATCTTGTTGATTTGATTGTTCCTACTCCTTTATCACAACTAAATTTTATTTCGAGTTCGATCATGGCACACCATCTGTTCGGTCATTGATCGCGCTGCCAATGTGGGTGAGGAGGTTGTGGCCAAAACCAACATAATAAGTCCGACTGGCATGAACCCAAAAATATGTTTGAAAGACTTGTTGGGGACATGAAGGCTTGCGAAGAGAACTGAGCTGTACTATTTCGCACATACATTTTTGACACATAAAAGTAAGAGATATGTTTTAGTTGATCGAAGACGCAGATGAGAAGTTCGAGTGGATTGGATACAATTTTAAAGAGTATAAGAAATCATGGATAAAATCAAATATGAACGAAAGATTTTTTAGTTTTTTCAGTCCGTGTTATTTGCAAAACTTTTATAATAACCTAAAATTTCTCTACTTGTCAGATTCAAGGTAAGTGAAATATACGTATTTCATTGTTTAAAGTTATAGAAGTCAATATTATGATTATGTTATGAAATCATTGAGTTTAGTGGTGCTAAGCAAGAAATTAGAATCACGTAGTTCGATTCTTATAATTTCATGTCTCATCAAGTATGATCACGAATCTCATGGATTTCTCATTTTTCATGTTACATTAATTCACTTATTGAGATTATCATCTCATATGAAACATGATTTTTTTATAGGTAATAATTAATCAATTATTCGAGATGGACGAAGATTGGACAAGCATGCAACCGTGGTTAATAAGATATTTTAATAACGTTATATTATGGATTTAATGATGTTTTGTTTTTTAAAATTACATCATTTAGGATTTGAAGATTTTTTTTTTTTAGAAATATGTTGTTCTTAATGTTCTATTTCTTTTGAAAACTTTTATGTTTTTAATAGTGTTTAAGTCCAAGAATCGATTCGTTTCAAATGGTATCAAAGCCAGGTTTACGTTTCTGTAGACAAAAAAAAAAAAAAAAAGACTGTTCACTATGAACAGTGACCGCGCAGTCACTTTTCACAGGTTTGTTTTATTTTTTAGGAGAAAAATCTGTTCACAGATTTGTTTTTAGAAAAAAAATATGTTCACACTGAATAGTGACCGCGCAGTCACTATTTACTGATTTCAATAAATAAATAAATAAATAAATAAATAAATAAATAAATAATAATAATAATAATAATAATAATAATAATAATAATAATAATAATAATAATCTGTTCATATATTCTTTAAAAAAAATATTTTGAGGAATGTTAAGGCCACCATCATGCAATTCTATATTCTAATATTCGGTGTCTCAAATCAGGTAGAAAGATGTGATATTAATTGAATTATATTATATTATTTACGAAATTACGATTACTTAACATGCAATTTTATGAAATTTATGTGTAGATGCATGTTTATGTGTACGTAAATGAATATGCATGAAATTATGTATAAATTAATTGGGAGTTATTATTTTATTGAATTGTGGATGATTACGAATAGGTGCCTAATTATAGAAAAATTTCCTCATATATTGGAAAGTGTATGTTTGTGAAGACTGAAAAAAACTTAAAGTTTTAGAAATAGAAGAGTACCCAATCAAGAAAAAAAATTTAAATTTGGAAATTCCTATTTTCAGAGACTATTAACAAATTGCTATTTTTGGATGCCTTAAACACGAACATTAATGAGTTAGAAACCAACACTTTGAGGATCCACATTTAAGAAAGATAATAGTTCAAGAACTATATTTAGACACTGTATGTCTGGCTTAGTGTACATTTATTTACGTAAGAAAGTTAATTAATATAAATCTTACTTTCTTAGATTGTCAATGGACGATCGCAATTGGCTAGGGACCATGCCCGAAGACGTGAAATGTTTCTCAAATTGCATAGGACGTACGTGAGGAACCCAACCAAAATCTATTGGAACACTTAGATGCAACAGAAATGATCGTCAGAGGAGCTGGAAATAACGGACACGAGTTTTATAGGGATGAGATCGTTTATCATCTATATAGAACGCTTAGCCCTTATTGGAGACTATTTGTTGAGAGGCTTGAGGAAATGTTCGAATACCAAACTGCCCATGCCGTGTTGATTGCGTGCTTGAGGGATAGATGGATTACTAACACTCAAGACACTATAAATATTGAAAGACCCTTGGGATATGAGCCTAATCGTCTCCTTCCACATAGCCTACCTAGTGACAATTTTCCTAGTGTACCAGCAGTTGACATAAGGGGAAATATTATTAGAGAAGTGATAGAGGAAGATGAGGACCCCAAAGAAGACCCTAAGGAGATACCACGAAGTCCATTTCATTTATGAAAGTTATTGAGATTGAATGAAATAAAATTTGCTATTTTTCTTATTTTTGGTCTAGTAGTTAAGTGATTTTACGTTTGCATTTTATCATGGTTATGGCAATTCGCTCTAAAAACACGAACAATAGGAACGGTCAACCCCAAACCGAAGCAACTGAAACGAACAATGACAACAATCACAACTAGAATGACCAATTCATGCAGTTTCTTGAAGCGATACGCAACATGACGCCACCCGTCGCACCACCTGTTGCACCACCACCTGCAGAGAGGAGTGTGGCTACAATAGTAGAATAATATAGTAAGCTACAACCCCCTAATTTTGAGGGAGGCACATATCCACTATTGGAAGAAGAGAGATAAGCAAACAAGAAAGGATATTTGAACTTGTTAAGTGCCCGAAACTCAGAAGGTAAAATGTGCAACCTTTATGCAGGATAAATGAACAAGACACCGGTGGGAAATGACCAACAGGTCTAGAGTAGCTTGACAAAGCTAGATGTGGAATGAATTCGAGGAATTGTTCCTACAAAAATACTTCTCTAACAACATCTGAAACCAGAAGGAACCGGGATTCCTGGTGTTCAAACAGGAAAACTTGACACTTGCAGATTATGAAAGAAAGTTTGAGGAACTATCTCGCTACTCCCCAAGACGCTTTGAACAAGGTCTCTGTGATGATCTCCGACAATCAGTTGTCACCTTTGAATTAGGTACATACCATGAGGTATTGGCAAAAGCACAATTGACCAACTTCAGGTAAAATGCCAATACTACCAGTAAACCTCAGCAACCTGTACTGCCAGAGAAACATAAATGGGAGGATCACAAAGCTAAAGTGAAGTAAAATTTTGCAAAGAAAAGGAAAAATGGGTTAGCTTCAAGCAACTATTCAGAGAATCCAATTTGTGACAAGTGTCAGAAGCATCACGCTGGGAAATGCTCCTCATGGGAACCAATGTATGTTTCTATTGTGGAGAGACAGGTCACATGACAAAGTTTTGTCCTAAGAATCAGAAGCCGAGGCAACAACCACAACGGTAGAAACTTGGGAATCCACCTAAAGGGCAAGCCAGGGTTTATGCCCTTACTTTTTTTTTTGAAAAATGGTTTATGCCCTTACTGAGCGTGCGGAGGATGCTGGCCAAAATGTTTTGGCAGGTAACATTCTCATATCTAGTACTCCCGCATATGTTCTGATAGATTCTGCTTCAACCCACTTTATTATATTGTCGAAATTTATGAGCACAATTGATGTAAATAGTGAAGTTGCCAATACACCATTAGACGTTGTCATCCCTTTAGGGAATGTACTTAACACAAGTTACATAGTAAAGACAGTAGGGGTAGAAATTGATGATAAGATCTTAGACATGAACTTATACGTCATGAACATACGTGCGTTTGACATAATCTTGAGAATGGACTGGCTTTCAGAGAACCACGAAAAGATTCTATGCTTTAAAAGGAAAGTAAATTTTAGATGGCTGGAAGAGTGTAACTTTGCCTTCCAGTGAACAAAACAAAACCCCTACACAAAATCATTTTTATCTTAAAAGCCCGAAAACTTTTAAAATCAGAGGGATGCATAGGGTTCTTGTTGTCATGTTGGCCAAAGAAGATAAAACACTGACAATAGGATATGTCAAAATAGTACAGGAAAATCTTTCCCGAGGACTTTCCTGAAATGTCTCTAGAATGGGAAGTAGAGTTCGCAATTGATTTGTCTTCTGGTTCTACTTCTATTTCTAAAGCACCCTACAGAATGGCACCCAAGGAATTGTAGGAATTGAAATAAAAAATCGAGGAATTATTGGGATAGGCTTTATAAGACCCAATGTGTGGCCTTGGGGGGTGTCGGTGTTATTCGTTAAGAAGAAATATGGATCTATGAGGATGTGCATCAATTATCGAGAATTGAATAGGATCACCATCAAGAATAAGTATCCCCTTCCTAGAATTGAGGATCTGCTTGATCAATTACGGGGTACGACAATATTCTCAAAGATCGATTTGAGGTCGGGGTATCATCAGTTGAGGACAAAAGTTAGTGATATCTCGAAGATGGCCTTTAAAACTCAGTATGGTCATTATGAGTTCTTGGTTATGCCTTTTGGCTTGACTAATGCTCCAAGAGTATTCACAAACTTGATGAATCGAGTGTTTCACGTATACCTAGATCGATTTGTTATCGTGTTCATCGATGATATACTGATCTACTCGAAGACTAAAAGAGAGCATGAAGAACATCTGAGAATTGTGTTACAAATTCTAAAGAAGGAAAAACTTTACGCCAAATTTATAAAGCACGAGCGGTATTAAATTGGTCGAGACCAACCAATGTGGGGAAAGTTTACAGCTTTCTAGGTTTAGTAGGATACTACAGAAGATTTATAGAAGAATTTTCTAAAATATTGGGACCTTTGCCTCAGTTGATGCATAAGGGTGCGCAATTTGAATGGATCGAGAAATGCGATCGTAGTTTCTAAGAATTGAAGAAGAGGCTAGTTAATGCACCAATGTTGACTATACCTGAAGGATCAGAAGGTTTCGTAATATATAATCATGCATCTAAGCAAGGCTTATGTTGTATTTTGATGCAACAAGGCAACGTAATCACCTATGCATCCAAACAATTGAAACCTTATGAGCAGAACTACCCCGCACATGACTTAGAACTTGCAGTAGTTGTACACGCTTTGAGAATTTGGAGACATTACCTATATGGGGGTAAATACGACATTTATACAGATCATAAAAGCCTCAAATACATTTTCACTTAAAAGGAGTTGAACATGAGGCAGAGGAGGTGGCTTGAATTGGTAAAAGATTATGACTGTAAAATCCATTACCATCCAGTCAAGGCAAACATAGTAGCGGACACTTTGAGTAGGAAAACCACGAGCAATTTGGCAATATTAACAGTGCATGAACCTCTATATAAGGAATTTGAGAGATTAAGACTCGAAATAGTCACAACTCCATCGAAAACTATAGCTCGAATGATAGGACTCTCGATTCGACCAACACTTCGTGATAGAATTAAGGACCACCAGAAGGGCGATAAGTTATTTGAATTTATTAAAGCCAAGATTGATATAGAGAAACATAAAGGATATACCGTAATCGAGAATAAAACGTTGTATTATCAAAGAAGTTTATGTGTACCTGATTTCGAAGAATTGAAAAGGAAGATTTTAGAAGAAGCCCACAGGTTTTCCAAAGTCAGTGAAGGGTCATGAGGCCATTTAGGTAATAGTCGATAGATTGACCAAAGAAACTCACTTATTGCGTGTCCGGATGACCTTTTCTATGGACCAATTAGCACAATTATATGTTAACAAAGTGGTGAGACTGCATGGTACTCCAGTCTCGATTGTATCAGATAGAGACCCAATGTTTACATCGAACTTCTGGAAAAGTCTGCATCGGGCGATGGGAACTAAGCTAAAGTTTTGTACAACATTCCATCCCCAAACGGATGGACAATCAGAATGAACTATTCAAACTCTAGAAGACATGCTCCGAATTTGTGTCTTAGAATTTAGTGGGCATTGGGAAAAACATGTACCATTAATTGAGTTCGCTTACAACAATAGCTACCATGCCTCTATTGGTATGACTCCTTATGAAGTCCTATATGGAAGAAAGTGCAGATCACCTGTTCATTAGAATGAAGTTGGTGAGCATAAAATATGAGGCCCTAAAATTGTGGAACAAACAGTTCAGGCCATTGAAAAGATCCAAGATAGTATTAAGATTGCCTAAGACAGACATAAACTTTATGCGGATAGAAGACGAAAAGACCTAGAATTTGCAGTTGGTGATCGAATATTTTTGAAAGTCATTCCAATCAAAGGTATCCTGCATTTCGACAAGAAATGAAAACTTCGACCGAGGTACATCGGACCCTTCAAGATACTCAAACGAGTTAGAAATGTGGCATATCAACTAGCTTTGCCACTTTAGCTTTTTGTAGTGCATGATGTCTTCCATGTATCTACACTCAAGAAATACGTCCCAGACCCGAGTCATGTAGTAAATCACGAACTATTGAAGATCTAGCGGAATTTGAGCTACGAAGAAGTCTCGCTTTAGGTTATAGCCCAGAAAGTACAAAAACTTTGCAACAAGGAAATATCACTGGTCAAGGTATTATGACAACATCATTCAATTGAAGAAGCAACTTGGAAACACGATAATGAAATGCGAACCAAATATCCCCAATTATTTGACGAAGACAACTCAGGTAATTTTCGAGGAAGTTTTTTTTAAAAAATGGGTAGATCATAATAACTTGAAATTTCTCTACTTGTCATTAACCTAAGTATATGAATCAAGTTGCTTGATAACCATAGTTTAAGGACCAATTTATATAGAAACTAAGGCTCAGGGATAAATTTACACATCAAATATAATTTAGGGATCATATTGCACGTCGGTAAAAGTTTAGGGGCCAAGTTTCATATCCGTCCATAGTTTAGGGACAACTACCATAATTAAAAGAATCGATTATGGAAGCTTTCATTTTTATCAATTATGAAAACTTTCCTTTTTATTTAATTATACCTAAAACCAAAACGGTAATTAACATATATAATATACATGTATATGCTAACTACCATATTTAAAGGAATCAATTAAGGAAACTTTCCTTTTTATCAATTATGGAAACTTTCCTTGTATTTAATTATAGCTAAAACAAAAAAGGTAATTAACATATATACGCCTTGTATGGGAGGGATTAAAATCGGATTAAAATTGAAAACATAGCCGTTATTGTTGACTGTTATTAGATGAGTGGGACCCAATAACGGCCATATTTTCAATTTTAATTGGCTTTTAATCCGTCCCGAACGGGGCCATAATATACATGTATATGCTAATTATCATAATTAAAAGATTAATTAAAAAAAAATTCCTTTTATGAAAATGGTAATATATATGTGTGTGTATATATATATATGCCCCCACAAACACACAAGAACATTCTTTTTCAGAAAACACAATTCTCCTATATGCTTATACAATTATCAGATTCAAGGTAAGTGAAATATACGTATTTCATTGTTCAAAGTTACAGAAATCAATATTATGATTATGGTATGAAATCATGGAGTTTAATAGTGCTACACACAAAATTAGAATGACGAAGTTCGATTCTTATAATTTCGTGTCTCATCAAGTATGCTCACGAATCTCATGATTTTTTTTTCATGTTACGCTATTTCACTTGTTGAGATTATCATCTCATATGAAACATGAATTTTTTTTTTATAGGTAATAATTAATCAGTGATTCGAGATGGATGAAAATTGGACAAGCACGCAACGGTAGTTAATAAAATATTTTAATAACGTTATGTTATGGATTTAATGATGTTTTGTTTTTGATAATTACATCATTTAAGTTTTGAAGGTTTTTTTTTTTTTTTTAAATATGTTATTCTTAATGTTCCCCTTCTTTTGAAAACTTTTATGTTTTTAATAAAGTGTTTAAGTTCAAGAATTGATTCGTTTCGAATTTATTGTCTTCATGTGCTATTTGAATCACTACAACAAAATGTATTTTTTACGGCGTGCAATGCATGCCGTAAAAACCTCTTTACAGCGTGCGACCGCACGCCATATAAAGCCATGCCGTAAAAAGTGGTGTACGTTTTACGACGTGCAGAGTACGCCGTCTATAGAACGCCGTAAATGAGCTTACACGCCGTAAAAAATATCTCACTTTTTACGGAATGCTAAAATGCATGCTGTAAAAAAAAGAAAAGCAAGCCATTAACATAGTTTTTACGGCGTGCAATTGCATGCCGTAAAAGGCAATTCTATTACGGCATGGAAGTGCAAGCTGTAAAAGGCAAATTTTTTTTTTTTACAAAAAATTATTTATTTGTTTGATTAGAGGCAAACCTATAGTAATTAAAGAACACAATTACATATAATCACGTTTTCCATTATTTTCATAAACATATATTTTTTATAGCTAGAGTTATATGCACGAAAGAAAGAACAACATAATATCGCAATTTACATAAAGGAAAAATTGACTAACAATTTACATAAAGGAATAAAATGAGGCTTTTCCGAAATTTGGAACTTCAAATCAAATGAGAAAACTAAAGAATACACAAGTACCAGAACTGTCTACAAAATGTTTGGAAATTGAGAATCCAATCTCTGATCTTCATTGACAGCTCCGCTTATTTTTCATTATAGCTCTGCAGTAGGGGTTTTCTTCTATTTATCACTTCCTTTAACTCACTCACTTATCTTTCAGCAGTTCAATGTTATCCCAATCCCCTCTCCCTTCTTCTGAAGAGTTGATGTTGCTTTCACCATTTGCATGGCCATTCCTCCCTTCTGCCTCGGCCGGCCACAGATGAATTGCGGGGGGGTTGCCACACAATGATCTGCAATTAAAAAAGCAATGAACACCAATATCCACAACATTTCAAAGATATTCTTAATTAACTTATAGTATCCTTAACATGAAACTGGTCATCGACATCTCAATAAGCATATTCACATATACCAATTTGAAATCCAATTAATGAAACGATTGCATAAGCCGCTAAGTTCATGTCACATGCCAGATTAACAAGAAAACTCAATAATTTTTTTTTTTTAACAGCATTCAAACTCTAGAAGTACTTCAAATTCAAATCCTAAAGTTGAATTACAAACTGTTAAATCTCTCAATTATAATGCATAAATCAAATCCGAATTCTTATGGTGGTCTATGCTTAGAATATGGGAATCCATAGATCCGAATTCTTATTCAAAGCACTAATCTCCTCATCCTCCTTCCTCTTATTCAAAGCACTTTTAATTCCATCCATTAATCCCTGATACAGAAAAAAAGAAAAAAATTAATCCCTGAAATTAAACATGAGTGAATTTTATCCAACAATTTTTCAAAACGAATGGCCTCCAACCAAGCAAAGAGCCTCTGACCAACAATTTTGGGGTAATTGAACATGGGAACAAGCAAAAGAATACCATATGCATATTAAAAAATTAAGAAAAATGATATCAGCACACTCCTACCATAGACAAGGTTTGACCACATATTTTCAAGCATTAGCAATCTCAAATACTTAAAGGGAATATAAGGGTACAGACAAAACAACAAGCTAGAAAGTGGAAAATTTAGCAAGAGAAATGAATTCCTTACAATAAGCTGGTAATATTCGGCCTCTCGTAAAAACTCTGAATATTCAGAATCCTTAATTTATATTAATTATTGGAATCTGTTTATATAAACGTATCACGAGAACAGAGCCAAAACTGAAAACTGAAAATTTCCACTAAATATAATAATTTCTCATATATTATAATTTTTTACAATAAAGTAAATTAAGAGAGTAAGGTTAAAATATACCAAACTCAAAACCCTAAGTTTAACACGCACTGTATACAAAAATACCAGAATCAGATCAATAATTCTAGAATTTGTTAAAGAACACAACAAGTTGCTCCGAGTAAGGAGGAACCAAGAACGAGTCACAATGAATCGTTAGAAACATGGCTAGTTACCACAACTCCGATGAAAATCTGGAAATGGGTGATTGATGAAAATCCCGCTCAAAAATTTTAAACGGGCGATTGATGAAGAGGCCACCTCCGATGAAAATCTGGAAATGATTTGAAGATTTAGGGAAAAAGAAGAAAGATTAATGGAAAGAGCGGAGAAAAAAGAAGCCAGGAAGAAACCGTGCGAGTTTGGGGATGAAAAAAGGAAATGAAAAGAAAGGAAGAGGACAAAACCCGTTGGGGGAAAAAAAAATCTTTTTTACGGCGTACAATAGCACGCCGTAAATATATCTCTTTTACGGCGTACACTAGCATGTCGTAAATTTATTTTTCAAAAAAATAAAAAATGAACCATTTACGGCATGAAAGAATTTTACGACGTAATAATAGACCATTTACGGCGTGCTCTAATTATATGCCATAAATACTTTAAATAATTCATTTTTTTACTGCGTGCATTTAAGGCACGCCGTAAAAACATACTTTTTACAGCGTGCAGTAAATACACACCGTAAATGAATGCCGTAAAAACAAGCTTTTGTTGTAGTGAATTATTTGAGCTAGTTGATGTCTCCTACTAAATTTTACTGAAAATGATGCATATGATGTTGAGGAGTCTTTCGGGTACTGCCTTGTCGGGTATTTTGTGGTAGATTCTTGGGGAAATCAGCCTTGCTACAATTATGTAACTCATGGAAGGTAAACTACCAATACTTAGTTCACAAGAGTTGTTGGTTGATTTTCAAGTTTGAAAATGATTCCGAAAGATTAAGTGTGCTTCATGGAAGGCCTTACTTTGTCTATGGGAGACCGTTATATTAGAATAATTCTATTATGTGGGCTTTCATTTTATTGTAAATTTTACGAGTTCGATGTATGGTTTGTAATGATATTGTAATTAGGCCCGGTATATTAGTGATCACTTGCGCCATTGTACACCTTACGGGTTATATTATTATAATGTAGTAATTTTAAGTATGTGGGCCAGAATTTTTGTAAACCCTAATTAGGGTTTGAGTCAGTAATTGGCCGATTTTATGATTTCCTATATAATGGCTAGGTCTCATCTCCTCTCCGTATCGTTTTGGCTTGCCCCATTGACAGCTAATTATTTTGAGGAGTAAGGAGAGGAAGATCTAGCTGGTAATATTCACACACACAAAAAAAATATTTTTCGAGTGTATGAATTTCGAACTATCAATCAATATATGTGATTCTTGTTCCTAGCATGATTATTGAATTATTACAACACGTTAATGTTAAATTTACGCCCTCATTATTTCGAGTTTGATGATAAAGAGGTTAGCAGCATGCGGGTGTGGATAAATTTACCGGGTCTACCCTTGGAATTTTGGAACCCAAAAACATTAGGGAAGATTGTTTCCAAAGTCCGTAAACCAATTTCCACCGACAAACTCACTTCCATGAAAGGTAGACTTTCCTATGCGAGGGTACTAGTTGAAGTTGATATGTTGATTGAATTGGTGCAGTTAGTTAAATTGAAGCTGTCTAACGACAAGCCAAGGGAACAAGAGATTTACTTTGAACATGAGCCGAAATTTTGGGCCAAATGCAAAGTTTTTGGCCATATTACACATTGTTGTAACCTTAAAAAACAGGCCACGAGTGCTAAGGTGAATGGCAGCAATGTTAATGTACCGAATGTATCATTGGCTGCTACACGAATGGCTAGTAGACAAGATAAATCGGGGGCATTGGAGAAATCAGACACATTGGACAAACAGATTTCGGACCAGGCTATTGTGGAAGCACAAAATGGACTGAATACTACTGGAATTCGGTATCAAACTGCACAGGTCGACAAACAGCAGGTTGGATCACAAGTTGGGCAGAATGCTGAAGAAGTAGCATCACAGGCTACCGTAAACAAACAGTATGCCGGACAGTAGATTAATGTGTAGGAAAATCAACTAGGTGACCAAAATGATTGACAGTTCATTGAGGTAGTTAACAAGAATAAAGGCTTGAAGCGTATAAATCCAATCCGGATAGAGGCAACTTAAGTGGAAAATTCTAACCCACAAGGATTGTCCTCTAAAATCACAAGTAATGAAAAGTTGAAAGGTAAGCTCAACGAGAAAAAAAAAATTGTGGCGCTAAAGATAATAGAAAGAAGGGAATTTCCCTTGCTTCATCTTTATGAAGATCGCCTCATGGAATATGAGGGATTTGAACCTACCCGTAAAACAAAATGGGGTTTGAAACTTCATCAAGCAACACAATGTTTATGTAATGGGTGTATTGGAGACTAAACTTGGAGAACCTAAGTTGGATCGAACTATGCGAAATAAATTCAATGGGTTGTCACAAGTGTGACTTCCTCACTCATCAAGTTGGGCGGATTTTGATCTTATGGAATCCTTTGAAATTCGAAATGGAAGTGTTGGAGAGTTCACCACAAGTTATTTAATGCTTGGCTAAATGCAAGTTAACCTCTTATATCTTCCATGTTAGCTTTGTTTATGCTTTTCATACTATTTTTTCCCAAAGACACCTTTGGAACAATATTATGGAATTTGGCTTGAACCATGATTTACCGTGGATGATAGTTGGGGACTTTATTAATGTGCTTAAAAATGATGAGAAGACCAATGGTGTTGAAGTTACTCCATATGAAGTTAGGGATTTTGCAAATTGTTGCCTTAGTGTTGGTCTCACGAATATTAGATCTGTTGGTTGTTATTACACTTGGAATAATTCTTCAGTTTGGAGCAAGATAGACATGGCTATGGTAAATGATACTTGGGTAAAAGAGAGAATCCATTGCCTAGCAGATTTTCAGCTCTCGGGCTGCCTTTCAGACCATTCACCTAGTATTGTTTCGATACTTGAACACGATGGGAGCAAAAGTAAGCCGTTTAGATTCTTCAACATATAGATGAACCACGATGATTTCCGGGATATTGTTCAAACATGATGGAACCATGCGGTTTTTGGGACTAAACAATTCATTCTTTGCAAGAAATTACAACATCTCAAAGGAGCTTTGAAAAAGCTTAATGAGAAGCACTTCGGGCACATTTCTAGTAGGGTCAAGGTAGCTAAAAGGAATTTAAAGGCAGCTCAACTTCAATTACATGATCAGCCCTTTAATATCCAACTTCAAGGTAAGGTGAAACAATTGAGAAAGGAAGCCATGCATCTGTGTGAAGCAGAGATGAGTTTCTACTTCCAGAAAGCTGTGTGTTCTTACAAGAAAAATAGTGACAGGTGCACTAAATTTTTCCATTCGATGGTCAAAAGGAATACCAAAAAGAATCATATTGCAGCTGTAGTAAAAGAGGATGGGACACCTACTTACCACTTCTCAAAACCAGGTTGCAGCAGAATTCATTCGATTTTATGAAACACTGCTGGGTACAGAAAGCCAAGTCCAACATATTGATTTAGCTATTATAAGGGCGGGACCCGGGGTTTCTTTTGAACACGCTACAGCCTTAGCTAGGGATATTTCAAGGCAAGAGATCAAGGAAGCTCTATTTGGTATTGGTGATTTATTGGTGATGATAAATCACCGGGACTCGATGAATATACTTCATGTTGTTTCAAAAAGTTTTAGGAGACCGTGGGGAATGATTTCATGGGTGCAATGAAGAATTCTTTGCTTCAAAATCTCTACTTAAGCAAACAAACCATACGGTCATTGTTTTGGTGCCTAAGTCGAGCAACTCCCATACCGTTGGGGATTTTAGACCAATTGCATGTTGCAATGTGTTCTGTAAAGTTATCACGAAGACGCTCTGTTGACACACAAAAGATGCAGCCCAAGCAGAAGGCCCAAAAGAGTAAGGCCCAATCGAAGTCCCAGTATCTGAAGAGCGGAGCCCAATCGAAGGTCCAGTATGAGAGCCTGAATAAAAGTGTGGGCAAGTGACGTAAAAGCCCACGAAGCAAAAGCAATGCTATCGCCCAAAGCCTGCAGAACGCCCAGAGGCTGAGCGAGTAAAAGACCCTGCAGTCGCCCAAAGGTATAAATCCGTCATCGCCCAAACGGTTTAAGTTACCCAAAGGCCCCAGTGGAAATAACGTCCTGCCACCATCCAAGGCAACGACTTTAAGCAGTTTAAGTACATCCATGATCTAAGAACCTCAAGAATATGGAGTCGTGCGGTGATAAGTTATGAACGGCAGTTTTAACACATTGGCCATGATGAAGAAAATGGGTGGTTTCAAGCAGTTCTTAAGCAGTTGAAGGCCGTCTAAGCAGTATAAAAGAAAGAAGAAGATAATGAGATAAGCCCGACAAAATTGACTCTCAAACAGAGAATATGTAATTTCCTTTTATTAGACTTAGTTTTAATTAACTTCGATTCCCCTGTACTTGTGTGCTTGCGCCCCTTGGAGGCATCTTGTCCACGTCCAAGCTTGTAATCTTCATATTCAATAAACACCCCTTTTTGGGACTTTGTTCCAAGAGGTTTGTCCCTTACACAATCGTCTGATCCCCTTTTAATTGTTAGCGAGCGAACCCGCGCGAAACAATTTGGCACGCCCAGTGGGACAGTTGGTGTTTGAAGATACAAAAAAGGAAACATTATGCCTCATAAAAATCCCGATAAGGCACCAGCAAGTCACGGAGTAGTCCAGTCTGTGATCGAGCGGTACGAGGAGCAACAACAGTATCCTCAGACAGAAGGACAGACTCCAAGCAGTCACAGTCGTTACGAACCAATGACAGAATTGAGTCCTCGAACCATGCGTGCATTGCTTGGAGAACTCACGCAAGATGTCGTTGAACAGGTAAATTTACGAAATGCCCATAATATGGAAAAATTTACCCAGAACGGAAACGTTCACTATGACAACATGGCCAAACAGTTAAATGTTTTGAATGACCTTATGAGCAAATTAGTAGGCCAAGTATGTCAACCAGCCATACCCGTAGGGAATCATTTCCAAACCAGGACGATTGTGGGACATACTTCACCACACAACTCCCCTGGTTTAAACCCAGGTTTAGAAGCGTTTTTTGGCCCTTCCACTTCAAATCAGGGGGCTAATGGAATGCCAAACTTAAATGGTGGTAACGCGAATACTAACCTGGGGGGTAATTTGAACATAAAAGATAATGTACCGAATAACGGTCATGATTTACCCCGTGTTAATGAGGAGGGAAATACTCAGTATAATGGGTATAATGGTCTAAACAATGGCACTTTCCATGCCAATCAGGGACCAAATGTCAGGCCGACTCAAGTGAACCAACAGGTAAATCAACCAATAGGAGTCCCATATGATCCAAATGTGCTGTTGAGAAATCAAATTGCAGAAATAGTACAAGATCAAATGGCTGTTGGGGTGCGTCCTGTTATCAGGCCGACTTACACCAAGCCATATCCTGATTGGGTAGACCAGGTATATCCATGGCCTAGAGGATATAAAGTGCCTGAATTCTCGTTGTTCACTGGTTTAGGAGAAGTATCCACTCTAGAACACATATGACGATTCACATTACAAAGTGGTGAAGTGACCGATTACCATAAGATGAGACTATTCCCAAGTTCTTTAACAGGAGTAGCCTTTTCATGGTTTATTAATTTGCCAGCAAATTCTATTCAGACATGGCAACAAATGGAACAGTTGTTCCATGCTCAGTTTTACAAGACAAAGTCTGAGGTTACACTGGCCGATTTGGCGAATTTACGTCAAATGCCAAATGAATGGGCAGAGGGCTTCTTTCAAAGATTCAAAACAGCCAGGGGTAAATGTTTTGTACCCTTACCTGAAAAAGAATTTGTCAAAATTGCTCAGAGCTGTTTAAGTTTTGACTTAAAGAAAAAATTCAAAGATAGGGAATTCCCTGACTTGTTCCAACTCAGCGCGAACGTGATTAGGTACGAGCGTTTGACAAGAGAGGAAGAGCAAGTGAAAAATTCTAGTAAAGGGACTTACTATAAAGACCCAAACTTTGGCATCCATGCCATAAGTGAAAAATTCTAGTAAAGGGACTTACTATAAAGACCCGAACTAACCAAAGGGGACGCGTATACTTGCCCCATAATGGCTAAACCTAGAGATTTAGCCAGCAATGAGCCTATGGAGGGAGAAAATAAGAAGAATAGAACGTTCTCGTTCGACGTAACTAAGGCTGACCTCATATTTGACAAATTGTATAAGGATAAACAGATAAAGTTGAGCGATAAGCATAAATTGCCAAGCCCTGAGCAAATCAAGGGTAAAAAATATTGTAAATGGCACAATGCATGGTCACACATGACTAATTATTGCTTGGTTTTCCGTCATGTTTTACAGGATGCTATTGAGTCAGGACGAATCATGTTCGAAGACAAAAAGAAAATGGCAGTGGACGAAAATCCTTTCCCACAGCCACTTGAAGTGAATATGGTGACAACGACCAATCTTAAAAATAAGTTGCCAAGATTCAAGTTGGTTATCGATGATGAAGAAGACCCAGAGAAACATGCCAGTGTGTTTGAACGCATCAGAGGAAAAGAACCCATGAAGGATGAGGAAATGTTGTGTGCCAGGTGTAAAGGGGAAGTGAGAACAAATACTTGGAGACCAGAAGTGTGGCAGAATCACCATCGCCCTGGTTTTGATCCAAGCAAGAGGCAGGGAACATCATTCTATAGAGAACCGCCTCCGGAAAGGCAGTTCAAGCCAGTAAGGCATATGAGATCATTCAGACCACAGCCTCGCCAGCCTAATGTGTGGTACTCATATCAGCATAACGCGAGACGGGTTGTGCCTTTTAATGAGATGACCAGGACTCAACAAAGAAGATTCCAGCGGAATTATGGACGGATGATGAGACAACAGCAAGAAAAGCCACGTCCTAAAGCACCAAGAGTACTAGAAAGAGCTAATCAAAACGCTCTTGAGGATAGTGAAGAAACTGGCACTGGGAAGTCAATGGGAGAAATGCCAGAAAGTTCTTCCTGGAGGTCGAAATTTGATCGAAGCAAAGGAGACGAAGACGATACAGAACCACCCCTTACTATCCAGTTTGGTACTTTACTTCCAGTCATGGCTAATAACTATTTGTTGGCCAACGAATTCAAGAATAAGGATAAAGAAGAAAGAAATGAGGAAGAAGCGTGTGTGCTGGAGTGTGAAGAGGGTCAGTTATCTCAAGAAATACAAAGCGAAGAGGATGATGGGATGACTGATATTGAGGAAGAAATTGATCTAGAAGAAGAAAGGAAAAAGAGAGGAGTATCGCGCAACACTCTGCTAAAGCAATTGCATCGGGAAGGAGTCCGTGAAGTAGACTTGTTGGGAGAACCATCTGGGCGTTCTTTCGACTACTACGTGTTATATGGAACACCTAAAAGGAAGAAAAGGGTACCTCGGTCTGAAAAGTACGGATCTCCCCCAAGGATATTACCTCCCCCAACAGGTTGGGTAGATATGGGAGAAACACCGGAGAATGAAGATAGTGCCCAACTAGCGAGTATCCAGCCCGAGGTATTGCAAGTTGGTGCATCTCAAAGGGATAGGTCGACGGCAGACAAACAGGAAGTAGAAATTGATGCAGCAGAAAAAGTCGTCTTCAGAAAACCCACTATGAAACTAACTAAGCATTTAAGGCCACTTTACGTGAAGGCTTTAGTCAATGGCATACCGGTGGTGAAGGTGCTCATTGACAATGGGGCAGCTATAAGTACTATCCCCTTAAGGATGATGAGGAAATTCGCAAAGACAGAAGATGACATGATCCCAACAGAGGTCATTCTTACAAGCTTTAATGGGGGAGCAACTTCGGCCAAAGGAGTGATACCACTAGATATAATGGTGGGAACGACTACTAGGACCACGGTCTTCTTTATTATTGATGGTCCTACTAGTTACAATATACTTCTAGGGCGAGATTGGATCCACGGAAGTCGCTGTATACCATCATCGCTCCACCAGTGTTTAGTATTCTGGAATGACCAAGGTAAAGCAGAGGTGGTACAAGCAGATCATAGGCCTTTTGTTGCAGAAGCTAACTCAGTGGAAAGATTCATGTACGAGGGAGACTATGGACCTGTCAGTATAATCCAGGATGGAAATGAAACTCAGGTCGTCGCACAGAGTGAAGAACCATTTTCGGTAGATGCACTCGCTGAGATGTTCAGTCAAATGAGGCCAAATATAGTGGTCCTAGAAGAGCCAGTGATTGGCAAAAGGACAATCGAAGAATTCTGATGAGTGAGCGACCGAAAGAGCATGTGGCCGAGATCCAGGCCTTCAAAGCCAGATTAGTGGCTTTCAATAAAGAATGTCAAGAGAAAACCAAAAAAGAGGTAGCATTGAAAACATTGGGAGACAAGTTGGCAGTATTCAGTTTGGAGCAAAGTGTTGACCGAGAAGTCAACAAGGTGGATTGCCTAGAAGAAGAAATGCCTACAAGGGACATGGATGGCGAAGTGATGAGAATCAACAAGCCTGGGAACGCTCAAGCACAAGACCCTTTGGTCAAAGTAAACATTGGCGACGTGGGAGAAGATCGCCCAACGTTCATCAGCCGATGCTCAGTCAAGAGATTAGTACAACTTTAGTCGCTTTATTAAAAAAGTATAAAGATTGTTTTGCCTGGGAATATGAGCACATGCCTGGTTTAGATAAAAATTTAGTGGAACATAGATTGCCAACTAAGTCAAATTTTAAGCCCCATAAACATCCTCCTAGACGCTTTGCCCCTAACGTGTTACCTGAAATTAAGAAAGAGATTGAGCGATTACTAAGAGTAGGCTTCATTAGGATGGCTAGGTATGTTGAATGGTTATCCAATATCGTGCCAGTATTAAAAAAGAACGGTAAATTAAGGGTGTGCATAGATTTTAGAAATCTGAATTTGGCAACACCTAAAGATGAATACCCCATGCCTACGGTAGATTCTTTAGTCGATTCCACTGTCGGACACGTTATGTATTCCTTCATGGATGGGTATTCAGGATATAACCAAATTTATATAGCTGAAGAAGACGTACACAAAACTGCCTTTAGATGTCCAGGGGCCTTGGGGTGTTACGAATGGGTAGTTATGCCTTTCGGCCTAAAAAATGCGGGAACAACTTATCAAAGGGCAATGAATCTAATTTTTCATGATATGATAGACAAATTTGTTGAAGTGTATGTGGATGATATTGTTGTCAAATCTGTTAAAGAGGAAGATCATTTCGAACAATTGAAACGCTCATTTGAGTGAATGAGACAATATAAGTTGAAGTTGAACCCTTTGAAGTGTGCATTTGGTGTCAATGCCGGTAACTTCCTCGACTTTCTAGTACACCAAAGGGGAATCGAACTTGATAAGAATAAAGCAAAGGCCATTTTTGAGGCCAAACCGCCTAGCAACAAGAAAGAATTGCAACGATTTCTGGGTCAAGTAAATTTCTTAAGGCGTTTTATCTCAATTGTGCAGGGCGAACAAAAGCTTTTTCGCCTCTACTGAAATTGAAAAACCAGGACGAACTCGTCTGGAAGGAAGAACATCAAAAGGCTTTTGATAGCTTGAAGGTGTATTTATCTAACCCGCCAGTGTTGGTGTCACCTATCCAAGGACGGCCAATGAAGGTATATATATCGGCCGAATAAGAATCGATAGCTGGAATGGTCGCGCAAGAAGACCAATTTGGTGAAGAAAGGGCAATATATTATTTGAGTAGGCGATTGACAAAATGTGAATGTAATTATTCTGCCATTGAAAAGTTATGTCTCGCTTTATATTTCACATGTACCAAATTAAGGGCTTACCTACGACCTGTAACAGTTTATTTAATTTCCAAGATAAATTTAGTAAAATGCATGTTTTCTCGCCCTATCTTACACCAAAGGATAGGCCATTGGACTTTGGCACTATCCGAATTGGAGATATAATATATACCACAGAAGGCAGTAAAAAATCAAGCGTTAGCTAATTTCTTGGCCGATCACCCGTGCCTCGATATGCCTGAAGAAATTAAACTGGAATAGACTCATTTGAGTTAAAACCATGGATCCTATACTTCGACGGATCAAAAACTTCCAAAGGTGCAGGAGTAGGAATAGCCTTGATAAATCCTTTAGGGGTTTGTTACAAATTCGCTTTCACATTGGACAGAATGTGCACCAATAATCAAGCCGAATACGAAGCATTGATTGTCGGCCTAGAGTTGTTGATTGAAATGGAGGTGAAAAATGTGATTATTAGGGGCGATTCCCAACTCGTAATTTACCAACTTACTGGTGATTTCAGATGTCAAAGTGAATCCGTCATAAGCCAGTACGAGGTCGCTCAAGAACTGCTAGAGGAGTTTGACCAAGTAGAACTTCAATATGTCAACAGGATATACAATGACATAGCAAACGAACTAGCTCAAACTGCCTCAGGTTACTTGAAAATTTTAAGTATGGAACCTACTTGTGAATACGGAACAATATTGCCTGTTGTGCAAAGGAGGACAAATAGAATCGAAATTCATTGCATACAAGAAGGAGAGGCAATGGATTGGAGGGTGGAAATAAAGGAGTTCTTGAAAGAACCATGGAGGAAGAATGATAGAAGGATAAAGCTACGGTCGCTAAATTACACATTGATTGAAGGCGAATTACTTAAGAAACGTTCGGATGGGATTTTGCTGAAATGCGTGAGTTTACAAGAAGCCAAGGTAATTATAGCTGAAACACATGAAGGAATCTGTGGAGCCCATCAAGCTGGTCAAAGAATGAGGCGGTTAATTATTAGGAATGGATATTTTTGGCCTAAGATGGGAGAAATGTGCGTCCAACATGCAAAAGGTTGTTTAGCATGTCAAAAACATGGGCCGATTCAGAGGGCGCCAGCAAGGGAGATGGCACCAATCGTTAAGCCATGGCCGTTCAGAGGCTGAGCGATAGACTTAATGGGGAAGATTTACCCACCATCGTCCAAGCAGCACACGTTCATTATAGTAGCAACAGATTTCTCACTAAGTGGGTAGAGGCAATACCTCTAAAAGAAATATCTCAGAAGAATGTGATAGAGTTCATCCGTGATCATATCATCTACAAATTTGGCATTCCCCAAACCCTGATGGTGGATCATGGGACTTCCCTGAATGGTGATCAAGTGAAAGAATATCTGAACGAATTTGGGATCAAGTTAGTAAATTCCACGCCTTATTACGCCCAATCCAATGGTCAGGCTGAATCATCTAACAAAATTCTAAAGAACATTGTAAGAAAGATGATAAATGAGAATGCCAGAAATTGGCACGAATGTTTGAATCAAGCTTTGTGGGCCTATAGAACGTCGCCACGCACAAGCACTAAAGTCACTCCTTTTCAACTAACGTACGGGCAAGACGCGGTGTTACCCATGGAAATCAACGTCCAGTCAATGAGAGTATGTTCACAAAATGATTTGGGCGACAGCGAACGTGCAGAGTTACTTATCCAAAATCTGTTGGAGTTGGACGAGTTAAGGTTAGACGTCCTAGATAGACTGCAAATTCAGAAACAAAAGATCACCAAGTTCTACAACAAGAAGGTCGTAGCCAAGTCTTTCAGTTTAGGCGATTTAGTTTGGAAAACAATACTTCCGTTGGACAGCAAGGACCCAAAATACGGTAAATGGTCACCAAATTGGGAGGGACCGTACAGGGTAAAAAGCGTGTTGCCTAATGGAGCCTACCATTTAGAGAATTTAGATAGTACCAATCACATGAGGTTCATCAACGGCAAATATTTGAAGAAATATGTCCCTGCGTGGTGGGAAGACGAACAGGCAAAAGTTTAAACATACAAAAAGCGATGGTAGCCAGATAAGACAAAGAACAAATTACGTTCAAGCGAAATTTTATTAAATAAGTGTTGGTTACATCTGCAAAGTACAAAAATACAAGAGTCCCTACAGAAAACAATCAGGGGCAAACTATTACATTCCGCCAAGGAAGACGGTGAAAACTGTGGATTCGGCTCGGTCGCCCTCCTAAATGCATTGCTGCAATGGTTGACGAAGAAACCGAGAAACACTCTCAGCAAGCAAAAATGGCTTGCAAAATACCCTCAAATCGCCTTCCATAATTGAACCCTTTGTAGAACACGGAGACGATGGGAAGAATTTTGTTAGCCAACATACGTTTCCTATATCTCCCATACCAAGAAAGGATTGAGACGGCTCCGTCATTAACAGGAAAGGAAACAAAGGGTCGATCATGCGAAATGCCAAAAATGATGGCAGTAGTTTAGTTGGTGGAAGAAAGGGATGAGATATGAGGATGACGATGAGTGTGGAACATGAACGCATTTATAATAGACGAATGCGAAAAGTCAGAATATCAAAGGCCACCTACATTAAATGGCCCAAAAGTCTGAAAGGTGGGAGGGTTGATATGCATGAATGTTAGTGTTAAACTGATCAATTGCTTGGGGGTTGACGATTTAAAAAGAAACGTCAATTAACGCACGAATATATAAAAGCAATTATTCAATAAAGGCAAAAATATTGCTGTTACAATGAATGATCGAGCTGTCAAACTACAAAGAAAAGATATCAAATGTCTCAATTACAATTCCCCCCCAGCAGATCGCATCTGTTCACGAAGCTTAGCCCAATCCTCATCTTGCCTTAAAGACGCAGTACTTACATCGGTCAAAACCTCGGGGTCAACTCTTAGCTGATGATAACGCTCGACCAAGGACTTGGTCCGTTCTACCTCTTGAAAAGCATTACGCTCTTTGGCAGCCATTCTAGCTTTGCAATCGTCCATCCTTGCCTGAAGCTCCTTTATCTCCGCAGCCAGCGTCATCATCAGGGAATCTTCAGCCTTAATCCCAGAAGAAATCTCATTCAATCCAACTTTGGCTTGGTTGATCTCTTGAAGTAAAGACTCCTTTTCGGAGGAAGCATGAACATACTGAGTACTTTTGACCCTCAATTCAGCACTTCTAGCCAACAAAGAAAGGACTTCAGAATGAATGGCCCTCAATGTTGCCTTGAATTTAGGAGAAACATTGAGCGATGGAAGCATGAGTGCTTGTGACAACTTCGAACCCAAGAGGTCAAATTTATCCGTCTGTGTGGCTGCACTGGCCGTACAAACATCCATATCCATGAAGGCAACATACTCAAGCATTGATTGTCTGAGAGTTTCCATGTGTGCCTCTGAGGAGTCAGAAGAAGAAGGGCAGGGCGTCTCCACTTGTTCCCAAGAGGAAAACAAGTCCTGGATGGAGCGCACAACAGCATTAGTACACTGAGAAAATGCCTATGTTAAAAATGTCACCACAACAAAACAAGTAAAGCGAAAGGTGAAGGAAGAAAGTTGAGCTACCTCAGCGGCGACCTTCGGAGGCCCAAAATCATCATCAATTGGCTCCACCATCCGAGAGGACTTCCCTTTCCCCGAATAAGACGAGCTTGTTGCAACGGGCAGATTTGTAGAGTGACCCGGTATACACGAGGGAAAACAAATTAAAGATTGGTAAGTCAACAAATAGAGTGAAAATGTTGAGAGATGCCTTACCTGTTGGTTCGGTAATTGGACGACGGATGTCCTGGGAAGTCTGCAAAGCCTCCGGAGACTGTGATGAAATGTCTAGCACCAAGGGATGCTCTTCAGATGGAACCCCTTCAGCAGATGATTCTCTAGAAATGGTGACGACAGCAGGAATTGGAGCAGGAGAGGTTGTAGCCGAGGTTTCTAAAGGAGAAGTTAAGTTTTTCTGAAACCATCAAATGAAATGGAGGGGAAGCATCAGTTTACGAAAGTCGACAGCTCACAGACAAACAAAATCATTACCTTTCTTTTATGGATGAGAGGAATATCAGCATCATTGCCACCTTCCTCTTCGATGTTTTCCTGCGAAATTGGAGAAGCCGTGGCTGGCCGTTTTCGGCTGGAGGTACCTTT
This sequence comes from Fraxinus americana, assembly GCA_035079005.1. NCBI lineage: Eukaryota > Viridiplantae > Streptophyta > Magnoliopsida > Lamiales > Oleaceae > Fraxinus > Fraxinus americana. Next base: position 9,147,543 of record CM068715.1, read on the forward strand.
GGCAGCAATAGCTGGGGCAGTTGGAGGAACGGACAGAGGATTTGAACGTCTACGGGAGGCTGAAGGTGATTTCGAAGGGCCTTTAATAGACAAGGGAATAGCAAGAACAGGGGAAGAAGGAATATTTGAGCGATCCCACGAATGAAAGGCGCGAGTGGCATTGACTGAAAAAAGCCTACGCTTCACAGACGGCCACAGTTGGTCAAAGAGATGGTGCGTAACAACAGTAGGACTGAAAGGAACGAAAGAAAAACCAACAGTCAAGCGTTTATTACGAGCATCGATAGCCCCAACCTCAGCTTTACTAATGAGATGGAAGCGCTCTGTGATATTCTGAGAATAACAAAGAGGGACGGGCCAAGTTTGGCCAAAACCCAGCTGACGGGCAAAGAAATGAGGAGCATATACTTCAACTCTAGCTTTGGCATTTGTCCCCATCAAGATGTCATGAAACAATTCTTTCCCAACCAAGAATTCAACCCACATAGACAAAGAGGTATTCGTTTCATCCATGGTGGAGGGAGGATGAACAAAAATGGGAGTTTGGTGGACAGAGAAAGGAAAGAATGAAGGGATTGAATTCAAATTATAAAAGAAAGTGAAGACATCCCTGGCAGGCATATTTACAGGAGCCAATCGATGAATGAACAACCCACAACAGGCAACCGACCTAGGAGGAGAAGGTACAGCACCAAGTTGAGGGAAATACGCCCTCAACCATAATTGAGCCAACCAGAGAGGTCCACTGCCTGTAAGGGAAGCACAATTCTTTAGTTGGAATTGGATGGAGGCCATGCCTCTATAAAGGGCAGCCAGAAAAAATGAACATAAATTCAGGGGTCGGCCACGTACTAATTCGTGCGATATGGGTAGATAGCTCGTAGAAGGCTTCAGACTTGGGACACAGAGAACATATTTACATAGCCAAACGTGAAGGAAGGCTACACGCTCTGCATGGTTAGGCTCTGAAACGGAAGGAGTATAAAGGCTTTGCATGCTCGAATAAGATTCAGTAACTGACTTATCAAACTTCGGAGCAGCGCCAGTAACCAAGATACCAGGGAATATGGTATCGCCCAGGGGTGGAAGATTTACTAAAGCCCCTACTTCCCTCAGGGTAATGGACATCGGGCCAAGAGGAAAGACAAAAGTATTGTATTCTGAGGACCAAAAACTCGGTGCAATTGGAAAAAGCACTGAATCGTAGATTGGGGGGTAGAGGGTAATCTCCAGCAAATCAGAAATCCGTGCACGGTCAAAAAGTGCTTTTGTAGGACCATGTTTCACTAGTTGTGCATGCCAAAGACGAAAAGAAGAATCAGTTTTAGGCCAAGTACGAATGCCTCCCTCTTGGATGGGCTTCAATGGTAACGAATCCTGGAAAGGGAGATTCTCCACACAAGGAAACACTTGACCCACTGCCGTTTTCTCTATGGATGTAGCGTCATTGAACATTGGACCAAGATAAAACTCATTCAAGTCTGGATTGGCCGGTGCAAGGTAAGAGGGGTTTACATATGGCCTGGTGAGGAGGTTCTGGAAATCATCGAAACTAAAGGGATTCTCCGAGTGAGTTTGAGAAGTCGTCATAGAATGCAGGATGTGAGTTTACTTGGATTTGCTCGAGAAATAATGAAGAGAAGTAAAGCGGTGAACAATAAAAATAGTGGGGAAAAGACGCAAGGCATGAAGACGTGGTTTAATGGTGCGATGAAGCGGCACGATTCTTGGGACTACGAGAGTTGTAACGTCGTGCCAGACAAAGAGAAGCGATGGTTGGAATGCTTGGTAAAACTCAAACGGTGCTAGAAAAGCGCGAAAGTGAATATGGCAAAATTAATAATCGGTATTAATTCTGCCATATTGGGGGGTAATTGTTGACACACAAAAGATGCAGCCCAAGCAGAAGGCCCAAAAGAGCAAGGCCCAATCGAAGTCCCAGTATCTGAAGAGCGGAGCCCAATCGAAGGTCCAGTATGAGAGCCTGAATAAAAGTGTGGGCAAGTGACGTTAAAGCCCACGAAGCAAAAGCAATGCTATCGCCCAAAGCCTGCAGAACGCCCAGAGGCTGAGCGAGTAAAAGACCCTGCAGTCGCCCAAAGGTATAAATCCATCATCGCCCAAACGGTTTAAGTTACCCAAAGGCCCCAATGGAAATAACGTCCTGCCACCATCCAAGGCAATGGCTTTAAGCAGTTTAAGTACATCCATGATCTAAGAACCTCAAGAATATGGAGTCGTGCGGTGATAAGTTATGAACGGCAGTTTTAACAAATTGGCCATGATGAAGAAAATGGGTGGTTTCAAGCAGTTCTTAAGCAGTTGAAGGCCGTCTGAGCAGTATAAAAGAAAGAAGAAGATAATGAGATAAGCCCGACAAAATTGACTCTCAAACAGAGAATATGTAATTTCCTTTTATTAGACTTAGTTTTAATTAACTTCGATTCCCCTGTACTTGTGTGCTTGAGCCCCTTGGAGGCATCTTGTCCACGTCCAAGCTTGTAATCTTCATATTCAATAAACACCCCTTTTTGAGACTTTGTTCCAAGAGGTTTGTCCCTTACAAAATCGTCTGATCCCCTTTTAATTGTTAGCGAGCGAACCCGCGCGAAACACACTCTTTAATAGATTGAGTCCGATACTTGAGACTATTATTGATCATGCACAGGCTGCATTCATCAAGGGATGGAGTATTACAAAAAATGTCCATCTTGCATAAGAATTTTTGAGACTATATAACTGGAAGTGAGTCGCCCTAGATGTCTTTTACAGATTGATCTTCGAAAAGCATATGACTTGGTAAGTTGAAATTTCCTTAAAGGCGTCCTTGTTGGGATGGATTTCCCTCCAAGATTTATTGATTGGGTTATGGAGTGCATCACTACGCCTTCGTGCTCCATTGCATTAAACGGTAGCTTACATGGTTTCATAAAAGGTAGAAAGAGACTTGGCAAGGGTATCCTCGATCCCCCCCCCCCTTTTTGTATGTGTTATGCCTTAAGTATGTATCAAGAATGTTGAAGGTTACTACCAACAATAATGAGTTTAATTTTCACCCTAAATGTGGTCCATTAAAGATTACACATTTAGCATTCGCTGATGATTTGATGCTTTTCTCGAGAGGGAATGATATATCAGGTCGCATTTTAATGGAGTGCTTGGCCAAATTTGGAGATTCGTCGGGAATTAGAATGAACACCATGAAATCGAGTTTATATACAGCTGGTATTCATGGGCACGAGTTGAAAGAAATTCAAGAGTTGACAAGTATTCCAAAAGGTTCGATGCAGCTTCATTATTTGGGTGTCCCGCTTACAGTCGTAAGGTTGAAAGTCAGTCGTTTTGCGCTTTTTTTAGACAAAATCTTAGCCTACATAAGTGCTTGGACAACATCTACACTCATATGCTGGAAGGGCAGAATTATTACGAGTCGTACTTCAAGTAATAGAGTGTTTTTCTGATTCCTGCTACAGTCACTTCAAGGATCATTATGCTATGTCGAAACTTCCTTTGGGATGCTAAGAAGCCTTTGGTAGCTTGGAAAGATGCGTGTCTACTGAAAGCGGAAGGGGGACTTGGTTTTAGAGACGTTAAATGCTGGAATTCAGCATTGATTGCAAAATCCCTATGGAACATCCACGCAAAGAAGGATACATTATGGGTTAGATGGGTGAAATATGTCTACCTACCGGGAGCATTTGTTTAGGAGAAGACAAATAAGAAAGACGACTTCTCACTTATGAAAAAATTGTTGGAACGAGGGACAACTTGATGCAAGCCACTGGGAAGAAACAGGGTGCAATAGATGGATTGCATAGCTGGATTTCTGGGCATTATTTTAGTGTCTCCCGAGCATATGAGCATTTCAGACCGAAAGGGGAACGGAAGGCATGGGCAACTGATGTATGGAGATCCTTTATCACTCCAAAGCACTCGTTCATCCTATAGCTTGGCGCCCAAGCAAAGCTTCTAACGAAAGAAAAATTGATGCACCTTAATATCGTTAGAACTTGTGCTCTATGTGAATCATCAGATGAAACGGTCAAACACCTATTTATTTAATGTTCATTGAGCTCCTCCATTTGGATGCAATTTAGATCATGGCTTAGCATTACTAGATTAATGACTACAATTAGTAGTGCATTGAAATGGATAAAAAATGAGGTCCGTGGGACATCTGAGCATAGTAAGGTGAAGAGAATTGCCCTTGCTAGTACAATTTACTACATATGGATGGCTAGAAACACGAAAATGTTTGAAGATCTTAAGCCACATTTTGATAGCATAGTGAGACGGATTAAAACACATGTATACAAAGTTATATTATCTTTGTATCCTAATATTTTGGTTCATTTTTAGTCTCTAGTGTTGGGTCGATAGATTTTTGTCGTTTGTACATCTTTTGATTTTTTATTTGCTCGAGTGTGCCAGATGTAATTGTACATGAATTTTTCATTAATAGAATTTGCATTTACTAATAAAAAAATCAATCAATCGTCTCTTTGGTTTACTACTTCAAGCAATTAATCATTTTTTGGTAAAGACACTTGCTCATCCGTAACAACTATACAAGGCAAGATTGACAGACACAATGTTCATCTTAAGAAAAAAAACTTTGATGTAATCAGTATTTCATTTTCAACATTACAATTTTTCATCATTTTCCAAACAAGTTTAGTTAAAGCGTTTTATGGAACATTTCAATTCCAGTGGTGTTTTGGGCTCTGACTCCGATGATGAAGTTGGAGAGGGATATCTAAATATGCTAGAAGAAGGTATAATAGAGTGGCTTTGTTATTGTCAAATCATGGAAGTGTCGTTGGGAATTACCATTGCGAACAGAGACGTATTAGTAGATTTCCCTTTGCGAGAAACGATCATATGTTCATGTTAGATGCTATGGAAGGCAGTGTACGACAGTGCTACCAGGAGTTCCAAATATGCCATACAATATTGCGACATTTCACACATATTCTTCGATATGAGTATAGTCTTTACAGTGAGCAACATGTAGACGTTTATGAACAAGTTGATATGTTCTTGTGTATATTAGGACATGAAAAGGGATACAGACATGTGCAAACGTTATTCAATCATTCTTTGCAAACTGTAGGGTACAAATTCAAAGTTGTTTTTCTTGCTATTACATTTTCTGCATGTCTAATCAAACCAAATTCCAATTATAATTAAGGGTACAGAGCATCACAGGTCACATGTGAATAAGCATCTATTATTCCAAAACTGCATCGATGCAATTGATGGAATGCAAGTAAGAGCCTTATTACCATCTGATGAATGAGTGAACTTTATCGACTGTAAAAGAATACCCACACAAAATTGTTGGCGGAGTGTGATTTTAATTTATATTTCACATTTATGTTGGGCGGTACCGTGGGCAATATACACGATGCATGCATCTTGGCCTGTGTTATACACAGCCCAGATATTCATTTTTCGGAACTTGCTACAAGAATATTTTATCTAGTCGACTCGGGTTTTGAGCATTGACCTGGGTATATAGCACAATACAAAGGCTTTGAAATATTGTATCCTTTTTAGCAGTTTTGTGATGAAACAATAGGATGCATGCGTAGATTTCAAAACGCTCGTGAGAGGTTTAATTACATGCACTCATTTTGCAGTAATGTAATTAAATGTGCACTCGATGTTCGAATACTTAGATGAAAAATTCTGGATCATATACCCAACTATTCTTTCAGAGCGCAAACAGCAGTTGTAGTAGTAACAATATGTATTCATAACTTCTTTTGACGTGCTGGAGTGCAGTTGTAGTAGCAACAATATGTTTCAAAGGTGGAACTTCCCAATGAAAACGAGAAAATCGCAACGAAATGAATGCACCTAAAATGCATTGCAGTGAATGGGACTGTCTAAACAATTATCTAGCACAACAAGAAATGTTAGCTTTAGAAATAATTAGTAGTATTAAAATAGTCATTTGGCCCAGTACTAATTATTTGGTGTTCAGCTGAGTAATGAATTATGATAGCAGCAAGGAATTAAAATAAAATTGCTTCTTCGATTATATATATGCCCTTGTCTAGGCACACTACTTTGTTCAAGAATCCGTTTTCCCATCAAATAAAAGGCCTCGCATGCTAAGACATAAAGCTGCTTTGGTTGTTCAAATTTGATGACAAAAACGACATTTGCAATGAAGAAAATGTCATTTTTACCCGTTTTCAGGGGTGGATCTGGGGGTGGCGAGATCCGTTGAGAAGAAATTTTTTTTGCTGAGAATAGATAAAAGATTTATATTATATATCTGATAATTCATTTTATTTACAATCATCCTTGTTAGGTCAGTTGGTTGGGGTTTCCTCTATTAAACCAGAGGTCCCGGGTTCGAAACCTTCCAATGCCAATATGTTGTGTAATTTTTGGAAACAACTTTTACCAAAAACAAGTGCAAAGTGGATTTGAACCTGTGACCTTTGCTAAAGTATATTGATAGTAAATCATGGCAAGCATTAATTTGTCACTTAAAGAAACAAAATAATATATGTTCATTTTATTGGTTTTAATGCAAACAGAAACATTTTAACCAGTGATTTGTCCCTCTTCTTGATTATTTTTTTTCTCTAATCAATTTATTTGAGAGTTTCGTCAATTAATGACGAATGAATTTGTAAAAAAAAAAATTGGCTTTAGTGTCATAAGGAGACTTTCAACAAAACTTATTTAATTAATAGAAAGTTTCATTTTTCTTTCACAAAAAAATTGATTGCGGAAAAGTGAAATCACACAAGCACATAAAATTGATATAAGAACATAAATAATTTCAACTTTGTTAATATAATAATGGTTGTTTAATTAACTTTAATTGTAAACTGAATATTGATATTTTGTTAATATACTAAGTTTAAGCAACGTGCAATGCACGTTTGCTTAGTTTATATATAATTTATTTGGTTAAAAATTAAATTTTTATTAATAAAGATGTTATTTTTTTTGTTAATTAAATAATTAATGATGTAATGTTTATATAATTGATAAATAATTACACAGTGTGATATATTAAAAAAAGAGTATTACTAGAATCTATAGTATGATCCTATAAATAAATATCACTCATAGTTTTATGAAAGCTGTTTGAGATAATTTTGATTCTAAGATAACGATTCAGCATTTTCCTCATCTTGCACCGTTTCAATAGAGAGGACATTAAACTGCCTATATTTTTTCCCCTTCAGTTTCTCTGGATCTACATAAACTTGAATCTTCCAAATTTCTTTTGATAATTTCTCTGCAATGCTTTTAGCATATGGTCGATTTTCCTACAAAATAAATTTTGAATTGGTTTACATAATTAATAAAAAACCTAATTGTTTTTTAAATAACTGATTATAATAAAAATCAAGTTTTGAAGAAAAATTTTAGAAATACCTCTCCAACATGTCCCATCAATTCAACCGTTGAACAACCAAGTGCATATTCTGCTACTTCACCAAATATAGTAGCAACTAGTTTTCCAGTATTATCGTCCAGCTCAACATATCCCCTAGGACTTTAAATGCGTTGAATATATTAGTTTTAATTTGACTAATGTTAAATTCTAAATTAAATCAGACATCAATTCTAAATTAAAATTGTAAGATACATACCGTGATTTGCAAACCTCTTGGCTTTTGCAATATATACAAACGAAGCTTTCATTGTATTTATATCCAATTCTTTTATTACAGTCAACGCATGACATGTAATAAAATACTTAGGCAAACTCAATCACATTTGTCTTCGCCTATATCCTGAATTTTGCTTTCTATATTAAATCATAATCAATTTTTAGAATGCATGTTAGTGTAAAGACAAAAAAATGTATAAGTTTGTGTTTCGTACTATTATATTATATCACATTTTCCACTTAATCATGAACCTTTTGTACATAATAAAATAATAGATAACATTACATTACAATACAAAACTAAATAAATAAATATTTTTTTTTCGTTAAGTTCAATGTACCTTATCAAATAAATTATTAGCATTTTTAAATTGATAATCTCCACGTCCATTTTATTTTTTTAGTTTAATTTTTTTGTAGTGACTAAAATATAGTAGTACAAAGCCTTTTGCATTTCCCATTCATTTATTATTAGATAATGAAATTCCAACGGACATAACATCAATGGTCACAAACCGTGGCTTAATTGCTATTTAATGGAAACAATAAAACTAACGGTGAAAAAAGATTTTCCATTAAAACAAGCAATTCCGTTAGATTTTCCGTTAAAACAAGAATTTCCATTTCATAGGTACTTTTTATATATAGAAGATATTGCATGTTTGATTGAAAAATTAATTAAAACATTTTCCAGAGTATATAACGATTTTTTCATCCAAAATGAAAGTTAGTACCTACTTCTAGTGGTGCATTTAGTTCTTCTAGTTCTAGTCCGTACGATTTTTTGAATATTATTTAATTAAATATTAATAAACAACACCGCTATCACAGACTTTGACCATTGACCGTAAACGTTCAATATTCGCCGTCTGCCCTAGCTGAACTCGAGCTTTGGATTCGCCCCTGCCCATTTTGTTATAGAATGTAAATTATTTACACACATTTTCACCAGCCAAAATGTTTGACTATTCAACTAATTCATTGTGTTATTAAACATTGAATTTTGTCAAATAAAAGCATGTAATTCGATGAATAAATGGGCTGACGCACAGGCAATTGCAAAAGATATTGAATACAATTGAGGGCACAACAAAAACAAACATGTATATGTCTATATATATATATATATATATAATTTTTTTTTTTTTTTTTGGCTTTACACCTCGATATCGTTCGCTTAGGACAAAAGTTAAAAATATTGTTAAGGCTACATTGGTACAACCAAAAAAAAAAATTGTCGTGGGAATATAAATGTATTGCCGTTCTTGTTGTGCCATATAATCACGTAGACGGTATTATTCACCTACAGCATTTCAGGTGCATTCATTTTGGCTGCGATTTACTCATCTTTGCTGGGCAGCTCCACCTCTGCAACAACTAGATCTGTCTCTACCCTTGTAAAGGCTTCGTTGAACACCACAGTACGTCGAAGGAAGTTGTGAATACCCATTGTTGCCACTACAACTACGGTTTGCACTTTGAACGAATAGTTTGGCATATGGTCCAAGATTTTCCATCACTGTATCCAGACGCCGAATGCATGTTCAATTACAGTTCCGCAAGATGAGTGCCTATAGTTAAACCTCTCATGAGCGTTTTGAAACCTACACCTACGCCCTGTTGTTTCGTCATGAAACTGCTGTAAATGATACAATATTTAGGAGTCTTTGTATGATGCCATATATCGACATCGATGTGCAAATCCTAAGTCGACTAGATAAAACATTCTCATAGCCGATTTCAAAAAATGAATGTCTGGACTATGTATAGCATGGGCAAAGATGTGCGCATCTTGTATATTACCCGTGGCACTGGCTAGCAAAAATGTGAAACATAAATTACAATCACAAGCTTACAACACATTTTGTGTGGGTATTTCTTTACGGCCTATTAAGTTCACCAGTTCATCACGTGGCAATAAGACTCTTAAGTGCCTTCCATCAATTGCATCGACACAATTCTGGAATAATGGATTCTTATTCGCATCTAACCTATGATGCTCTGTACCTTGATTATAATTGGAATCTGATTTGATTAGACTTACATAAAACGCAACAACGACATGAAGAACAACTTTGAAATAGTGCCCTACAGTTTGCAATAGATGATTAAATTTACATGTTTTCGTATCTCTTTCCATGCACTAATATGCATAGGAACATACAACTTGTTCATAAACATCTACATGTTGCCCACTACGGAGACCATACTCATCCCGAAGAATATGTGTTAAGAGTTGCAATATTATTGGGTACATTCGAAACTCTAATATGAACTGATGATGATAAACCCGATCTTGACCTTGGCCCAATCTTTCTGGGCTCCAGTCCACAGATAAGGTCAGGGTTTAGGGTCAGGTCCATACTGCTTGACCCATTGGGCCCGACCTCATTCCATTATTTCTGGATAATGACTTTCAAGTCGAGCATTATAGGTCGAGCCTATAATCATGCTCAACCTCGTCCCTTAACTCATGTGTCCTCACGTGCCCGTAGAATACGAGTTCAATTCAAACATTGACTCTCCAGTTGCCTTAAGTTTCACCCTAACTCAGTTAACACAATCCTAGCACAACACAAACACCTCCCATACGGGAATATTAGTCCGTCTTGGACTCGGCTACCAACCTCTTTAAATATGTATCCCCCTTCTCATTATTCAGGTACATGTTTCAATAATATTCTAGCATATATTTTGTAATCCCTCTCTCTGACTTAAGCATCGAAGGGGCGACGAGGACACACATCGATGCCTTTGTTTCAGGTATTGAAGATCATAGCGTGTGGAGTTCAACCATCCTGTCAAGTCAATCCAGGTACGAATTTTGGTAGCATTATTGGCGCCGTCTGTGGGAAACGCTACCAGAAGCCATGGTTAACACACGTTCAGGACAACTTCCAGCAAGCTCATCCACTCCTAACCAATCCCCCGTCGGAGACCATCCTGGTCCCCAAGAGAAATCATCAGGAGAACTACCTCACCCATCGACAACAGTGGCTCCCGGAGCATTGGAGAAACTCCGCCAGCAGGTAGCCACGCTTACTCAACTGCTACATCAGAGAAACACACCCCAAATACCCTCTCCACAGAGTGGTCTCATGGCTAAGGATCAGGCCGCGGGCCCAAGCCACAGTGACGTCGGAGTCTCGGACGCACAACACATCCCCGTTGGTTCAAGATCAGTTACTATAGACTCGGCTGATCTTCCACGGATCATCTAAGAGGGAATCATGGCCGAAATGCTTTAGAAGTCTCTGGTAGGAACATGATTCATCCCTAACACACCTTTTATCCCTGAAGTGTTATCATACCCCTTACCGAATCGGTTTAAGTACCCTCGGGTGAAGGAGTATGATGGGACGACTGACCCTATCAACCATCTCAACATATACACAGATATCATGAATTTGTAGGTTGCACCCGATGATGTAATGTGCAAGGCCTTTCCTCAGACACTTACCAACGTAGCCAGAGATTTGTTCTCCACACTGGAACCCAACTCCATATCATCCTTTTCGAACCTAGCAAACAAGTTCTCCGCGTTCTTTTCAAGTAGTAAGCGCATCAGGAAAACGGCCGCGTCACTCATGCAAATGCTTCGGGACCTAGCGAGACACTTCGAAATTTCATGGCAAAGTTTAAGAAGGAGAGACTTATGATCCCCGAACTACACATCACAGCTGCAGTCTCTACCCTAACGTAGGCCGTAAGATGTGAACCGTTCAAGATGTCATTGTCAAAGACACTTCCAAAGTCGATAACCGACCTACTTACCCGAGCTGAGAAATACATCAATATGGAAGAGACCATGTTTCCTAAAAGGGATGCCCTACCATTGAAAAAGCCCGACCTTAAGAGGCCACATGAGTCCAACCCACAATCGGACCCCTTCCGAAACAAGCCAAGGCAAGACCATCCTCCAACACCTTTCACTCGCTTGAACACAACAAGATCTAACATTTTGATGGAAATCAAAGATCTGAAGGAGTTGAAGTGCCCTCCGAGACTACGGGCTCCACCAGAGACCCGTGACAAAAGCAAGTACTTTGACTTTCATGGAGATCATGGACACACGATAGAAGGTTGCTTCGTTCTGAAGCAGGAGATCGAGGTTCTCATCAAGAGGAGCTTCCTAGGCACATACGTCAGCCAAGACAAGCGCCAGCGGAACAAATAAAATAGGGGTAAGGCCCTTGACGATGGGGGTGATAAACAATCAACCGCAGGGACTATCAATATCATTGTCGGAGGAACGGCCTCGAGGAAGACTCCAATAGTGGGCGTAAGCAGTACGCCAGGCAATACCACTCGATCTCAAGCTTGGATCTCGGTGATGTGGGAGACATTACCTTCAGGTCAAAAGACCTGGAGGACGTGTCTTTTCCTCATCTGGTCATATCGGAGATCATTGCTAATTTTAAAGTAAGAAGGATTAAGGTGGACAATGGGAGCGCTGCTAACGTACTGTCACATGAGGCCTTCATTCGGATGGGTATATCAGGTGAGCAGCTCAAGCCGGTAAAAACCCCCCTTCAGGGGTTCGGAGCTGGTGTCGTCATTCCAAAGGGCATTGTTGGGTTACCTCTCACATTGGGATTAGAAGGAAATCAGGTCAACAATCACAACATTCCAAGTGGTTCGCGCTCCTATGGCCTACAACGCCATATTTGGAAGGCTGTTTGATAGGAATGTAAAATACACATTTTACATCTTTATTTAATGTGCTCATATGACTATTTTATGCCTAAATGTACTTAGTATTCTCATACTTTGGTTTAGGTGGCAAGTTGATGGATATAGCGTAATTTGGAAGAAATATGTGAAAATGGACCAAAGTGAAAGGAAATGAAAGTTCAAGGACTAGCGTGCAAATACACAAAAGTTGTGTCAAACCAAAAAATGAAGATTTGAGAGTCAATTTCTTGAAAGAAGACGTCAAATGGATGAAATATCGTCAAAGTATGATCACACATCAATTTCCAATCGAAAAGTTATACACCGATTTTCAGTCTCATATTGAGACCCATTTTTGACATGGAAAACGATCGAGTTGGAAGATCATATCTGAATAAAAGTTGTAGCCCTTTGAGTTATCTTTCCAACGCATCTTGAATCGCCTCAATCGGATATCGGGAAGAGAAGATACAACCAAAACATTGAAAACTGTTCGGAGGAAATTTCGTAAAACCATGCGGCCGCAAGCCTTTAATTCCATGCGGCCGCATAGACCATTACCGAGAGTTTGAAGGCTGAGTTCATTTGTTCCTTGCGGCCGCAAGCCTCTAAACCATGCGGCCGCATGGTTCATTTCCGATACGAAAATTCTGGTTTCCTAATTTAAGTCAACTACCTATGGAAACAACTATAAATACATCTTTTAAAACCCTAGAACGGACTAGAATGCCTCCAACCTATTTTCTCTCTATTTTTCTTAGATCTATCATGTGTAACTAAACTTCTACGTTTGATTGAAGGATACCGAAGCCTTGGAATACATTATAACTGTGAGATCCACCTATTTTCATTGTTTAATTTATATTTTCAGTATTGAATATTCTTCTATGCATAATTTTATGATTGTCATGTTTGATTGCTAAGAAGCCTATTAGTTTTTCATATATTGCAATCTATAGCTAAGTTAAATCTCAAATCCGTAATTGTTTGAATCATTTAACTTGTGAAGCACTAGGATTTGATAATTTTCTGCGATAGAGGTTATTGAATCTTAAGAAGAATGTTTAAATAGATTGAATGCAACCGCTGGTGTTTGTATTATCTAGTTCATCGATTTCTCTATTGTTTAAAGATGTTATTAAATTGAATCTTTAGTGCTGGTCTGAGATTATTTGATAATTAGGGTTAATTAGAACGCTGGTTTCTGATTAACTAAAATTAAGGAGAAATAGGAATTTATTCCAACGATGAATATTGTGAATGTGGATTGATTATTCTTTGTGGATTAATGAATGGTTATAAATGTCCAATGGTGGAAGTTGACTTTGATCAAGACTCGTTTCATTGATTTAATACAACTCGTTAATTTACATTGTTATTTGTTATAAGATTGATTTCGTTATAAACAAAACCCCCCCAATCGTTATACGAAGCATAAATCGTTAATTGCACACTTTTAGTGGGATCGACCCTTACTTCCATTACTACTTAGTTTTAGAGGTTTAAGGACTATTTTTGGGTGCCTACGACAGCACACCACTGTTGCTAAATAGAATCAAGGCAATTGTCTCAACTTTCCACTTGGCAGTGAAGTTTCCTACTAGTAACGGGGTCGGAGTAGTTCGAGGGAGTCAAACAGTAGCCAGACAGTGCTATGTTACCAGCGTTCGCGAGATCAAGACTGACGTCATGCAACTTTATGAGGTTAGGCCAGACCTCGAGCATCGTGGGAGGCTTGTCCCGGTGGAAGAGATGGACGAGGTCGAGCTCGTGCCTGGAAGAAAAATCAATATTGGTCGAGATCTTGATCTTACAACTAGGGCCCAGCTTGTTGGCTGTCTAGCCCGCAACATTGATGTATTCGCTTGGAGCGTTGAAGATATGCCTGGGATAGACCCCGAAGTCACAATACATAGACTTAACATAAACACAGGTGTAAGACCAGTAAAGCAGAGAAGGAGACAGTTTGCCCCGGAATGGTGGGAAGTCATACGAGAAGAAGTTTAGAAGCTCGTCAATGCAAAGTTCATTCGGGAAGTCAAATACCCCGACTGGCTTGCCAACGTCGTTCTTGTTAAGAAAGCCAACGAAAAGTGGAGAGTGTGCATTGACTTTACAGATCTGAACAAAGCATGCCCAAAAGATAGCATCCCCTACCTCGAATAGATAGTCTTGTGGACAGCACCTCAGACCATAAATTATACAGTTTCCTGATGCATTCTCAGGGTACCATCAAATTCTTATGTCAGAAGAGGATCAAGAGAAGACCTCGTTTATGGCAGATTCAGCTATTTACTGCTACAAGGTCATGCCCTTCGGGTTGAAGAATGCAAGATCTACATATCAAAGGCTTATCAACAAGGTCTTTGCTCACTTAATAGGGAAGAATATCGAGGCATATGTGGACGACATGGTAGTCAGAGCATGCAAGCGGGTGGTCATCTTTCGGACCTTGAAGAGGTCTTCGCTATGCTGCGAAAGCACAAGATGAAACTGAACCCCGCCAAATGTACGTTTGGAGTGGCATCCGGCAAGTTTTTGAGTTTCATGATCACGCATAGAGGAATAGAGGCCAACCTAGACAAGATCCAAGCCTTGATACCCATGGAAGCACCAGCATGCAAGAAGGACATTCAAAAACTGGCAGGTCGAGTGGCAGCGTTGAACATGTTCGTTTCTCGAACGTTTGACGGGTGTCTCCATTTTTTCAAAATCTTAGGGATAACCGGAACTTTGATTGGGACGAGGAATGCAATGTAGCCTTTCAAAAACTGAAGCAAACACTATCAATACCCCCAGTCCTCACTAAGCCAGAACTTGGTGATACGTTGCTATTGTGCTTAGCCGTTTCGGAGAATGTAGTAAGTGGAGTGTTGGTGAAGGAGTTAGGGAAGGTTTAGCGACCTATTTACTATGTTAGTAAAGTGCTTCTCGACGCAGAGACTCGGTACACATTGGATGTCTCGGGAAGGCTACTGAAATAGGCAGTTGAACTGGGCGATTTTGATATAGAGTTTAAGCCACATCCCGCTATTAAGGCGCAGGCCTTAGCAAACTTCATCGCAGAACTTACCCCTATGTCCCGAGGGCCGCTGGACATTAGCCCGACCAAGACCTTGAAAATTTGGGAAATCTTCGTGGATGGAGCATCGAATAGCTCAGGATCGGGCGTCGGGGTTATAGTCACTAACCCTAACAAGACCATTGAGATCTAATGCGCGTTCAGATTCGAATTTGGAGCCACCAACAATGAAGCGGAGTATGAGGCTGTCATCCTAGCTCGAGAACTGGCGTACAACCTTCAAATCGAGCATATCAAAGTTTTCAATGACTCACAGCTTGTGGTCGGCCAAATCGAGGTCACTTCGAGAGGAAAGATGAAAAAATGAGCCTGTATTGCCTAAAGGTGCATGACCTTCGAAGACGATTCAGGAGCTGTGAAATCATCAAAATCGCTAGAACTGACAATGCAAAAGTCAATGCTCTATCTAGACTTATGTTCATGGGGATAGATGGATTAGACAGAACAGTGCGCGTCAAGATGGTAACAGAGCCTAGCATAAATCAAAAGCCAAACATCATAGACATCAACCATGACCCTTCCTGGATGGATCCAATATTGGATTACTTAACTAGTGGGAACCTACCTCCAGAACCTCGAGAAGCCAGAAGCATCCGGACTAGAGCTTCAAGATATTGCATTATTGAGGGATTCATGTTTCGCAAAAGTTTTACTCTACCTTACCTAAGATGTCTCATGCCCTCTGAATCCCTCCAAGCTTTAGCAGAAGTTCACGAAGGTATATGCGAAAATCATCAAGGAGCTCGCGTTCTAGCTTACAAGCTCATCAGATACGGGTATTATTGGCCAAACATGAAGAATGATGCATCAAACTACGTAAAGAAGTGTGACAAGTGCCAGAGGTTTGGTAACACACACTCCCCCTGAAGAACTAGCTTCCATCCCTTATACTGCACCTTTTGAGCAATGGGGAGTGGACATCCTTGGGCCTTTTTCTTTGGCAAAAGTTCAAGTAAAATTCGTTGCCATAGCGATGGAGTACTTCACTAAGTGGGTAGTAGTTGAGCCATTGGCCTACAATTTCAGAACCAAAGCTTAGATCATTCGTATGGAAGTTTATTGTGTGCAGGTTCGGAATACCAAAGGTGCTGATAACGGACAACGGGAGGCAGTTTGATAATTCACAATTCAGTAACTTTTGTTCGAACCTCGGGATTGACCATCGCTGGACATCGGTCTCATACCCTCAGAGTAATGATCTTGCAGAAGTTACTAACTGGATTATACTACAAGACCTTCGAACAAGGATTGGTGGCGCTAAGGAGAGTTGACCTGAAGAGCTGCCCGCCATACTTTGGACATACAAGACCTCTTATAAGACTGCAACTGGCAAGACTCCTTTCATGTTAGCTTTTGGCACGGAAGCCAGAATACCAGTTGAGGTCGGTTTCCCTACACACAAGATAATTGAACCCAACGTTGAGGAATAAACTACCGAACACCTTGATCTGTCGGAGGAAGTACGAGAACAAGCCTCGCTGAGGGGCACGAGTTATCAAAGCAAAATAGCAAGGTATTTCAACACCAAGGTCAAGAGAAGAAGGTTCAGAGTTGGTGATTTGGTCCTAAGAAGGGCGGCGGCTGTTGGACACCCCCCAGGGAAACTAAGACTAGTTTGGGAAGGGCCTTTTGAGGTTATACAAAAATTGAATGGCGGGGCATACAGCTTGAAGGATACCTCCGAAAGACCACTCCCGAGGCCGTAGAACTCTGACAGCTTAAAAGCTTATTACAAGTAATTGATTAAGCAATCGACTCCTACGGTTCGAGGGTTTCCTCAGTTAGAGCTTAGTTTTTGCCAAGTAACACGCTCGAGCTCATCGCAACACATCACTCGAGCTACTAGGCCAACATGCCCAATTGCACGACTCGAGGTGATTAAACAAATATGACTCGAGCTACTTGGCCAAAACTAAGCCAAGTAACAAGCTTGAGCTCATCACAACACATCACTCGATCTACTAGGACAACAGGCCTAGTTGCACGACTCGAGGTGATTAAAAACGTGACTTGAGTTACTTGGCCAAAACTAAGCCAAGTAACACGCTCGAGCTCATCGCAACACATCACTCGAGCTACTAGGCCAACATGCCCAGTTGCACGACTCAAGGTGATTAAACAAACATGACTCGAGCTACTTGGCCAAAACTAAGCCAAGTAACATACTCGAGCTCATCGCTATACGTCACTCGAGCTACTAGGTCAACAGCCCCGTTGCACAACTCGAGGTGATTAAACAACATGACTCAAGCTACTTGGCCAAAACTAAGCCAAGTAACATGCTCGAGCTCATCGCAATACATCACTCGAGCTACTAGGTCAACAGGTTTCGTTGCACAACTCGAGGTGATTAAACAACATGACTTGAGCTACTGGGCCAAAACTAAGCCAAGTAACACGCTCGAGCTCATTGCAACACATCACTCGAAGATGATTCGAGGTGATTAAAAACATGACCCGAGCTACTTGGCCAAAACTAAGCCAAGTAACACACTCGAGCTCATTACTTTAACATGACTCTAGCCATTAGTACAAAAACTCGATCAACCTCACGTTTGAAACACTCGAGGTAAAAATACAATAGTTGAACAAAACAAGAAACATTGATCTTCCATTAATAATTTCCCAATTCGGGCAATGTACAAAGATTCTTTCAAAACAACAACAAAAGTAATAGACAAGATCGGGGAGGGGATTAGTCAAGGTCGGTGGCATTGGAGGGATCAGCCTGATCAGGGGTATCAGCCCGATCTCCCTCTTCTTCTTCTTTGTCGGCCTCAAATGCCTCGAGCTCGAGCTCGTTCGCCAGCTTGTTGACCGACTTAACCTCCTCAGCCACGGGCCGAAGATCCTCAGGAAGCTTAGTCCTCAAGAAAAATCAAGCCAACTTCAGCCTGTAATGGTACGAACACGAACCATATTGCCCGAGCAATGTCTCATATTCCTTAGATCTTTTGAAGGCATCAATGGCCTGATCTTGAGCTCTTCCAAGCTTCTCCTCGAACTCTTTTCGGGCATGCATGAGCTTGAGTTTCGCTTCCTCGACCTCGTCTTTAGCCGCCCCTATCTGATCTCGTCGTCTCAATTCGAGCGAGGTCACTCTCAACATCGAGCTCTCAAATGCGTTTCTCTTTCTCTTCATTCTGGGCCTCGAGCTCAACCCTCTTGCTCGAGGATCCTAAGCTCTTCAAAGCCAGTCCTCGGGCTATGCTCAAAGCCTGCAAGATCGAGCTCATGGATATAAAATCGAGTCAATATATATATTCATGATAAAAAAAAGAGAAAAAAACACAAGTCCTTAACTCAAGGTGTATGACCTACCTTAAGAGTAATAAGCTCGAGCGCCCTGACTCCCTCATCAAGGTCGAATTCTTCCTAGTATTTGGACACCAGGCTCGGGATTAGAGGACATCGAGTATGTTCTTCAAGTAGTGGTTGGGGCAGAGGCCCATATTCTTCTAGATCCATTACCTCTGGAGTGCAACGAGGTGTGGGAGTACGAGTAGAAGGACGAGGCGACGGTAGAGGTCGTGATGTTTGACCAGGCCCACTAGGAACTTTGCTCGATGGTGGCTCTCGAGCTCGTTTATTTCCTTTAGGAGGAGCAGGAGCTTTAGGCTTCGGGCCCTTTGACTTCTGGTGGACATGGCAAGAAGAGCGGCTGGATTGAACGACATCTCCAAATCTGCACAAACATCACAATACATCAACTCGATCACATGGTCGGGATAAATAAAAACAAATGAAGAGTTGAGCATACCCTCGAGCCCTCTTACGTTGGCGAGGTCGAAGGTGTTATCCTCGAGGAGATAATCGACCTTATCTACAAGGGGATCATGATTGATTAACCTCAACATATCCCTCTCTAAAGCCTCGACATACTCTTGGCTCTCGTTGAACCTATCTTTATTCGGGATTTCCTACATCGGGCTGAACACCTGGTCGGGGATTTGGGGTTCACAAAAAAGAACCGCCATTTCCATCCTCTAAAAGAGCTCGGGGTTTTAGGGGTTCTAAAGCCCCCTTTGTTTGACAAGTAAGCAAAACAATTATATCCAGGTGCGAACTTAAGGTGGAACACTGCCCCTTAAAAGCTCGAGTCTTGGCTCGATCTCGAGACATCTACACAAAATAAAAACGTAGACCAACATACTCCAACTGTTCGGGACCAATTGGGCACATCAAGCAAAAATTAAGAAAATGGACAAAGAAAGGGTGAAGAGGTCACCTAAGCCCAGCCTTAAGGGCATCTCTGAAAAAAGTCATCTCCCCGTCCTGAGCATCTAATACGGATTCACTAGGATCGGGGGTCCTCACATCACACATGGGCATAACCCCGAACTCCCTCACGACCTTTATAACAACATGTTCCTTATATTTGGTAGAGTCCCTAGGGTAAGTCGAGCTAGTCTCGACCTCTGGGTGCGAGCTTAAGGGAACTGCTACAGGGACCATCGCATCTTCGGGGCTTTTAGTGGTCAAGGATCTAGAGGATTGGCTACTACTACTGCTAGACCCCGAGATACTACTGTTACCAGACATTATGCTATTCAAAATAAATAACTTATAAGCTCGAACACTTACCTCTTAATAGTGGTCACTCACAAAACCCTCTAAGCCCCGAACTCGTGAAAAAATGAAAATAAGGGGTAAAAATGGGAGTATTTATAGGAGTCAAATTAGGACCTTAGATTAGGCCACGTGTCAACCATCAAAGTTCGATTCTCAACTACCCATAATGCGCCTGATATATGGCAAGCACAGTTGTCATGCACGAAGCCACCAGGTCATTCTCGGGCTTTGGTCTCCTAGCTGCATCTCAACTCGCAGTTCGGGAACACTATTAGCTACGGCCTTGATACACGGGGGCCTATGATGATGATAAACCCGATCTCAACTTTGGCCCAGTCTTTTTGGGCTCTAGTCCACAGTTAAGGTCGGGGTTTAGAGTCGGGCCCATACTGCTTGACCCATTGGGCCCGACCTCATTCCATTATTTCTAGATAATGACTTTCAAGTCGAGCATTATAGGTCGGGCCTATAATCATGCGCAACCTCGTCCCTTAACTCACGTGTCCTCACGTACCCCTAGAATACTAGTTCAATTCAAACATTGACTCTCTAGTTGACTTAAGTTTCACCCTAACTCAGTTAACACAATCCTAGCACAACACAAACACCTCCCATACGAGAATATTAGTTCGTCTAGGACTCGGCTACCAATCTCTTTAAATATGTATCCCCCTTCTCATTATTCAGGTACGTGTTTCAATAATATTCCAGCATATATTTTGTAATCCCTCTCTCTGACTTAAGTATCAGAGGGGCGACGATGACACACCTCGACGCCTTTGTTTCAGGTATTAAAGATCATAGCGTGCGGAGTTCAACCATCCTGTCCAGGTCAATCCAGGTACGAATTTTTGTAGCATCATGAACATATGATCGTTTCTCACGAAAGGAAATCTACTAATATGATGTCTCTGTTTGCGATAGTAATTCCTAACAACGCATTCCATGATTTAACAATAACAAAGCTACTCTATTATATCTTCTTCTAGCGTATTCAAATACTCTCTCTCCAACTTCGTCATCGGAGTCAGAGCCTGACATAAGAACATAGTCGAAATTGAAATCTTCCATATAACGCTTTAGCTAAACTTGTTTGGAAAATAATGAAAAATTGTAATGTTGGAAATGAAATAATGATTTCAGGAAAAGTTTTTTTTTCTTGAGATGAACATTTTGTCCATCAATCTTGCCTTCTATAGTTGTTATGGACGAGCAAGTGTCCTTACGAGGAATGATAGATTGCTTGAAGTGGTAAACTAAAAAGAGACGATTGATTAATGGTGAAAAATGAGGATGGTGCTTGTGCAGAAAATGTTTTCAATCTTATAGAAAATCCTACGAGGATTATTTTAGCATGCTTTCCAATTCCACGGGTAATATATTCATCATGCAACAAAACTTACACAGAGACATCCACCACCACAAAATTCAAATTGCACATAAAGACAAGTTATGCAAAAAGAAAAATTGAAAAATGTTTGTCACTCACATTTCATTTTATTTGCGATCTCGCCTGCACCGAAATAGTGTTTTACCCCTAGATGTCCAATCAACTGCTGCTTGTACTATTTAAAATTGTACTCAATCCTCTCGAACTTCTCATTTGCATTTTTAGTCAACGCATACATATATCTATT
Source organism: Fraxinus americana (assembly GCA_035079005.1). Classification (NCBI taxonomy): domain Eukaryota; kingdom Viridiplantae; phylum Streptophyta; class Magnoliopsida; order Lamiales; family Oleaceae; genus Fraxinus; species Fraxinus americana. Next base: position 9,169,153 of record CM068715.1, read on the forward strand.
ACGTTTGTGCCAAAAACGTTTGGCCGAAATAGTACATCTCAGTTCTCTTTGGAAGCCTTTTTGTCCAACCGTGACAGTCGAACTTATTATATTGTTGATTTTGGCCACAAGCTCCTCACGGACACTGGCAACGAAATTAACCGACTACGACAATTCTCATGTAGAACTTTATTTTTTCTTTTTCTCGTTTTTCTTCTTCGTGACCAACTTTCATTTGTTGCCACTTCGAGGAGCAGATATGTCCATCCAGGACGCAGACTTCTCATTCACTGTCTTATCACTGGAGTGACTACGCGCAACTTCGACTGATATCTCATCTTTGTTGTCTTCGAAGCGACTATCTTCAAACAAGTCGAAGCCTGTTCTGTAGAGTTTTGTGCGGGTAAAACATACTTTTCACAGTCAAACGAGTCCTTAAACACTGGATGGTATTGAATATAAACATAGTTGCACTTTTTGTTTTTGTTCTCCTGAAACATTTTTCAGAGTGATGCGGAAGATGCAAGTAGCATTCATTACTGATGAATTACAGTACAGAACATTGTACATCATTTTTTTCCAACACAATCTTAGGACTTGTTTGTTTTTTATTCTCAAATTCTATAGTAAATTAATTCTTATTTTCAACCACACATTCTTCAATAAAATAATATTTTCCATCACATTAATAATTTTTTCTTCTTTTTCAACCATACATTTCCCATCATATCACTATTCAAAAATCAATCATTCCCCCAAAAATTCCTACCAAACAAGCACTTAAAAGCAAAATGCTGGACCAAATTTGCAGTGACATAAAAAAACCTACCGCAGACAGAGTATTAATGTAAATAATTGCCCAAAAGCAGATGTCTATAGGATTTCTCTGTACAAGTGTTCCACATTCCCAGATTAGTACAAACAACATTTTCGTAATTAATATTTATTTGATACATCTAGGTAGATATCAAATCTCTTTAATGCCAACAGTAGAACCATGTAACCCTTTAAGAATTAGTTTCAACATGAATAGTTTGGGAAGTATAACTAAGGTCAATTACAACTCTTGCTGGTTGTGCAAAAAATACAGTCAAACGATGGATCAACAAATAATTATCAACGGTTTCGTTTACTATTTTAAAATCATCTATTTTTTTTTTTTCACTGAAGTGAAAACTAGAAGATCCCAAGTTTATAGCAATAATAAATCTTCTATATTAGAGCTCTGAAACTTACAATCTTCAAAAGATAAAATGCATGAGGTGTAAGTGTTATGCCATAGGTCCAATCAACTTTGGATATAAACACTTTGAATATATATATATATATATATATATATATATATATATATATATATATAATCAATGCATATGTATGACAATATCTATTATTTAATTGAATTAATATTCTAATAAATTAAATAATAGAATCCGTACATTCAAGTTTTGGTGATTTGTTAATCACAAGGAATTGTGATTGTGAGATACAAATTACATATAACTGAATTTTAAATCGTCCGTGGTCGAAGTAATAACGAGATACGGATATCGTTATTACGGATAGACTATCGCGTATGGCATTCTTACTTGTGAAGTAAGTAGCTGATCTCACAAGCTAATGTGTGGTGACACTTGAATGAACACGTGGATGTTTTGTTATAAAACAAAACATTGGAGACCCGCTGAGAGATTCCACATGGATAACTATGTGAGTGTTAGTGGTTAATCTCTAACGTTGGGTAGTGGAATTGGTCATTTGACTTAAGATCATCATGGTACCTTATATGAGGACAGTCATACTTTGGTGGTGTTGGATGTTGCTCTGCCAAGGGTCGCTAATACAACATTGTTCGGGTATGTCAAGAATCATATGAAGGTTGTGAATGACCAACAGAGGATTCGTCACTCTTGGATAGTAAGAGATTATGATCTACATTTTATCCAGTTAAATTGATAATGAAATCCTTGGCCAAGGTGAACTCATAATTCGAAAAATAGTTTTCGATGTATATTGACTTAACAGTGGGATAAAAGATATGATTGATAATTGAGATTGACACATATTCATATCTCATAATTGATCGGATCATATTGACGAAATGATTATAGTTTCACGGTAAACGAACATGTTTGGTTTTGTCATACTACGTGATATTTCCCGTCACATTTATTACCCTAACACATTGCTAGATGTCAATCTGGGACAACGAAAGTGAATTAGTGATAAATTAATAGGGGAGTTTTAATTTATCGATTTTGATTAGATCAAAATAATAATTCACGTCGTTAGACATCGTGATCGGAAATCTAATGGGTCACACACAAAAGAGAATCAGAAGAATGAGATTTACCAATTAATTAATTGACAAGTGTTGGATAATTAATTAATTAGGTTGTTTATTAATAGGCCCGAATTAATTCATGGATCAGATTTAATTAATTTGATTAATTAAATATTGGACCGGGTTAAGTTTAACAGATGGGTCGAGCCCATTTGGACTTATATCAATAGGCTACTAGGGTTTGAAAACAATATGGAATTTTTCATTATTCTTGCTAGCACAAGAAAAGAAAACCCTAGCCGTCATTCTTGTTCTCTGTGTGGATCACCATTGGAGGCTGGACAATTGGACAGCTTGGATTGCAGATCGTGATCATTGGAGTTCAAGAAAAAGTAAAAGAGTGTGGAATTCATGAAAGGTATCATTCTCATCATAGTTTCTATCTAAACACATTTCAAATCCTCGTTTGGGAATTGAAAATTATTTTATTTCCGCTGTGCATGTTAAGTAAATTCTCAACAGTGGTATCAGAGCCTACTTTGTGTTTGTTAGAAATTGTTTCAATTATAAAACAATCAAAAAGTTGATTGTTGACATTTTTCATATTTCTAGCAATTAAGAAAATTTGATTTTCTTAATTTAAAATCTGTTAAAAAAAAAATTCAGAAGGCAGGAGAGAAGCGGTGGCTGACCGTCGTCGCTACCGGCAGCAATGACGACCGCATGCGCCTGCATCGTCCGTTGCAGGTCACACCGTGCGACGCTGCGATGCAGTGGCTGTCGCAGCGGCAGCATCGCTTAGCTGCTGTGGGCAGCAGCGTAAAACGCTGCTACAGGCGGCGATTAGCCGTCTCCGGAGTCGCGGCTCCCGCCGCAGCCGATGGGCGAAGCAAACCTCTTTTTTTTTAGGGTTTTACTATTTCAATTGGGGAGAGTTGCAGGCGGGGGCCTCTTGTGCAATTTTTGAAATTACAGGCCCCCGCAAGCAATTATGATTGCTGGGTCATTTTGTAAATATTGATGGAAGGGCTCATTTGCAATTTTCGAAATTGGAAGCCCCTGTTTATAATTTTAAAGCATGGGTCAAATTGCAATTTTCAAAATGATTTTGAATTTAAAATTAAAAGGGGTTTTGAATTAGATTTAAAAGTGTTTGATCTTAAAATTTCAAATTTGACCGTTTAAAATTTTATTTAAAATCGACAACCTTTTATATTTTCGTTAAAATTGGGTTTTAACTTAAATATTAAACTATGACCCTAAATTGAATTTTATTTTATTTAGGAGTTTTATCCTAAATTAAAATGTTAATTCATTTTAAATTAGAGTTGGACTTTAATTTAATATTTAATTAAAATTTAATTTTAATTAAATCAACCACCCTAGTATGTTGTTAAGGTTAGAGTTGGACTCTAATTTGACATTTAATTGAAATTTGATTTTAATTAAATTGTCACACTCCAAAAATCTTTCTTGAAATCAGAGTTGGACTCTAATTTGGTAATTAATTAAAATTTGATTTCAATTAAATAAGTTCACCCTAATATCTTGGAATTAGAGTTTGACTCTTATTTTGTATTTAATTAAACTTTGATTTTAATTAAATTCAACCGTATTAATTTGATTATAATTAGAGTTGGACTTGAATTTGACATTTATTTAAAATTTGATTTTAATTAAGTTGTCTTACCCTAAAATTTTATTGGAATTAAAGTTGGACTCTAATTTGATATTTAATTAAAATTTGATTTTAATTAAATAGTCCCGCCCTATAATTGTAAAATTAGAGTTGGATTTTAATTTGATATTTAATTAAAATTTGATTTTAATTAAATAAGTCCGCTAATTAAATTAATTAGATTAATTAGATTAATTAATTATTTAATTGTTCCGATCCATTTGTCTAAATTAGTTTAGACGACTTTAATTACTAGAAAGTTGAAACATATTTGCTTATAATATTAGATATTATATAGGAATGCATTTATATGATGAATGTTTTATTAGTGGATGATTATGAACTCGACCATGTGGATGTGTCGAATGGTTAGTTTTATTATTATTGTTTTATGGGGCCTGCGAGCTCTAATTTATTTTGGACCTGCGAGTCCGTTACTATTGTTATTATTATTGGTCTGTGCGTCCAATATTATTTAGGCCTGCGTGCCAACTAGTATACGATACAAGCTGTAGCTGGACTAACTGAAGATACAAGAAAAGGAAGACACCATACAGATAGAGCATTGTATGAATCAATGCTATACCCCCTAGGAACTGACCGACTAGTCTTCCTTATGGCTCGGGAAGACTAGATAGTATAAGTCCATAATCGTCTACACTATTATATGTTTGTTTATTTGCATGTTAGATGCATAATAAAATATATATAATTATTACGATGAGACCTTTTGCATGAAAAACCCCTCGTTAAAAATATTAAGTCAATTTGTTATTTGTCTTCCATCATTATAGTAAAAACGAGAGTCCTAAATCGATCTTAATTTATTGAGTACACTCAAGACTGGTCTATTAGGAATATGTTTGACATTATGCAATATTAGATATTTCTGAATGATGGGTTTGACTTAACTAAAATTTGTCTTTTGTTGAGCATACTCAAGAAGATAAATTGTAGAGGCATGTTAAAATATTAAGTTATATTTATATTCGCCTTCCACCATTATAGTGAAAAACGAGAGTCCTAAATCGATCTTAACTTGTTGAGTATACTCAAGGCTGGTCTATTAGGGATATGTTTGACATTATGAAATATTAGATATTTCTGAATGATGGGTTTGACTTAACTAATATTTATCTCTTGTTGAGTACAATCAAGGAGATAAATCTTAGAGGCATATTAAGCTAACACATAAGATGTGTGAAGATAAAGAGTTGTCAACTTAATGATCTGGAAGTTGTATGGAGATACAATTAATAATAGTATCTACCCAAATGTTTTATTAGGGCTTGTTGAGTACACTCAAGGTTTTAATATAACAAATGGGATCCCAACCCATTGGGAATCAAGTACGGATTCTATAAATTTATGTGAGAGGGTCATAAATTTGAGTTAAACAGTGGGAACGAAATTAATTTAATAAAAGACTATGTTAAATTAATTCATGCACTATATATATTATTTCTTTACTTTTCGTCGTTTACATTTATTGAATCATGAGTAACCACATATATTTGAGAGGCATATTGTATGCTAACAACCAAACGAAATTTTCTTGATTGGCACCGCAATATGAGAATTGTTCTCAGGCATGAAAAATTGGTTGTATTCTTGAGTAGCCCTTTCCAGAGAAACTTGTTGATGACTCGACAAAGGAAGAGGTGGCTACTATAATAAACACAGTGATGACGATAGTACTACAATATATGTGATGTTTGTGACTATGTCACCTGAGTTACAAAACAACATAAAAGTATAGATGCTAAACACATGATTTTCATCTCAATGTGTTGAATGATGAACAATCATACGAGAAAATATATGATATTTCCTAACAACTATACCGGTGCATAATGGCAGAAGAATCTTCAGTCGGTGCTCGTGTGCTGGAGATGCTGACTACTTTGAGAAGTTGTCTTGATTGCGTTCAGTCATGAACAATGAACTAAGTATAGACTTGGTTCTGCAATCTCTGTCAGAGAGTTATTCATAACTAATTATGAATTTAACATGAATAAACTCGAAGCACGCTCATTGAGTTGCTGAACATGCTTAAAACTGTTAAATCCAACATCTGTGTTTGTAGTGGACAAATCTTAGTCATAAATTCCTATATGGAAGTCTAAAGGATGCTTTAAGAAAGCAACCAAGATGACTAAGATAGTTAAAGCGAATAAGGACAATACCAAATCTGATGATCCTTATTATCATTTTGGAATGATGGGTCATTGGAAATGAAATTGTAAGGCTTAAATCTACTTCATTAGTTTCATGGGTATTAGATAGTAGATATAGATCTCATATTTGTATAAATATGTAAAAACTAAATAAAAGTAGATCGCTGCAGAAAGAAGAAGTTGACCTACACGTTGAAAATGAGCAAAAGTTATTGCATTGCCTGTAGAAGCATATTTCTTACCATTGCCTTTAGGCTTGATATTAGAATTAGAGAAATGTTAATTTTGTTCTCAACATTACCAAGAGTATTAAATAAATTTCATGTTTTGACATGAATTATTTTAATGTTAAGGACAATTGTTGTTCCTTTTTATCTTGATAAGATCTTAATGGTTATGGTAAATTACAAAATGACATTTATATTCTAAACATTGAGTATTCTATAATGAGTATAGAAATTGAAAGGTATAAAAATGATAATCTAAAGAACACCTATATCTAGCATTGTGGATTTGGTCACATAAATAAGAATGCAATTCCAAACTTACATAGAGATGTATATTTGGGTCAAATGTTTTTGAATCATTCGACAAATGCGAATCATGTCTGTAAGACACGGTGACCAAATCTCCTTTCACTTGAAAAGGAAAATGATCTGCACAATTATTAGGTCTAATACATAATGATGTATGTATGTAGATCCATATCAATTAATGTCAAGTGAAATTTATCTTATCTTATCACATTTACTAATGACCATTTCAGAAATGATCATGTATATTTGATGAAATTCAAGTATGAAACTCTTGAAATGTTCAGGGAATTCAAGCTAGAAATAGAGAAACAAATAGGTAAATATATTCATACACTAAGACTTGTTCAAGGTAAAAAAAATCTAAAATGGAGAATTTTAGATTATCTAAAAGAGAATTAGATTCTCACGCAGTAGATTCCTCCACATACATTACAATATAATGGTGCATCTGAAACGAAGAATCATACACTATTAGATATAGTGCAATTAAGAACAGCCATGCAAATATTCAAAAATCGTTTTGAGGTCATGCACTGAATCGTTTCAAATATTGACGAAAGGATTATAGTTTCACAGTAAACGAATATGTTTGGTCTTGTCATACTACATGATATTTCCCGTCACATGTATTACCCTGATACATTGCTAGATGTCAATCTGGGACAACGAAAGTGAATTAGTGATAAATTAAAAGGGGCATTTTAATTTATCGATTTTGATTAGATCAAAATAATAATTCACGTCGTTAGACATCGTGATTAGGAACCTAATGGGTCACACACAAAAGAGAATCAGAAGAATGAGATTTACCAATTAATTAATTGACAAGTATTGGATAATTAATTAATTGGGTTGTTTATTAATAGGCCCGAATTAATTCATGGACCATATTTAATTAATTTGATTAATTAAATATTGGATCGGGTTAAGTTTAACAGATGGGTCGAGCCCATTTGGATTTATATTAATAGGCTACTAGGGTTTGAAAACAGTATGAAATTTTTCATTATTCTTGTTAGCACAAGAAAAGAAAACCCTAACCGTCATTCTTATTCTCTGTGTGGATCACCATTGAAGGGTGGACAATTGGACAGCTTGGATTGCAGATCGTGATCATTGGAGTTGAAGAAAAAGCAAAAGAGTTTGTGAAATTCATGAAATGTATCATTCTCATCACAGTTTCTATCTAAACACATTGCAGATCCTCGTTTGGGAATTGAAAATTATTTTATTTCCGCTGTGCATGTTAAGTAAATTCTCAACATGAGGTAGAAGTCAGTTTTGAAAAAAGATTGAAGCATGCAATTTAATTTGAGAAGTGCTCCATGTACATAAATCTATATATAATGGTGTCCATAATTACACGTGGCACTGTATCCAATTATTAATTCAAATCTCACACTTTCACATCAACAACAGGATTTTGTCCACATCACATTATGGACACTATTATGTACATGTAGACTTTTCCATTTAATTTCCATATACAATAAAAAAAGGTAAGTGTATAAACACACACACACAGACATCTAGAATGTCACAGAAATGATATATAGCTCCAATCTGTGCATCCCATATTTAAGAATAACGCAACAAACATTTACAGTGCACGATAAATTCATAGGCATGGCAGATCTCAAGCTTTAGAAGCTCCCCAAGGGGGCATCCAAAGGGTTGGGCATGATCAAAATGCATTCAATTCTTCTAAACTCATTTGGACTATAGACTTAGCATCAATGCTTAGCCTTTGGAATTCTCATTTAATTGCTATAACTCTCTGTGTTAGATGGGGTAGAGGAAGAAACAGAAGAGAGTGGTTTAAGAAATCCAGGCTAAAGGGGCCACATATACAATCGTTTCATAACTAATTGGCAATGAGCTAGGATTATACAAATGAATGTTTTAATTGCACTGGTGCATACATCAACAAAGTTCCATCCAAATTTCTAAACTCATGAGTGGTTTCACAAACACCTCTTCCAGATAGTGATCGATGTACAGACAAGCTATGGTTGCAAAGAGTGCGTGGGAAATATAGAGATGCATTACAAGGAATCATAAAAAAATCCTATCCACCATGGAAAGCAAAGAAAGTGCAACAGAGAAGGAATGTGTTTAAGAACGGTACCTTTATTTTTCTACTCCACCATTCCTCATCGCAACAATTCTATTGCTTGTCCTGTTGTACTCAACCCTGGTGCATCGAAGCAATTCCTGCAAGCGTTTATGTTCTCGCCTCACGCCATCCCAATGGTTTTTCAGCTACGTTTTGTTCTAATTATGACAGGCGGTCGTGTTGAACAAAAAAATTACTCTTTCCCACCCGTGTTTCATGAAACACTTTCTTTGATGGTGACCTTCGACAATTGTTGTTTCTCATGCCATTATAAATATACGGTTTTGCTACGGGTACATCACGGTATACATCACGGTGTACACCCCTCTCACATGGGGGTGGGGTCCACTCGAATAAAAAAATATTATTTCAGTGGGTCCCACACCCCATGTGAGGGAGGTGTAGACCGTGATGTACATATCTTGATGTACAAGTAGTATTTTCCATAAATATATTATGTTCCTTATCGTCCCATTTGGCATTTTTACGAGCATTTGAAGTGGAGGTGCATGCCACATGAAAGGATCTTTACAATTTGTGCGTTTACATCTATGTGATGAATAGATGTGTGCCACGACCGAACGCGAAATTAAATTCAGTTGTAATAAAGGGGCAGTGTACCGAATTGTTGTATGGATCCATGGTGTGAAAGAGTGAAGGAACCGGGGAGCACAAAGAGCTCACGACGGGGATTCAGAAAGGATTAACTCCGGAGCTGTCTCTGTCTGAAATCCAACACTAGGCCGCGACAGGGATTCTGCAAGTTAACTCCAATTTCTCGCTTGTAACAACTTGGGGGTTGAAAAAGAAGGTGAAGGTGTGACGTTGTACAAAGATGTTGGTCCATTCCCAATATTCAAACAATTGTGTTCATTGAAATCGGTTGAAGTTGGAGAAGAAAGGAAAGTGGCAGGCGGGAAATGTAATGGCTGGAATGGTAAAAGGGCAAAATTGGCAATGGACAGTAACAAGTGTTCATGGCTACAGTCATTTGTCTGAATCATTTTAGATGTAATAGAATAAGAGTGTGTTTGGGACACATTCTTTTGAAAGAATGTATTATTGAATAGTAGATTGATGGAGAATGTGTGGTTAAAAATGAAGGAAAAGTTATTGATGTGATGGAAAATATTATTTTATTGAAAAATGTGTGGTTGAAAATAAGTAGAAGAATGAGAATGAAAAAAATAATGTGTACCAAACAGGGCCTAAAGAAATGATATTGAGCCCTGTTTGGTAAACATTAAAATTTTCATTCTTTTACTCATTTTCAACCACACATTTTTCAATAAAATAATATTTTCAATCACATCAATAACTTTTCCTTCTTTTTCAACCACACATTCTCCATCAATCTACTATTCCAAAACACATTCTTCCAAAATAATATCCATCAAACACACCCTGAATAGTAAATCAAAAATCAAAATCTGGTAAAATTTTGCAAAAAATTCACACCCAGACAGGCATGCTAAGAGGTGACTTTTGGGAAGATCCACGTTCAATTATTAGAGCTGATTTATATAGGTCTTATGGAGTTCCCTTTAGTATCTTCAAAAAAACAGTTTTTATCAATTTTTGATCTACGTTCATGAGTTTTATCAAAATTTACTAAAATCTGATTTTTATCTAAATTGGACTAAAAATATAAAATAAGTGTCATGGTGGGTAGGGGTGTCCAAAAGTCTCGAATCGGACCGGACCGAACTGATTCTTCATAAGTTAAATATCCAAACGGGTACTCGAATCGAGAACCGATGAGTTTGGTTCGGGTCTCGGGTCTAGACCAAGAACCGAATAAGAACCGAAACTAAATAATTTTTTTTATTTTTTATATTGAATTAATTAAATTATTTTATTATTTTCTAAACAAATTAGCAAATTAATTAAATAAATCAGATTATTTCATAATTTTAATTTTAAAACCCATTAGCCCATTTTAATTTGCTCATGTAGTCATGACTATTCAAATTGCTCATTAAATTTAAAGCATTTAAATGAAATAAAATTAATCTTATTGGATGACTAGTTATTTATACGTTTTTGAATTGGATTACGTTAATTTGTAAAAGTTACGAATGAAATGCCATTAGTTGTATTTATGTAGTGTTGCTATAAATATTAAAAAATTTAATTATAGCACGGAACGGAACGAAACCGAACGAAACTCAACCCGAATAGTTCCATAATTATATTTGGATTCGACGATTCCAATTATTAAATACTCGAAAGTTTTGGGTCGATTCGATTCTCTTCAGAACCGAACCGAACCGACCTACGGACAGCCCTAATGGTAGGGTTGTGTTGGAGGAAAATACGGGTAAAAATAAAATAGAGAAAAGAAAATAAAATGTGTGCATATATAACGCGTAGAGTGTTATTGTTGATCAAAAAAAAAAAAAAAAATCATTCTGTCAATAAGTTTTCATCTCATTACCATTTCTATTTTTATTTCTGTATAATAGCCACATATCATTTTAGTGGAACATAAAACTATTACTCAACTATAAAAAATAATAACAATATTTATACATTTCGAAAGTTAAAAAATCAATAATTATTTTGACTTCTTAGTTTTAAAGATTACTTATTTTGAATATTTCGAAACTAACTGTCAAAATAAATCCTTTAGAAACATGTTACAGTGTTACAAAGATTGACATAATTTTTTACATAATGCCACATGGGTGTTGAAAAGATATGATTGAATGGAAAAATTAACTGTAATCCATCCAATAATAAAATGTCATATGACATTATGTCAATCTCTCTGGCATTGTAGCATGATTCATCTTTTATTTCAAAACTCCCATAACGTGTGGTCAAGTCATCAAGTGACCTAAAGTTGAGGTAGCAAATATACAATTGAATCCGTCCCTCATCGCACATGCGCACACCAAAAAATAAATAAATAAATAAATCTTACATTAGGCAGCTAAAAATATGAATTTTGCCGATATTTGGAAATCAATCATGGAATTATACATATAAAAATATCGTTTAACTTCATGTGGTATTAATCTCAAGCATGGAGCAACATAGGTAACATTAAATTTCGAACCTAACAAGCAAATAACAGCAATTGTATAGCTAGGTAGAATACTTCCTTCTCTTCAATCGTTAAATATTTCAAGCTAGGTGGCAATGAGAAGCAAATTTAGCCCTTTAACCCTTATTTTATTTTATTTTATTTTATTTTTTTGGCAAACTATGGTTTCCAAAGTAGAAGTATAACTTTTAACTCAGAAACGTACTTTTCTAAAAATCTTTATTTACTAAACAGAAGAAGTTTCCTCCTTATTTTGGAAGCTTCTATAAAAATTTTATGAACTTTGCTCGTCCCACGACAAGAAACTTTAAAACTCTATATCTAAGCTCAAATGCTTGCTAACTATGCGATAGCATTTCTGAATTAATATTGGGATGCTGAGTGGAAGGGGATAATGATGCTTGAATTGTCAGTAAAACTCTAGGGGACGACGATTCTACGAAAATGATTCCTCAGAGGAAACTAAATTCATGGGATCTTTGATATTTCCACCAGATGTTTATTTAAAGTTTGAGGTTTTGAGAAAAAAGGGGAGTGATCAGCACCTTTAAGATGGAATACTCTCTCTGGGGGACTTTTATTTATCATGCTTTCCTGTACAGCAATAGGTATAGCATTGTCTTCTGGAGTTTCAATATAAAAACGCCTCACGGAGCCATAGTTTGTCTCAGAAAGAGAGAGCTTCTCCAAAACTGGTGAAAACGGGATTGGCCTCATTGACACTGAAGCTAATGCAACATCCTGGGAAATGAAAAGAGTAAGGAATTAGCAAGGAGCAAATAGTCCAATGCATCAGAATTTGCAAATTTACGACACATTTTGGTGAAATTTAGGTCCTCTAAACAGGACAGTTTCACGGTATCTTTAATTAAGCTTAAAATGAACTCAAAAGCAGTCACAGAATGACTTCTAACTTGAGAAGCATTTCATGGTAAGTGATTTTGTACCCTTTATTATGGCACCAAAAGCATATAAGGCGTGAGATGTGATCATAGGTGATGTACTATATAACTTCTACAATCATGGTCAACCCCAACGGAGGTACATCATTATCATAATCACAAACTTTTCCAAGATCAACAATTTCATTCATGCTTTCAGCCTTCCATATTGTAATTATTCAGTGAATTAATACAGTACTGCAATATGGGTGCTTATATATCATAGTGAAAACAATTTATTTTCAGCAGTTAATGTGAAAACATCATACCTTGGCAGAACTCTGATTGAATAATAAGTCCTTTAAGAGAGATTTGTCGAAATCAATAGCAGTTGGAGGCTGATTGTTCCCATTAGCATAATGAAATATCTGAGCCTGTTGCATCAAGTAATTTGAATCCACCTGCAAATTCATCATATTTCACTTAAACTAAATTAATAATAGAAAGTCAATGTTCAATGCAGTAAAACAGCCGAAAGACGTACAGGTGCTTCAGCAAAGAACACACTACGCCACAACTAAAAGTTATGCTCAAGTTAATAGGTGGGCTCATTTCTTAACACAGTGATTTTTTCATTTATTGATCCCTCCCGACTAGCTCAAATAAGACGAAGACCAAAATATTAGGTTCAAGCAGGACCAGATTTGAAAAAAGCTTTTCCTTAGCTTTGCTCGTAATCCATTGCAAGCAGAAATCACAAGGATAGAAACGAACCTTTTCAGAGAACAACTCAAGGGTGCTTTGTCCACTAGTCAACATAGCCGCAGCAATAAAAATAGCTTTGGAAACTTTAGAAGAGAACAACTCCATAGCATATGATATACATGCCCCACCAAAATCATGTCCTACTAAAATAACCTGCACGAAACAGAGGACAATTGAGAACAAATCATACTTCTTCCTGTGAAATTTATTATGCAGCTTCATAGAGAAAGTCAATACACAATCTAGATACACAAAATACATGGTTATGTTAATGGAGTCCGTTCAAGATCAGTGGCAAGGCAGTTTTGAGCACCAAGAAAGACTTTCAAGCCAATTTTTGTGGTGTAAAATTCAAGCTTCTAACATAATTTTTGGAGCCTTGATGATAATGCAAGATTTCGCTAGTTATCTAAAGTCTAAAACTAAGGTTTGCAGCTACAGAAAGGAAGTCTCAAATAGCATATACCCAATTAATCAATAGCAAGAACAATGCCCTTTGAGATAAATAACTGATTGTGAGAAAATATGTGGAGCTTTACCAACCTTCAGTACGGCAAAGTGGAAAAAAGGTTGATAAATATTATTCATAGAAGTGTTCAGTCTCTTTAATATGGTTTAGCAGCAGAAGTTTATAAAACAAAGGCAATTTGTTGAACAATATCAGATTTGTCGGTTTACTATATAAATGATTGAAAGAGCATCTTTATGAAGTGCCTTACTGAACATAGGGGAAACCAACTCCTTCGTGTGCAATATTAGTCATTCTACTCCTACTATTCTAATTCTGTCCCCTCCCCCCAGCCATAGATGGAAACAAATTCTCCCCATCAGCAAACTTTTCGAAAAAATCAGTAAGTGGCTTCACATATTGAGGAAGACTTGTAAAGCTATCTATGTCAAATGAATGAATCCTGGAACCAGTCAAATCTATTGCAGCAACTTTATATCCACCTTCTTCTAACAGAGCAATAGTTTTAAGCGACTATTCCCTAGATACACACGTCGTGTTATTTCATCCCCGCAGGGGCAGAGAACCCGTCGCTGTCTCGGCTGTGCTACCGAAAGTTCTGGGGAAGTCGGAATAGGAGAGCACTCATTTTGGGGTGGGCTTACTACTTAGATGCTTTCAGCAGTTATCACCTCCGCACTTGGCTACCCAGCGTTTACCGTGGACACGATAACTACCAAAACCATGCACCAAAACATAGATGGAAACAAAGTAAAGAGATGGTCTGAATGTATAACCTTTTCCCCATCAGCAAGCTTTTCAAAAAAATCAGTAAGTGGCTTCACATATTGGGAAAGACTTGTAATGCTATTTGAGTCAAATGAATGAATCCCGGAACCAATCAAATCTATTGCAGTAACTTTATATCCACCTTCTTCTAACAGAGCAATAGTTTTATACCAGCACCAGGCACCAAAACCACCACCATGGACAAGGACAAAATGGTTGGTGTCTACATTGTCAAGTTTGATATCCTGTCCAATAGAAAATTTGTTAAAATGCTGAAGCAGAAGGTAACACAAGTAAAAAGATTTCTCGAATCAAATTCCCAAAATTCAGCAAGATAATCATATTTAGCTTGCACGGCATCATACTTGAGATAATAATAGTAATGGAAGATTAGAAAGATTTGGAATCCCATCTAAGAAAGACCAGAAATCAAAGGAAGTCATAAACCCTTTGAACATCAAAGTATCGGGTAACAGTTGAAATCATCTTAATTACCAAATGAATAACGGCTTTCGTCACCACCCTGATTTTGATACAGTAAAAAAGGGGACAACACCACCCATAGCAACCAAGTGGTGAACTGGAGTACAACATTAGCCATTTAACAGTTCGGACTAAAAAGAAGGAGTGGAATCCTATTTTGTATGACACCTTAATGATACAAACATTCTACATTTTGTGGATTATTTGTTGGTTGCAACAAAGATTTGTGAATTACTGAATAATGTGAGTTTTCTCTAAATAATGGATGTTGTTTGCTTTCATAAATAAGGGTAATAAGCAATTTGAACATAGAGAGTATAACTTTGGATGCTCTGGTAGGCGAACAAGAAAAAACTCAAAAGTCAACATCTTATTTCCTACATTCTTTACAAACTTTAGAGTCAGAATCGTATAAAATTGCAGAGCAAGATGGTAATTATTCAAATTGTGGAATTAGTATACAAAAAATTTACAGCAATAGGTAAAAACAAACAGTAAAGAGGCATAAATTCAGGCTTCGGTCGTCACTTTCTACACCAGCCTAATATTCAACATTTCTGAACACAAACCCCAATAAAGCTTTCTACTTTTCAACTTTACAGCTGACATGATTATATTGAATTTGACCACTCGTTTAGTCTTCATAATTAGAAATTTTAACAACTCAAGCTCAGGGTATCAATTATTCACATAAAAATCATCAGTTCACCATACAAAACCATCACCAATCTACTTTAACGAACAAAATTAAGCACTAATTAAGTTAACTAGCATTCCAAAGCTATAAATTAATGAGAAAAATAGAGTAATAAGTAAACACAAAACGAAAAAGGAAATGCAATCTAGATTCACCTGATTGACAAGTTGGTGAGGTTGAAGCAGAGGATCGGTGAGGGATCGAGTCCGGGAGCTCGAGCTCCGATTCAACGCCTGATTCCTCTTAGAGTTCCCACTCGGATACCTCAAGGAACTCGACCGATCAAACGGAGCAGCGCTGCCGTTCTTCAACTGCTGCTGAAGAAGTAACGCCGCCGCCAACGCCTGCTCGTGAATTATGTCGTCCTCTTTCCTCAAAGATCGAATCCTCATGCTCCCACCGCCACCGGCCGCCGAGCGGTTAGTGATCCGTTTTGACGGAGGCCTCTTCTTCACAGTTGATTTATTATCGCGTGACAAGCACAATCCCATTTTGAGTTTGATTACTATTCGATCTCTACATGCAAGTGTATTGAGGATGACTAATATTATATCCTTGTGTGTGTGTGGAATATCTATTTCAAAAATATCAAGTGTAAAGTATTCGTTCAAAATATATATATATATATATATATATATTTCAAAAATATCAAGTGTAAAGTATTCGTTCAAAATATATATATATATATATATATATATATATATATATATATATATATATATATTTTTTTTTATTTTTATTTTTTTTCAATCACACATATTTTAATAAATTATTACACGCAATTCAAAAAAAAAATTCTTCATTTTTAACTACACATTCTTCATCATTATACTATTTCAAAATGCATTCTACCTAAAAAAGGACTCAAACAGGCCCTAATGCATTGTTAAAAAAAGATTCGGAAGTAATGGATTTTGACAACTATTAAAATAATTTTTTTAAAAAATTCATTTTCGACTACACATTCTCACAATAAAATATATTGTACATAAATTCAAAACTATTTATTACTTTTAAACATATTTTCTTAAAAAAAAATCATTATTCCAAAATTTATTTTGCTCAAAAAACTTATTAGTTGTCAAATAGAGGTTAATTGTTGGCTTTAATTTAAATTTTAATATAATTTTTTAATTAAACCAAATATGAATATATAGTTAAAAAAATCTTTTTTTTCTTATTTTATAAAATCTATTCTAGAATTATTTACACCACACCGACTTATGGTGTGATGGGATTAAGAAATTGGTAATTATTACTAAAATATTTTTTTTCTTGCTTTCGGTTGTTTCATCTCATCTTCCTTTCCTTTTGATTTATTTTTACTTTATTTTAATTTAATGAAGAATATCGGGTGTATTGATGTTTTTTTATTAAAAGTTACTTTTTGACTAAGGTTCATATATTGAGAATCGAGTCAACTTGCAACATTGAAATGTGTCCAATCTACACATTTTCTTTGAGTGAATTACCCAAATAATTATTGAACTTTACGTTATGCTTCCAAAAGGTCACTGAATTTTCAAAATCACTCAAATCATCATTGAACTTTGCAAAAGGTTTTCACGAGGTCAATGAACTTTAAAAATCACATCATTCATCACTGAATATTGTAAAATGTTTCCCAGTGGTCACTAATTCAGTGATCTCCTAGGAAACATTTTGCAAAGTTTAGTAATCCCGTAGAAACCTTTTGCAAAGTTCCGTGATGAATAAGGCGATTTTTAAAGTTCAGTGACCTTGTGGAAACATTTTGCAAAGTTCAGTAATGACTTAGGCGATTTTTAAAGTTCAGTGACACCTTGGAAGTATGACGTAAAATTCAGTGACTATTTGGACAATTCACTCCATTTTCTTTGGTTTGATTAGTTTATACCACGAAGACTAATATATTGATTGAATTTTACAAAGTTTGACGATTAACGATTAATGAACAAAATCATGCATATGAATTTGGAGACCTTGGACCTTGTTTTAGTTCTTCTTTGGTTATCATTATTTTCCCAATATTATTTTTCATTACACATTTTTCAATAAAATAATATTACACGTAAATTCAAAACATTTCTTTAGTTTTTAAACACACGTTCTCTGTCAAAATATTATTCTAAAATACATTTTGTTGAGAAAATGGGTTCAAAGAGACTCTTAATTTCATCATCCAACAACCATTTTTCGTTCTGTAATCGTACTCAACTTTATATTTTAGTCTTATTGGCACAAAATCCCCCAACATAGACCATATTGCCAAATACTTTCCACCTTTTTAAATTGGCAAAAAAAAAATCCCTCTTCGTCAACTTTGAAGTGTGGAGCACCCTCACAGTCCAATTTTGTTAGTTTAGCCCCCGTTTGATCTACATTATTATTTCATTAAGATAAAAAATATGACCGTTATCCATCACATCAATATTTAAATTCAAATTTTCTATTTTTTATGTGGGTCTCAATAACGGCTGTATTTTTCATTCTCATTCTACAATAATTTGACTCAAACATGACCTTAATAGTTGAAAACAGTAAAAATAACCAAAATTAAAAAAAAAAAAAAAAAAAAAAAATTTACAGTAGTGATCCCAATTATTTCTTTTTTTATATTTTATTTTTATTTTTTTTTGTAGATTATATTCAAATTTTTTGTGTGTCATCCACAATCTCAAACCTTTAAAATTTTACATATTTTCCCAATTTTAAAGGATAAAATGGTAATTCTATATTATATCATATAAAATAATTAAAAAAAATCCCCACACCCCTCCCTTTCCCAACTTCATCTTCTTATTTGGTTGTTGATACTGTTCATCTTCGTTACCGCTCATTGCGATGGTTCTAGAACCACTCATGTATGTAGAACAGGATCCTATTCAAAAGCCGATCATTCAATTTGCATATGCATTAACTGCTGAATACAGTCATAACAAGATTTGATAAGCATATAAATAGGTGAATGTTTATATGCAAAAAATAAATAAGCATAAATGAATCCAACACTTACCCCTTTATGGTAATTTTTTGTTGTGACATAAAAAATGTTGGAATTTGGTTTAGAGAATGAAATTAAGTATGTGAAAGTGTCTTTTGTGTCAACTTCTACCAAATATTCGAACTTGATCTGGTAGTCAAATTATGAATATAAATAAATTAACTTGTTCCTCGTCGAGTAGACCGTCTGGCATATTTGGAATCTCAAAATCAATTCCGGATGAATGAAAAATTGCGGTCCAAAGTTGGATAGAAAACAGAATACACGGGTTGGAAAATGACTATATCTATCGCTCGCATATCGCTCGAGCGATGGGACGTCGCTCAAGCGACAGTCTAGTGACTAGCGACAGGTTAGTGATTCCGGATGAATGAGAAATTGCGGTCCAAAGTTAGATTGAAATGAGGATACACGGGCTGAAAAATGACTATATCTATCGCTCGCTTATCGTTCGAGCGATGGGATTGTCGCTCAAGCGACAGACTAGCGAGAGAAATTATGACGAAAATGTGTCACTATTGCTCGAGCTAGAGTCTAGCGATAGTAAATACTGCGAACTTTGGCAAAAATTGCTGAGTTTGGGGTGCGGTATTTCACTCACAACTTTTCTTCTTCTATATAAATGACCTTTTGGACGTCCATTATGCATCCCATATAATTTGCATTGAGTATAATACCAAAAACTCTTGCAAAATACTCTCCAAGAATCATTCTAAAACCTTTATTCGTGTAGAGAGGAAAATCTGTTTTAAATTCGTTGTTGATTGTGGTTTGAAGTGCTTCTACCACAAGCTGTATCTTAGGAGACAAATACCGTAGTCTGTCAGCACGTTTGTGAGGCAAAATTATTTTAAGGAGAAAGTGTTTTCACTTGCCTCGAATTTCGTTTTCCTTTTGTTTTCTTCTTCTTACTTTCTTTATTTGTAGTTTAATTACTCTCCTGCGAATTAAACTAGTATAATTCACTATCTTGAACAACCATTTACATATGCTACGACACATCCACCAACAATCTTAAGACAATACCCATTTTTTGGTTGTTATATCATTTCTTCATCTTTGGAATAATCTTTTGTGTGCTATCTCTTTCTTTCTATATTTCTATACATTGAACTTCCGTTTATAACAAAAAATGAATCTCGTTGAGACTACTTCAAGTTAAACAACAAATGATACGAATCATGTGGTTGCTCCTTTGGCCATACTTATATCAAGCTCTCACATCCCACATGGGAAAAAATTGAAAAAGTTTGGAGGTGGATTTTAAAAGATGGCAACAGAAGATGCTGTTCGATCTTACTACTTTGAATTTGGCAAAGTTTCTAAAAGAAATGGCTCCTACTGTAACGGAAGGAAAAAATAATCGTGAATCGATTATTTCATTACATGTATGGAAGCATTCAGATTTTCTTTGCAAAAATTACATTCTAAATGGATGGGACAATACACTTTATGGAGTATATAGGTCAAAGGACTCGGCCAAGGACCTATGGGATTTAATGGAAAAGAAGTACAAAACCGAGGGTGTCGAAATAAAAAAGTTCATTGTTGAGTTTTTGGACTACTAAATGCTATACTCCAAACCGTGATAAATCAGGTACAAGAATTTCAAGTTCTACTACATGACATACATGCTGAAAAGATGGAACTGAACGGTTTTTCCAAGTTGCTGCCATCATTGAGAAACTCCCTCCTATGTGGAGAGATTTCAAAAATTATCTCAAACACAAATGCAAAGAAAAGAATGTGGAAGAATTAATAATCCGATTGAGGATAGAGAAAAACAATAGAAACATCAAAAGGAAATCTATTGTTCAAATTGGAGCAAATTTTGTTGAAATTGGTTCGAAAGTTGTTAACAAGAAACGAAAGATCTCTGGTGTGGTACCAAAAAGAGACAAAAATACTTTATAACTTTCATCGATGATGTACAAAGTATTGTTATGTCTTTCTACTACGAAGTAGAGACGAAGCCTTAGATATCTTTAAACTTTATAAAACGGAAGTTGAAAATCAACTTGGTAAATGAATAAAAAGTATTCGCAGTAATAGATGTGGTGAATACGGGACACCATTTGAAGAATATTGTTTCAAGCATGGAATTATTCATCAAACAATGACACCTTATTCACCTCAATCAAATAGTATTGCTGAATGCAAAAATCGAACTCTTAAAGAGATAATGTACTTAATGTTAATAAATTTGGGTCTACCTAAGAACTTGTGGGAGGAAGCTATGCTATCGGCAAATAGCATTCTTAACAAGATACTCCTTAAGAAAATGGAAGAAACTCCATATGAACTATAGAAATATCATCTTCCTTCTTACCAATACTTGAAAGTGTGGGGGTGTTTAGCTAAGGTTGAAGTACCTAAACTTAAACAAGTGAAAAACAGACCTAAGATGATTGATTGCTTATTTATTGGATACGCCAATAATAGTAGTGCATACCGTTTCCTTGTGCATAAATATGAAATTCAAGATACAATTGAATCAAAAAATGCATTATTTTTTGAAGATATTTTTCCTTATAAGAACAAGGAAAATTCAAATTCAAATAAAAAAAACTTATGATACTACAAATGGCACTTCAAATGAGGAAGAACCAAGGCGTAGTAAAATGTCTAGAATATC
The DNA here is from genome assembly GCA_035079005.1 of Fraxinus americana. Taxonomy (NCBI): domain Eukaryota; kingdom Viridiplantae; phylum Streptophyta; class Magnoliopsida; order Lamiales; family Oleaceae; genus Fraxinus; species Fraxinus americana. The sequence goes on from CM068715.1 coordinate 9,190,650, forward strand.
CGCTTCGCTTGGCCCAGATTTTTTAACCTATATGGTAAAAAATGAACCAAAGACTTTCGATGAAACAATGTCTACACCGAAAGCACCATATTGAAAAGAAGCTATCAATAGTGAGATAAATTCTATAATGAAAAATCATACCGTGAGTTAGTTGATTTACCTCCCAAGAACAAGCCTTTAGAGTGTAAATGGATTTTCAAAAGAAAACTTAAACCAGATGAATCCATTGACAAATATAAGGCCGATTGGTTGTCAAGAGATATAGACAAAAAGAATGACTTGACTTCTTTGATACCTATTTATTCGTTACTAGAATCACATCGATAAGGTTGTTAATTGCTATTACAGCATTACATAACATTGAGATTCATCAAATGGATGTAAAGACTACATTCCTAAATAATGAGTTAGAATATGAGATATGCGTGGACAACCCGAACGGTTCATCTCTCCTAATCACAAACAAAAGGTTTGTAAACTAGTTAAATCCTTGTATGGATTGAAACAAGTCCCTAAACAATGGTATCAAAAGTTTGATAAAACGTTGTTGTCTAATAGGTTTAAGATAAATGAGTGTGACAAATGTGTACACATTAAGCATACACCAGGGCCTACGCGATTGTATGTCTATATGTAGACGACATGTTGATAATGGTCAATAGTCACGAAATAATGATAAACACCAAGAGATTGCTAACAAAATATTTTGATATGAAAGACTTGGGTGTGGCTTATGAGATATTAGGGATTAAGATCTTTAGAACTTCAGAAGAAATTATACTTTCTCAATCTCACTACATTGAGAGTATACCTAAAAGGTATCTTCAGGAAAGTCCTACGAAAATCCCTATAGACACAAGTTTTCACTTAGTAAAAAATACGGGTGAATGTGTATCACAACTAAAATATTCACAAATTATAGGTAGTCTTATGTATATTACAAATTGTACTCGACTGGACATAGCATTTGCTATGAATAAACTCAGTAGATTCACAAGTAATTCAAATCATGATCATTGGATGGTTTTAACAAGGGTTCTTAGGTAATTGAAGTATATTTTAACCTATGGATTATACTTCACAAAATATCCCACGGTATTAGAAGGATATTGTGATGCGAATTAGATATCCTATATAAAGGATTCTAAGTCTACTAATGGTTATGTATTTACCATTAGTGGAGCTGCTATATCATGAAAATCGATAAAGCAAATATAATCAGAGTTTATTGCTTTAAACAAAGCTAAGGAGAAGTAGAATGGTTTCGTAACTTCTTGGAAGAGATTCCATGTTGGCCTAAGTCGGGACCTGCTATTAGTTTATATTGTGATAGTCAATCGGCTATTGGAAGATCTCAAAACAGTATGTATAATGGTAAGTCTAGACATATATGACACAGACACAATATTATTAAGCAATTGATCTCTAATGCTATCATCTTCATAGATTATGTGAAATCAAAGGAAAACATCACGAATCTACTTACTAAGGGTTTTACCGAGAGATCAAGTAAATTACCTATCGAAAGGAATGTGATTAAATCCTACTACGTAAGGATCTTTATAATAGTAACTCTTTCTTGTTGAATGAAAATTTCAAGATTTTGGTTCAAGGGAACAACTAAATTATAAAGATTCAATAAAGCACTCAGGAAAATATTTCCTAACTCATTCCTATAATAATATACAGTGCTTTCTGTAGAATATGAAGGTTAATATATAGTTTTAATTATTCATATATCTTGATTAAGTCAAGTGAAGTAGGGCAGAATACTCTTAATAAGAGATCACCTATGTACGTGTGAGGTGGGACGCCTCAATGAAAATTGTTCAAAGACTAAAATTTTTTAAACACTCATGAAACCCAAGAGTGGTTCAGGGCCAAAATGAACAAAATCATGAAAACTATGAACGATTTAGGAAATACATCCGAGTGAGTATTATTGTCTTAATTTACACCAATGTCTGAATGGTTCAAGACATCACGTTCACCAATTAGGCAAGTAAATCCGATAATATTTCACTAAAGAAAGATTAAGGCTGGAAGCTACCTTATCGATGCAGTATCTTTCTATTTTCTCTCTACAATGCATCATATTTCTGTATGGCATGAGCATATTCGAATTTCTATTCATGTAGGTAGGGGCTCGGCTCGACCCTTACTCGCACGAGCTCGGCTCGAGCTCTCATGAGCCGAGCTCGGCACTCATGGGCGGTTCGGCCCCTTTTTTTTCTTTTACTATACATTTTCGAAACCTAATATATATATATATATATATATATATATATATATATATATATATATATATATATATATATATATATATATATATATATATATATCATTTTCTAAACATTTTTTTAAAATTTACATTTTCTAAAATATTTTTCTTTTTAAAAAAAAAAATAATAATAAAAAGATAAACTCTCCTCCTTTATTCAGGTTTGGGACCGGTTACTTCAATTTCGAGTAAGAGGAATTAAAAATTGTACACGAACAACTTATTACGTGTACAACTTTTTTTAAAAATTATAAAGGTATTAAAATAAAATTTTGTGATGAATATAATTAAATTAAATATCACTTACTTGACTACATGCAATTTCGTCATATTTATTTTGCAGTCGAAAAAGAGCATCTTCCCAATCCTTCAAGCACATTAATGCTTCTAAAATATCTTCTTTCAGTCGGCTCCTGACCTCGGAGAGAACCTTTTTACCTTCCAAAATATTTTTCTAAATCAGCAATCAATAGTTTCTTTGAATTAACGAAATATTCTATTGTATCAAAACAAAGAGTATTTCGACTTACCCCAACGTACATCGATTAAAGATATTGTTTTAGGTAGGAAACAAAATGTTGGTTGTTTGCTATTGTTAGTGGTAACTCAGTTGCTGCAACGAACTTCACAATTCCCGTTAGAGTTTTGGCCTCCGAATACATCTACGTAGAAAATGGCGTAGTAGTAGCACCGGTGCCTGAACAACCAAATTGTAGTTGCGTTTGACCAATAAGAAGAAGCCAATGTTTGGCCGCACATGTTTTGTAGTGACGGTTGAAGTGGGTGGTTCCAATACCTTTTTGTCATACCAATCGTTGTTGACAGTGTTTACACACTGTTTTGGTTTCTGGAACTTCATCGACCACACGACCAGTTTGAACCAATTTAAAATGTTCCCAACATTTTGCGTGTCTTTTCCCCTTTCTCTTCCCTCTTGCATCGGGAATATCTAATACAGGTTCATCATTCTGTTCTAAATCAATTGGATGACTAGCATCAACATCAACGTCATCCAAATCAATTGGATGACTAACATGAGCATCGAAATCCTGAATATTTTCTGGAATGGGTAATTCATTCAGACCGGCGAATTCATCCCCAAATTGAATGTGGGGCGTGACGGTGATTCACTTTCGACATCGAACAAGTTTTCAACAAATGATCGTAGATCCATTAGTGATTGAAAATTTGTAATGGGATAATTGATATTAAATAATTAAAATTGAATGTTGAAGTAGAGTTGAGAAGTGAATGTAGATTATGTAGTAGTGTAGAAAATCGATTAAAAATAAAATGTAGAATAGTAGAGTAGAGAATGCGAGATTGATAGTAAGTTTGGTGAAAAAAAAGGATGAATGAATGAGTATTTATAGGGGAAAATGAAGTTGAAAAAAAAAATTATTGACCAAAACGGTCACTGAATTTTCAGTGATCGTTCTGGTCAGTTTTTAAATTTTTTTTTTTGCGACGGCTTGTGGCTCGCGTATTACACGAGCCCACGATCCAAGCTCGTGGGCTCGTCAGGGAGTCGTGCTCGGGATCGTCTTTTTTAAGAGCCCGAGCGGCTCGTGGCTCTTTTTTACGAGCCGAGCGGCCTAGCCGACGAGCTACTCGACTCTGTTGCCATCCCTAGATGTAAGGGATTATTAGAATTTGTTCTAGAGAATGAAATTAAGTATGTGAAAGTGACTTTTGTGTCAATTTCGATCAAATATTAGAACTTGATTCGATAATCAAATTATGAATATAAATAGACTAACTTGTTCTTGTAACGACCCGGCCTCTCACCGGAGCCGTTATCTTACGTACTGTCCGCTCTGGGGTGAGATTCTGCCCACTTATCCCCTCACGACTTTCTGACGCGTCCCCCAAGATTCGATCCCAAGGCCTCCATCATATGGGATATTTAAGTTGAATCCTGGTACCAATTGAGCAAGTTGTCCAAAAAATGCTAGCGGCAGTAAATGCCGCGACCTTTGACAAAGGTTGCTGAGTTTGGGATGTGGCATTTCACTCACAAACTTTCATTTTCTATATAACGGTCCATTTTGACATCCATTATGCATCCTATATCATTTGCATTGAGCATAATACCAAAAAATCTTGCAAAATACTCTCCAAAAATCATTCTAAAACCCTTTTTTTGTGTAGCGAGAAAAATTCGTTCTAAGTTCGTTGTTACTTGTGGTTTGAATATTAGTTTATAGATGACCTGTTACCTCCTACAATACATTTTCTCGAACTCTCCATGCCTTTCCATGTCTCAACGTCAATCCATGTATCGTTAAAATAGCATGCATAATGTCAACAAGAATGTAGATTGTCCTAGCGGACATGTACTTGTGCTTTATATATTCACCTATCAACGTACTATTCACTTGCCTATGATCTTGGATAACTGTATCCATTGTGCAACTATGTTTGTGATGATGCCACGGACCTTGAACATATCTGTTTGTCCCATTTTTGAGGCCACAAATTTCCACTTGCAGGATATACCTTGACATTTCAATTTGTACTTGAGATTGTCTACTTATATGTTGTACTGAAAGTTATTTTTTATGGCATATAATACAAGAGTGCTCAACATCTTTTTATCTCAAAATATCCGATGTTTGATAACACATATTGCACTAGGTCTTGACACAACCGTGCAGTTTTCTTCTATTTATTTTCATCTGGCAACTGAACTTTTATCTACATGCTTAAAGAAAACCACTGAATAGTTTGTTTTGTGGAAGATGAATGCTTCAAAAATGACACATTCTTATATATTCAAGTTTCGACAAAACTTCTGAATATGACGTGTCTTGAATTTGGTCCTCATCGCAAGAAACTTCTTTCAACATAGTCGAAATATCAACACGTATGACATATGCCATGATACGGCGGTCCTTCCTTTTCGACTCCATGTAGAAAATGATAGAGTTGAAATTTGTAATTTCACCAGTGCCATATTCCACCTACATCATACTTTATTTTTAGATCAGCCATCCTACTATTGATCATTAACTCGAAAGTGATAATCTCACTAGGTTCAACATATTTGCAATCAACAAGTACAAGAAGTCCAAATGTATTCATATTGCGAGTTATGAATATGTTCACGGAATCCATATCTACATCCAAACAAAATAGAATATGTCACATAACTTTATATGAATATACAATGACTCTTCTAAACATATCACTCATTACATCGGGACGAATTCAGAATGCAATCCCCAAACCATAAACATGACATATTCATGAACACCCACACAATTTTGTAAGCAAGCAATTAGATATATACTTCAGATTACTAAAAAAACCATGGATGATGGCCCAATGTCCAAATAATCCGGACATATCGATTTAAGCATACTCTTAATTACATAAACCAATCTAACAAAATATATGCAGGTATTACAAACATGAATTTAGATATATAGGTGGTAATGTAAAATTAAATGTTGAACAGTGCATTTCTTAATGCAACAAGAGATATTTAGAAAAAAATTATATTATTTCATAGATTCTTAATGTGTATATATGATTTTTTTTTCCCATTATTATATGTAGATGCGATAAAATTAAAAAAACAACCTTAATATTCTTCTTAAAATTGCACTGAATAGCTGTTGGAGCTCCATTAGGTTTCAATTCTTACGAAATCCACTACAACTGTTTATTATAAGGGTAATTATATTCACACCACAATTTTTTTAGTAGCACCACAATTTAATTTCACTTAATGTTCTCAATTTTTGCTTATTGTAAAACATTGTTTTCATCGAATTTTTATCTTCGACATTGTAATAATTAGCCAATCTTGTTTTTTATGATGATTTTAATTAAAATATATTTTTTGTGTGCGCTTTAAAATGAGGAAAAATATATTTTGTCACACTTTTACATTTATTATTTTTTTAAAATATGATTGAAAAATAAGTTATTTTACGTTTTTAAACGGACTCATTTGATTGAACCATTATAAAATTTGAGGTGTATTAATTAATAAAACGTTAAAGATAAGAATGGGTAAAAATGAAGTTAAGAATGTAAGGGTTACATGTAAGTAAAGATTGAAAACTTTAAATGAAACTAAAATGCAGTGTAACAAAAAAAAAAAATGGAGTGTGAATATATTATAATTGCAACAGCGTATTCTTTCTCTCCTTGTGAATCCATATGCCCTTGGAAAAAGGAAATTATAAATAAAAATAAAACAAAAGAAAAAGCAAAATATGTATAATGGCTACTCATAACATCATTATCATAAGACTAAAATTGTTATATGTGTCATCAATCATCAAGACAATAGTTTCGATTTTTCCCAGGAAAGAACTCAAATTGAAAGTTCAGTGTGCTAATTTGGTAGATTTTGTCCTATCGAGATATTAAATTAAACAATAGATCATGTTAATAATTTTTAAATTGCCTACTTAATGGATTAATAATAAATAAGTTGCCATGTGAATTCAATTAATCTCACATATAATCATGCCATATCAATGCATTTAAGAAAACAATGAAGAAAGAGTTGAGATAACTAACTTCTCAAAATACAATAAAGCTTAGCATCTTACTGTTAGTGTAATTGCATCTTTCCCGCAGATAATTTTAAGCTCAATAATTTTGTACAACTTCAAAACGTCGAGAAATAAATTTTTCTTCAACTAATAGAATACCCTTTTTCTTAGAAAATCTTCTCTCCTCTTATTTAAATAACATAAATTCTTCTAGAATTTCTAGAAACATCACTTTTTAATATTTGTAACGAAATTTAATGATCAAAATTGCATTTGAAAGGTTACAATCAATAAAAGCAACTCCAAGAAACTCTTTATTATTAAATAGCATATCCTACAGTCTAGAAAATAAAAATTTTGAATTATATTTAACACTTAATTTTATTACTCCCAAACAATATTTGTTTTATTTATTCCTATCTTTTATTTTTAATAGCTTTCCTCCAAATTATTACATTCTTTTCCTCAATTGAGAATTGAAATATTTTGAATACATTTAATTATAAAGAGTGGATTTGGCTCTCCAACCAAACTCACTCTTTAAATTAAAATGTTAATTTAAAGAATCTCTTGGAACATAATTTTAAGGATTGAATCTTTTCTTGGAGATGTTTTAAGCCATTTGTAGAGTGGTTCAAAATTCGTGTCGTTACACATTTTCTATTTTTTTTCTCTCTTTTTCCTTTTTTTATTGGTTCAAAACTTTATCTTTTTTCGTTATTCTTTATTTCAAATTATTCATTTTTAGTCATGAAGATGTTAAATGATTTCTTGAATTTGATGTGTTTATTGTGTTGTTTTTCGTAATCATGATGTGTAATTGAGAGACTAAAGGTCTTGAACGATGCAAAATTGACAATTTTATATGTTCTATCAGAGTTTTAAGTAATGAGGTGACATACCATAGTGTACTTCCTTTTTATTTGATAACTACAAAAATGTTTAGAGTTTTGATCAAACAAGATCACTATGGGACAATGTACCTGTTTCCCTTCCTTAAATGCGTTCATTTTACATAATGTATTGAAATTGATTTATTACTTTATTCAAAGAATATTGCTATGTGTACATTGCAATACACATAAGGGTGTACATAATGTGACAGGAGCGCGGGCCCCACTCCTCTCACATTATGTGCACCCCTATGTGTATTGGGTGGGGCCCGCACTATTGTAGCGTGTGCCCCATCCCTCTCACATTATGTGCACCCCTATATGTATTGCTATGTACACATAGCATGGTCCTTATTTAAAAGGGCTAGATGGATTTTTTTTTAATTTTTTTTTATGATGACCTCATTCAAAAGGTGAGGAATAGGATATCGGACTAGATATTGAGCCTACTGTCTCTCAAAGGTCGGATTGATTTACCCAAGCCTGTTCTATGTCCATTCTCCTTTATCTACTTCAAATTGAGCAGTCTCGCAATATTTTTATGAGAAGTTGGAGAGTATATTCACTAGATTCCTTTGGGATTCCAAGGATCAATCACACCGCTTGCATTGGAGGAAATGGAAAGATATTTGTCTCCCCATATAGGATGGTGGCTTAGGCTTTAGGAGCTTGCAGGATATTGTTGACAAATTCTTCCTAAAGCTTTGGTAGCTTTTTCGTAGTTATTATTATGAGCTCAGTTCTTACTGGCCAAATACTATCTGGACATTCACCCCTTACTATCGCTTTCAAAGCTAGTGATTCTCAGGCTAGTTTTTTCGTAATGTCCATATTCTTACTATTATCCTTTGTTGATCCTCTGGTTCTTGTGAAATGCGATGAATGATGCGAAACACCAGACAATTGCTATGGAGCCTCAGAAGATTATTTTACGGTTTATCACATTATCTTTCTTCTCTACATAGACCATTTATTTTAGAGAGTGGACTTGGATATCGCCCTCTTGTTGGTATTTTTCTCACTCTTCCCCCACTCTCCTATTTCAGTTTTCCAGCATACTCCATCAAATTAGTCTTACAAGATCAACACCATTCGATGCATCAGGTTTGATTTGCTAGCAATGGGTGTATCGTTTTGGATCAGTCTAGGCACTCGATTCACGCATTCTCCTTATCTTATGGTGACTTTCTACTTTGAGGAAGAGCTACGAGCCATTCTCCGTAGAATCTGTTTTGCTCGTCGACTTAGAATTTTAGACTTATGGATAGGGGTAGACTCCTCTCTAGCCATTCATTGCATCGCTTGTAATGGTGATCCATGGTCTATCATACTTATCAGGCATCTACTTTCCCTCGATGTTGACATTATTTTCCACATCTATCGTGAGGAAAATCAAGTTGTTGATTAACTTGCAACAGTGGCATGGGAAAAACATTGCTATTATGAGTATGGTCCTCTCAACTTGTTCCAACGACTTCACACCCTTGTATAGATTGACATATATGTCCTTTCCACGTTTAGAGGTCTTTAGGTTTTACTGTTTCATTCTTCAAATATTTTGATGAGGTAGCTACACCTGCTCATTTACTATTTGTCTTTTATGCTTTTGATTGGAGGTCAAGTTTATACCCTTTCCCTTGTATTCATTTATGTTCTATTTATATAGTGGTAGGGAAATCCTGACCCCCTCTGTCTTGACTTGGTGAATGTTCGTCGAAAATATGTTTCGAATAAAAACTATCGCAAGTGTACGGATCGTTCAAGTAATAAAATGGATTTTAGAATCCAAATATCGTTGCAACAGAGATTTACTAGTTCGATTTTACCTATTTTGACCTTAATCGAAACGTGAAATATGGTTGAGTTTTGTAACTAAATTGTAGCTAAACTAAATGAAAGCAATAGTGGATGAATTAGTTAGACTAAATGCAACTTATATGATTGAATGCAAATTGAAGTAACTCATACAAAAGAAACGCACTAGATTCGCGAATTCCCATACAATGATCCATTTTAATTCTAATTCTACAAAATTGACAACATGTTTGAATTGATGAAAAATCAATATTTCTAACCTCTTCAATAATCTCTCTGGAGTAGAATTGAACATATTTTCGCATACCATTTGACTACATTTCTATGAAAATGCAATATACAATAATGCATGACGTTTTGTATACACTTAGAAATTCATGTAGAGTATAGCGGTATATTTCTATCCTCTATCGAACCCTACGATGATTTATACCATGTCAATCTTATTTTCCTTCTTTCGAATGCATAAAATAAGCCACCACACTCATACAACTATTGCGCATATAATTGTAGAAAAAAAAGTAATGTGTATAAATCATTCAATAATTCAAAACGAGTTTTAATGTCAATAAAGTAAAATTAGGAATTGAAATATCACATCACAAGGCTCATCATTCACCTAATACATATAAATCTAGCCTAACATAATAGAAAAAAAAGAAATCAGAAAATTTAATAAAGAACGATATCACCAATTTAGATTCTTGAATTGATTCTTCGTGTCGTGATGTTATTTTTCTTGTTTTTGTTTTGATTTCTCTCTCAAACGCTTCAAAAGTCTCCTCCCAGGTCTACATAGGGTTTGAGGACGACTTCAGAGATTATATAACTACCAAAAGATTGGTTTCCATAAGAGTTGAAACGAAATAACGAAACCAGAATTTTTGTTCATCTCTTGTTGGTGCTTGGGCGACTGCATGAACTTTCTACCATGAGACTGCATGGTAGAACGTATTTTCCTTTTGGTTCACTTTGGTCCCCAAATTTTATTTCATTTACTTTTTGGCCTTACGTCCTTCCCCTTCTTCTTCTAGCATCCCTTGACATTACAATGTGTTATTCAGCTCAAGTCCGTGCTTGATTCGCCATTCGGGTCATTTTCTGAATAATTATATTTTGGTTCTCGAAGTTTCATTTTCTTCCAATTTGGTCATTTTCGCTTGTTTTTGCATATTTTTCATTCCATCCATCAATGTAATCCTACAAACATAAATTATATCAAATTAAGTCATATTTCAACATATATATCGATAATTTTCCATATTTTGTGGCCTAAATAAATGCGTAAAACGCACTTATCAGTGAAACCTGAGAAATACATCGAAAATATGATAGTGCTTTATTTAAAGAAAGAACATGTGCATAGGAGGTGTTTACAAATATTTTATATAACATGACAAATAATTCTTTTTGCATATTAGATTATTATATAAGTTGGTTATTAGTGTTAATGAGCCGAGGCAAGCTGACACGACCCATTGTCAACTTGGCTCATGCTTGCTTTGAACAAGTAGAGCATGAATCAACTCATTGATAGGTTTCCAACGAGCGCATATATGAAATATTTTTTTGTTTATTTGAATCAACTCAACTCATGAATCTACCAGCTTGGCCTACAAATATTTTTTTTTGTTTTTCTTTCAAATATAAATATTTTTTGCTTCCCAACGAGCGCATATATGAAAAAATTATAACTCGGCTCCTCTCACTATCAATCTTGAATAATGTTATCTAGTACCAGTGGTGTTAGAGTACTAGTCTAGGTATCCACTATTGATAGGTTCCATTAAATGAATCATTTGGCAATGCATTTAAGTGGATATATCATTTAATGACATGCAATTGTCATTTAGACTGGTGCCCGAAATCAATTGTGACGAATAGCATTACTCTTGAGATGAGCACATTTTTTATCCCTAAAGTTGGTATGCGTATTATAATTTATACACTACAAGGTCGGACTAGGTCCCATTTGCTTTTGGAGCTACACTATCAAGAAAAGTTGTCCGTTTGTCTCTTCAATGGTAAATTACGGCTAGTATTCCCAACCTTTACCTCATTTGAACTGTTATTTTATATCCAAATTTTAATTCTTGACATTCATCACTTCAACGTTTTATATAGTTGGTGCCTCATCCCTTGTGGATAGATTCCGTCTAAAATCAACGTTAATGTGGCATGTGCACCTCACTAGGAAAGGGGTATTATCACGAAAATTATTGTTTTGTTTCAATTAAAGTAAGTGCACAGTTCCATAACAAGTAGTAAAATAAATTTTAAGTTCAAGTATCGTACACATAGAGATTGTACTAGTTCAAGCTCATATTAACTTAGTCTTAACTAAAACTATAGAAACTTATGATTTTTTCTATAACTAAATTATAACCACTTAAATTACGCATGAATGCAGGTCATAAATTAATTAAAATCAATGCGACATTAAATTAAATGCAAGTTTTATAAAAATACGATGATGAAAAGTGCACTAGGATCCTTGATGAGTGTGTTTCATTCATTATATTAATACTACTTAATCTTGATATTTCTTTTGATTCTTAGAATTTTAGAATGTTTTGATTTGTGTTTTAATGTCGCTTTATAGGTTATGTGAATTGGTGTGAACGGTGTAAAACTTGGGAAAAAGATTGATGTAAGCATGAACCAAGCAAAAATTGATGTTGATTTGGTGAAACTCGATGATTGAAAGCTAAATTGAAAGAAGAAGTGAATAACGACAAAAAATGGTGAAATTCAAAGTTTGATGACTCAATTGCAACATTTCAATAGTTGATTTGGACTACAAAACGATAATTGAAGATTATTAGGAGTCAATCAGAAGGAACTAGAAGTAAAAAAGGAGTGAAATATAATCAAAATATCTTCATGAGTCAATTTTTAACCGCTCAAATATGTTTTAGATTTTAAGCCGGAGATTGAGAGTAATTTTTTACATAGTAAACATTCATCTTAGAAAATGACATCTGGAATAAAGTTTTAGCCATTTAAGTTATATTTCCAATGCATTTTAAATCGCCTTAATCGAATAACGGAAGAAAAAATTATAATAAAAATACTGAAAGATGTGTAGTGCTGATTTTCTACCCGAAAGTGGGCACCCCAGTGCCACTAATTTGTGAACCTTTAGCAACGCGGGTTGAGAGTTTGAAATTTTGGGATTCTTTTTAAACCTAATCCGACACCAACTCCTTTTGGGACGTCAAGATAATATAAATACCAATTCGGAGAACACTTTTGGGAGGACAATTTAACCGGGCAATCATCAACAAATAAGGGAGAAATCAAGAATAACATCGCAAAAGAGATTGAAGATCTACCAAAACTAATTTTTCTCTTCTCTATGTTGTTTTATTTGTATTTGATTATTTCTATGGCTTCCGTCACGAACAAAATATCTAATTTAGGATTTGATGTAACCAAAAATGAGAATGTGGTTTGATTTTATTATAGTTAGTTATTTGAGATTTTCCAATCATGTTTATTTGTATTATTTATTCTTAGAGGTTTCAATTAATTGGCCATAATTGAATGATTTGATATTTGTCTATTTTGGCACTCGAGAGAGAGAAATTCATGCGTGATCATAGAATAGCACAATCTAGATTTTATAAGTCTCGAGAGAAAATATAATTCTTTTGAATCTTGTTCAACTTAAGAATCACGAACTTGATAATTTATAAATTTTAAATCGGAATTGAAATATAGAAATAGTTTTTTATCTAGCACTTGAGAGAGAGGGATAGAATTAAATTAGAGTTATTGCTTATAAATTTAGAAAAATTGATTAGAAATAATTATATAATTGAGAATCATATTTGATAGTTAGGTGAAATCATTACCATAGGCTTTTTCATCTTGATCATTCTTCTAAATTACATTTGTTTGTTAAATTCGTCATCACATTCATCACGTTAATTTAGTCAAAACAATTTATTTCAAATTTCGTTCATCTAGATAAAATAAGAGCTGTACACTTATAGTAATTGGTAGAAATTAAATATCAATCTCTAGGCATGACATCTTTAATCCATTATTATATTACAAAATTTGACACCGTACACTTGTAGTATAATTACGTCATAAAAATACATAACAAGGTTTTGATACATTTGTCGGGAATTGTTTTATTTGATTTTTACTACTGTTATTACTAACAAGCATTTGTTTTAATTTAGATTTCTTTAGTTTGTTAATTTTGGCTACCCATACTGATCTCTCTTTTGTTTGGTTTTTTTAAGGTACTATTCAGTAGCATATGCATTATTTTAACAATGGCAAGGTTGCAAAACAATAGCAATTAATAAACTTGACATGTATGACAATGATATGTTTGTAGAAGATATATATTGTGAGCTTTGTTATGAGACAAATTATAATGGGCATTGTCTGTATACATGTATTGACTCCTATAGATTGAAACTTCTGTGGTTTATACAATATTTAAGATATCGAAAATAAGCAATTGACAAATTTGATGAAAACTACATGCTTGTGGAGATTATGTATCTATCGATTGGAATGAGAACATCATACATATGGGAGATGGTCCTCCTCCGTTGAACGAGAAGGTACTTGCAAAATATTATAATGAACTTGTCAAGTTCGATGATAGCAATATGTGGTTGGGAGATGGGAGATATTGATTTGAATTTAAAAGGTGTGGATATAATCCACCATAAAAAGTTGAAAAGCAAAAACGATCATTCCCCGTTTATTTGGACTAGAAACAGACTATTCAACCCGAAAAATTATCAACTGTTGAATAAGAGCATAAAGATGATGACAAATTAATCACAACGGAATCAAATGATGTAGCAATTAATGAAGATGAAATTATAACACATTCTTTCGATTTCATCGATCGCCCAATAATTGAATTTGTGATTAAGTCCAAGGAGAGGTAAGAAGCTACATAGTTAATTTTGAAACATATGGAATAAGCAAGACATTACTTTGGAAGAGGCAATGTTAAAATTTGGAGAATCAACGAAGAGTTGAGTAAAGTCAAAAGAAGCAAAATAAGCAAGGTATCAAATTTTTTCTACAAAGTTCCATGATGTAGATTGCCAAAATCAAGCTAATGACTACAAACAAGCGATTCTTGGGAAACAACTCAAGTTGTATATCTATATCTCTTATCTTTAGATATTAGCTTATATTTTTGTTTTTAGTTTTCATTAATGAATTTGTTTTTCTAGTAGGTTGAGTCTCAAGTTTGAAGGAGAAGCTTTATCAACATTCAACATCCATCAATCCACTATTGCATCACCATGATGCTGACAGCAATGAAGGCAAACAATATTTTCACTCAGGAAAGTCTTCCTCACTTTCCTTTAAATTTACATTGGGGAAATGTTTAGTTTATTTGCGGGATGAAATATTAATTGTCTTATTACTTAGTTATTTTTAATTGCTTTTGTGTGATTGTTAAAAAAAAATATTTTGCATGCTTGTATGAGTTAGATAGTTTTATCGGCATTGATATATATACTTGAGAACATGTATTAGTTTATGAATTATGAATAAGTTATGTGTTTTGGGTTAAATTTTTGCTTATTCATGTGAAACATACTTATGCACGTGAATTGATTATTGCGTTGTACATAAATAGGTTGATTCACATTATTTAAGTTGAAATAAAGAACTTAGATGCTCAATCCTAAAACCTATTGTTCACTACATCATTAATTTTATATAGCATAATTTGGGGTATTTGAGCCGGTGCAAGATATGATTTAGGTTTATGGTGATTTTGTGCACGTTGAAAAAAAAATATTAGTGTTGAGCGTCTTTAACTTTCAAGTATGAAATAAGTGATGACTGTATGATGGGGTTCTAACCCCTTTTAGTTTTTCTTTTCTTTTAAAGAAAAATAGCATTGCACTTGTTGACTTTATGCCTCACGTCGAAACCTTTTTGACTCGAGTTAGTAAATTCGTTGAGGTATTTCAAACCCCAATACCCTTTGACCTTTAAAGTTAAGGAGTTATCAACTAAAACCTTGTTATATGGGTCAAGAAGAAAAAAATGGTAAGGTTGATGTTGAGCTAAGAATATCAAAATAAGCAAATATTTCATTATGTTATATTATATTACCTCACCTCACAAAAGTCAATGGTGGATTTGAACCCTGGTAAGATGTTAAAAGTAAAGTGACAACAAAGTTACAACGAAAATACCCCTTTATTGATGTCGACATGAGTCGCACATGTCACACGTCACATTGATTTTGTACGGAATCCGTCCATAAGGGCATCAATTACCAATTATATAAAATGCTAAGGTGATGGATGTCAAGAATTAAAGGATGGAGATACAAGTGCAAAAGAGTTCACAGGTTGGGGACTATTAGAATTCCACATTGTTTGAGAAAATATAAATGATTCACTTTATAAGGTGAGGGCAATCCTCCCTAATAAGCCGATTTTATTAGGTGGAGTTAGGCCCAATATTCCTAACATGGTATCAGAGTTAGGCACAATTATGCAATGTTGGGTGCCACCCAATATCGATTTGTTCACAATTGTTTGGCATGGTCCACGCTGTGCGTGATGGGGCATATTAGAATCCCACATTGTTTGGGAAAATATAAATGATTCACTTTATAAGGTGAGGGCAATCCTCCCCTAATAAACCGGTTTTATTAGGTGGAGTTAGGCACAATATTCCTAACAGGGACACCATCTGTAATTTACCCTTTCTTTAATGACTCAACCCTTTTCTTCTCCAAATAAGGTTTAAGGTGGAACCCTTCTAAGCTAAATACTGAAATGAGTGGAATCAGTATAATCGATAAAGATTTTAAATAATATATATATATATATATATATACAGGAATGATCTAATGAGCACCGGTGCTCATCTTATCCTAAGCACCGATGAGTTGGCACATTAATTCATTGGTTGATAAAGATTTTGTGAGTTCCAATCCACCAATGAATTAATGTGCCAACTCATCGGTGCTTAGGATAAGATGAGCACCGGTGCTCATTAGATCATTCCTGTATATATATATATATATATGGGAAGAGTTCTCAAATAGACACCTAGCATTCAAGTGCTGCTGTATATAGCGAAAAATATGTATTTCTACAAACCTAAAACTGCAACAAATTATGAGAAACACGATGCAATTTCGGCAGGATCATAGATATTTATAATTTGCATCTAACCTGGCTAACATTTATAGTAGAATAGGTGTATCCATTACTAGGGAGACACAAGCTTATCCTGAAATCAATAATGAATGGAGTCATCTTGAAAACTCTGGACCAAAATATTTAAAGATGTTGAATCTTTTCTGTCAACTCATTTGTTCGTATCTTAGGGCTTTATCATGATCAAAGGCCATTTTGGGAAGATGAGGAGAGTCGTTTGTTCGTATCTTACTTTGTTGATTGACAAATAGATTATCAACCAAGATTGAGCTACATAGAATTATCATGAGGGCCAAGTACATCGACTTTTAATTGGTTGTACCACATGTTCTACCTCTATTGCAATACTCGTATAAATAATGGATTCTTTGAGTCTATACACGACATTCATCTACCACATAAGAGCACTTATCTAATCTTTTAACTATAGATTTAGTTTTTATACATATGTTGTAAGTCGATGTAGCAAACTAATTCAGCTCCAATCTTTTATCTTCGTCTTTAAAAACCTTTTGTGCAATATTTTCCGGTCTTTTCCTTTATTTGAGTATGTTGGAGGGCCCATGGGAAATCATAGTTTCCCTGGGATGGCCCATTACTTTCTTGGGCCTAAAAGTGAAGCATATACGCTTGGGCCATTTTTTATTTAGGGATTATTTTTGCATTCTGTCAAAAATATAAAACGGAAAAAATACATAATTATAAATGTTTCACAATAAATTTAAAAAAAAAAATTATAATTTTTTTTTCTAAAATCAGGTGATCATATTTTGTGACATCAGATAAAATATTGTAACTCATAACTTAATTAAATAGGCAACATTCACAATAACACGGTTTATTGTCACGATCAAATAATAATCACAACTAACACGAGATCACAATCACAAATACGTATTTCAAGTGCCATGATGAAAGCAAACGCTCAATGATATTTTTGTGAGAAACATTAGCAAGGAAAGTATCTTTACCTATGTGTACGCAAATGAAGTTATATAATCATCATGCTCTGAAAATATGTAGTCCATGTTTGGGCCACATTAAAATTTTCATTCTCATTATTCTACTCATTTTCAACCACACATTTTTCAATAAAATAATATTTTTCATCACATCAATAACTTTTTCTTCTTTTTCAACTACACATTCTCCATCAATCTACTATTTCAAAATATATTCTTTCAAAATAATATGTCTCAAACACACCCTTAAAAATATCTTTGTTGGAGTTATCGAATCTTTAGAATTGTGTAAAATATGATACTTTGTGTATCTAAGAACCTTTGATTAAGTTTTTTTTTTTTATGCCCATAAATGAACAATTTTGAGCTCATGTGTAATCTATCATCGTGATTACCATATGATTATTTATATGCAAATATAAAGTATGTCGAATATGTTAAGATTGGCTCACTCACACAAGCAATCACCTCAAATAATTTCAGGATTCCTGAGATGAGATAAGTGATCGTGTTGTAAACATGATCCGATTGCCTTGATGAAATATCAAGATAAGATTACCATAAGTTATCAAAATAGATTTTACTATCTATTATACATATTTAATAGTCCGATCGAGTTCCTAGTTTGAGATATCCTGAAGGGATGAATATTAGGAAAACTCAAGTTAGGTATCAATCTGAATTAGAATCTATATGGTGTTATTTATATTTTAAAGAATATTACATACGTCATAAGAAAAGGAGAAACTATCATATCACATATTTCATGCACGTGTGCTTTTGCGATCAATACCTTGAGGTTTATACAACATGTTTATATAACACGTGTGCTTTTGCGATCAATACATTTATGACTTTTGACTGTTTCTAGAAATGTTATTTGAGTCTTACTATAACATGTTACCAATAATTACGATCGATTCGATTTGATGGGGACATGTCTAGAAAATAAGTAAGTTTAAAGTTAAACGAATTAAGTAAAAAAAAAAAAAAAGAAAGAAAATCATTTTGAACAACATTTTTGTTTGTATTAACTGATCGTACAATTGTGTTATCCATTTAGGGTCTATAAATAATTGTGAATACAAGTATACAATATGAAGTTCAAGCATGTTACATGAATATTCGAGGGATACGAATACTTGAATTAATGTTGAAAAATGAGTTTGGGATGTATGGCGATGTGATTTTTGTCTAGTAGATCTTTTATATATCCTTAACAAGTTTACAGTATCGTGAACTCTAATATGTACTCACCGATCCACGATCTATTTATCATATGAATTTTTATGAGATATACCTTGAGAAGGATATAACATGTGATATTCGTTCTCACTTGTGGTTTAGGTCAAGCACATCATTTGCGAGCATGAGATGAAAAATATGGGTTGTGGTTCGTCATGTGCGGTGACCTTATGCTTAAGACATGAAAGTGGTCGGAGAGAGTGGTTTGAACTTGAAATTCAAACCTACATCTCCCTATTACCTCCCTTAACTCTCATACAATCTCTAAGGGTCCATTTGATTGTAAATGTGGAAAATTGGTGGAAAGAAAATGTTTTATAGGGAAAAAATTTTCCTAGAAAATGTTTTACTGAGAATTGTAATTAAGTGTGTTTAATTTGTATAATTTTCCACTTGGAAAATTTTTAAAAGTTTGGATCTTTATGTTCATGTTTGACTTTATTTTATATGGAAATTGTCCATTAAAATGAATTTTTTTTTTTTTTTTACAATTGGTTATGAAATTTGTTAACATTGACAAAAAGTTAAAAAAAAAAAAATTGCTCGAAAACTATTTTTTCATTAAAATTTGGTGTTCGTTTGACTTCGTTTTACATGAAAATTGTCCATTAAAGTGAAATTTTTTTTTATAATTGGTTATGAAATTTGTTAATATTGCCAAAAAAAAAAAATTATGGAAGAACCTGGAAAAGGTTTTCCCACCATTCCACAATTTCAAAGAAAATGGCACGTGGGATGGAGGAGAGGGAAAACTTTTCTTCGCTGAATTTTACCCGTGAAACAACTACTTTGCATGGAAAAGAAAAATGTTTTCCATTTTCCATGGAAAATAGAGGCTATCAAACATAGCCTAAGTCTTGTCCGGGACAAGAAGAGAGAAAAGATGGCAGCAATAAGTGAGAATTCGTACAAAAAATTACACCTATATTGAAAAGTGCCAAGAATCACATTTTTAGCATGAAAACTCACAAAATTATGACTTAAATAGTGATAATATTCTCCTTCCATTATAATTGAGATTGGAACCATAGGAGTGCTATAAGTACACAATTTGAGACATGGAATAATAAGGTGATTCAACCACTATAAAGTAAGAATTCTTGACCCGAGCATGCTATAAATTCTTTCAGTTACTTTAAGCAATAAACATAAGATTTGGTATGTGAATTCATTTCTCCCCATTCAATGCTAGATATAAGGCCGTGTTTGATTTGGTTTTTTTTCCATGGAAAATGGAAGATATTTTCCACTTTCCCACAAACAGCGCAAATTTTCCGAGGAAAATGTTTTCCCTCCCACCCCTCCACGCCCATTTTCCACTTTTTGGCTGAAAATGTTTGCCCGCCATTTTGGTGGGAACATGAATTCCAAGTCTGGCCACTTTTTTTTTTTTTTTGGGCAATGGTAATAAATTTTATAGCCAATTGTAAAAAAAAATTCACTTTAATGAATAATTGTCATGTAAACGAAGCCAAACGAATACTAAATTTTGATAAAAAAAAATGATGAAAAAATAGTTTTCAAGCAAACTTTTTTTTTTTTCTTTTTAACAATGGTAACAAATTTCATAACCAATTGTAAAATAAAAAATTTATTTTAATGAACAATTTTCATGTAAAATAAAGTTAAACGTGAACAAAAAGATCCAAAATTTTAAAAAAATTTCGGGTGGAAAATTATACCAATCAAACACACTTGAAATCATTTTTCCTGAAAAACATTTTTTAAGCAAATTTTTTCCCTGTAAAATATTTTCTTTCCATTTATTTTCCACCCTTACAATCAAACGCACTCTAAGATTTCCATCACGTAACGGAGACGATTTTACAAACCAAAACAAACACTCAACATGAAGTAGTCACGCTATGACAAATTTTGCTGCAAACTTATCATACAACATCAACAAATTGAGGCACAAATTATGCAGGCACTCTGTTAGTTTACAGTCCGTCGATTGGCAGGCAGTTTCACCGCTAAAAGCCTCTCGCTTTTGGTGCGGACCACAACATTTTATCATCCTTCTATGCTGATAGTCCCAGAATGCAAATTCAGTAAATAACTAGATACAAAAAGTATCTTAACGGCAGAAAGGCCAACAGGAGAAGCGAGAAAACCATCTTGTCTCCGAGGCTTTTGGTGTTGCATCGGAGGGATTTGGTTCTGATTGTTGTTTTTTGGGTACCGACTTCAACGAGCCAGTTTTCCCTCCGTCGTTTACCAATCTGAGACAGAAGAATATATTCGGTCAGATATCCCTTTCAGTGCTTAATGCAGAAAAACCGAAAAAAGAAGAAGAAGAAGACCATAGCCTTTTTCACATTCAAAATGAGCAGAAAGCTATAAACACTTGTGACGTATGGTCAGGAGAAATTGATAGCACGGGATACAGAAATAACATTAATCATTGTGGATATATGTTTGTTACACAACTAAAATTTACAGAATCCATCATCTGACTACTGAATTGTTAATGGAAGCTCGTAATCCAATAGACTGTAAAGTAAATTCGCCTTCAAAGACTAACAAAACAGAAGTACATTATAAAAGCATATCCAGTAGAGAGATTATTATATTCATTTCATCATGAATTTTAGCCAGTGCTAGTTTTAGATGATCATGAGAGAGCATTTTTTACTGTAAGAAAAGAACTTACAACGGGAAAGCAAACGAGCTGCTGCTGTTTCCACTGTCGTCAGAAGGACGAGGGGGGCTCGATGGGAAACGAGTTGATACTTTACCGTCCGACACATTAGAGACACTAGGTGGAAGACGAACTTCAGTCATGGCTGGCTTTTCCTTTTCTAGATCCTCTACGGTTTTTGTCGGGGCTGTCTTTGGGCTTGAGCCAGAATCCTCTTGTCCTTTTCTACAAGTCTCCCCTAATTTTACACAATTTTCTTCGTCTGCTGTTGCTTCAATGAGTGGGGGAAGGCTGGAAGGGAAGCTGTTCAACTCACCGGATTTGGTTTCAGGAACATATTGAAGATTGGATGGTGAGTTGTTCCATTCTTCAATCCGTGACAATTCTCCAGACTTGCCGAGGAACATGGCATTCTCTCTAGAGAAGCTGTTATTTCCCATATGTATGCTAAACAGTGATTCGTTCGAAGCAACACTCCAATCCATATTCCCTGTTTTTTTAGTGGAAAAAATAGACACTGGAATCCTATTTGGATCATAACCTGTGGGACGCCCCATTGTTTGAACTGGAGGAGATTTCATTGTACTGAAGGCATTCCAGTCCTGATTCTGGGGTGCCAATTCTTGTGATAAAAGTGAGCTTCCGGCACGTGGAGATGCACTTATCATGCTCCACTGAGGTGTCTGTGAGACATCTGGTGATGATAAGGACTCTGTTTCGGAAGAAAGAGCTCCGTCATGCTCGGATTTGGCAGAGGAATCATCACGAAGATCGCCATTGCCAAATTCTGAAGAACTAGAAGAAGAATGAAGTCCGGGATTGTTTACTGTCAAAAGTGGTTTTCCATCTACACGACTAACCTCAGCGCTCGTATTTACTAGCTGGTTGCTGTTGCTTACATTTTCAGATGCCATTATTGATCTGCTTCATCAAATCCTTGAGACTTTCTGAGACCTCCAGTGATCGTTTGCTACACTGCATAGTGAAATTATTAGTTTCGACACCGCAAATTATTCTAATATACTTAATTTCAAATCTTCCATTGCGTAGTTGTCATCAATAGAAGAAAGAGTCTTCTTTTGTACTTGGAATGTGCTGGCATATCAACATTCATTTAAAGAAGGTTCCAGCATGCATATAAGAGGTGTTGATTCGACCCTAAAATTTTCCATATTTACTTTGATACATATGGCAAAAGTCTCTCTCTTTGGACTGGGAAAATGAAAAGCAATATCTGGTAACAAAATTCTCAAAGGTGCTTAAAAGAACTAAGCTTATTCCTATCAAATCTATATGCACCACTTTGCCAAGATTATCATCTTTCACAATGCGCAAAGGCTTGCATGCAAGAAATTGAAGATAATTTGTAAAGTTAAAGAACTTAATAGTCCCATATGTAGTCCATCTTATAAATTAATTTGAGCCAAAAGGCATTACAGCCTTACCTCTTCCTGAAATCTGCTCATAGCAACTCCTACGTTCGCAAGATGTGGTACAAGGAAATCAAAAAACTGCTTCCATAATTTCATATGTGGGAATCTCTAAAATGATAATTGGACTCTGAGTCCTGACATAATTCTCAATTCCCACATAAACCTCACTCCAGTTAAGTATTTACGATAGATTATGGTGGAAGTTCCTACGGCATTGTTGGAGTCTGGGTGTGACCCGAATTCCTTTGTTGAAGTGTTTGAAATATTAAAAAATTCTAATTAAAGTACACATTAAAGAGAATTCGAGTTTGGAATGTTATTGGAGTCCTACGTCAAGTTGAAATTCTATTTTGAAAATACATTGGGAGTTGAAAGTTGGTATTGGGCTTGAAGAAGAGTTTGAGATGGAGAAAACAATTTGAGAAAAAAATTGGGGCGGATTGCCCGGCCCCATGATATCCGGAGTTGGGCGCTGTGGCGCCACCTATGCTGTTCGGGTTTTTCGCAGTTTTCTTCTCCTATTTCGTTTTGGACTCGATTTTTTGATATCCTACTTCATCAACAACTCTACCAAGAGGATTTGGACGTCCCCTACATGTTCCTTATAAATATTATGCTCTTGTATACAATTTAATATGTGAAAAAATAGATTACTAGAATTATAAGATCAACTGTAATTTTTCTCTCTTCTCCATTATTCTTGAGTCAATAAAATCTCTTAATTCCTCTATCGTATTCTTGTCTTTATTATTCTTTTGCTTGATCATATGTTTCATTATTATTTGCCATATAATTTCAACATCTCAATCCAGTAGTTTGTTTCACAACAAGTGGTATCAGAGAGATTCTGGTATCTTGTTTGCTTTATAACACATCACAATGCTTTTCTTTCTTTTTTTCCCAAAGAAGTTTGTTAAGGTCTGCTGAATGGCAGTCTCGCAAAAAGAATATAATGTCAAAAATGCAGTTTCATGGTCGAAATCTTAAGCTATCTCTGTATTTAAAATTTGGGGAACATGATTTAATAAACATTAATCATTCATGACAATGCTTCACAAAACCCAAAAACCTATGCAATTTCAACTCTCATAGATCATTTACAAACAAATAATTGTAATCGGATCTTTTAGAGTTATTGAAACATCAATTAATTCTGTTTCCTTATTTTTAGGTTCTAAAAATTGGGGTTTGGTAATTTCAAATGCTCGATAATCCAAAAAGAAAAAGGGGAAACATTGATTCGATAAAATCAAGGCATTATAAAGACTTGAACATACCTAAATGATGAAAAACCCCACAAATCACCTATCAATTCCGATTGATGATCTTCTTATCCTTTGTCTTGAAACCAATTTCGGACAAAATCAAGAACCAAATATCATGAAAATTCACATAAAAAAAATGCCCTAATTCTCGTAAATTTGGGGCACCGGAATATAAGAGGGATTGTGGGGGCGGTTCTAGGGTTTATTCTGGCGGAGATTTTTTGCTCAAAATAGAGGCCAAGCGGCCATTTCGGCCGTTTAGATTTGAACCAATTTTTTACCGTTATTTCGCGGGGAGATTAGTTGTCTGTAAACGGTTATTGCATCGGGCCTTGAGTTGTGAAGTGGGCTGCTTGGCCCGCATAGAAGGGCCAGACACTTGAGACATTTAACTAGGCCTCAACTATATTGGGGGTAACTAAGTCATTGTTTGGTATAGATTTTTAAAACTCATATATTTTTCAAATTTATTTTTAACTACATATTCTCTCAATAAAGTAATTTTATACTATTGTGTTACATGTAAATAATTGTTTACATACACATGATATGATGAGATATGATTCGGTCAGAATTTTTTCAATCAAATAAAAAAAAAAAAACTTTCGATCCCTTTTTAAAACATTATCTGTATATATAAAAAACATTATGTAACTCTTTATGTAAAAATAATATTATTCAATTTTATATATGAATTCATAATTTTTTTTTTACTTTTTAATTACACATTCAAAAAGTCATTTTTCACAAAAAATATTCTCAAAAACTCTACGTCAAATTGGCCATATTTTTTCCAGAAAAAATTACCCAACTAGGCCATAAATAAATGATCAAATTGAAAAATCAGGTAAATACCTTAGAATTGCCACAAAAAAAGGTATATCTTGAAAATACGTTATTTTTGGCAAACTACAATGTATGTAATTTTTCAATTTTATCCTTAACGTGTATGTAATTTATACATTTTGATAAGCTTCAATGATAGTGACTTACACTCTATACTAATCTTGTTATAGTGTATATAATTTCCTTAAAATTGTAACTTCCACCGTCTATTAATTTTGTTACAATGTGTGCATCTTTTATTTTTAAATGTCACATTCGCTATCGTGGATCACCTATTGCTTATATACATCCCTTGCGAACACCATGTCATCAAATCTACATTGATATCGCCACCCACCTCGATCGTGACCAAATCCCTGCATTGGCCACCAGATATATACCACAACCGGGAAGATCTATACGCCCTCAGTTATATTTGCGCTACCATCCCACTTCTTGAACCACCATAAAACTACGTGCTCAAAATTTTCTTAGAAAAAAAAAAAAAACAGCAAGGGATTTTTATTTACCTTTCAATTCACTAAAAATATGATTTTAGAAAAATAAAATCGAAGTTAAGTTTTATGGAATGGCATTAATATGGCGTCGCTATGGTCAAACCACCTCATTATTAAGTATTAACCATGGTTTCGGGAGATTTTTTTTTTTTTTTTTTCCCTTCTTTTAAGGATAAGGATTGATCATAGGATTGTCATATCTGATAAATTATTTAACATAAGTAGATTGTCATGACACGTGAAAATAAGTTGATAATTGACTTAAGAGCCTGTTTTCATGGCCATTAAACCTGGACAAATATTAAAAACCATAATATTATTATTATTAGAAGGGATAATGCTAGTGGTACATAAGCCTCCACATAAAGTTCTACATAATGATGAAGTGGCAATCATCCGGTCCTTGATGTGTAAGTGTCATATTTGAATTAAAGGTGGATCACATGCCACGTCAGCATTATGTAGACCCTTATGTAGATGCTTATGTACCACTAGCATCATCCTATTAGAAGATATCTTGGAAGAATATTGTAGTGCGGTAGATTTTTCTTTCTTTTCAAGAGAGCCATCAACCTAGAAAGTTGTATCATGACATCATATGCAATAAATAAAAACTTTGACCCGCATGTTTACATATTTCAAAGTTCACTTTGTCCAATGAGAAGATTATACTCCGTCGGGTAATAGTTGTTTCAATATTTTATTTTTTTTTTTTTGACGTTGTTTTTCAACTATACATTTTCACAATAAAATATTTCTTACATAAACTCACAAAAAATTCTACTTTTTAACCATATATTTTTCAAAAATATTATTATTCCCTCTATCTCATTTATATAGGCTTGTTTTATTTTTTATACAGATTAAGAAATATTATTTAACGTTATTAAAAAATTATTTTTTTTGTCAAAAACTTTTCTAGTGTGTCCTTATTTAATTATCAACAACTAATAGTAAATTATTGTTGAAAATAGTAAAGAAATTAAATAATTTAATTTTTAATTCTCATATTGGTTATAATTAGATAAATTAAATAAGTGTATATTAGTAAACGAATAAATAAATAAGACTATAATTGAGGCAAAAAGTAAGGAAAGTAGCCTATATAAATGGAATCGAGAGAGTATTTAAAAACTCATTCTTCCCATAAAATGGTTGTCAAACATGGCATATGTTCAAGTTTGACCTCATTTGTTAAAAAGCAATGATATTCATAGTCGCTCACAGCAGCAATCGTCATATGTGGCATACACATGGCATATAGTTATTTGATACATTAATGTGATAGTTTTTTTACCACATTAATGTATTAAATACACATTTGACATGTATGTGCTACATATGGCAACTGCTGCAGTGAGCGACTGCAAATATCATTATTCTTTGTTAAAACTCAATTTTTTCAAAACTCATTTTAATTTATAAAATTCATAACTTTTATCAAAATTTTAACTATATATTTTATCAATTTTTATCAAAATCTACTCCAATGATTTCACAAAGATAGATATACTTTCATTTTTCGTCTTTCTCAAGCTATATGTCACTTTCTTAATTGAGAATATAATTGATTTTTTAATTTTATAATATACCCTTATTTAATGTGCATTATTATCAATAAATATGTACTCCTATGAAATTATTATTTATGTAGGATATATTAGAAAAAAAAATTATATTTTCAATTATATTAATTATATTTTCTTAATTGGTGTAAAAATGGAAACAAATCTATCTTTATGAGTTGAATGGGGTATCATTCTTATTCAAATAAAACAAGGGCTAGTCAGTGGCGGACCCAGCATCCAAGTCCAGCCCAGGCGGACGTTGACTGGACAATCAACGATAGTAAAAGCGGGGTCATTATATTTTGTACTTAATAAGTTTTCATAACCAGCCAAATATTACACAATTTTAACCACATATTTATACAAAAAAATGGCAGGCAAACGAAAATTGATTCAATATACGAACACATACGGTCAACAATAAGCACATACAAGAAGAAAGAAAAAAGGGATCCGATTTGATTATCTCAGCACAGGCTGTTCAATTTCTTCATTTCACACTCATCTTGCCACGAATAGCCCAAATATTTCAATGCAAAATTCCATATTTATGCATACATTCCATATAGTAATCATTAATCATTTTAACTGGAGAACTACTCAAAAATAATAAAATGAAATAATGAGTTCAATATTGGGATAAAGAAACTAAATTAAAGTAAAAAGGAACAAACCAGTTATGAAATGTGCTTTGATATGGATAATGGTGGAGATTCCATGGAGTCTTTTCTTGGCTCTTGACATGAATAATACAATGAATTCTCAACTTTACCACTTCAATTTTTCTCTGTGTTGTGATGCCCATATAAATAATGATTAATTACTTGCTAACATAAAGAAAAAAATTAATTACAAAATACCAATTCCAATTTCCAAACCCTAAATCCAATTCCAATTCCAAATCCAATTCCCCCAATTACAATTCCAAACTTATAACTCATCAACTCATATTCTCAGACCTCAGCCTCTCAGACAATTATTATAAATCACAAATTCACAAAAAAGAAAAAAAAAAGATACACAGAAAAAAAAACGAACGGAATTGAAACCAGCGCTAACCGTAAGTCCTTAACGGCGTTCAGGCGTTCACCGAGTCACCATCGACTCGTCAATCGATCGTCGGAGGCAGCAGACAGCAGGTCTCGACAGCGACGCAATCGGGCAGACAGCCAGACATGCTCGCACGCAGAGTCGCAATCCTTCCCTCCTCTCCTCAGCTCCTCTCTGATTTCAATTTGCAAATTGCAATTGGGACTGGGTTGTGGCCTTGTGAGGGGGTTTTGGCTAATTGATTGGCCCATTCATTTAGGTTTGGGCCTTTTTTTAAGGCCCAAACTGCCTTTGAAAATGAACTAACCAAAAAAAATTTCTGGACTTTTGCCTTTTGGCTTTCTTCTTCATTTCCAAAGCGGCGGCGGTCGAATCGTTGGCGAACCCAAGACGGCGGTCATGGGCGGGTGGCAGTCTTTGGTCCGCCCCTGGGGCTAGTGCATTGCATTGCATTTCGCCATAGAAATAAGATATAATTGCAGCAGTGGTTTCAAACCTTTCAGTTTTTTACAAATTATACTTTAACCTTTTATTTTGGCAGCGACAATCCCAAACCTTTCACTTTAACTACAATTGGAGTCCATTGACAGATTTCATCCAATATTCCGTTAGTCAACTTGAAATAAAATGTTTAAATCAACTTGACAAATTAAAACAATTAACCAAAACAAAGTACTTTCATCTTCTCCAAATACACTATTTGCAGTGGCGACGATGGGTGGTTGGATGACGATGGCAACAATTATTGAGTTTCCTAGTTTTTTGGTTTTACGGAAGGGGGCGAGGATGGGGTATTTGGAGAAGATGAAAGTACTTTGTTTTGGTTAATTGTTTTAATTTGTCAAGTTGAGTCAAACATTTTATTCTAGTTGGACTAACATAGTATTGAGTGAAATTTGTTCAATGGACTCCAACTGTCGTTAAAGTGAAAGGTTTAGGACTGTAGCTGCCAAAATAAAAGGTTAGTATAGTTTGTAAAAAATTGAAAGGTTTGGAACCGTTGCTGCAATTATCCCTATAAATAAATATTATTCTGTCTCATAGAGATAGGTTTGGATTATTTTGTTTTCTATCCAAAATTATAGGTCACTTTCCGTAATAAAAATATAGATATTTTTTAACTTTTCAATATACTTCTATTTAATGTACCTTGTTATCCTATTTAAACAATTATTTAATGTAGGATTGTATTAGAAAAATTGCAAGAAAATTTATATTTTCAATTATATTAATTATATTTTCTTAATCTGTGTAAAAATAAAAACAAGCGTATCTGTATAGGATGGAGGTAGTACTTCTATTTTGTTTGGTCTTCCTCACTCTTTGTTAACTTGACGAAAAGAATCAAACCCCGTTTGGTGGAAATCATACGAATTTTCAGTAGATTTTGATGAAAGTTGATGAAATATGTGATTGAAAAGTTATAAATTTCATAAAATATATTTTTAAAATTAACTGTTAACTTTGACTTGAATATCAAACATGGGCAAGATTCAAAATCTTACAGCATAATTGGTAATTGTCATGCACAACTTATGTTTGTGTTCCTAAAGGCAACTTCTCTTTTGAAATGATTCACGATATGTTAAACTCCAATAAAAATTTGGGAAAATAGCAAGTACGGTATCAAACATTTCACTTTTTTGCAGATTTTACCCAAATCTTTGATTTGTGCCACCCATGATATCAAACATTTTAAAATGTAGCAATTAGAGTCCAAATGGATGAAAACCATCCATTTGACCTTCAGTTGACCGGAAAAAGTAAAAATTGAACAAATGCAATAGGAGCAAAATAGTAAATTTCCAATATAGTTCGGTGACCATGATGAAATTTACCTGAATCGAGTTTGTGGCACTTTAGCTTTCCTAGCTTTCAACCTAACACACCCACCCCACCCACCCCACTCCACTAAATTGAACTCAAAATGCAAAAATGGTGTTGTCCAAAACCCTAATTCGCACTGGAGTTTCTCTGATCAACCATTTCATCAACCCGATTGTTAACAAGAACCCAATTTTCCACCACCAAAGTCTCTGTCGGAGTCCCCCATTGATACCCCTCCGCAGCTATTACCTTTGCTCTTCATCCCTCGGTCTCCCACCCCCATTCTATATTTTCCGAAGCGCCAAAATGACGCCGAATAATTTTATTTCTATCTAAACCAATTTGTCACATCAAAAGCACCCCTTAACTCGACAAAACCCTTGCTCACCCGAACTCCCAAATAAAACCTTGCACCTCTAGGAGGAGAGACACAGAGAGCCAAGATGTCGAAGCGAGGCACGATGTCTTCTGATTAACGTTTTGATTTTTGTTTTTCTGGGCTGGGGTGCGGTGGGGTGGGGGTTGAGGAAGAAGAATCATTTTTAATTTTTAATTTTCTAATTATTACAATTATTTTATATTAAAATTGTAAATTTACTATTTTGCCCTTAATGCATTTGTTCAATTTTTACTATTCCGGTCAACTAACGGTCAAATGGATGGTTGGACTCCATCTGCTACATTTTGAAAGGTTTGGTATCGTGAGTGACACAAATCAAAGGTTTGGACAAAGTCTACAAAAAAGTGAAAGATTTGATACTGTGATTGCAATTTTCCCTAAAAATTTTTGCCGAATTTAACTACATGTATATTACCAATGGTGTCACATCATCAATATTTTGCAACAAATCCAAGTCTTGCTAGGCAGCCTGGTGAATGGTATCATACCTTTTTCAATTCAACCTTTAGCATGCAATGATGAATAACACTATACGGTATCATCTACACAATTTTAGCCCATCTATAATAATCATTATTTTCTAACTTTTTTTTCTAAGTACTCATTCTTAACTACACATTCACATAATAAAATATTCAACACGTAAATTCAAATTTTTTTTATATGTTTTAACTATACATTATTTTAAAATTCACTATTCAAAACAATTCTTTTTTTCTTTTTTTTTCAATTTAATGATTGTTGAGCAAGAGACTAATTTTATTGACAATTTAATACTATCAATTATGTTTATCAGACGAATTCAAGCCAACCATGTTACATACATTTCTATCCAAGCATTTAATCAATTTCCCATCAATCAATCTTTGAAACAATTGAGTCAATGGGGGCAGGTGTTATTAATTTTGTAGCATAAATTAACATGTCACAATCCACGTGTACGTGTGTTATTTTATAAATTTTTCACTATCAATTAACAAATGTCGTAAAAGTTGAAAATCGTGACTGAAAAGACTCGTCTGCCTGATTGGCACTGGCCGGTTCCTTCTGGTTGGCCGAAGATGGAGGAAACCTTATGGGTTTTAGTCCATATTTGATTAAAATTAAAATCAGATTTTAGTAGATTTTGATAAAAGTTATTGTAATTTATATTTAAAAAGTTGCTGATCTTATGAAATATGTAGTTAAAATTAATTGTTAATTTTGACTTAAATTTTAAGCAATTTTTTAAATGGTACCAAACGTGGCCTAATGTATTACAAAATAAAATTGAATTACAAGATGCTGAGTTTTGGATTCTATCTTAAAAGTTTGGGAAATTCTATTATATTGATTCTTATTTAATCAATACGAAAGTCTATCCTTAATATACCTTCATAACATAGTCAGTCTCACGTTTGAAATAAAAAAATTTTAAATTCAACCGTTTGTTTGAGTTTTAGATGCGATCTTAAAATACCCTAAGACCATATTTGATTGCAACGAATTCTATGAAAAATGTCATATTCGAGAAAAACGTATTTCAAGGTACAACCAATTTAAACTGCATTTTTTTTGTTTTCATGGAAAACGAATTCTTATGAGTTTGGTGAATTTTTATTTTCCAACTAACATGGAATTTGAATTTATTTCCACATTTACCTATTAAACGGACCCTAATGGTATAACATTATTAAGAAAAAGTAATTCAAATCCTTATAATTTGAATTATGTGTTCATATTTAATTGATGAGAAATATAATCATTAAGAAAAGTTTCGTGCATATGTACTTCAATATGAAGAATGCGTTCATGTTCGAGTGTTTCGAGAATGTTGCATTTCACTAGAGATAGAAATGGGCACGATCACTAATAATTTATTTCTTCCTTTTGATTTTTTGTCATTCTTAATTCAAAGTTCAAGTTTTGAGAGGTTGGGTTCCCCTCTTGAATTCCAACAACTCCCACTGAGTAGCCGTTACTCCTCTCTCTGCTAAATCATAAATACCTTGTTTTCTCCGGCTACCTACAGTGACTACTATATCGATACGTTAATACCTCAAATTATGTCATTGACATCAGTCCCTAAAAACAAGATTGAAAAGTATTAAAAAATAAAATTTTATTCATAATAATATCACATCCCCGTTCAGGGATTGAATTAGCACCCGACGAACTCTTGCAGCTTCGTTACTGGCTCCGTCGAAAAAAAAAAAATTCCTTGCATCCTTCCCATTTCCCAGATAGTATAACTTATAGATTAAGTCCTTGTTTGACAGAAGTTTTTTGAAAGAATAAGTTTTTGAATAGTAAAATTTTGGAAAATGTATGGATAAAAAGTAGAGAAAAATTTTGGATTTACGTGAAAAATATCTTATTGTGAGAATGTGTGGTTGAAAATAAATATAAAAAAAATAATTTTCAAACAGGACTTTGATCATTGTATATTTTTCTAGTAAAATCTATGAAATTTTACTAATACTATTTTTATAGACAATATTACATAGAATTCGATATTTTCAAGTTGTCCGACCAGCTCACCTAACATCTATTTTGTGATTGTCGGGTTAAGTATAAAAAAAATGCTATTATTTTCTCTAAATAAAATGCAAGAAGTATATAAAATAATCGAAAGTTCTTTCTTTTTTTAAAAAAAAAAAAGTGAAGCCACTTAAATATCTAGACATGGAGTGCTCCTAATTTATTAAAAATCGAACGAGGAATAAGAATAACACTATAATTTAAAGAGGGAATTGCTTTTGTTTTCAAGAGAATTTTAAGGAAAGTGAAATTAGGCTCATCCACCATTGCAAATTGTCTTAGAACAAAATAATAACAATAAAATTGAAATGAAAACAAATTAACTTAATTATAAGTTATATAACTTAATTTAATCAATTACTTTTAAGCGTGATTATTATCACCTCTGTTGTTTATATGAGAAATAAAGTTTTATGTATCATGTAGTGTTTCTATTTCCACACAACATAGTTGGGAGTCCAAGATTGGCATAGGAAGAAAATATATAACAAGGTCTCGACCTGTCCATCCAAACTCTAATTTTATTTTATTTTTATTTGTGTTTTTCAAATTTTTAGTGAAAAATTAAAATAAAAATTTGAGAAAATCCCAATGGGGCAGGTAGGGTGATCGGACAACCAATACTAAATTTAGAAAAGAACAAACTTAGAAGGTGGCGGAATCCGTGACAATTTCAAACAGTTTAAAAAAAGAACCATGCTTCATGTACAAAAGCATGGTTCTACAAAACACCACCAGATACACACAATGCAAGGGGTGGGTGGGATTTTTTTTTTTTTCATTTTTTTATTCCGGTAGACCTCACACATGTGAGTGGGTGTAAAACATCTGTAAAAAATTTTTTTTGTACAAATGGTTTTTCCCTTAAAAAAAAAAAACACCTTGCCGTTATAAGAAACTATTGATACCTTTCTTACGTGCAAGTAAACGGCACCACACATTTTTTTTGGGATTCTTACACAAAACATTTGATGACTTTAATTTAATTAATTAATATACTAAAATTTCCATTATTACATCACAAATCAAGTTTCTAATTGAGGGTACTAAACAAAATTTGAAGGTACTTTTCTTGTTCGAATCTGAGTTCATGTAAACCCTAAATCACTAATCGACTAATTGTTAGTGGGACATAAACGTTGATCAATATCTCATGATTCCTTTTGATTATCAAATAAAGTCCAAAAGACTTCTTTCCTAAGATCGAAAGTGATAAAATTCTTTTCCCTTTGCTTCTTCAAATACGCACCGTTCCAAATGAACATGGTTGTATGTAAAGACACTAATATATCGTGAGTATTAGGCAAGTGATGCCCAAACTAGAAACGAAAATAAATTATTTTGCTTAGAAAGGGGGATTTGCCCAATTTCATCCTGCAAATCTCTGCAAATGATAGAATGCTTCAAATGAACTCTAGTTATGGAAATAAAAAATAATGAAAATTAGAGTTAATTTGATATCTTTGGTTGTACATCTCTGCCTGACAAATGCCAAATTTATGAGCTGTGTGAACTTGTACATTTCGTGGGGTTATAAAAAACAATAAAGCCAAGCGTAGAGGAAAAATTTCATAGAATGTATACATATGTTGATGTGGCAAAATGTAATTGGACTTTTTTTTTTCTTTTTTCCTATCTTCCAATGATGTCTCACCATCTGTTGTCTGTAAGGATTTTTCACCAAACAATTATGTACTTATAGCATGATTATATCAAAAATCTAGTGCACATACCCTGATTGGGCACCATTAAAATGAGATTTTAGGGGAAAATGTGTTTTGGAATAATAATTTTTTTTTAAATACGTGGTTAAAAAAATAAGAATTTTTTTTGAATTTACATGTAACATTATATTATGAAAAAATGTGTGATTGAAAATGAATTTTGAAAAAAAAAAAAAAAATGAACCTAAAAAGGGGGCAAGTAACCGTGCTATAAATTATCATAATAAATTGATATAGCGATCAAATCAAGTATCTATTGGTATACAAATCTACCTCACAAAGCATGCCATAATGGATCCGAATAGCATTGAAAAGAATTTGATAAGCAATTATCTAAAGTATTTTCAATAGTAAAATGGATGAAATTTCATTATTTTTTTCTTTTTTATTAATATTATCTCATGTTGTAGAATCTATTAAAAACGTGAAGTTAAAAAGTATATAAAAAAAAATAGAGTTTATGTGTGGATATTTTATTATACGGTTGAAAATGAATATGAAAAATAAATTGAATTAAGTAAAGGATGTCAAACCGGGCATAGTTTAGCTTAAAATTACCATAAAGAGTATGAAGCATATGCTCCATATTCAATCTTATCCACTAATATCGACATGCAACAAACCATGAAAGACTGAGATGGGACATTGGGACATGACACAGAAGGACAAAGAACATTAATGAAAAACATGCATTAGAATTCCTCATGAATTTTGGACCATATCATTTTTTTGTTCATAGAAATCATCAACACCATGTCTAACAAATCAACTCCAACTATTTCACCAAAAATAATGCAACATATAAACTATTATTGTTGGTGATTTGTGATTGTAGACATTTGATCTTCTCATTTAAGAGTCTAGATGGTTACAAAGCTCCTGTTTGGTTTGGATAAAATCAATTTTTTAGTAAATTTTGATAAAAAAATGATCAGACGTGTGGTTGAAAAATTGTAAATATTTTAGATCCCATAAAATATGTGATTAAAAATAAATTTTGCAAAAAATGAAGAACAAACAGGAGCAAAGTATAGGAAATTATGCCCTTATCTCGTAGAGATTTTTTATACAGATTTTCTGAAAAATGATTTTTAAGCGAATGTTTAGTTAAAAAATAGGGAAAAATTATAGATACACGTGTAAAATTATTTTATTGAGAGAATTATGCTTGAAAATAAGCTTGAAAAAAATAATTTTTTAAAAAATGATGGCCGAATATATGTTTATATTTAATTTATAATTTATATTTAATAAATTCTATCACAGATAGATTACATATATACTTTTCACTAAAGATAGAATTTTCATATAAGTACAGGTGTGACATAAACTTGTGACATTGATGTACTGTTTGCTATCATATTGAATCTCTCTCTCTTTTTTTTTGGGTCTAAATGAAGTTTTTTGTTTATATTTTATCTTCAATGAGATTGTGAGTTAACTGAAAATAATTTTATCTAATTCCATTGTTTATGATTCCAAAATATATACAAATAATATTATTCTAAATCACTAATATGGAGAATTGAATGCTGTCCCTTTTTCCTCCATCAAGAAATGTCATATTCATGTCTAATGGCAGTCACAACATTGAAGAAGAAATTATTTAGGTAAGGTGACAACTTGCACACTTATTTCATTATTTGTTTTTTATTAAGAGTCCGTACTTGAAATCCTTTTTTATTTATTTTTACCTAAACAAAAACGCTTAGACGTGTACATGATCAAGCACATAATAGGGTTTTTTACTTATTTTTTTTTATTTTTTTCACACTAATAAAAAAATAAACCCAATAATTTTTTTTGATTTCAAAATTTAAAAACATGATGTCACATTTTTAATTAGTTCAAAAAATTTTACTGTTGGGTTGCATGAGGTTACACAATCCTACAAGGCATTTCTGAGCCCTCATTAAACAACACCAACACCCCCCCCCCCCCCCCCAAATACTCCCAAACCACCTCTTCTCTCTACATATATCTATTATTTATATATGTTTGCTTCTCCTCTCTCTCTCTCTCTCTCTCTCTCTCTCTCTCTCTCTCTCTCTCTATTTATTTCATACTGAAGACTACACAGTTATGTGTTCAACTTTCCATAGTACAAATAACTAGATAGGGCATTCTTTTGTATTTAGTTGCAGAAGCTGTTTTCCTTAATAGCCATTGATCATGGAAAAACAAAGGATTTTTGTTTCTATAATAGCAATTCTTTTACTTGCATTACATGTGAGTAGCAATTATACAGAAGAAGAAGAAAGTGACAGAATTGAAGCTCTACCAGGCCAACCCAAAGTCACATTTCAGCAGTTTTCTGGGTATGTTACTGTCAATGAAGTTGCAGGTAGAGCCCTCTTTTACTGGCTTACTGAGGCAATTCAAGATCCTTTGGAGAAACCCCTAGTTGTTTGGCTCAATGGAGGTTAGATCTCTCTCTCTCTCTCTTAAGTTTTTAGAGGACATGGTTCAATATAGTAGGTCAAGAATCCCTAGTTCAAGTGAAATTGAGCGTGTTAGGGCCTTTGATTCCAGCCTGTACACAATTAAGCACCCATTTAAGACGAGGTCGTTCAAAAGCATAAGTTTTTAAATGACGTGGCTCATTGTGGTAGGCTGAGACTTTTGAGTCGAAGTGAAATTTGAGCGTGTTAGGCCTTTGATTCCAGCCTGTACACAATTAAGCACCCGTTGAACGTGAAATTTAATAAATAAACGTGTTTGTTCTCTGACCGTTGAACTTTTAGACGAGATGATTTAACATTTATGTGGGATTCTGCATCATGCACCAAGATGTAGTAGATTAAAACCATGTATTTGTGTCCTCTCTATGTTTTCTTGCTTGAACTTAAATATGAGAAATTTAATGAAAAATTTCTTCTTTTTTCCCTTTTTAAAGATAACTTCTACCCTTTTCACGAAGCTGAAAATAATAATGCCTTAAGTTCATCATTGTAGAATAACGTTACCTAGGGCCCGTTTGGTATCAATTTTCATTTTCTACATTAAATCAATTCTCATTTTCAACCACACATTCTTCAATAAAATAATATTTTCCATCACATCAATACTTTTTTCTTCTTTTTCAACCACACATTTCCCATCATATCACTATTCAAAAATCAATTCTTCCCCCAAAAATCCCTACCAAACACACTCCTATAGATATAGGTACTCAATTTAGGCAATAATGGACCCCGCTAATTCATTATTTCAATGATTTGACGAAGTTTACTACCTTTTAGATTGATTCTAAATAATATTATTCGAATCTCTTCGACTCGTTCTCTCTCCAGATTATGTGACGGTGGACTCCATTATTCCAATAAATCAATGAGGTTCACTACCTTTTAGACCGATGCTAAATAGCAGTATTAGAATCTCTTTGACTCAATTCTTAACCACCGTCTAACCCTAGTTACTCCAAACTCATTTTATATCTCTCATATCTATTATATATACATATATATGGGGCATGGAGTAGTCACATAAATTTAATGCTGGAAACGAACTAAAAACAGGACTCATTTACTAGAAGTTGTTGAACAATTAAATTTGTCAGCATGCGTGGTGCACCAGACAAAGGTCATTCATTATAGCTGCACACACACAGAGTGAGGATCACTGTGCAATTTAGCAGAAATTTTGGGCTCTTTACTGCAAGAATTTTGTAGTGAAGTAAATTTTAGCCTCAAAATAAGTATAGAAACAGTTACATCAGCCTTCAGTCAATGACAAAGAAAAGAAAAAAGAGATTGACCAACTTAACAGTATTTTGGATTCATCCATGGCACCTATTTTGTCGCTTGCATATATTAGAGCATCTTCAAGATATTTTCTATTTTTAAAGAGCATATTCTATCATTTGAAAAGCATCTATAAATTTAGAGAATTAAAATTTTGAAATACTCCAACAAACTCTTTATATTTAACACTTAATTTTACTACTCCAAAAAAATATTTATTATTTTTCTTTATCTTTTATTTTAACTAGTTTTTCTTTAAATTATTTTATTGTTTTCCTACATTGAAAATCGAAACACTTTGGATGCATTTAATTATAGAAAGTGAGTTTGGCTCTCCAAATTAGTCAAATCCACTCTCTAAATTAAAATATTAATTTATAGAGTTTCTTGAAGTATGATTTTAAATATTGACTCTTTAAAATAAAGAGCATCTTATTAAGAAAATAAAAAAGATAGATTCAATATAGAAACTATATTGAAGGAACTTGATGAAGAAAATATGAAGAACACTTATTATTCATCAAAAGCTCAAGTGATAATGGAAATACATTGCTCTATTTATAGAGTAAAATCTAATTAACTAACTACATAACAGATGGAAAAGGATCTAGAATAAGTATCTAATAACAAATAGGAGAATGATCTAGAAGAGGGATCGAATATTGAAATATTCCAACACTCTCCCCTCAAAATGGAATATCTTGAATTGTAGAGAGAAGAGCAGAGATGCAAGAGAAGTCGTGGTCGACAATAACGTCCAACGGAGAAGCAATCCAGAGAAAAACAACATATTTCAACACATCTCATGTTTAAAGAATCTCTTGGAGATGTTCTTACCTTTATTGAATATTACTCAACAATATTCAAAAAAGTAAAATAAAATTCTATTAGTTAGACTGTCCAATTTTAGGTGTTTGGAAACTTTTAAAATGCTAATTTTATTTTATTTTTCTCTTTGAAAACTCTAAATATATTTGAAAGACTGAAAATACTTTTTTTAAAAATATATATATATTCATAAAGTTTCATTAAGAATTGAACTTCCTCTTGGGCTTGTTGGGGGCTTAAATTAAGAATTGAGTTAATTGTGAGGTTCAGATTAAGTTAATTCCAAATTAGTAATTAATTAGAGTTTGAAATGATGTTTTATTACTTTCTTCAAATCAAATATTGG
The DNA here is from genome assembly GCA_035079005.1 of Fraxinus americana. Classification (NCBI taxonomy): domain Eukaryota; kingdom Viridiplantae; phylum Streptophyta; class Magnoliopsida; order Lamiales; family Oleaceae; genus Fraxinus; species Fraxinus americana. The sequence goes on from CM068715.1 coordinate 9,230,220, forward strand.
ATTTACAAAAGTAAATTATAACTCTTTGTACCAACATTTTTAGTAAACAACAAATTCAATTGTCGTGTAGGTCGAGTCGGGTCGGATCGGGTCGTGTCGTGTTACATTTTCCATTTACATTCAACTTACCTTTCTAAATATTGTGTTCAATACTGCAATAGTGCTATAGTTTTATATATTTTTATTGAGTTTGTTCCTCAAAACCAGGTCCTGGATGCTCATCTGTGGCGTATGGTGCATCAGAAGAAGTAGGGCCATTTAGGATCAACAAGACAGCCTCAGGTTTATACCTCAACAAATTTTCTTGGAACAAATTGGCAAACTTATTGTTCCTAGAAACTCCAGCCGGGGTTGGCTTCTCTTATAGCAACACCTCTTCTGATCTTCTCAACACTGGGGATCGCCTTACTGGTATGACCAATAAATCTTGTCCCTTCATTATACGTATTGACGCATGTTAGTTTTAATTACTTACACTGTGTTTAGTATACAATACTGGACTCCACTAGATAGTTTTGGTTTATTAGAAATTTTTATAGGAAAAAATAATTGTGTTCTAAAGGAAAAAATATAATTAATTTCAGCCAAAGACTCACTGCAATTTCTTCTCCGATGGATGAAGCGATTCCCACGATACAAAAACCGAGATGTTTATGTGACAGGAGAGAGCTACGCTGGCCATTATGTACCTCAGTTGGTTCGAGAAATAGTGAATCATAACGCTAAGGCAAAGCACAAAATAAATCTCAAGGGATTTATGGTAATTCATCTATGTAGCATCGTAAGTATTCTCAATAAATTTGAGGTTGACTGCACGAATCCTTATGATTGTCAAAATGCAGGTGGGGAATGCAGTCACGGATAACTATTATGATAACTTGGGGACAGTGACATACTGGTGGAGCCATGCTATGATCTCCGATAAGACGTACCATCAACTCATCAGCACCTGCGATTTCAGGCAACAAAAGGAATCGAACGAGTGTGAATCACTATACTATTACGCCATGGATCAAGAATTCGGAAATATTGATCAGTACAACATTTATGCCCCACCTTGCAACAATTCCGATGGTAGTACTGGTGCAACCCGTCGGACAATGCATTTGCCCCATAGACCTCACCGAGTACTGAGTTTTATAATTTCTATCGTTTATGCACATGCAGTTATACACTACAAAGACAAGATTTTAACTTATTTTTCTTTAACATTGTTTTGTTTCGCCATTTGTCAGGTTTTTAGAGAGCTATCAGGGTATGATCCTTGCACAGAGAAATATGCTGAAATATATTACAATAGGCCTGATGTTCAAAAAGCCCTACATGCAAACACAACCAGAATTCCATACAAATGGACTTCTTGCAGGTATTGTATTATATCTGGCAAAAGAATGAAAGATATTTTGTTAACATGGAACCAGTCGAGGAAAAGCAACTGTCCAAGACAGTTTCCACATTATTAAAATTTAAAATGTTGTTTATTGTTACGTCCAGTCTTGTTGAGTTATGCATAAGAAACATGTCATGACAGTTCGGTCAAAATTGATTATGTTCGGTTCTTCATTGTTATGAAAACTTTATATCGACAATTTTTATAAGTCTCTGACTCTTTTCGTGGACTAATCTTAGCTCAAAAACATGTGAAAGTTGTCTATATGCTATCATTTAGTTGATTCAATTCTTATGTTATGCCAACAGTGAAACTCTGAATCGCAATTGGAAGGACACGGATGACTCGATTCTTCCAATATATAAAGAACTAATTGCAGCTGGATTGCGAATTTGGGTTTTTAGGTAGGAATATTTCATTTTCACGTTGTTTATATATTTTTTAATACTAAATTAACAAAAAATTTGGAGTTCATTTCTTAACTACTTCAATTACATTGCTATTTCAGTGGGGATGTAGACTCAGTTGTACCAGTAACAGCCACTAGGTATTCTCTGGCACAACTTAAGTTAGACACCACCATTCCTTGGTATCCTTGGTATGTCAAGAAACAGGTTAGTACTCTATATAAAACCCCGATAAGCATGCTTAGTGTGCTCGACTAGATTGTAGTCAATGTTTGTCCATTGTCTTATCTTGAGAACTTGAGGGGGTTTAAAATAGTGTTGCTCAATCAGCTTATAGCGTTGTTTCACTTCGGTCACCACAAATTATTTTCCGGAAAACTAGTCACTGAATTCTTACTTTCGTTTCAGTTTAGGCACTCTGTCTTAGAGGTGTCAAGACGGACGGGCCGGCCATGACCCGTAAAAACCGGCCCGTGAAAACCGGGACCGCGGGCCGACCCGTGACCCGTGCGGGCGGTTCACGGGTCAAGGAGGTGTAACCCGTGGGCTTCGCGGGTTGCACCCCCACGGGCCGCGGTTAACCCGCGGCCCGTAAAAAAAAATTGAAAAAAAAAATAAAACAAAAATTAAAAAAAGGGGGAGATTATTTTTACAATACCCTCTCATTAGTTATTATTCATTTATATTTCATAGTTCATACTTTTTACTACCTTACTACAATTACAATTATTCAATTGCAAATATCATCATCATCTTGATTATATTTCTTTCTTCTTGGTTCTCACTAATCACTACTAAATTTTTTAATCCTACTATATTATGGATTCTCGCGATTCTTTTTCTCAAAATCCTATTTTCAATAATAGTTGCTCTCCAATAAATTTAGAAGATAATAATGTTGTAGAAGTTTGCAAAGTTGTAAATAATTCATGTAACATTAAATTTGAATTCTATGTAAAAATTTCTTGATATAATTATGAATTTATCATTTTGTTCAATTCTTAGTTTACATTTAATAAAAAAATATATTTTTTGCTATAAATATGAAAAATTCTATATTTTTATAATTTTATTTATACAATCATACGGGTCAAAATCGGAACGAACCGCGACCCGCGCGACCCGTGACCCGCATGGGCTCGACCCGGATGGGTCAGCGGGCGGGCCGGGTTGTAGTCCAAAATTGTGGGCCGACCCGTAACCGGCCCGGAACCCGCAGTGGGCGGGCTTTTTTTCACGCGGGCCGTTACCGGGCTCACATGTTGGCGGGCCGACCCGGCCCGGACAACCCGGATTGACACCTCTACTCTGTCTATTGAAGTTATGGAAATGATCATGGTGTTGTCAACGAAAAAAATGACGTGGCATACAACATCTGTTAGTGCATTATTTTTATTTTGCGGCGCACCTTGTTGGACTAGTTTATTCTATGCCACGTGATATTTTTCGGTTAGTGACGTCAACATTCTTGTTAATTCGATAGAATATGCATAAGCATTTGGTGATCATAGTGAAACGACACTATTAGATGACTACAATGTTTTCAACCCGGGTTCGAGAGAAAAGTTTTTAAGGGAGACAACATTGTTGAAGCAATGCATGCTTTATTTTGCTAGGTGGGAGGTTGGACAGAGGTATATAAAGGGCTAACTTTCGCAACGGTTCGAGGTGCGGGTCATGAGGTCCCGCTTTTCAAGCCTAGAGCTGCCTTTCAACTTCTCAGATCATTTTTGCAAGGGGAGCCATTGCCCAAAAAAACGTAGTAGTTTCTACAGTTTGATCAGCATAGTGTTATTAGAGTTGTTCTTGGCAAGAATTGCCAACTTTATCATTTGAAGAATCATAGAAATTGTGAATCGAAATTGGTGGAGTGTACTGGTTTTTAAGTTTGAAATCAGATTGAATAATTAAACATGTTCATCATGAAAGAAGGGTGATTACTTTGAGTTTTTTGTAAACTACGGAACTGTTAAAGCACGTTTAACTTTTAGATATGATGCTTCAAGATATTGCGAGTACAAACATAATTGGCGAAGCAAAAATGGAGCACCTGTATGTAGAATGGACTTTGAGATTTTGGGTGTCCTGTATGAAATTTTAAAATAGGCCCCCTTTCATGTAATTAAAAAAAATATTCCAGTAAATAATTTCATTACAAAAATATGACATTTAAATATTTGTTTACTTTTTTTACGAATAAGAAAAATACAAGTAAAGTTCAAAAACATTTCCTTCACTTCATCAAAATTCATATGTCATGAACAAAAAATCATCGAAGCCACTAAGCTCTTTTTGAAATTCCATATGACCAAATATTGAAATCAAATACAGCAAATACTACATGCAAATCTTGAAATACAACAAATTATGTAAAAATATTTCTTCTCGGATTTTTAGAAGCAAACTTACAAATTAAATTTTCATAATCAATATGTTCTATCCAACCCTATTCAATAGATATCAAAGCGGGTCCATTCAATCGTTCTTGTAACATGATTGATTGAAAATAAGATCTTAATAATTTCAATTTTGAAAAACTTCTTTTGACGGATGCAACAGTAACAAGAATTGCCAATAGTATTCTGTGGGTAATAAATGTATTCGAAAAATAATCCAATCCTTTCAAATAAGTCAATATATCAAAGTTGTCTTTTGGTAAAAGATTGTGCAAAATTTGTACCTCTTGAAACAAATCTTTGCCATCAAGATCGCAAAGATTTACATGTCTTAGAACAATGTTAAGATGATCACAACATACTTTCAAATTAGCATCCTCCAATGAGTTTAATTATAAGACAATTGCATATCATACCAAGTCAAATACCTACAATTAATAAAGAAACAATTCATAAAAAAAAACAATTAAGCACAATCTATTGAAATTACCTACGAAGGAGCCTAAATTATGTGAATCATTTCCCCCCGCTCTAATAAAATGTCTTGGTATGATACACAACTAACGTGGATGTTTTGTTATAGAACAAAATATTGGAGACCTGTTGGGGAGTTTCCACACGAATAAATATCTGAATGTTAGCGGTTAATATCTAACGTTCGTTAGTGGAATTATTCATTTGACTTGAGGTCATCATAGTGCCTTATATGAGGACGGTCATACTTTGGTGATATTAAATGTTGCTCTGCCAATGGTCTCTAATACGGCATCGTTCAGATATGTCAAGAATCATATGAAAGTTGTGAATGATCGATAAATGATTCGTCACGCTTAGATAGTAAGTGATTATGATATACATTTCATTCAAAATGAAATCGTTGGCCAATGTGTACTCATAAGTCGAAAGAAATTTTCAACTTACATTAACTTAATAGTGGGATGAAAGATATGATTGATAATTGATATTGATACATATTCATATCTCGTAATTGATCGGATCATATTAACGAAATGATTATAGTTTTACGATAAACGAACAAATTTGGTTTCGTCATACCCACATGACATTTCTCATTTCATGGATTGCCCCGACACATTGATAGATGTTAATTTGGGATGATGGATGTGAATTGATGATAAATTAGAGATGAGTTTTTAATTTATCAATTTTGATTATATCAAAATAATAATTTACGTCGTTAAGTATCATGATCGAGAACCTGATGGGTCACACACAATAGGAGAACTAGAAGAATGAGATTTCAATTAATTAATTAATAAGTGTTGTACAATTAATTAATCGGGTTACTTGTTAATATGCCCGAATTAATTAATTGGATTAATTAAATCATGGACCGTATTTAATTAATTGAAATTAAATATTGGACTGAAGTAATTTTAAGAGACAACCAAACCCATTTGGACTTATACTAATAAGTCATTTGGGTTTCATAAAAGAACATAACACGATTCATATTTTTGCTAACACAACCATAATTCTTTAATTCTTGTTCTTTGTGTGGAATTCTATTAGAGGCTGGATAATTAGACATATGTGGATTGCAAATCTTGATTGTCCGTGTTAAAAAATTAGCAAAGGAGTTTGCAAAATCTACAAAATGTACTACTTATATTACAATTTCTTTCTAAACACAAAAAATATCTTTGGTAGGAATTGAAATTTATTTTATTTTTCGCTGTGCATGCTAAATAAATTCACAATAGTAGTATCAGAGCTTACTTTGTGTTTGTTAGAATCTATGTTACATCTTTAAACTATTAAAAGTTCATTGTTCCTAATTTTCTTGTTTCTAACTTTCGAGAAAATTATTGTTCATCTTTAAAAAACAAATTAAAAGAAAATTTATTTTTGGTCAAAAATGGATCAGAAGTAGCAACAGGTGGCCACGACTGGCAGCAACAACGGTAGTCGACCGTGCTAGGTGGCAGCCACGCATTGCATCGCACAGTGCGGTGTCACGCAACATCGTGCCACACATACACGGTGCTGCGCATGCAACGACTATGGGCATTGCTGCGTATTCCATTGGTGCCTGTCGTCGCTACGGCAAAAGAGCTCGCTGCTTCAAGGCGACATGCACTTACTTGCGGTGAGGGATAGGGATCGCAACGGGGTGGGGGCGGCCCATCCTCGTCCCATTAACCCTTTAAGGCGGGGTCGGGGCGGGGGTAGGTCCTTTCCCCGTTTATTATTATTATTTTTTTGTTTTTGATAATTTATTTTTATTGCCCATATTCATTAGATTTAGACAAATAATTTTAATTGTTATTTTTTATTAGAACTAATGAAAATTTTAATTTAAAGTATTGAATTCTAAAAAAAAAATTTTTTTTTTAATGTGGCGGGGATCCCGTTACCCGTTCCTACCCTGAACCCGCCTCGGGGCAAAATTCCCCGCCCTGTTACCCATTTAAGCGGGTTTTCCCTGCCCCGTTCGGGACCTGGCCCAGCGGGCATTAGATTTGTCGGGTTTTTTTGTCATCCCTAACGAGGGGTGATGTCGGCAAAAGCCTCCCCTGATTTCATTTATTTTAGGGTTTCAGTTAGGGACGGCATTGGAGAAAAAATTCTAGGGTTTCAGTCAAGTGAATTTCAAATTGGGGATGGAGGCCTCTATTACAATTTGTGAAATTGTGGGGGTCCCACCCACAATTACAAGAAGGGGGTCAGTTTGTAAATAATAAGAGGAGGGCCTATTTGCAATTCGAAAAATCGAAAGTTCAGGTTTATAATTTTAAACAGAGGGTAAAATTGCAATTTTCAAAAGGAGTTTTGAATTTAAATATTGAAAATATTTTAAATTTGATTTTTAAATGAGTTTTGACCTATATTATCAATTTTGACCCAAAATAAAATTTAAATAAAAGTTGACGAATTTTATATTTTCGTTAAATTAAATATTGAATTTTGACCATAAATTGAATTTTATTTTATTTAGGAGTTTTATCATAAATTAAAATATTTATTCAATTGTAGCTAGAGTTGAATTCTAATTTCGTCATTTACATTTATTGAATCATGAGTAATCATATGTATTTGAAAAACATACTGGATGCCAACAACCAAACCAAATTTGGTTAATTGGCATCACAATTTGAGAATTATTCTCAAGTATGAAAATTTTAGTTATATCCTTGAGTAGCCCTTTCTAGAGATATATGCTGATGACTCGACAACGGAAGATGTGACTGCTATAAGAAATACAATGATAATGATAGTATTACAAAATGTATAATGATCGTGACCATGTTATCTGAGTTATAAAAGCAATATAAGAGTATAGATGCTAACAGATGATTTTTAATCTCATGATGTTGAATGATGAACAATTATGTGTGGAAAGACATGAGAGTTTCTAACAACTATACCAATGCATAATGGCAGAAGAATTTTCAGTCGGTTTTCATGTAATGAAGACGTTGACTACATTAATAAGTTGTCTCAATTGAGTTCAGCCATAAACCATGAATTAACTATAGATTTGATTATGTCATCTCTACCAGAGAGTTATTCATGACTAATTATGAATTTAACATTAATAAATTCAAATACATACTCATTGAGTTGCTGAACATACTTAAGATTGTTAAACACAATATCTAAGTTTGTAGTGGACAAATGTTAGTCATAGATTTCTCTATGAAAGTCTAAAGGATATTTTAGGAAATCAACCACGATGGCTAAGACAGTCAAAGCGAATAAGGACAATACCAAATTTAATGACCCGTATTATCATTTTCGAATTATAGGTCGATGGAAAAAAAACTGCAAGGCTTATGTCTACTGCATTAACTTCTTGGGTATTTGATACCAGATAATGATATCATATTTGTATAAATGTGCAGAAACTAAGAAAGAAGATGACCCGCACGTTGAAAATGAGCAAATGTTGCTGCATTACCTGTACGAGCATATTTCTTGCCATTGCCTTTAGGTTTAGTATTAGAATTAGAGAAATGTAACTTTGTACCCACAATTACCATAGCATTAAATAAATTTCATGTTTGGACATGAATTATTTTAATGTTAAGGACAATTGTTGTGGCTTTTTATCTTGATAAAATCTTAATAGTTATGGTAAATTACAAAATGATATTTATATTCTAAATATTGAGTATTCTATAATGATTATAGAAATTGAAATATATAAAAATGATAATATGAACAACGTCTATATCTGACATTGTATATTTGGTCACATAAATGTGAATGCAATTCCAAAATTGCATGGAAATGTATATTTGGTTCAAATGATTTTTAATCATTTGTCAAATGTGAAGACAAATGTGAGATATGCCTGTTAGACACAATGACCAAATCTCCTTTTAGTTGAAAATGTGAAAGATCTGCACAATTACTAGGTCTAATACATAGTCATATATGTGGACTCATATTAATTAATGTTAGATGAAGTTTTTCTTATCTCATCATATTTACTGACGACCATTTCTGAAATGTTGATTTACATTTGATGAAATTTAAGTATGAAACTCTTGCAATATTCAATGGATTCAAACTAGAAATAGAAAAACAAATATTTAAATGTATTCTCACACTAAAACCTAATTGATATGTAGAATATCTAAAAGGGAGCATGATTCTCTCGCAGTGGATTCCTTCACATATGTTGCAACATAATGATGTATCTGAAAGGATGAATCGTACACTATTAGATATAATGCAATTAAGAACAAGTCATGCAAACCTTTCAAAATCGTTTTGAGGTCATGCACTAATTGTCAGTGCTACACACTAAATCATATTCCATTTAAATCGATTGACAAAACTCTATATGAGTTATAGAAAGGCAGAAGGTCCAACTTATCTCATATGAAAGTTTGAGGCTGTGACATTTATGTGAAGCGCACTGAATTAGATAAAGTTTGAGACTAAATTCAATAAATGTATATTTGTAGGATATCCAAAAGAGACAACTGAATATCAATTCTATAATCCCGTTAAGAAAAAAAAGTGTTCATCTCAAGACATGTCATATTCCTAGAGAAAAAGTTCATTCTAGGATAAAGTAGTGGGAGAAAATTAGAACTTAAAGAAGTTCATGAATCCACAAATATAGTCGATCAATTAGATGAACATGAGTCGATCTCACACCTGCTGAAAGACAAACTCTTGATCAGGACATAGAGACTCATGAGGACACTTCGGCTCAACGTAAATCAAGTAGGACCATTCGACCTTCTAGAAAGTATGAGGTCACAATTACTAATCAAGTATTATTAATCGAGGATGATAAATCTACTAGTTACACAAAAGTAAAGTCAAGTGTTGACTTAAAGAAATAGTGGAGGCCATGGAATCCCAAATGAACTCAATGTATGAAAACAAGGTTTAGACCTTGGCCACCATGCTGATGGAATAAAACCCATAGGTTGTAAATGGGTTTACAAAAAAAGGTCGACGTAGATGAAAATATACATACATACAAAGCAATGTTAGTAACAAAAGGTTATAAACAAAGACAAGGTATTGACTTTGATGAAATTTATTCACATGTAGTCGTCCTGAAGTCTATTCGAATTTTGCTTGTAATAGCTACATATTATGATTATGAGATATAACAAATGAATGTCAAAATTGATTTCCTTAACGGGAACTTGCAAGAAGATGTCAATTCAAAAGTTTTAAATCCAAAGAAGCCAACAAGGTATTCAAACTTGATCAATCCATTTAAGGATTAAAACAAGCCTCTAAGAGCTGTAACATTCGCTTTGATGAAACAATCAAAATGTTTGATTTTATAAAAGATGAAAACGAATTGTGTGTTTATAAGAAGATAGTGAGATCATTGTCGCATTTCTAATATTTTATGTATAAGACATATTATTAACAGGAAACGACATCTCTATGTTTCAATTGCTGAAATGATAGTCATCAAATAATTTTTTTGCGATAGATATGGGAGAAGCAAGTTGATCCATCTAGATAGGGGCGTGTTCAGTAGAGATTAAAATCGAATTAAAATTGAAATACTAACTATTATTGTTGATTTTTATTAGACGGATATGACTTAATAACAGCTATATTTTCAATTTTAATTGGATTCTAAGCCTAGCCAAACATGCTCTAGATAAAATTTCGAGAAGATTTTATATAGAGAAAATGAACAGAAAGTTCATGGATACATTGATGCTAAGAATGATAGCATATCACAATTAGGATATTGATTTACTCTTAAGCGGTGTGTTGGAAATGCTCCAAATAAGAAACTGATATATACATTTTACACATTTATTTAGGTCACAAAATATGGATAATTGTTGGTAACTATATCAAAATATGGCTCAATTCTATATAAATTGTGTTTTGTATGGTAACATTGATGAACGTGGTGGAATTTATGAAAAAAATGATCGAAAAAGGACTAAAATAGAAGAAAATCAAAGTTCAGGAACCAAAGTGCAAATAAATGAAAGATGACCCAAGAGAAGAAACGAAGATGTGATGGAGTAAAAAACCAATAGATCAAATGAATAAAGTGTTGGAAGAAGAAAAAGTGAGAAAATAGATCAAGAAACGAGAAAACGGAGCTGAGGGACCAAAATGCGAAGAATGAAAGTTTTTTTTTTTAACTATGTGGCGCATAGTTCTTCGTACATGCGGTCGCATGTAGTATTTCAGAGAAATATAGGGAGAATTTTTCGAAGGAAAAAATTCTGATTTCCTTATTTCAATAAAACTCGTATGGAAACGAATATGAGGGGGGCATTTTAAAACCCTAGAGCTATCCAGAATGCAGGAGAAGACACTCTAAGAGACTTTTGGAGCAGAGAAGAAGCGAAGAACACGAAGATCAAATCCAAGAGCACGAAAATAAATTCAAAAATTATATTGGGTGATATCGAACAATTTATATGATTTTATTTTCTCCATAATTATTGTGCACGTTAGTTGTGTGAATTATGTGGCCTATTTTATGCACTCAAAAGAAGGAAAATATGTTCGACATATAAATTGTCATAAAGTCCGATAGGGAATATAAATATACTGCTATGCCATATATAAATATTTAAGTGTTCATAAAAATTCACGCACTTTTATATGTTCACATCCATCATAAAAATATAATTAGGTCATATATAAAATTAGATTTAACATTACTCGAGAGAGATTGTTAAATAAAATCGAAACATTGATTCGTCAAATTCAACCGTGTTGCCAACGTGTAAAATTAGGGTTAAAAATGATTATTGCATGAGAATTCGGAATCCTAGTATGTTTGTCATTCATTAAAACAAACTAAATTGCGTTTAACATAATTTGCATTTAATTTAGCTAATTTACTCTTAATTGTATAAGTAGGTTCATTTAGATATAATTTATTCATAACACACTATATTATTTTTGTTTCGGCTAAGGGCACGATAATTAAAATTGAACTAATTCAATCTCTGTGGGACGATATTCAGACTCAAGATCCACTTTATTATTTGTTAATGAACCGTTCACTTGCGGTAATTTTATTTCGAAATATATTTTAGTGAATAGAAACAATCGTTGATTCAATAGTAGAAGCCTTATATATCATTGCTTTAGAAAGTAACAAAAATTGTGGTGTGGATCAGGAAGTTCATCAATGAACTTGAAATAGTTCCTAAAATTGTTGGAGTCATCGTATAAGAGAATAAACTAATGTCTCATCAATGATTCAAACATATGTTGATGAGGTATTATCTCACTGGAAAGATAATACAATGAAATGACGTAAAAAAAAAGAACGAATTCTTACAAATTATTAAATTACAGATTCATTGACAAATGATTGTTGCAGCATAACATGATCGTCATGTAAACTCTTATGATATTAGATCAATATTTTGAAAACTAACCCGGTTATCAACTCGAAAAAGATGAACGGTCAATGGTCAAAAAGTTCAATCGGGGTCAAATCAGGATCGAACCGGATGTAATAAATTAATACAAAAATAATAAAATATATGAAAACAATAGTTTTTTATTTTATTTTCATATTAATAATTCAAAGTACAGATATCTTTGTTAATAAGATTCATTATCCTACAATTAGTCTTGATACTTCAAAAATTAAAAATCAATTTGTTAAAATAATTTACTTTGTTAAATTAAAATAGTTTAAACTTATAGAAAATGATATTTAATATTAATATATTAATAATCAAGTGTAATTAAAATTAAATTTGAAAATTAAATAAATAAAAGGATGAAGGTGGATATTACAATTTAATTAGTTGTGTTTCAAAATCAAATTAGTCAATTAGACATACATTTGAAAAATGATTTAAATGGGCATTTTAACATTTTTTTTGTTATGCTACTATCCCACATTGAAAGTTTATGAAACCATTGGAAAGAAAAGCCTCTATAAAAGCAATATCCCACATTTGAAGTTTATGAAACTATTAGAGAGAAGTGTATCTATAAAATGAGCATGACTCCAACAATTCTCTATGGGCATTAGAATTGTAATTTTTTGAAGCACATTAATGAAGTTAAATTTTTTTAAAATAAATAAAATGGGGAAAATCGCAGCCGGTTCATCGGTTTACGGTTGAATCGGCAGGTTCAATGTATTTTTAGCGGTTTTGTTATAATCAGTTAACTGTGCATGATTTGGCCCGGTTTCGGGTCCAGTTCTCGATTTTACCGCTGTAATCGGTCGGGTCCGGCCGGTTTTGACAACATTGTATTAGATAAATAAGTGTTTGGATCTAGTACAAGTGAGAGTTTGTAAGTGTTATGCCTTACGTCCAATAAACTTTGGATATAAATATTTTTAATAAATAATTGATGCATATTTATGATAAGATCTATTATTTAATTGAATTAATGTTTTAATAAATTAAATAATAGAATATGTAGATTCAAGTTTTGGTAATTTATTAATCACAAGAAGTTGTGATTTTGAGATACAAATTACATATGACTGAATCTTATATCGTTTGTGGTTGTATGTAATAACGAGATACAAATATCGTTATTATGGATAGACCATCACTTGTAGCATTTCTTACTTGTGAAATAAGTAGCTGATCTCATAAGTTAAAGTGTGGTGATATTTAAATGAACATGTTGATATTTTGTTATAGAACAAAATATTGGAGACCCGTTGGAGAGATTCAATATGGATAACTATCTGAGTGTCGATGGTTAATCTCTAACATTCGGTAGTGAAATTGTTCATTTATATTGAGGTCATTAAAGCGCCTTTTATGAGGACATTCATACTTTGGTGATATTGGATGTTAATCTGCCAATGGTCGCTAATATGGTATCATTCGGATATGTTAAGAATCATATGAAAGTTGTGAATAATTAATAGATGATTTGTCACTTTGGATTGTAAGAGATTATGATCTACATTTCATTCAATTAAATTAATAACGAAATCATTGACCAAAGTATACTTATAAGTCAAAAATGAGTTTTCAATTTACGTTGACTTAATAGTAGGATAAAATATATGATCGATAATTGTGATTGACACATATCCATATTTTGTAATTGATTGAACATATTTGACGAAATGATTATAATCTCATGGTAAATGAACACATTTAGTTTTGCCATACCTACGTGACATTTTTGTCATATGTATTGTCCGACACATTATTAGATGTCAATCTGGAACGATAGATGTGAATTGATAACAAATTAAAAAGGGGTATTTCAATATATCGATTTTGATTAGATCAAAATAATAATTCACATTGTTAGACATTGTGACTAGGAACCTGATGGATCACACACAAAAAGAGAAACAGAAGAATGAGATTCCAATTAATTAATTAAAAAGTGTTGTACAATTAATTAATTTGGTTGCTTGTTAATATGCCCGAAATAATTAATTTGCTTAATTAATTCATGAACCGAATTTAATTAATTAAATATTAGACTTGATTAATTTTAAGATACATGCTAAATCCACTTGGACTTATATTAATAAGTCATTAGGGTTTCATAAAAGAAGAGAACACAATTCATATTTTTGTCACAGCACAAAAAAAATAAAGAATCATAATTCACTCATTCTTGTTATCTGTGTGGATTTTCATTGGATGCTAAACAATTGGACAGTTGTTGATTTTAGATCGTGATTGTTCATATTCCATGATCAGCAAAAGAGTTTGCAGAATCTACAAAAGGTACAACTTATATCATCGTTTCTTTTTAAACACAATTTTTTTTTTGTGGGAATTAAAATTTGTTTTATTTTTCACTATGCATGTTAAGTGAATTCCCAGCGATGTACACCATTGACCAACAATTTAAAATGTTCATAAATTTCATGTCAACATAAATATAAATTACTATAGGAAATCATAACATACATTTTATTTTATTATTATTCTAGTCAATGAAATTTTTTAGAATTTATTTATTTAACTAAAATTTCGCCTAAGTAAATTAAGGAATTTTTCATATAATAAAATAGATACACCAAAAAGAAAGGCCAACTAAATCAACCTAGAATTTGACCTCACTGCATTACAAGTACAAACTTCGTATATGTGTAAAAGAATAGACATATAACATTAAATCTTTCTATATATAAAAAATGTCTATTTAACGGAATTTGTTGGTTTAACGGAAAAACTAACGGAATTTATTGTTTTAACGGAAAAACTAACGGAATTTGTTGTTTTAACGGATTATGTAACGGAATTTCTTATTTTAAACAGATAGCTACACTTTCTTTCAATATTTTTATCATAATTTTGTATTCCGATATTCGATTGAGGAGATTCAAAATGCGTTGGAAAGCTAACCCATCTGACTACAACTTTGATTCAGACATCATTCTCCAATTCGATCACTTTCTATGCCAAAAATATGTCTCAATATAACGGACTATGTAATGGAATATTTTGTTTTAAACAGGCAGCTGCACCTTCTTTCAGTGTATTTATCATAACTTTGTATTTTGATGTTCGATTGAGGCGATTCAAAATACGTTGGAAAGCTAACTCATCTGACTAAAACTTTAATTCAGACATAATTCTCCAATTCGATCACTTTCTATGCCAAAAATAGGTCTCAATTTAATGAACTATGTAACGAAATTTCTTATTTTAAACAGACAGCTGCACCTTCTTTCAGTGTTTTTATTATAACTTTGTATTCTGATATTCGATTGAGGCAATTCAAAATGAGTTGGAAAGCTAACTTATCTGGCTACAACTTTGATTCAAATATCATTCTCCAATTCGATCACTTTCTATGCCAAAAATATGTCTCAATATAACGGATTATGTAACAGAATTTCTTGTTTTAAACAGGCAGCTCACCTTCCTTCAATGTTTTTATCCGATTGAGGCAATTCAAAATGTATTGGGAATCTAACTCATTTGGTTACAACTTTGATTCAGACATCATTTTCCAATTCGACCACTTTATATGCCAAAAATATGTCTCAATATAACGGACTATGTAACGGAATTTCTTGTTTTAAACAGACAGCTGCACCTTCCTTCAGTGTTTTTATCATAACTTTGTATTCCGATATCCTATTGAGGCGATGAAAAATGCGTTGGAAAGCTAACTCATCTGGCTACAACTTTAATTCAGACATCATTCTCTAATTCGATCACTTCCTATGCCAAAAATAAGTTTCAATATGAGACTAAAACACCGGAGCATAACTTTTCGGTTGGAAATTGATTTGTGATCATCTTTTAACTAAATTTGATCCCCTTGACATCTTCCTTTATCCAATTGACTTCGAGCACTCTTAAATCTTCATCGTGAGATTCGGCACAACTTTTAAGTATTTACATTTTAGCCCCCGAATTTTGGATCCCTTACAATTTAGCCATTTCTCCAAATTTGTCTACTTTTGCTTATTCTCTTCAATCTCACCAACCTACATCACAATATCAAAATTACACATCTAATTATTTATCAATTAAATAAACATTACATCATTAATTATTTATAGGGTGTCTATTTTTGCTTTTCAATATAAATCAAGCCGTTGGCAACACAATTCATGTCGTTGGGAGCCGCAATTTTGGACCAATTCTCTCACTATAGGGCTGTAGGTTTGAAAAAAAAAGGGTAATATAATCAATTTTCCTTCCTCCTTGCAGGGCTCCCAGATACGCCCTTAATTAACCAAAAAAAATTACATATTTGTTAATAACAAATTAATTATTAAACAAAAATATTAAATATAAACTAAGCAAACGTGCATTGCACGTTGCTTGCACCTAATAAAATATATAAATACAAATATGTAATTATGTATACACAAACGTGTGGGACTATGGGTATTGAAATGATAGAGTATACTATTGTTCAATTGCAGTGTAGTGGCTAATGATGACATAAAATTATAATTGGATTCACCAAATGATAGCAGTAATATTAAAATCTTAATACCTTAACCATTGATAAAGATTCAAAACTGTGAAGGAGACTCCAAGTGTAATCTTTTGGAATATATATTAATCTGCATGGAAATGCATAAGCAGGAAGAACAATACTTCTAATTCAGTGGGTTCACTGAGCATAAAATATGATAACTAAGTAATTAGGTACCTACTCTTGCTCTATTAACTTATTTAGTCATAACACATGACTGACTAGTTACTAAATTTACATTATAAAACCCCAAATTATTATCTTTAATTAACTTAAGTAAAAATGTGCTTAATAAAAGAAATCTTCCAATTCAATTTATAATCAATCTATAAATAAGACTAACCATAAGTACAATTTACATTATATAATTATTCCAGCTTAGTAAAATTATAAACATATCATAATTAAATTAATAAATAAGTTAATTGTCAAGAGCGTCCAAGGTGAAGTGAAATTATATTTATCTCAAGTCTAGAACTATAAGGTACATGGATCGTTTAAGGCGTTCAAGGTATATTTCAATGCAACAACGTAGTTAGTCAAGACGGAGATAATTATGATATTATACAATAAATATAATATTAATACAACTAATTAAGATAGACATAGTAATCAAAAGAATTAAGAATGTTGCGTTATAGGTATCCTGTGCCAACCCCAACCTACTCAACAAACTCTAAAATTATAGATCTTCTCTCGCTATACATGACCTTCGCCAACCACGATCATCAATTGAATTATAACTACAATACAAAAACAAGAGAGAGTAATTGCGATGGCACGTGCATGTATATTGCAAGTTAGTTGGTAGTGGTAGTTGATAGAGGCTCGCCAGGCCACTACTCTTTTATGTTGGAAGAAGTTACCTGAATTTGGGACATGGTGAGTGACAAGTCGGGGTGGAGATCAGGGTGGGGTGGGTTGTGAGACAAGATGATATTTTTAGTTTTATTTAATATTTGACAAAAATTCTCTTGCAATAAGAACAAATTAAATGGAAGTGTTGTCATTTTGGATGGAATTCATATAAAAGGACCAGTTGTACACTTATGACAAAAATTTGGGACTCCAGTACTAAAATTTAAAGGTTTGGGACAAAAAACGTTTGCGCCAATTTTCCTAAAATTTGGTTTTTTGTCACGGAAAATAACGTTCAGTTAAAACCCTGCCTCTTTCCTCTTGAAACCCTAGTCTCTGCCTCTTCCGCCAACTGCCACGGTCGTCCGCTTCTAACTCAACTACGGCACCGGACGTTCTCTCACACAAATAGACGAATATGGATATTGACGGCGTAGAAGAGTCGTCGAGGCAGGTGCAAGTCCGATTCGTAACAAAATTAAAGCCACCATATAAAGCGCCTGCAGCTACCCTTGCCATTCCCACGAATATCACCCGCTGGCGCCTCTCCGATATAGTCAACAAAATCCTCGAAGCTGGTACCGTTCTTTCTACATTCTACTTTATTTTTTCAATTTCTTCGTTGTATTTTGTAATGAAGAGCATGTTTGATTAAGCTTAAAAGGTTTGCATTTGAGAAAAAAAGGTATTTTTAAACCTAATAGTATTTTACTGGTGAAATTTGTAAATAAGTAACTTGTGTATCTTGACAGTAATGTCACTTCAGGAAAAATAACTTTTTGTAAGAGAAAAAGTAAATTATCCAATTGTTTTGACAGCAATATAGCAGTTAACTTTGAAAAATGGAACTTTTTTTACTTAAAAGTAAGAAAAAAGTAAATTATCTAAACTCAAGAGTAGCTTTACTCCTTTTAGGATCAAAGTCACTCGCAAAATACTGATAAAGTAAACAGTTTATCTATTTACAGAGTAAAGTAAGTTTTGGGGGATTAGAATTCTTGGTTGTGATATATTGTTGAATTTGCTTGCTTTTCGTTGCCAGACTTGAAGCACCTAAATTATATTGCTTTTTTTTTTATGACTTTTATTCCATTGATGTACAGGAGTTGATGATTGGCAGTATCAGCCTTTTGATTTCCTAATCGATGGAAAATTTCTTCGAATGTCGCTTGAAGATTTTCTTCTTTCCAAAGGCATTTCTGCTGTAAGTCTATTTAAGAAGCGGTGTTTGGTGCTTTTTTCATAGAACTATTGAACTATCCAATTGTATGTCAGTTGCTATAATGTGTAATATTACTAGTTTATTAACCAAGAACTTTGCCCAAAAGTAAAAGTGTATAGCTTTAAAAGTGAATTGAGCCTGTAATGTTGGGAAGGTTAATAGAATTGATCTAGGTGTTTGAGCTCCAGGAGTTATCAATTTCTGGGGATACAAGTGTTTTGATCTTTCATTGTTGTCGATGCCTGCATGATATTTTGTCTTTTTTTAGTTCTTATGGTCATTTTTTTTAAAATTATTATTATTTTTATTATTTATTTATTTATATATTTTTTAACTATGGTCAGTGACATTCTGCAGGAAAGAGTGATAGAAATTGAATACAACAAAGTTGTGGCCCCGAGAAAAGAAGATATTTCTATACATGATGATTGGGTTAGTGCCATCGATGGTTCACATGACGGGTAGGATTTAAACTTGCATGGCTGTAATTGCCATTTTACGTTCTACCTTTCAGCTCGTGATGATTATGGTTTTTATACATTCAAATATTAATTTCATGTTATTTCTCCTCATTTAAATACTAATTTGAAGAACGATTCATCTCTGCCTTCCCTAATCCACCAATTCACATCAGCAATATGGTGAACCTCTGTGTATTTTCTGTGACAGGTACATTTTGACTGGATGCTATGATGGTTTGGGAAGGTAACAGTATATATATGTCAATCAAATCGTTGTTCTTTTCTATGTAATTATTTATTACTGAGAATTTGACGCTGCAATTAATTTTGGTTGATACCTCTTAGGATATGGAAAGATGCTGGAATCTGTACACATGTATTAGAAGGGCATACTGGCCCACTTACTTCAGTTTGTGTTATCAATACAAAAGGTATAATAAGGTGATTTCCCAATAAGCTAGTTTTCTTTGTAGTATTCTGGTTAACAAATTTTAATTGCCTTAACAGTAAGCACTTGGTTATATATTGCAAAAATCTAGTAGACGTCAAATTCATTTATGAACAAATTACTGAAATTAGCAGCGTTGATATTGTTATTTTGATAAACACTGTGTTTGCGTGCGTACGTTTTCTCCGTTGGGTTGGTTGTAGCTTGTGAATATTATCTTTACATCTCTTCGTTTAACAATTATGTCTGTTTTTTTCTCAAGAACAGATTTGGCAGCATATGTAATTTGAAATCATGTTCCAGGAGCTCATATAAAAATAGATTTTATGATATATTAAGTCAGTACATCGTGATAGAACATACTACAAGTCCATAGTCTTTTATCCTCAATTCATGTTCAGTGGTAATTTAGGAGGATTGCTTTACACAAGGGGTGGACTTAAGACTGAGTGGTTCTGCTTAGGATAATGTGAATTTGAATACAAATATGACATAGTAGCATCTATTATAAGCAAGGTTTAAAAAGGCGAAACTAAGTACTGAGCCGATTTTTCTTTATGAGACGAGGTGTAAGCCTCGAGGCGGATTGAGGCGTAAGCCTCATAAAAACAAAAAATTTAAGTAAAAGAATTATAAAATAATACAAAAATAAAAAAAATCGAAGTTGGAGCATATAGTAAATAGGATATATAGTCATTAGCATATTGAAATATAGTTCACCTAAAGAAAGAAGATGTTTAACAAAATCAAAAGTATTACAGAAGTTAGAAATCACTCCATTTGTAATGGGAAAAAAGAAGCAGCTTAAACTAAAAAAAAAAAAGCTAATAGTCTGCACTATCATCACTATTATTAGCATCGTTGATAGAATCATTATATCTAATTTCCCCATCTTCCTTTTCGCTACTTTCAATTTCTACAAAATCATCTTCATCTAGTTTTAGAGTTTATACAAGCGATTAGATGAAATCGTGTGTTAATTATATAAATCAAAACATTTATAAAATTTATAATTTCCAGATGTGTATATGAAGCAACTAATTGCATGCAAGATTTACTGAACCCTAAGAAGAAAAAGAAAAGAGGAAAAACATACATGTTGAACTGATGAACAAGACGATACTCTTCTTGAATTCTGACTTTTGAATTTCTGTTGAATCTATTCCCTTTTTGGTCCTCTAATTTCTGTCCGTCGTTTAATTTTCTAGGTATTTTATTGTTTTGTTTGGGGCCCAAAATGCCTTTTTAAATGAGCTTTTTTCTTTTTTTTTTTAGAATGGTCATTTCTGATTTCTTTTTATACAATTAAAAAATCAAATTTTAGATGAGGCGCAAGCCTCATGCTCCACGAGGCGTGCGCCTCAGATTTAGAGGCGCGAGCCTCATATTTTTAGCCTAAAAAATGCTGCCTCGAGGCCATAGTTTGAAAAAACGTAAACGGGTACCGAGGCCTTTTTTTGTAATGAGGCGAGGCGTAAGCCTCAAAACGTTTTGAGGCGTAAGCCTCACCACAAACAAAACAGGTGCAATCTGCCGAACAAAATAGGTGCAATCTGGTGACGATGCACTGAACAAGAAAAAACCCAAGTAAAGTCTAGTGAAACAATTTTAAATTGTAAGTCACTAGAAGAAGGCAGAAGCAAAGGAGAAAAGAGACATAGAAGCAACACTTGAGGACCTCTTTTAAGCGAAGGATTGAAGATAAGTTTTCTGGTTGTCGTTTAGTTAAGGAAGATTTCGATCGTAGTTCTCGCCATCTAGGAAGATTTCTGTCTGCCGCCGTGTAGAAGGATTTTTGGCTGCCTTTTGGTATTCTAGATATTTTAATATTTTGTTTGGCCCAAAATATCTTTTTAAATGGGCCCTTCTCTTTTTTAAAGAGGGCCTTTTTTAATTCCTTTTCAAAAATCTGAAAAAAACATACTTCAAATGAGGCGCAAATGAGGCGCACGCCTCAATTTTTTTGCCTCAGATGTAGAGGCGTAAGCCTCATTTTTTGTGCCTCACAGATTGAGCCTCGAGGCGCAGAAGCTGCGCCTCACAGTGAGGTGGGTCTCAAGGCGGGCCTCAGCAGGGTTTTTTCATACCATGCTCGAGGCATACTATATGCGCCTCACAGTGAGGCGGGCCTCAAGGTGCACCTCACTACCGCCTTTTTATACCATGATTATAAGTCTTCCGGGTTGTTGAAATAGCTTAAAAGTTATTGAAATTCAGGGGTCCTCCTTGCGACCATCTTAATTGATGTTGGTCATTCAAATTTCAGTAGAACTTGAAGTTTTTGAAATAGTTAATAGTCACCTTGTCCCTCAAACGATGATTGACAATACATGGAATAATTCCAAGTATTAGTACTGTACATTATTTCTCTTCCAAGACGAAGTTGGTGTTTTTCATTATACGCTCATCTCTGGAGATAATTAATTTGATAGCATTCTTACCATTTTTCTTATGTCTGTTGATGGAGCCTTTTCTTTTTTCTGCAGTTGAGAGCGCTTTCAGTCATCTAGTAGCTACTGCTTCTAAAGACAGGTCTCTGAGGTTATGGAAGGTACTTGAAAGCTACCTAGATACCTTTCTGCTAGAAATAGGAATTGGTCTATGCCACTTTAATGTGCCTTTCCTGATAACTATCCGTTTTGCATGGAAGATTGATGCAGGAGAGTTGGCTCAACAAAAAAAGACTAGAGCATTTAAGATATTAAAAGGTCATAATGCTGCTGTGCAGAGCATTGCTGCACAGCCTTCTGGGGAGATGGTATTTCTCCTTTCTCCTAAATTTTCTTGTTCACAGCAATATATTGCGCGTAGATAGATTTGGAAGCCTTTACCATATACTTTGTTTGCTTTAGGTGTGTTCGGGTTCTTGGGACTGTGCAATCAACTTGTGGCAGGCAAATGATTCTGATGCTGGAGGTGATATAGTTTCAGTGAAGAAGAGGAAAAAAGGTCGTGGATATGAGGAACCTCAATCTGAGGTACTCGCATCTTCTAGTTATATGAGAGTGTATTAAAAATTATGTCTTTAGATTGTTTGCAAGGACAAAACCTGTCTCCAAATGCTTGACCAACTTTGTTGTGCAGGAGGCGGCTGTATCTACTCTTGTGGGGCACACACAATGTGTCTCTTCTTTAGTCTGGCCACAACATGAAACAATTTATTCGGCATCATGGGATCATTCTATTAGAAGATGGGATGTTGAGACTGGCAAAGATACTCTAAACATGGTGAGAGAGCTACCCCCCCCCCCCCCCCTTCCTGTGTAGAGGAAAGAAAAGAAAGAAAACAAAATTTACTTGTACATAGCAAGCAGTGAGTGAGTGTTTCTACTGTTTCCATGAGCCCATATTTTATTAAATAAAAAACATAGGGGAGCTTCATGTATACCAGAAACTATATGGAGCATAATTATCAAACCTGTAGAGTCCAGGTTTGGAAGGGGAAAGAAACGAAAGAAAATGAAGTTTACTTGTACGTAGCATGCAATGAGCTTGTTTTTATTGTTTCTATAAACCCAGATTTGATAAATAAATGACGAAAGTGGTGACTTGATGTATACAAGAACTATATAGAGCATAGTTAAACCTGACTAGGTCATTAAACTGGCTAAAGCACTGGGTGAGGTCACCGGTTCACCCAATGGGACTGTGGTTAATCACTAAGTCGTAGTCGGTTCGGAGGTCTAAACAAAAGTATCTTTTAACAGAAATGTGAGGAACAAAATACACAGCCTGACTAAACATACCAGTCACCAGATTCATATAAGCTACTGAGGAGTAAGCTATGATCTTCTTAAGATCGGTCTGTCTTAAAGTGGTCGAGGTATACTAAGTTTAAATGTGAAGTCTTGTTTTAAGATAAAAAAATAATGGATTTTATAAAGTAAGGTAGCATAGTAATTAAAAATGTAAAGTCATACTTCTAGTATTTTTATAGCCAACCTAGGTTTTGACTCAATCTTCGATTTCTTGTCATATGATATTGTGGTTATTGATTTAGCTTCAAAAGATGCTCCATAATCAACATTTTTGCTACTACATGATTACCCAGCTTGTTTTATATGTCTGTACATTCGTTTTAATTTCATTGACATCTCATTTCCTTCCTCTGCACGTCAATTATAAAAAACAATTTGTTAAAATAATTTGTAGGCATCCCTTTACATACAAATTGTACATTATTTATGAAAAGCACTTTATCAAGTTCATATATATCACGTGGCAATATGCCATATTTCTATTCCCCAAAGGTATTAATAATCAGTTTGCTTATTTGAATTCTTTAAATCATATAGACAATGATATTTAGGTAGCATTACAAAATAAGAGGTGAGATGACATAGATCAAATTCAAGGGCGCTAGTTTGAACCTTGTGAAGCTTTCTAGATTCCTTTTGAAACAGATCAAAAATTGGTCCAGGGTTTTTGTCAAAGCCGCTGAGAAACTGATGATTTAATATCCATATAACCTAAAATTTGAGCCAGCCAATCATGGGATCACACTTGAACTATAGGAACCCATTTCTCAAGAGATAATTTTGGCATTAGTAAGATCTAAAGGTTCAGATTGACTTTTTTCAACCACCTTTTTTACCAGTTTTTCTAAAAATTGATTATAAATATTTATGGAAACTTTCTCATGACCTTCCCTTGATCATCTTTATTCAATTTTGATTTCATTGATTCTAATTCTACAAATTTGTTTTTATAAAAATAAAAATAAAAAATAAAAAATGATTAAGTTGACAACAAAATAATAGAAATAAAGTCAAAATAACAAAATTTATGAAAGAAAAATATATTACCTTCATCTTATTCGTTGTAATGCTCAACATCTTCCTTGTAGAAACTGTCTAAATTTGGAGAAGCTTTCAACCAATTTTGTGTGTATACCATTTTAGGACTTAATGAACTATGAAAAGGATCAATTTTCATTCCTCTAGTGCTAAAAACACTTTCTGAAGCAACTGTTGAAACTTGAATTGCTAACACATCCTTAGACAAATTGGATAAGACACCATACTTACTTTTGTTAACCTTCCACCAATTGAGAACATTAAAGTCCTTGTTCTCTATGCTTTCACGAGCATCAAGTATCTTTTCACATCATTTTTTATTTCGGTACAATCTTTTGCCGCTTGTTTTTTTCAGAAATCTAGAAAGGAAAGCATCACTTATAGAAGAAAAACTGCTTTTTTCTGTATTGAAAGAACTCAAAGACTCATCAGTTGATACTTGACTGCTTTCATGAACACCTTCTCAAGCCACATCCCACATAAATATCCATTAGATTGACTTTTAAAGATTTCATCATGATACTAACAACTTCTCCATCGATGTATATATCACTAAAACAGTATTCAAAACAATCCATTTTGTATCTTGGATCAATGACAGTAGCAATAAGCAATAATTGATTCACATTTTTCATTTTACCTCAATACTTTTCGAACTTCATGTTAGTCGGCATTTCACCCAATAGAAAATTGCGACTTAATCTCTATTCATCTAATTCGATTACAAGATTAAAAATTTTATGAAGATAAGCGCAAGCACTAACTCGTAATGAAGCACTAAAAGTCAAAGCCACATTAAAGAAATTTTTAGGAAACTTGACAAACACATCCATTTTCTCAATCTAAACTTGAAGGAGGTCCACCTCTCTTTCTATCACCGTCTTTCCGAAAGTAATGCAAATATTGAGCATCCTCTTCTTCTAACTTGTCGAAAGCTTTCTCAAATTTCATTGCCGTTTCCAACATCAAATAGGTAGAATTCCACTTAGTTGGAACATCCAAAAACACAATAAACTTGCAATCAATCTTCTCTTTTCTCACACACTCCTTCAATTTTTCATGCCTAGTAGGAGAAGATTTCACATATTTGATTGCAGATATTCGCAATGGAGTCACGTGCTTCCCTCAACCCCTCACAAACAATCAAATTTATAGTGTGTGCACAACACCTGAAGTGCAAATATCTCCTATCTAGAATACATCCATCACTACCCTAAGCAACTAACTTCTTCCTAAGATAAGAAATAGCCACATCTTTAGAGCTTATCAACGTTGATTGTAAAAACTCTCAATCCCCCAATCGTGCAAACAAGTCTAAATAATTTCCCAATTGTTTCACCCTTGTGATTTGGAACAACACAAAAACTCAAAATACGTTTATTCATGTAATTAACATTTTGAATGGAAGTCCAAGTATCAGTTGTGAGGGAAACCCTTTGACGGTGAAAAGAAAATATATCTCTCAATTTTAGTTTTTCATCTAAATACAATTGATAAATGTCTCTAACATGAGTCCTCCGAGTTGGAGCCTGAGATATGCTACGCTACAAAAGAGCCTGAAACCACGAGTTTCAACCTAAAAGGTAATTCATCCAATACTACCATCTTAGCACATGCAACTCTACACTCTTCTTTACTTCGACCAATAGCAATAAGATTGCTCCCACCACCCTCTTTTTTGTTCTCAAAAGAAATGATTTTTTGCTTCTTATCTACCAATCTATCTGGATACTTCCTACAATTATTTGTCAAATGATTGCCTAATGTGCTAGTAGCACACTTTTTAGTGCCACAAGCATAATATACTCCACAATAGTTACATTTACACCTAACATCTTGATCATCCCTTGAGCCCAATAGTGTCAAGTGATCCCAAATATATGAAGTTAATCTATTAGATTTCCACTTACATAATGTTGATTGTGCACATGGAGGAAGACCTGCTTGCAAATCCGTGTCATTTAATGGAGCTTCTGTGCCATGTACTTCTCATTCATCCATATCTGCCAACATATTCCACCAAAATTATACGCACACCAAATTGATATATTCAATTAAAAGTATTAATGCAATACAAGAAAGCAAGAATACTGCACCTGTGGTTGTGTCCATTTCCTTAAGTAATATTCCAATTTCCAAAGATCAAATAGCAACAATATATGCTTCAGCAATCTGGGTTTCATCATGAATCAAAAAATCAAAACCAACAAAAAGGGAAGAGATAGAATGGTTCCTGATGCTTTTGCTTTTTATACACGGACTTCGTCAATTTCCATTTTAGAATTAAAAGACAATTTTGAAAAAAAAATAAAGGTAAATATTGCTGGAAAAGCATACAAATCCTCTATTATCAAGAAAATCAGTTTAGACTACGAAATGCTTGAATCTGCAAATCTTGATTACTGATTAGGGTTGGTAAAGAAAATAGAAAAGTACATTCTCACCACATACAATAGAGCCATGGAGCCAGATTTGAAGGACGATTCAGTATTGACTTACCATGTAATATCGGCGACCGACGTTGGTAAGTTAAAACTTAAAATCGAAGATCGGCCTTGGCATGTTAAAATGAAGATCAACAGTGGCGACGATTTGAGGTCTAGACCGGGAGAGCAAGAGAGAAATGAAAATTATGGTTGCAGGCTTGCTGACCGCTGAGTTGCTTTGTATAGATATGGGTTTTAATTGAATTATAATTTTTTTAAAATAGGCATGTCGGGTTGGGTGGGTTATATTGGGTTTGATGGGTTAACCTATCCATCACCCAACCCGATTAGCTTACCTACAAACCGAACCCCTCGAAAAAATCAGAAAAAACCGACCTTACCTGGCCAGGTTGGTTCGGTTTGGTGGGTTCTGTAGGGTTTTGCCCACCCCTCCTTGCTTTGACCGATCTCTAAGTAAATTTTTCTAGTTAAGCAATCCAAACCAACCTCTACTAGAACTAGTAATAAACCCCAACTGTACTCCGTAACGAAGATCCAATACTCACCATCTCCTGATCCATGTCTAAACTTGTCTTGAATTTATATTTTTGACACATCTAATATTAGAGAACTTGTTGCCAATGTCAATGAGATCAACAAAGATCATGGAGATTGACGAAGATCTCAAAGACCGATGATCACAAAGATTGATGAAGATTATAACTTAACATAATTATCTATATAATTGTATTTATCAAAATTAGGTTGATCACATCTACTATATATTATTCTTATATAATGTAAGAATCTCAATGGAAAAATATTCAGTTAAAAGTTTGTCATGGTAACAAAGCCTACCTGTAGACTCTTACTGAATCCTTGATTTTCTTTGGGCATAACTCAACCTTTGAGGTGTGGGTTCCTTTATTTTGCCACGATTGTTAGAATTTTTGTCAACGTTCAACTCTTGTGGTTGTCCACAGTTGACATAATTTTTGTCAACATATGACTCTTGTGGTAATCAACGATTAATGGAATTTTTGTCTATGTGTAACTCTTCAGTGCATTTAGTGCGGTGCAGTTCCTACCATCCCAAACCTATTTTGATATTCTAGTTTCTATCTTTTTATTTTACTCTTCCATCTCCTAGTCGTAAAAAAATAAAAATAAAAAAAATCTTAGATTTAGTCCCAATTATTGATATCTTTGTTGAAGCCTTGAATTTTTCGGATCGAGTCAACTCATAATTGTGTCGTTGGTGAAGACTCGAGCAACCAGTGTAATCTGACTCAAACTTATATTCCTAGTTTTTAGCAGATGTTTTACTTCAAAAGTGTTAAATATCATCTGCATTATTATTTTCCATATTTATCAGGTGCTTCCATACGAGAATAACACAGGCTTCATTTGCTGGCATGCTATTTTGATTCTTTATAGCGAAATAAATGGAATCATTATAATTGAAAATAGAAGTTAACAGCCTTTATATTCACTCTCCTCTCAGTTCTGTGGGAAGGCTATCAATTGTCTGGATATTGGAGGTGAAAGTTCTACCCTTATAGCAGCTGGCGGTTCTGACCCTATAATTCGGATATGGGATCCTCGAAAACCAGGTCTCTCTCTCTCTCTTTCTCTGTGGACACCTGCGTGTGTATGTATGTGCAAGTATGTGTGCGTGCTACCATTGCCTTGCCCCGATGACTGATACATTTTCTGCCTGGCATGAATTTATTCGTGCAGGGAAATATGATCCTATCTTTCAATTGTCGGGACATAATTCATGGATTTCTTCTTGCAAATGGCACAATAAATCATGGTTTCACTTGGTTTCTGCATCATATGATGGAAAAGTTATGATATGGGATCTGAGAGCTGCGGTATCCAATTCTATTCTTCATTTGACTTTATCCTCTATGCCCCTTCACAAAATAGTTGTCTGAATTGTGTACTCTCTTTTGCAGTTTCCATTGCATGTGAATGACTCGCATAAGAATAAGGTACTCCTCCAATCCAATGTTTTCACTTTTGGCATGTTTAGAAAGGTGGATTAAACTAGATTAGCATTAAGAAAGAAAAAAATGATGAAATATTGTCTATTGTATTGTCCAGTCATATTTAGTAATGCTTGCCAAACATGCCCTTTAAGTATTAACTCAATTGTAAAAACAGTTACTTCAATGATCTGGCCTTTTCAATATAGGTGTTGTGTGCTGATTGGTGGAAAGATGATAGTGTGATAAGTGGTGGTGTGGACTCAAAACTTTGCATCTCTTCTGGAATTTCAGTGGAGTGATCAAGGTATGTTCTATTTCACGTCTGGTTGTTGACTAGCTCTCAAGAACATGAAAATTTGTTGTTGGTGAATTTGAACTGTCTGTCGTAGAATCAATCTGTGAAGATAGAGTTGGGATTCAAACTCTCCCACGATGTGTGTACTAACCGTGAAATTGGAAAGATTGCATGTTTGAAGTGAAATATATATATTTTATTTTTTTATTTAGCCTTTTTTTGCATGTTTCCCAAATCATTCACTTTGACCGGCTCGTTGCATGTGAGATGTAGTATTCCTATAAGGGTTAAGTTCCTACGTCTAGTAACTCGTGGCATGGAATTTTTTGCTTGTATGATTTCCTAAGTCATCACACCATGAACCATATAGGACACCAGTATCAGTAGTGTCTAAAAGACACTATAATTTCCCCCTTTTTTTCCTTATAAAATAACATTAGCCCCTGTTTGGCCCCCATTATTGTAGATTTTTAGGGGGTTGAAAATTTTTAGAATAGTGATTGATGGGAGATGTGTGGTTGAAAAGTTTTAGATTTGTGTGTATTATTATTTTATTTGATGAATGTATGGTTGAGATGAAGAGAGAGAAAAATTTAATGTAATGTAATGAGATATAATGGGGGGCAAACAAGGGCTTATTCCTTAACCATCTGGTTACCAATAGAATTTCTTAAAGATTTTTTATTTATTAAATTTCATACAAATTTTCCTTGGAAAAGTTTGTTTGATTGAAAAAAATTAAGTTCGGTCTTCATACATTGGTGTAAAGTTGAATGCAGAACACTTGATATTTTTATACGTTTGTAGTACTTCTGTTAAACGCAAGTTTTTACTTTGTGCAGCAAAGAAAACATTGCATTGGCTTTTCCGACAAACTTGGCGTTGCTCTTTTCCTAGTATAATTCTGAGCTGCAGTCGAATTTTTGTTTTTATAATTTATTGATAAGCAAATTAAAAACCATTGTCCGTTGTAGTGTTTCCAGATCTTAAAATCTTCGGAGGATGCAAATTCTGTGCTCGCATCCTTTTCTCGAAATGATGAATAGTCACTGCTCTATCGACTACAAGTCTTTTGTGTCCCAAGGTTTTCGATTATTTTTGAATTATACCAAAAGTATGTAGATTTCTGGATATTGTATCAAAGCCATTTTATCTTATAAATACTATGAAAAATTGTTCGGAAAATATACAAACAGGGGCGGAGCCACCTGCAGTCGGGAGAGTTTTCACAATGGCCCTGTAAAATTTGTCATTCACCACATGAGCCTTACTCTTTGTTCACCTTTTCAATTGCAAAAGAAAAAATCCCCTTAATAAGGTTATTAAACTACAAAAATATGGTTACATTAAAAAGAAAAGAAAAACTTTTTAGTTACAAAATAGAAGTAAATACTTTCCACTCAAAATTTTAAAATCAAGTCACTCTCTTTATCTGTTTTCTTCAACACAGATAACGACTCTTATTTTTTATCTACTTCAACTTTAAAACCTCATAACTTTATGTTACAATTTGAATCGGTGAGGGTAAATTTAATTTCAATTTTGTTAAATTAATATATTTTTTAATCGTTATATTTTATTTCAACTTATGATAATACGTAGATAATTTTACACATTTCATGTCCATTTGTGATGGGAAAAGTAATCCCACGAAAAGCATTCTCATCAATGGAAAAGTTATCCCACAAAATAATCTCAATTAACCTTTTGTAATAATTTCTTGATTTACGTTGACCATGGATATTCTTACGTGCTAGGCATTTTTTTTTCCAGGATAAAATCAACATATTTTTATCTACAATGCGATTACATCTTTATGGAGATTATGAATAGATAAAATAGAAGACATAACTAGAATATCAATTAAGAATGTATTAGCATAGATCAAACGAATTTTAAGATTGCATTTTAAAATTATAAATTAAATGAGAAAGTTTACATTAAAAGCACAATACCTTTACGTATAACATTCAAAACAAACAAACCGAACCATATCGAATGAAATTTTTTGTACATTTCATAAATCACCAAATCCGAACAATAACGAACGGAAGAGCTATTAGCATATCATGTAGGATTGTAAAAATATTATATCAAGATGAATAAACACTTTGCGCATAATTAATATCTCATCTCATCTTTTCTTTAAAACTCTTTGAAATTAAGCACTTTTCCTCGGTTTTAAAATTCTTCACTTCTTTCTTTTCTTTTCTTTTCTTTATAAAACTTTAGAGAATTTTGCGATGAAATGATAAGAAATCTGAAAATTTGGATGAATTATTTGTGAAATTCGGGTTTGTGTATAGGGCCTCCTTAAACATTATGAAAATGTGGTATTGATTGTATGTTATTGTTATTAATATTATTTCAAGATTGAATAGCATGTATCTCACTTTGCATTTTTTTTGGAAATAATTACCTTATTTGGGATTTCATTTACAGATTAAAGCAAACCGGATGAATGATGATAATTGGTGGCGTCGTGTGCCATGGATTGATGGAAGGATCTTAGAAGTAATTTTAGTTTTTGTGTTGATGTTTAAGTGTTTTAAATTTAAAGTTTTGAAAATTTATGTTAATTTCCTATGAGTCAAGATGTTTTGATTTGGAAAATATTGATTTTTTTTCTTTAGTTCATATTTTAAACTATTTGGATAAATTTCTCTTTAAGTTATGAAATGAATATTCTTAACGATTCAAATATAAAAATTCGGAGCATTAGCATTTGTAAACTAATCAAATCATGTATGGACTAAAGCAATCTCATTGAAATAGCTCGAAAAGTTAGATACTGTCATGATTAGAGATGAACTCACCATAAATGGGTGTGATAGATGCATATATACCAAGAAAGTCATGGGTGTAGTACAATGACTTTACTAGTGAAATTTTTAAAACACCTCATGAAATAACATTGTCTCAAACACATTATGTACATAAGTGATAGTGAGAATTAAGACTTGTGTTATTAAAGAGATGAGTACTTCATCTCTTCATCAAGTAATTTTACCAAAGAAAACACAAAATTGAAACAACAGTTAGAATATTCCCAGATTGAAAGGCTTGATGCACCGTATAAATTGTACAAGGCCACATACAAGATACGCAGTAAGTTAAGGCACAAATAACCTAAGTAATGAATGCTATAGTGCTTTAATAATAATTTTGTGATACTTCCAACGATTTAAATAAGATTCATTATAATATGAAAAAAATATCCATATGTAATTGAAGGATAAAATGAAATGACGCTAATTAGATATCAGTATCATGGTATAAATTAGACTTAAGCCTATGTCTCCCTTGCATGGTTCAGTAAAGACAAGGTACAACGCTATCATGCAAAAAGCAAGTGCTCATAAAACAAATTGATAATAGATACAAATGAGTCCAAGTATATTAGTGGTATGTCTTGAAAATATTCCAAGTAAACACGTATAGCTTGTTCTAGTATGGAATTAGAGGTTATTTCTTTAGACAAATAATACCGGTTAAGACATTTCATAGAAGATATTCCTTTGTGGCCAAAGTCAATACCATATGTATACATTTCGAGAATCAAGCAACAATAGTTAAAGTAGAAAATTTTGTACATAATGGTAAGTCAGAGTTAGACATAGTAAACTCAATATTGTTCGATAGTTTTTCTCAAGTGGAACATATTGATTTTTATTTTGTTAAGTCAAAGGATAACTTAGTAGATCAAATCATAAAAAAATGTTATCCATAGAGCGAATGGACCGTGCTTAAAGGGAAATAGGATTAAAGCTTATAACTTAACAATTATCTTAATGGAAGCTAAACGTGAAAACTGAAAATGTCATGGACTAAGTTAAGGATAAATAACTAATCGGAAAACTTGACCAAGTGTCAATGTCTTGCTACAATACAAAGACAAACTTCGCAAGAATTAAGCATTGTCTCCAACCCTTGGCCCTTTGTCAAGTGGGGAATTGACCTCATAGGGCCTCTGCCAAAAGGAAGGGGTAGTACGAGCTTCGCAATGGTCACCATTGATTATTTTACTAAGTGTGTAGAGGCTGAACCCCTTTCCAAGATTTTCAGAAACAAATACTTCTAGGTTCTTATGGAAGAATATCATTTGTAGGTTTGGGATCCCCCAATTGGATTGTGTTTGATAATGGCCAACAGTTTGACAACAAGAAAGTCAGGGACTTATGCGAGGAGTTAAAAATCAAAAAATCATTTTTCAACCGCCACCATCCTCATGCCAAAGGGTAGGTGGAAGTTGTCAACAAAACCATCAAATACACTCTCAAGAGAAAGTTGGATGCTTCAAAGGGGGCTTGGGTGGATGAGCTACCTCAGGTTTTGTGGGCTATCCGAACCACTAGCGGACGACTACAAGAAAAACTTCTTTTTTATGTGGCTTGGGTGGATGAGCCCAGTTGAAGTGGGCCTATCTTCTCTTTGTCATTTACACTTCAGTGAAATAACTAATGACGAGTTGAGGAGGTGCGAACTTGATTTCCTTGAAGAAAAGAGGGATGAATCTCAAGTTAAATTGGCTGCCTACCAAAGAAAGATGACCCGGTACTACAATTCTATGGTTATGGAAAAGTCCTTTAGTCTGAAATAATTGGTTCTACAAAGGGTATTTTTATCTTCTAAAGAACCAGGGGTGTGGACTCTTGATCCTAACTGGGAAGACCCCTACCGCATCAAAGAAGAGGTTCAGCCAGAAACTTGTAAAATTGAAAATCTGGATGGGAAAGCACAACCTCATCCTTGGAATGTAGAACAACCTTCTAACACTTGTACAAATTGCAAATTCAAATTGCGAATTATAAGGTAAGATAAAACAAATCTCAGCATGAAGCACATCACAAAACCACAACATAAGTAAGGATGCAATACAAAATTTAGGAAACAAATAATGTAAAGGAAAAGAAATTTAATTAATAATGAAGTCTATTACAATTGGAGGCCAAATGGCATTTACAATTATTAAAAAAAAAAAAAGTGAGAAAAGAATGCTAAAAGCTAAAAGAAAGGGTCAAGCTGGCCACCAGCAACTGGAATGATGGCATTAGGAGCCACTGTCTCATTCTCGGCTTGTTCACCCCAACCTCTTCATCATCTTCCAATTCAATTATATAGCTTCCGTCGACTAGGGTCTAGAGTTTGCCCTCTTCCAAGAATCTCAACCTTAACTCGAACATGTTGACGAACTAAGAATGAACCCCAATCCATTCCACCACTTCAGTGTAAGCAAACCTCCACCAATTCTTGGCGAAACATTGGAAATCTTCTGTTAGGTGAAAGCTGGATGTGTAATTCTTCACCTCTTCATCGCCAATAGATTGAGCTTCACTTCGAGCCCGTCCACTTCTTCGATCAAGCCACCAACTTTGGAATTTAGCCCTTCCACTTGCTACTTCAGTAGCGCGCATTCTTTATTCGGAAGTCACTGCTCGCATAGTTAGAGAATCCACTTAGCTATGCGACAAATGAACTTCTCTATTCAAATTCTTAATCTTTGCCAAATCAGAGGTGAGTTTCACAGACTCCTCATCTTGTTTATTCCTGATGGCCTGATTACGCCCAAAAAATAACGCGATAGTTGTAGTGTAGATTTGGGGTGTCGTATCCACAGGGAGATGGAAAATACTTAAGGGTTCCAAAAAATGATGAGTTATCGTCTTCAATGTATAATAAAATTCAATATTTAAAGGTGAAATTAAAATCAATAATTTGAGGCAGTGAACCGTCAAAAATTCCCTCAATTGGATTGGATTATTCACATCAACTACTCCATTTTTATAACACAATCAGAGACTTTCATCTCGACACTCTAATATGAAGATATATCGTGAAAACCAATTTAATTTACAAATGCAATCCTAGATTCTAGACTTATGACATATTCACACAATTTATTGGAACAAGATCAAAGATCGACCATATACATCAAGCATAAGGCAGTAATCAATCCGCTAATAAAGTGAAATTGAGATTAAAATTGAACAATTAGTTCAATCTAATGATAGAAGAAGCATGACTGGATCTATAAAGGATTTAATAATTTTTAAACTAATCTCAAAACAAGTAATTGAAATTGAAACTCAATAAATAGTTTGATAAAACAATAGAAAAAAACATGACTGAATCTGTGATAGATCTAGTAATTATTAAATCGATTTCAATATAAACTAATGAAAAGAAAAGTTTAAATCTTAAGATTAGTCAACAAGAAAACACCAATTACATGAAATAATAGAAGTGAAATCATCATATCCAATTGAGTTCCTCCCTTGCTTTACCAAGATTGTTAGTTTTTCATGAGTTTTTTGAGTAAAAAGAGATGAAAGAATGATGAATAGTCAGCCTCCCCATGTTCTGGGACGTTCTTGGGTTTTAAAAGACATCCCAAGATTCATTTTCATAAGAGTTCTATTGAAATAAGGAAACTAGAAAATTTTTAGCGATATGGCCTGGGCGCCAGTACAAAATGGGGCGGCCGACCAAGCATAAGAAATGGTTCCTACTAATCAGTTGAGGGCCGGGCGGCTGCCCAACAAATATCACTGGCGGCTGCCCAGTTATAAAACTTTCGTAATTTTTTTTTTCAGTCATTTTCTTCATTCTTTCTTCTATCTTGATCCTTTTTACTCGTTTCTCCTTATTTCCAATACATTCATGACTTTGTCTTGCAAAACGTAGATTACATAGAATTAAGCTATATTCCAACATATTAATCAACAATCTTCCATGTTTAACAGTATGATAAGTGTGTAAAAATGCACTTATCATGGCCTCGCGTCAGATCCTGCTTTCCTAGCCTCTTCCTCGGCCCTGGAGACCTCGTCAGCAAAATCTTTATTTTTCTTTAAAAGGTTTTTAAAGAGAATTTGATCATGGCAAAGAGGTACTCCGCATCACTGAACTACACGAAGTTTTGCAAACGATCTGTCCAATAGTTACGAAAAGTGACGGTGTCCATCTTGATCTCTGGGCGGGAGCATGGTTAGAGCTTCTGAAGTGAGCTCATCATTCTTTGTCAAAGTAAGCCATATCGAGTGTTGGATATTTGTTCTTCTCAAAATTCTCCGCAATCAAAGGAGCTTCATTAAGTTATCTTTATAAAAGAACGAATGGAAATTTTGGTCGAAGTTTTACCTCTTCAAGCCATTAGGCCAAATTCTTCGTAGAATCTCAGGTTCAGGATGAGGAGTTCGAATTAGCATGAGGATAAGTGACGACGATATACGTCCTCTACCATACCCAGTTCAGCTTTAGAAAGTTCGAAGCGACCTATTGTACTTATAGGATGGAGGGGGTTAGACCATCGAAGGTATGTAATAAATGCAAGTAATATGCGATAAGTCAAAGATACACTCACGAACTTCTCAGTAGTGAGTGGAAACTGTTAGCTGAGGAACCCAATCACCCTCACAAATTTGCCACCTATCATTCACCCAAAACTAGGTCTCCTTCCATCCTTTGATGAAGGAAGAAAGACCTACCATAAAAGGAGAATGGGTTTCCCAAAGGCACAGTGAATACCAACCCTTTGAGTCTCCATTCCCCAAGGTCCTAGGTTAAAAGAGGGCTAGGAAAACATGGAGGGGCATGTCCTCACCTAGGGAGGTCTCTTTTTACAAGAAATAAGTTTGTACTAGTTGGGCCAAGGCATTGGGGACGAGTCGGGTAGGTGCCAACCCATATGACTTAAGAACGACCCTAAAGAATGGATGAAGGAGTAGATGAAATCCCCTATTTAGAAGCTATTCACTAATGGCCAGCATCCCAATATAGGAAAGCAGGCCATCTCCTCAGATGAAGGGGCTAAGAGTTCTATTGTATGTGGAATACAGTATTTTTCCGTAATTTTTACAAAGTTGGCAACGGTAACATTTGATGGAACGTTAGCATTCCCCCAGTTAGCATCATAGCTTAAATTACCTTTACTAGGGTTCATCACGCTTTGGCCCGCCCTAATGGCATGAACCAGGTCAACCGTATTCGTTATAATTACCCCCATCTTAGATGCCATTGCACACAAGTCTAGATTTTCCTGCCAGAGTTTAAAGATCTCATGATTTCAAGAAAAATAGGAACGAATAAAAAAGTGAAGATGGATGAATATTCTCAGACTTAAGGAATGAATATGAAAGATTACTGGCCGAAAAAATGGTTTCAGAGAGCTTTTTGACTCAAATGAAGGAGTGTCCAAAATCGTGTCCTTTCGCAAAGAAAGAATGAAAGGGGTCAAAATTTTCCTTTTATAGGCATGGGTCATTAATCCCAACCTCTAAAACTGAATCCTAACCATTCAACCATTCATATAAAGGTTAATTCGAGTCATCTATACCATGTGTCTTCGTATTCAACGATTCAGATTAGAACGTCTGAGCCACACACCCCAATGCATCTACCTCCCACAAAACATGCCCCCAGCTGTCATCATTGTGCATTAAATATGGCGACAGTTGCGTGCATGAAAAGTTGAAACGTTGCGGCCATTCTTTCTAAAAAAATGATAAGATAGCTAATCATTTCAACACAGCAATCAAGGGACCATCGTGTTCACAACATTTCAAAAATAATGAAATAAAATATACCTCCTTGAAATTAGCAAGCTACAACCTCAACAAGTAATAAAGACTAAATCACTTCAGTCTTCTACATGACTTTGGCATGGCTCCAGATGTGTAAAACCATCTCGAAGCACTCTCCCCAAGTTTTTCTACAAAATCAGAAACTTTGAAGTACACAACATCGACCAACAACCTCGACAAGTTACTCATGCAGGTCAAATACCTTTAAGATCTAATTATAATATGAATATTTATAGTTAGACCTTGGGGAACTATTGTTGTGTCTCGTCACCAAGGCTCTAAGCAAGAGACCATGTCATGGTCCACATGGAGATGTCAGTCGAACGTGGTCAAGCTAATGAAGACTGATTTGACCAAAATAAAGAGGTCAAAGAGTGGAGCACCCCCCTTTTCTATTTTGGCCAAGGTCCTTAAAGAAGAAGCAGAGGATCCTCACACTGAATACCTCTAATAAGAAATCTCTCGAGGCTAAAGCTATTGTCGTCCTGCATAAGATCCTCCTGCAATCTATAGTAACGATTGATGTAACATTTGTAATGATGAATGTCAGGATTGTCAGCCTAGGGTATAGGGTGGCTGACTCGATATCAATGTATTAAATGCATAGCAGACTCAGTGATGTGAGGCTTCGACCTGAGAAATGACGCCACGTGGTTGTAGTCCAACGGTTACCACTTCGGCCAGAACTCTATAAAAACTCACAACTTATACCATTTGAAGAATAATGAAACTATTAACTCTTATAGCCATACTAAATCCCCTCGTTTCAACTTACTTCATATATTTATTTGCTTAAGTGAAACTATTTCAGTTTTTGTGGAGTTGAAGAATGCTTTGTATTTTTTTGAAATACTTACCTTATTTGGGATTTCATTTACAGATTAATGCGAACCGGATTGATGATGATAATTGGTGGTATCGTGTGCCATGGATTAATGGAAGGATCTTAGAACTAATTTTAGTTTTTGTGTTGATGTTTAAGTGTTTAAAATTTAAAGTCTTGAAACTTTATGTTTAATTTTCTATGAGTCAAGATGTTTTGATTTGGAAAATATTCACTACGGATTTTTCGTTCCTAAAACCACGATATCTGTTACTATTACTCTTTACCAACGGAATGTTAGCAACCACAAATTCGTTGGATAAGTGTGAACCTTTTACCAACGGAAGTTCCGTTGGTAAAAATCTTAACCATTACCAATCGATTTTCCGTTAGTAAATATCTACCATTACAATTGGTAAAATTCAGTGTTGTAAATAGCCGCATAGGCGCGAGGCGTGGCAAAAAAATTTATTTTTTTATTCTTGTTTAATAATTATAATTTTTTTAACTTTTAGCAAATTGAATTGAAAGGTCCAAAAAGTTGTTTAATCACTTATTATACCACTATTTTATAGAGGTCATCCCCAAAGATTTCGTTGTGGACTTTCGATGTGGGATAAGAATTCCCTTGGTTTGGCATTACTAAAATTGATTAATATCATCAACATATTTTCCATAGATTACTAATTAGTCTTCACCTACAAAATTTCATTAGTGAAGAGGCTAATTTTTTTTTTTTTTTTGAAAAAAATAATTATCCTTCACATACGCATATTCTGTTGGAGAACGTATGATTTTTTTTTAATTATTAAGATTAATTAATATTAACAAAGACAATTATATTGGTAATATGAGCTACTCTTCACCCACGGAAAATCCATAAGTGAAAGGTAGACACATTTTTCAGAAAAAAAGTTAAATTACATCACCTACCAAAATGTTGTTAGTAAATGGTAATTATATTAAACAACATTAGGTATTGAATATCAGTTGGTGAAGAGCTATTTCTTTTGCCAACAAAAATTCCGTTGGTGATTTTCATACTTAAAAGTCTAATACTTCTACCAATGGATAATCCATTTCCGATTACACAATCCGTTGGTAATTATCCTTAGGTGAAAAGTTCATTTTTAGTTTGAAGTGTTTTTTTTTTCCTTTAATTCATATTTCAAACTATTTGGATAAATTTCCCTTTTAAGTTATGAAATGAACATTCTTAACGATTCAAATATAGGTATTCAGAGCATTAGCATTCGTAAACTTATCAAATCTTCTGTGGACTAAAGCAATCTTATACAAATAGCTCGAAAAGTTAGATACTATCATGATGAGAGATGAACTCATCATAAATGGGTGTGATAGATGCGCATATACCAAGATATTTTGTAAATAATATGTACTAGTTTGTCTATGTGGATGTTGCAAAATAATGAATATTGCAGAAAGAAAGATGGAGGAATTGTTGTCTTAATTCACTGACTTTGTACATTTTATATACATAGGAATACAATATAAATGGCAAGCTTAGTCTAAGGCACTGAAGTGGTGATCCTATTTCTATGGGATTTAATTAGACGTAAATCTGCACTAATTACAATCAACAGCTAATATAATATATTTTCCAATACTCCCCCTCAAGTTGGAGAGTGAATATCATGAAGTCCCAACTTGTGACGCAAAATCACAAACTGATCCTTTCCTAAAGCCTTCGTAAATACATCAGCCCGTTGCAAGTGAGAAGGAACAAAAGAAGGGTCAATTATTCCGGTTTGTATTTTTTCTCGTACTATATGACAGTCTATTTCAATGTGCTTTGTACGTTCATGAAAGACAGGATTCGCAGCAATGTGTAAAGCTGCCTGATTGTCGCAGAACAATGGTGTGGGAGTTGTTTGAGAGACCTTTAAGTCATGTAGTATGTAACGTAACCAAGTTAGCTCCAAACATGTGTTGGCCATGGCTCGATATTCGGCTTCAGCTGATGATCTAGAGACATTGGCTTGCTTCTTAGATTTCCATGATATGAGTGAATCTCCAAGGAAAATGCAATATCCTGTAACTGATCTTCTTGTAGCGCAACAACCTCCCCAATCTGAATCACAAAAGGCTTTCAAGGCTAAATTGTTATTGGAAGGAAGTAATAATCCCTGACCAGGTGTACCTTTGATATATTTGACGATTCGGATTGCAGCGTCCCAATGAGGTATTCTAGGCTCTTGCATGAACTGGCTCAATGTGCGAACTGAATAGACTATATCAGGTCTTGTCACTGTAAGATAGATCAATCTGCCAACTAGTCTTCTATACTTTGTCGGATCATTTAGCAATGCTCCATCAGTGGAAGTAAGTTTCAAATTCTGCTCCATTGGAAAATTGTCGGGGCATGCGCCTATGAGTCCTGAATCTTGTAGAATGTCCAATGCATACTTCCTTTGTGACATAAAAATGCCTTTTTTGGAGCGGGAGAATTCAATGCCAAGAAAATACTTCAAGTTTCCAAGATCTTTCATACGGAAGCGTTCAAGAAGGAACTCTTTGAGGCGTTCCATTTCACGTAGATCATTTTCTGTGAGGAGTATGTCATCAACGTATATAAGAATTGCTGTAAAGGAAGTGCCTTGAGTCTTGGTGAAAAGGGAATAATCAGCCTTTGATTGTTGATATCCGGCCTTTCGAACAGTGTCTGAAAAAGTGGAAAACCAATTTCTTGATGCTTGTTTAAGTCCATAAAGAGACTTGTTGAGCCGACATACAGTGTTCTCCCCCTGTCGGCGAAGACCAGGTGGAGGTTCCATATAGACAACTTCATGTAGATCGCAATGGAGGAAGGCATTTTGAACGTCCAATTGGTGGATATGCTAATGGCGAGCAGCAGCGATAGTAAGAAGACATCGAAGCGTTGTAAGCTTGGCTGTGGGAGAAAATGTTTCTTGATAGTCAATGCCCTCAACTTGATTGTACCCTTTAGCAACGAGACGAGCCTTATAGCGCTCAATTGTGCCATCAGATTTGTATTTGATTTTGTAGACCCATTTGCAACCGATCGGTTTATGGCCAATAGGTAGAGGGACTAAGCTCCATGTGTTGTTGAGCTGCAAAGCTTCTAATTCTGTATTCATAGCTTGACGCCAATTTGGATCAAGGATAGCTTGAGTGTAATTTTTTGGCTCGGTGTGATCTGTGATGTTAACTAGAAAAGTAAAATGGGAAGGTGAAAAACGTGAGTAGGGAAGAAAATGGGAAAGTGGATATCGAGTACCTGGTATAGGACTTGGTGTGGAGGTAGACTGATTCGCTTGAGATGACATTATGAAGTCTCTATGCCACGCCGGAGGTCGCTTAGGTCGTGTTGACTATCTCGGAAGTGGAATGGAGTACTGACAGTTTCAGAGGGAATACTTGATGGGTCTGAAGGTGGTGTTGAGGTTTCGGCTTCTGGTATGTTTGTGAGAAGCTGAGTAGTGATAGAGGGAACAACATGTGTGGTTTCGATTTGCTCTGGTTGGTGATAATTGGTGCTAGAAGGTAATGGTGGTGTGGTAGGTTGCATTTCTGTAGTCTCAGAAAGGAAATTTGGCACTATGAAATCAGAATTTGATGGGGTTGTAATAGACGAAAAAGGAAAAATGGTCTCATGAAATTTGACATCACGACTGACAAAAAAATGTTTAGTTCCCATGTCATAGAGTTTGTATCCCTTTTGCCCAGTCGGATATCCAACAAAAATGCAACGTTTGGCACGGGATTCGAATTTTTGAATAGGGTGTACAACAGTTGCGTAGCATAAACAACCAAAAACCTTTAGGTGATCAAGTAATGGTGGGCGATTATATAACAATTCAAAAGGTGTTTTATTTGTGAGCAATGGTGATGGTAATCGGTTAATGAGATAAACAGCAGTTAGAACACACTCACCCCAAAAATGCAAAGGTAAATGCGATTGAAAAAGTAGTGCTCGTGCCACAGTGAGGATGTGACGATGCTTCCTTTCAACGACTCCATTTTGTGTGGAGTGTAAACACAAGTGCGCTGATATTCAATGCCGTGCACTCTAAGAAAATTTTTCATAGACAAGAATTCAGAACCATTGTCAACTCTGATGGCTTTGACATGAGCATGGAATTGAGTGTGAGCAAAATTAATAAAAGATTTCAAAATATTTTGTGTTTCAGATTTGTGTTGCATAAGGAATATCCATGTGCATCTTGTAAAGTCATCTACAATTTTAAGAAAGAATCGTGCCCCTGAATGTGTGGGAATTTTGTGAGGACCCCAAATATCACAATGTAATAAATCAAATGGAGCATGAGTTGATATAGAACTTAATGGAAATGGGAGTCTTGTTTGTTTTGCCATGGGACAAACAGTACAATTATTATCAAAAGAAATATTGCTTAAAGATAACAAAGAAGAAGCTAATTTAAGGCGGGATGGTGATGGATGTCCAAGACGCATATGCCATAGACTAGAAGGGTGTGAAGTTTGATGACAGATTGGTGTCCTTTGCAATGGAGGCATGTAATAGAGACCACCATGTTGTTTACTCGAGCCAATCATCTTCCCCGTAGCCAAGTCCTGTAGAACACAAAAAGTGGGAAAAAAAATGGCACAACAATTTAGGGCAGTGGTAAGTTTGCTTACAGAAATCAGATTTAAGTGAAAATTAGGAACACATAA
The DNA here is from genome assembly GCA_035079005.1 of Fraxinus americana. Classification (NCBI taxonomy): domain Eukaryota; kingdom Viridiplantae; phylum Streptophyta; class Magnoliopsida; order Lamiales; family Oleaceae; genus Fraxinus; species Fraxinus americana. The sequence goes on from CM068715.1 coordinate 9,273,373, forward strand.
AACATCATCTAAGGTGATATCAGAACTAAAAGATATAGTGCCTGTTGAAGTGATTGGGGCTGTAGACCCTGTTGGTAAATTAACAATAGGTATTGATGATGATTGTGTTTTGGTTAGAAGTGTGGAATCAGAAGTGATATGATCGGTGGCGCCACTATCCAAAATCCAAGGCTTAGTGAATACGTAATTAATCGTACTATCGAGAGAAAGGATGCAAACATGTCGCATTTGCACAAGTATTTTTATTACCGGCACTATGATTTGAACTCATCATTGATAAAGCACGGGAAAGATGCTGAAGTTGCTCAGTGGAAAATCCATGTAAAACGTTGGTGGTCTCTGGTTGCTCGGTGTTGCTACTTTTCTCGTGGATAGACTCCATGTGTAAATTGAGGAGAATCTATTGCATTGGCGGCGGGAAAAAATTCTTTCGAAATCCACGTTGTTGTTGAGGTTGACCTTGACGATTGCTTGTGATATTGGGTGTCCACGTGCCATTTTTGTATCTACACCTATCCTCAGTGTGTCCTTTTCTGTCACAGTGTTTGCAATGAAACTTTAGAGTCCGGCAATTTTCAATCGTGTGGCCTTCTCTGTTACAATGTTCACAATACTTGCTCTGTGATTTATTTGAAGATTTGATGGAATGATTCTAAATTGTCAGCAATGGAGAAGTTCTCGATTGTGTCCGGCGTCATTTGCCGTTGCATTTCTTCTTGGTTGACTAGAGAATAGGCTTGACGAACATTAGGCAATGGAGATATCATTAGGATATTGCTACGAACAACGTTGTAAGTGTCGTTGAGACCCATGAGGAATTGCATCATCCGATCCTCTTCTCTTTGCTCGATGTGTGCCTTCATCTGGTTGCAAGCAGGGATAGGTCGATATGTGTCTAATTCATCCCAAAGACTCTTGAGTTTTGTGAAATAGGTTGAGATTGTCATTGTGCCTTGTGAAAGAGTTGCTAGTGACTTCGAATCGATAAATTGCCGGAGCATTTTTCGTGAGAATTGGTCTTTGAAGTCTTCCCATACTTGATGAGTCGTTTTGGCATGAACAACTACCTTGGCTAAATCTGGTTCCACCGAGTGAGTGAGCCATGATAAAATAATGCTATTGCATTGATTCCAAAGAGCATACTCTGTTTACTATGTTTCAGAGGGTGGCTCAATAGATCCATCAATGAAACCAATTTTGTTCTTGTTTGTAAGGGCCAGAATCATGGCTTTACTCCTTGATGGATACTTGGCTCCGTGGTGTTTCGTTGGCACGCGCATGTAACCGGGTTGATCGGAATGATGGACGAAATATGGACTGGATGGATCCATACCTGGAATGAGGTTGCTGGTGTTTGGATATTTGGAAAGTAAATTTTCTGCTGATGTTTAGTTTGCATCTGCCGTGGTGTTTCACTGCTCTGATACCATGCAAAATAATGAATATTGCAGAAAGAAAGATGGAGGAATTGTTGTCTTAATTCACTGACTTTGTACAGTTTATATACATAGGAATACAATATAAATGGCAAGCTTAGTCTAAGGCACTGAAGTGGTGATCCTATTTCTATGGGATTTAATTAGACGTAAATCTGCACTAATTACAATCAACAGCTAATATAATATATTTTCCAATAGATGTTCGTATTTGGAAATAATATGGATGTTATCAATAAGACAATGAAAATGCTCACTAATATTTGTTACATGAAAGATACGGGGGTAGTACATATGACTTTACTAATGAAATTTTTAAAACACCTCATGAAATAACATGGTCTCAAACACATTATGTACTTAAGTGACTGTGAGAATTAAGAGTCGTGTTATTAAATAGACGAGTACTTCTTCTCTTCCTCAAGTAATTTTACCAAAGAATATACAAAATTGAAACAATGGTTAGAATATTCCCAGATTGAAAGCTTGATGTACCGTATAAACTGTACAAGGCCACATACAATATACGCGGTAAGTTAAGTCGATGCACAAATAACCTAAGTAATGAACGCTATAGTGATTTAATAATAATTTTGGGATACTTGCAACGATTTAAAGAAGATTCATTATAATATGAAAAAATATCCACATGTAATTGAAGGAAAATGAATGATGCTATTAGATAATAGATAACGGGGTATAAATTTACTTGCATGGTTCAGTAAAGACATGGTACAACGATGTCATACAAAAAAGCAAGAGCTCATAAAACAAATATGTTAGGTTTTTGATGTAATTGATAAGTCTGTGAACAAAAAGGACTAAGTTAATATGTTGTAAAAGTCAAGGAGTAGGTTGCAAATAGTAGAAATTGAGTTGTATTAGGTCTAGGGTTCAAGAATGGAAAAGGAGGAAAAACGGCATTGTAATTTCGTTACGAATTCACAAGACATAGACAAATTCACAAAGCTGGGAGTTGGTGCAGGAGCGCGCAATCCAGGAGAGCTTTGAAAACTACAGCTGGGAGTTGGTGCAGGAGTAAGAAATCCAGGAGAGTTGTGGAAATTGCAGTTATGAGGTCAGAAAGTACTAGTAGTAGTCGAGTCTTACGAACTGTAAGTTCTAATTCATTTATAGTGGATTGTTGACCGTAAAATACCTGGAGTTTTTATTCAGTTTGGGTTTCTCCGTGATCATATCTTGTGTTTATTTATTACTTTGATATAACTGCGGTATTTCAACATAGAAAAAATTGGACTGTTTGATTAACCATCTAGAGATAATTAATAGTGACTTGTTGCTAATTAATTATTAAATTTTAATTCTGCATAATCACCTATTCATCCCCCTTTAAGTGTAGTTTGGTCGAACCTCATTATTTCAATTGATATCAGAGCCTTATTTCGATTCCTAACCCTTAATTAAGTCTAGATGAGTTCGTCTGTATCTGTGCCTCCGTTTTTCGACGGAAGCAACTATGCTGATTGGAAAGTTCGAATGAGAGCTTTATTAAAGCATTGAATAAGCGTATTTGGATTAGTATTCAAACTGGGTGAACTGTACCTTCAACTACAGTTGCGGGTGTAGCTACACCCACTGATATTTCACTCTGGATTAAAGATGAGTTAGCTGAGTATAACTATTGGAAAATGAAGTCTGGTTTGTTTCCCCCCTGGGAGATGTCACAAACACACGCAGCATCACATACTCTTAGCATATTATCAACCAACTATAGTTCATTTAAATGTTTGAGTGAAGTATAATTTGCATGCCCAAAACGTTTCTGCCATAGTTCGGATTCAATCATAGTGCTGATGAAGGCATGTGAATTCATATTTTTCCATTTCAATGGGAAACTTCTATGCCTCATCTCTACCGTCATTAGCTCCAAGTTATTTTTCATACCGACATTTGGAAAGTATCATATGGTGATCGAGCTGAGAAATCAATATTGTACAAGCTTTGATAACAATTTAGAAGTGTAACTTAGGAATAAACACAACGTGTAAATAAATGTATTTTTAAATGTAAGATTGCATAATGATAATACTAATGGTACATTGCACTAAGTTTGTTAGATACGGTAATTAGCAGAGAGGTCAGTCACCATAAGTAAACTAATGATGTATGTTACTTAGATTAACAGTCATGAAGTAGAGTAAACAATTATCATATGAGTGCTAATTATATTTGATATTTGGTGAGTCTCGGTTGACCTAGAGAATATTACTTCAACTAAAAGGTTGTGAAAGTTATGTCATGGGGAGTATTTTTCAATGTGGAGTCAATTTCGAAACAAGTGATATGTCTAATGCTTTATGTAATGCTCAGTTAAAAAGCAATTTATAAGTTTATAACTACTTGATTACCCTTTTACAAAAAAAAAAAAAAAAGAATTATACGTGACTTGGCCGAATTTTATTTTATCATGTTCGTCGAAAGTCAAATTACAGAAGTTTCAGCATCTATGGCCAGTGTTTGCCTCGAAACTAATACTTCTCAAATTCCTTTTGATGAAACATTTTTTTTTGTTGGGTTCAGCTTATCCTGTTATTGAATATTCCATTAATATTTCCTTAATCATTTAGTATTGTATTAAATTCTTTAATGGAGTTTTCTAATTCTGAATGTAAACCAACTAAATAGCATGAAAATTTATTTAATGCTTTACTATAGTTCGTAGTGTTGGTTAATAGATAAAATTGGTTGAGTAGTGCTGTTTATCCTGGTGGACTGTCATCAGTGATGATAGAAAGCATTATTCAAATGGTTTGGACCTAAGACCTAACTTAAGCCATACCGATAGTTTTAAGAAGTTAAAAAATTAATTTTAATCATACATTTTATCGGATTCAAAATTTTTTAATCACACATGTAATCAATTTTTATCAAAATTTATTTTTAAAAAAATTTAATTTTAATCCACTTCGTAAAGGGGCTTATATTTTTTAGGGTTGGTTTAATTCCTTATTTTTCTTCATCATTTACATGAGATTCTGACCTATTTTTCAGGTTAAATTAAAAAGCAGAGGTTGATACTCAGATGGAGATAGGAATCGGTCGTGAGAGGTATTTATGAAATGAATTAGAGAGGGGGGAAAACAATGCAATCAGCAGTAAACACAGCAAAATTTCGTGTTGAAACATAAATTTTAATATTTTTACAATTATTACGAACAAAGTTTTATGTTTCTATAATAATTATAATGCAAAACATGATATAAACATTATTCATAACCTCTTAATCGATATTAATTGGCGTAACATCTTCAATTGTAACATATGATTCATTATTTGCTTAAAGATAAGAGTATAGCAAATTTATATATTTATTATAATTAAAAGTTATGAAGCGACTAATAAAAGAAAACGAATAGAAAAATCAGCTACGATACTACCCTTTACAAGTTCCTCTGGCTCATCTGAAGCTTGTAAATCATTCAAATATTGACGTATCACTATAGGTTCCTAGTTAGTAAAGAACCAATTTTTAGTGCAAATCACCACATCAACAATCTTTGCACTCAATGGACTCATAAAGAAACAAGAAATTGACAACTAGTAGGGAATATAGACTCGGAACCAATTGTGAATATTTGAATAGCTAATGCATTTTTATCAATTTCGAAGACAATCGTGTATTTATTCACATTCGATTTCTACCAAAAAAATATGTTGAAAGTGTAGAGATTCAATACTCCATGTTAGCCAAATCAAACATTCAATTAACAAATATAAAAATGCAAGAAACTGAAAAATAGTAAAGAACTCGAGAGAATTTTCGCCCTAAGGCAAGAGGTTCGGAATAAAATTCCTAATCCCCTTTTGAGCTTCCGCCAACCGGAAGAAATCACTCTATTAAACAAGGATAAAGACCGTTCTTCTTTACAACCAACACATCACAAAGAATCACACAAGATTCATCAACAAACTGGAAACCCCTCTCCAACACTCCAATCGGTATCCACTCAAGAATACAAAACATTAGCCCACAACAAATCACTCAAGAGATGCACTAGGACTATCCAATTCAACCGAGCACTTAGTGAGAATCACGCAAGAAACATCACAGACAACGAAGCCCTCTCGAATCCGTATAGAATCCACACAAGGAAACACAATAACCTCACTACAATTCACTCAAGAATGTATAGCCACTATACTATTGAAGATTACAAGAGATTTCTAGCTTCAAAGATGCAAAATCAAAGAACCATGAAGAGGACAGAGAGTTCGCAGAGAGAGAGAGCTGAGAGAATGTGTGATCCCCTTTTTCAATTTCACGTCTAGAACTAGATGCCCAACCTTTGCCTTTTACTTTCTAGAAAGAAGTCTTCTAAGGCCTCCAAGTAATAAGGCCCAGCCCAATTTTCTACCAAGGCCCAATACTTCATTGTGCCATATTTCCCAACAGAAAGACTTATTGGTCAGATCTTCACAACGATCATTTAAGTAATCCACTAAATCATTCTAGCAATTAACAGTAAAATCTAGCGACTAAGTTAGAATAAATAATATACTGGGTAACCTGGCCTTGAGATGCAAATAAACAAAAAAATAATAATATTCAGTTCGAAGTAGTTTAGTTCGGTTCAAAATCAATATATTGATGGATCCATATGGACCCACACCAACGGTTTTGAAAAAGGAGTTTTGATTTTATTTTGAGGTTTGGAGGTTTTGTTGTTCAGCCATATTATTCTCAATATGTTGAAGAGGTGTAGCGGTTACAACATCAGACTTGTAAACTAATATTTGTAAATTTGTCCCACGTGCATGTTGACGGCCCCATTTGAATCAGAAAATAACTTTATACACCTTGTATAGCTGAATGCAAAACCTAAATTGCCTACATGATTTTATCAAGTGGATTATTATCAATGGCTAGAATTGATCTGATGAGAAAAGCTGTTAAGTCTCTCCATTAAGCTCTTTTACCTTTTCCCCTTCTATGCTAGTTGTACATGTATGCCTCTGCCTACGAGGTAAGCCATGTGGCAGCCAACTAAACAAAATGCCATGAATGGTTAGCACTCCATCTCCATCTCCATGTCACATCACCTCTTTCACATTTCTCTTCCAACACGATTAGATCATTCATTTAGATGCCTGGCTCAGAATACTATTGTTTTGGAAGCGATGAAACAACTCTATACTACAATGTATAACCAAAGGGATGGGCATCTACTACAAGCCTCGCCTTGGCCAAGCTACAGAAATAGTACACTGCACAAAGTGATTGATGTGATATCTCTATAGATAAATTTCCTAATCAAATCACAACTTTTCAGCCTATACACTAATCTGCAAACCATAGGCCTATGATGGATATGGATTGACACAATTGAACATGATGAGTGCGCCTTTCGAATGAGTCTACATGAAAAGCTTCTTCAGGGGATCTCTTGTGTCCTTTTCTCATATAAATACTTGGCGCTTTCTTATTCAAAGGTAAGCTTTAATCAAGTCTTAAACGCGGTAAGTTTTTAGTGAACTCAACACCCATATTTCTGTCCATCATGTCCTTTACACATACAACATACTCCATAATTTGACTTCGACGTCGTAGTTCACGAGACTATCGCACCCTGTCAAACTACAGTCTATATAATCTGACATGGTTGTCTAAGTGTGCAGACAACATATGCATGGATAAGAGAATAGCCATGATCTATTGACAGCTGAGTCTCTTTAGATTCGGAAGTCAACAGATTGGCACATTTCGTAGAAAACTACAATTTAATAATAAGTGAATCTCACGAGTGAAAAGCCTATTAAACTCGTGAGTGGAAGCTTAGAAGAAATCAACCCAAGAATATCAGTGCCCTTAGGTATTACGTTAAAATCCTGTAAGCGTATGGGTTCGTTATACAAGTAATAAACTGAAACAAGTGTTACTTAGTTATAACATTTAATAAACCACTAACATATCGAAGATCTCAGGGAAAACGGGGTTTGGTTGACAAGTCCCTAAAATTGAATATAAAAAACCAATTTAAATTATCTTAAATCATTCTAATTCTAAAAAGCAAAATAAATTAAAGGGATATAAGTGTTGGGTTACCTCCCAATAAGCATTTTTTAAAAGTTTTTAGCTCGATTCTTGTTACAATTAGGCTCTTTATGGTGGCTTGAAAATGGAGTTTTCAGTCCTGCATTTTAGACACTAGTTGCACTTCTTTAGTTCATCCTTGACTCTCCAAACAATCATGTTTTCATTATTGTCCCTACAAATAATTCCTCCTACGTCTGGCCTACCTTTGTATCTCTCCTAGTGGAGGGTTTCTTGATTGGATTTTCGATGGTGAAACTCTGCTACTTATCTTCTGCCTTCAAGACTACCCCAATGTTATTGAAATCCGACAAAGCTCAGCTTGTAGACAAAAATGGCCTTCCCAAGATTATTAGCATTCGATATGCCTCTCTATGTCGAGGTTGATGAAGTCAGCTAGAAAAATAAACTCTCCTGCCTTGATAAGCATGTTTTTGACTATTCCATAGAGGTATTTCAGCGATCTATCCATGATTTGAAGGATAATAGAGGCCGCTTTAGGATTTCCCAATCACAGTTTCCTGTAAAGTGGCGAAGGAATTAAATTTATGCTTGCTCCTGAGTCAATCAAGCAATTTATATTATGTAAATTTCCTATAGAGTAAGGTAAAGTAAAAGTTCCTAGGTCTTTTAGTTTGGGAGGGACCATGTGCTGGATAATCGTGTTACATTCTTCATATACTGCTATTGTTTCGTGCTCGGGCAGCTTCCTTTTTTTGGTCAACATATCTTTCAAAAACGTGAAATAGTTTGGGATTTAAAGGATCACATCAATGAATAGGACGTTGACATGAAACTGTTTGAAGACTTCTAGAAATTTATTGAAATGTCTCTCCAGTTTGGTGTTTTGCAGCCTTTGAGGAGAATGGATTAGAGATGTAAGTGAAGTGTCAGGAACTGTTGCCTTAAGCTGTAGGTTCTTTGAGACTAATTGTTGATCTTTCTCTATTGCCTTTTTGGACTGCTCCACATTGTCCTTGCTCTAAATAGATATTTTAGTGTTCTCTGTATCCTTCTTTGCAATGATTCCTGGCAACTGAATACCACTTCTAGTAGTGATGGCCTGAACCTACTCCGATGTTTGTTAACGTTGAAGTCTTTAAGAGAATGGAATAGTTGGCACATAATCCTTGACAGGGATGCCGGGAATGGATTATGGGAGCTTAATAGTTTTATAATTTATCCCCTCAACCGCTAATACCTGCTCTCGTGAGTTTTTCTTTGTATCACTCGACAAGGTACTTTGTGGTCAGTTGGCTATTGTAGCTGCTAAATGTCCTACCTGATGTTCCAGATTCTTAATAGAAGCCTGTTGATTTTGAAAATTGGTCTCACTATTTTAGATGTACTGAGATAGCAAATCTTCGTATCACGGCTTTCTCTATTGTTGCTGCTGATATTGGAACCTTGATGGCCTGTTTTGATTGTCCTTGTCCTTGCCCCTAATTGTTTGACCATGAAAAATTTGGATGGTTTCTCCAACCCAGACTATAAGTGTTGGAGTAGGGGTTATTTTGTTGTTTTGGAAAGTTCTATACATAGCTAATCTCTTTGGGCTGAGTAACCTGTGTAGAAATAAAAAGGCAGCGTGTACTAGTGTGGTCTGCTCCACAATCTTCGCACACATGTGGTGATGTGTACCATGTTGACTAATTGAGATAGATTATCATTTTCATCGTAAGAACCTCCATTTGTGCCCCCAAATGCTGTCATTGCATCCATGTTATGCACCCCTATTATTTTCCTTGGAACTTTCCTATCGGTTGGCCATATCGATTGATTATCGGATATCTTTTCATACAATTCATTGGCCTCATCGACTTGAAGTTTCATCACTGATCATCTTGCTGAAGCATCTATCATATTTTTGAATTCTTGGTGTAGCCCGTAATAGAAGAGATACTATCGAGCCTGCTTAGGAATATCCAGGGCATTAGCTCTCGAAATATTCTGCATGAAAGTGTGGATCTCATTTCTAATTTGGTAAACTCGAGTAGGTGGGAAGAACTTCATGGTAAACTTTTATACCATATCATTCCATGATTGTATACTCTCTTGAGCTAAATAGAGGAACCATTCTCTTGCGACATCCTTCGTGGTATAAGGGAATAATTGCATTAGGAATGCATTTGCTGATATCCCTTCATGACTATAACTCAAATATCATGAGAAAAGTTGAATGTGTTCTTGAGGATTTTCTGTAGATTTCCCCAAAAACCTGATGTCTTGATGATTTTGGAAAATATTTATGACATCCGGTCTGACGTAAAAGTTAGGTTATCTGAAAAGAGGTTAAACCATGATGGGTTGCACTGGTGCACATATTGGATTTATATAATCCCCAACCAAAATGGGAGCTTCATTCTAGGTGGCTCTCTGTTGATTTGGCTGCTGCGGTAGTTGATTTTAAACTTGAACCTGAACCTAATTCTATGGTTCACTCTGATTATCAGCCATTATCCTTGCCTGACGTTGTTTTCTTTTGTGATTTTTGAATGTCCTTTTTGATTTCGTGATCTATTGGAGCTAGATCAACCTTATCAGGGGCTTTTGTAAACCAAGTTTGCCTGAAAAGAGTCAAGACATAAGAGAATTAAGCAATGTAATACTAGCCTAAAAACAACACGAATAAAAATGAAAACGGATCTAAAATATCAATAACTAAAATTAACACTGTTATTCCCTGGGAACGGCACCAAAAACTTATTACGTTAAAACTTCGCAAACGTATGGGTTTGTTGTAGAAGTAATAGTTGTGATGATAGAGTTATTGTCCCGCAGGAAATAAAGCTTAATTCCATTGTATTCGATATATTTAAATTCGTGATTATAACAAAATATGTTCAGTTTATAATCTAACTATGTTTTATAACTAAGAAAGCAATGAATATTGGTTTGGATTAAAGGTGATGAATATATTGGATTTCTGACTCCACTAATCAATTCTTAATTTCACTTCTCAACTTGTGATAGTTAATTCAATCCATCCAGTTATGACGATTGATAATTTCACTTATATCTACTATTATTTTCCAAGATATAATAACCATATGTTTATCACGAGTTCATATGACAAATATGCATTGAAGTTTAGGATTATCATACACGATCGCACACTTCATAAATATTATTCATGTGTTCTATAAATATTGTTCTACCTACCGAGAGTTTTCCAACACTACAAATAAGCAACTTATTGCCCTAATGATGCGCAAGCACTAAAACAATATGATTATGGATGTTATGGAATCACGACGCAAGAATTAAACTAAAAAATTAACAAGTCTTGAATTAGAAACTAAAAATCAAAGAGTTTTGTCATTCATCCAATACAATTGAATTTAGCCTAGCATACATAGAAAATAAAAGGAAGCCATCACCTGAATCATAGAAATATGAATAAAATCTAGAAATCTTCACTTCAAGCTTTCAAATCCAGACCCAAATTCAATGTAAATTCTCTCTCTATTTCTGCTAAAAAATACGGCTCTCCCTTCAAAATCCCAAAATTTTTCCCTATAATATGTCAAAAAGATTGCCTAAATTACTACCAAAACAGAAGAAGGAAAGTGAGATTTTTTCCCCGTTTAGCCTTGAGGTGTGCCTAGTGCAACCGAGGGTGCACGCCGTGGGGGGTTTGGGGTGCTCGCCTCGCCTAATATTCTATATCTGAACAGTTCTTAGTATTTTTATCATAACTTTCTCTCCCAATACCTGATTGAGGTGATTCAAAATGTATTGGAAAGAAAACTCAGAGAGCTACAAATTATCTTATAATTTTCCGAATCGAGTATTTCCTATGCCAAAAATGGTCTCACACTGAGACTGAAAGTTTGAAGCATAACTTTTTCGGTTGGAAGTTGATATATGATAGTATTTGGACTATATTCATCAATTTGACTTCTTTCCTCATCTAATTGATGCCTAACACGCTCAAATATGCATCCTGGGGTTCGACTTAACTTTTGAGTATTTGCATTTCAGTCTCTGAACTTGTATTTTATACAATTGAGCCATTTTCCACTATCTTTGCATTCTTTTTTCCAATTATTCATCAAACAATGAGTTTTACCTACAAAATAAAATATAACACAAATTAGGTAATATTTTATCTAAAGAATAGTAAAATATCATCATTTAAGACCTCGAATAAGTGTAAAAATTACACTTATCATTAGGTACTTGTTATTTAGAAAAGCAAACTATCTTCGTATTTGGAAAAAGTGAATTTTATGAACACTTTATATTTCACTTTACTTAGTTAAGACTTCATTTTTGAGTTTATAACCACTTGACTACAAGGTTTACAAGTCAATTTGATAAGTGACTTTTGCCAAATTCGATTTTAACATTTTTTTCGAAAATCATATAATAGAAGTTTTAAGCATCTATGGCAAGTATTTGTTTCAATACTTATCGTTTCCAAATTTCTGTTGATGAAAGATTTGATATTTTGAGTTCAACATATCCTCCTAATGAAATAATTCATTTTTCATTCTTATGTAATTATAGTATTGCATTAAGATCGTTACTGAAATTTTAGTTTTTAGAGTAAACCACTAAATAGCATGAAAACTGATTTAACTGTATTATGAAGTGTTGATTCATAGTAAAAATTTGTTAAGTGGTGCAATTTGTTATCACTGGTTATTAAAAGCAAGTCAATATGATAGTGGGATTACTACTGTTTACATGAGTGCTAATCACCAATGGTGATGGATAGCACATGCCCAATTAGTATCAGAATTCCATTTAAGTCTCTCATTAGGCAGAGGTCTTCAGTTCGAATCTTGAAGGACGCGATAGAAAGCACTGAGGGAGTGAGTGGGCAAATGTCCACCTAAAAAGGACTGTACGTATGATATAACAACTTGAGTTCTTCAGTTCGAATGTTGAAGGACGCGATAGAAAGCCCTAAAGTGGTGAGTGGGCAAATGCCCACCTAAATAGGACTGTACGTATGATATAACGGTTTGGACGTAGAGGTTGGATCATTACAAAAAAAATTATTCAAATGTTTGGCCAATAGGACCTGTTAGCATAATTTGTTGATTGTAACATAACTAGTGCGATCGCTTAATTATGGGGATTATAGTTGACTCTCAAATCATATACATATTTATTGTATCTTTCCCTTTTATAGCATAGGTTATCTGTATAAATAGGGCTTACCCCTTGTATTATAAACACATCTCAGAAATATAATTCTCCTATTTTATATAACTTCTCTACTTCCTAAAATGGTATCACAACTTAGGTGCATCAAAAATTTCTTCTGGTTTGATTTCTGACATATAATTTTTTTATACTCCTATCTCCATCTTCTGAAAAAACCATTGTTCTATCACCACCTCCTCACTTCATTTTTTTGTCTCCACTTTCTGGCTCTATGTTGTAGAAAACAGAAATATCTCCTTTAGTTGTTACTGATAGCTCAAAACATATTACCACCACTCTTACTAGTTCCAACTACAATTTATGAGTTCAGGAATGAAGAGTTTTCTTAATAGGCGCAAATTTTGGCTCATTGTCAAGGTGATCTTATTGAACCCACTCATGGGATAAATGAAACTCATGAAAAATATGAAAATCGTATTGAAGATTGGGATAACAAGAACCATCAAACCATCACCTGATTCTAGAACACTTAGGGTATGTAAATAGGAATATCGTATTGAAGATTGGGATAACAAGAACCATCAAATCATCACCTGGTTCTGGAACACTTAGGGTATGGTTGATAGCATCCCTTTTGTAGGGAAGTTGGAAAACAATTTCCATTTTCAACAAAAGTGGTTGTTTGATAGATTTTTTTGCCATGGAAAAAAAATTCCACCCTCCCCCCCCTCCCCAACGTGTACCAATTCTTGGAAATCAATAAAACCATTTTCCCACCTTTTTGGTGGGAAAACTGAATTCCAGGTTTCTGATTTTTTTTTTTTTGGGCAATGGAAACAAATTTCATAACCAATTGTAAAAAAAAAAAAAAAATTCACTTTAATGGATAATTTTCATGTAAAACAAAGTCAAACGAACACTAAACTTTGATTAAAAATGATTGTTTAGGAAAAAATTGTTTTTTTTTTTTTTAACTTTTTAGCAATGAAAACAAATTTTATAACCAATTGTGGAAAAAATTATCACTTTAATAGCAATTTACATGTAAAACAAAGTCAAACGAACACAAAATTTAATAATTTTCCGGGTGGAAAATTATAACAATCAAACACACTTAATTAACAATTCCCTACAAAACAATTTCTAGACAATTACTTTCCCTGGAATTCATTTTCTTTCCACCCATTTTCCACCATTGCTATCAAACGGACCTTACTGTTCTTTTGATTCATATCAGTTTGCAATTTAAGATACTACAAAAGAGATATGGGATTTCCTATCTAACAGGTATAAAACAACTGGCCTTGCTCATTGTTATCAATTGTGGACAACTTTGTATAATCTTAAACAAGAGGCTAGGCAATCTGTGAATGATTTTTTGGTTCTAGTTGATGAATTATAGGTGACACTTTTGTTGATTCTATATCACATGTCACATGTTTTTGTGTTACATTGTCTAACTTATATTTTGTTTAGTTAGACTAGTTTAGTTTGATTTCTAAGATTATGTATACAACAAGTAATGTAGTAAGGTAGTTGGTAGTCTACTTGCTTTATAATCATTTTATCTTTATCTTGTAAGGCTATAAGCATGGAACCTTGTCATACTTTAAAATGTGATTGAAATATCTTTCTTTCCCTCCTCTTTGTTTTCTATAAAATCTAACATGGTATCAGAGCTATTTAGATCTTAGAAGAATCAAAATAGTGTTAAGAAATTGAATAAAAAAGGTGAAGAACTGAAAGCAGAGTTTTTCTGCTCAATACGGTGGGAAGGAAGCATATACGGTGTGAAGGAAGAACATCCGGTAAGCTTCAGCATATACGGTAAGCTGCAAATACGGTGTCCTGTGTGATATCCGGTAGAGGCAGTGCATATACGGTAAGCCTCAGCATATACGGTAACTTTAAATCCGGTAAGCTTCATCCTATGTTCCTCTCTTCTTTCATCAGACTTCAAATCACCCAAAATAGGAGAAAACCAGTAAGAACCTTCACTAACCAAATTGTGTGAGTAAGTGAAATGGCGTCTAGTGGATTCTCTGCACCTCTTCCAGCCACCTTTAATGGATAAAATTATAATTTTTGGGCCGCAAAGATGAAGGCATATCTTAAGGCCCATGATCTTTAGGAGATAACTGAATCAGGAATTGAACCTCCACCTTTGAGAGCTAACCCCACGATGGCTCAAATCAAGCAACACAGTGAAGATGTTACCAAGAAATTCAAGGCGCTCTCCTGTATTCAATCTGCCATTTCTGACTCGATTTTCACAAGGATAATGACTTGTGAAACAGCTAAGGAAGCCTGGGATAAATTGAAGGAGGAATTCCATGGTAGTCAAAGAACTAGACAGATGCAAGTGCTCAACTTGAGAAGGGAGTTTGAGATCTTGAAGATGAAAGAAACGGAAGTAGTGAAAGATTATGCTGACAAGTTAATGAAAGTTGTTAACCAAATCAGATTGCTTGGTGAGGATTTGCCAGATAAACAAATTGTAGAGAAAGTGTTGATTAGTTTGCCAGAGAAGTTTGAATCAAAGATCTCTTCTCTTGAAGATTCAAAAGACTTGGGAAGTATCTCTTTGGCTGAACTTGTAAATGCTCTCCAAGCTACTGAACAAAGGAAATTGTTCAGGCAAGAGGAACAGGCTGAAGGAGCTTTGTTTGCAAAGGAAAAGCACAAAACTCAAGCTATTTTTAGTGGTGGAAAGAGGCCACAAAATGAAAGAAAGGATGCTGCTAAGGATCCAGGAAGGAATGTTAACTATCCTCCATGCCTTCATTACAAGAAGATAGGCCATTCACCAAAAAAATGTTGGTTCAGGCCTGGTGTTCAATGTAGATCTTGCAAGAAATTTGGACATATGGATAAAGTTTGCAGAAATTAGAAAGAGAAGAAAGATGTTCAGCAAGCCAAAGTTGCTGAGGATCAGTCAGAAGAACATCTGTTCTCAGCCATAAACTTCACAGCTTCTAGCAGTCTTGAAAAGTGGCTACTTGACAGTGGATGCCCACATCACATGACTGCAAATCCAGATATCTTTGTGGAAATGAACAATGGCTACAAATCAAGAGTGAAAGTTGGAAATGGAGAATATGTTGAGGTAAAAGGAATTGGAAAAGTTTCAGTTCAGACACCATCATGTATAAAATTCATCTCTGATGTTTTGTATGTACCTAAGATTGATCAAAATTTGATAAGTATTGGTCAATTAATTGAGAAAGGCTATACCTTAACTTTTAAGGATAATAGTTGTTCAATCTTAGACCAAAATAATATAGAGTTGATGACAGTTGAGATGAAGTATAGGAGTTTTCCTTTGGAGTGGAAAAACATGAGTTCTAATGCATATTCTTGTAATGAGGATCAGTCTAAGTTGTGGCATAAACGGTTTGGGCATGCTAACTACACTTCACTTAAGAATTTGAATGAGTTTGAGTCAGTAGAAAATATGCCCAAGGTGAATGATGATACTTGCGTTTGTGATATATGTCAAATGGGAAAACAAACTAGGCTGCCTTTTCCTAAAAATCAGTCTAGAAGGGCACTAAGCAAGCTACAATTAGTACATTCTGATTTATGTGGACCTATGAAGACTTCAACCTTAAATGGAAGTAGATACTTTGTTCTCTTCATTGATGATTTAACAAGAATGTGTTGGGTATATTTTCTCAAAATGAAGTCTGAAGTTCCTGCTGTTTTCCAGAAGTTTAAAAGCCTGGTAGAAAATGAATCTGATTGTAGAATTAAGGCCATTAGAACTGATAATGGAACTGAATATACCAGCAATCAATTTGATAAATTTTGTGAGGAAGTATGGATCAAACATCAGTTAACTATCCCTTACTCACCTCAACAAAATGGTGTTTGTGAGAGGAAGAATAGAACATCAATGGAGATGGCCAGGTGTTTAATGTTGGAAAAAAATGTGCCTAAAGTTTTTTGGGCTGAGGCTGTGAATACCTCAATTTATCTACTCAATCGGTTGCCTACTAAGGCTTTGGATAGACTGACTCCTTATGAGGCTAGGTATGGTGCTAAACCAAACATTTCTAATTTGAAAGTGTTTGGAAGTGTATGCTATATGCATATACCAGATGCAAAAAGGGATAAACTAAGTCAGAAAGCTGAGACTGGAATTCTGGTTGGCTATTCTGATAATGCTAAAGGCTATAGAATATATAATCCTAAAACCAGCAAATTGGTTTCTAGCAGAGATGTTAAGGTTGATGAAAGTTCTTCATGGAACTGGGATTCAAATGCTGTGAACAAATCTGAAATTCAAAGGTTGATTACTAAAAATGAAGATGCTGGTAATGAAAATGAAGGAATTCTGGATGAAGCTGAATCTGAAGGTGAAACTGACTCAGAAAATGAAGTAATAAGGACTAGATCACTTCAGGATATCTATGCTACCTGCAATGCTGCAATTCTGGAACCAGCAAACTATCATGATGCTGCTCAATCAAATGAATGGATAGAAGCTATTAAAGATGAGTTTAAAACAATTGAGAAGAATGAAACTTGGCTACTTGTTGACAAACTAAGAAACAAAGATGTCATAGGAGTTAAATGGGTGTTTAGAACCAAAATGAATGCTGATGGTTCTATCAACAAGTTCAAAGCTAGGCTAGTTGTTAAAGGCTATGCTCAGCAGTATGGAATCGATTTTACAGACACATTTGCTCCTGTTGCAAGACTTGAAACCATAAGATTGTTGTTTGCATTGGCTGCTGAATCAAAGTGGAAGATATATCAGTTGGATGTGAAATCTGCCTTCCTAAATGGTCATTTAAATGAGGAGATTTTCATTGAACAACCTGAGGGCTTTGTCAAAGAAAGTGAAGAAGATAAGGTGTACTTATTGAGGAAAGCTTTGTATGGACTAAAGCAAGCACCAAGAAGCTGGTACAACAAAATAAATAGTCATCTAAACTGCATTGGTTTCAACAAGAGTGTAAATGAGCAAACTTTGTATGTCAAGATAGTGGAGGAGGATCTGCTCATTATTTCACTCTATGTGGATGATCTTGTAATCACATGAAACAATGTAGTCCTGAATAGAGAGATAAAAGATGAACTGAAGAAAGACTTTGAGGTGACAGACCTTGGTGAAATGAAGTATTTCCTTGGAATGGAGGTAGATCAGACAAAGGATGGAATCTTTGTATGCCAAAAGAGGTATGCTAAAGAAATGTTGAAGAAGTTCAACATGGAGAATTGCAAATCTGTGAACACTCCTTTAGTGCTAAACTCAAAGATGATGAAGGATGATGGTGTAAAAAAATCTGATGAAAAGGTCTATAGGAGTTTAGTTGGATGTTTGCTCTATCTAACGGCTACAAGACCTGATCTTATGTTTACTGTCAATCTGCTATCAAGATATAGGCAAGAACCAAGTGAAATTCACTTCTAAGCTGCTAAAAGGGTTCTGAGGTACATCAAAGGAACAGAGGACTATGGAATTAGTTTTACAAAGTCAGAAAAATTTGTTCTTATTGGCTTTACTGATAGTCATTAGGCCGGTTCTGCAGATGATATGAAGAGTACTTCAGGCTACGCCTTCTATGCTGGTTCAAGTCTAGTTTGCTGGAACTCAATCAAACAGAAAACTGCGGCACAATCTACAACTGAAGCAGAATACATAGCTGCTACAGAGGCAACAAATCAAGCGATTTGGCTAAGAAAAATTCTGAATGATCTGAAGCACCAGCAATCAAAGGCCACTACGATCCTCTGTGACAATCAATCAGCTGTGGCAATTGTCAAAAATCTGGTGTTTCATGGAAAGACAAAGCATATAAGCATCAAGTATCACTTCATTAGAGAAGCTCAAGAGAGAAATGAAGTTGCATTGAAGTATTGCAGTTCTGAAGAACAAGTTGCTGATATCTTCACAAAAGGGCTGCCAAAAGAGAAGTTTGAAACACTAAGGAAATGCCTTGGTGTTTCCAACATAAGTGTCAAGGAGGAATGATGAATTATGGGTGACACTTTTGTTCATTCTATGTCACATGTTTTTGTATTACATTGTCTAACTTATATTTTGTTTAATTAGACTAGTTTAGTTTGATTTCTAAGATTGTGTATACAACAAGTAATGTAGTAAGGTAGTTGGTAGTCTACTTGCTTTGTAATCATTTTATCTTTATCTTGTAAGGCTATAAGTATGGAACCTTGTCATACTTTAAAATGTGATTGAAATATCTTTCTTTCCCTCCTCTTTGTTTTCTATAAAATCTAACACTAGTGCAGCCTATTTGGAATGAACTATCTCAATCCGACATCGGTGAGGATCACCTCTATCTTATCCATTTATTTATGGCTCTTTACCCTGAGTATGAAGCCGTCAAGGCATCTTTGTTGCATTGTAATCCTCTGCCTACGTTGGATTCTTCCATCCAAAAGATAATCTTTCAGGAAATCATTGGCCCCTCCAATCTGAAATTGCTCGTCACTACTCATTCTAGACCCTCCTACCACAAACAAGAGAAAAAGTTTGGTAAACATTTCATCAAAATGGCTACTAACTCTTTTATTGTCCAACAATTGTGGGCCAATACTGCCGTGCAACAGGTCATATACTTCAGAATTGTCCCATTCGACCACCAAGGCCTAAATGGATATTTACCAAGTTAAAACATTTCTCCAAGCTTGGATCTTCTTTTGTTTTTGTTGCTACAAAATTCTATTGCTATCACTGTAGTGATCTTGAGACCCTCCTCAAATAGATGATTTCTTTCAATTCTTCCTTTGACACATCTATAGCTTCAGGTAAATCTTCTTGCCATTTTTATTTCGTTTGTTATAATCATATGACCTCTAGTCTATCTTATCCTCAAACACCTATATCCTGTCTTACTCTTATAATCATATTCTTGTCACATCGCAGGATTTTTTTCTCATTACGCAGTGGTATATTTTTACAGGAGATATCAAGCTTGAGCGTGGAGCCATGTGAAGGTAAAACCCTATTAGCTACTACTTTTGAGATTCAGAGATCAAAGGTATAACTTATAAGATACTTATTGGAAGAAAAAATCTAATTTTTTTAGCCTGAGAAACTGATATTAATTTGATTTCATGTTTAGCAAAGTTAGATACCAGCCATTACTGAAAAGGAGCGTGAGTTCTGATTTTTAGCGATGAGTAGTGGTTTACTGAACACTGATATATAAGGATATCACAAAATTAGATGCCTGAGATATTGAGATTTTGATTATACAAAGAAATATGCACACTTAAATGATAACGGAATACTCTCAAGGTTAATTATATATTTCTTCTAGTTTTTGTGCCTGCTGGAACCTCTCGAGCAACTTGCTCAGTGGAAACATTCGAGGTTACATGAAATTAAGTATAACTTATAATTTCCAGGTTATAACCTTATAATTTCCAGGTTACCTTATAATTTCCAGCTTCGCTTGGGAAATTAAGCAAACTTTCGAGTTTGTGAGTAACCTTATAATTTCCAGGTTACATTAGTCTTGGACGGTTTTCTTTGTTATAATACTTAATGTTGTTCTCTTAAAATATTTGAAGCAATGTATCAACAAATTTTTTGGTCGGACCAATACCGTCTGATGGCGTACTTGCCAACGTGCTATGTGATCTTTACTGTAAACTAAATTTGGTAGCTTGGATTTTGCCTTGTTCCTTTATACCAATCCTAGTGTATTGTGATTAGATTTTATATTCTTTGTATTTTTTTCTGGTTGTTTATGCTAATTGTTTGCCAAGTAATAATTGCTCTTCCTTATGATGAATTTATCTATGATAACACCGTGTTAAAGCAACAATAGAAGAGAAGAGTAGAAAATTGATAATTTTCTTCGTGTTGTTCGTATTTTATTATATAAGAAATAAAAATGTTGAGAGAACTGTTATATAAGTAGATTTGATTAATTTTACTCATAGTTTGTTGTAGAAGCTTGCTCCAAGGGTCGTCAAAACGGTGTTTTCCAAGCTTCGTTTCACGTTACCTTTCTCTACCGAAGAACTAATCCAAACGGCTCCAACCTACAACCAATATATTCACCTCGATTTCTCCTTAATCTCACCTACAAAAGACAAGATTATGTTGTTGATTTTTAGCCACAAAGGCAAGAAGAAAAACAATGAAAAGATGGCACAAGAGGGGAGCAATAACACAAAATTAACAACTGGTTTTCTAACACAAAGGCAGCCGATTTTCCTCTCTACTAAGGCCCACGTGTTTTCTCCTTTCAAACATACAAATCACACACACTTTACGGCTAGGGCAAAGATACCATATATATAGGCTAAGTTGGGCTTTAGTTAGACCAATAAGAGGCTTAAATGACCAAGATTCAAAACCGTCCAAGAGATAATAGATATGGGTAGTGAGTAACATTAATTCTTTAGACTACTTCCAACGGCCCACATTGTTTCTAATCGAGCCTTTGGACTTGGTTGTTGCTAACAATTTTATCCAATGTTTACATCATAGGCCGGGACTCATTGGATATCAAAACCCAACAAATCTCCCCCTTGATACACAATCAACGTACAAGCAATCAAAACACAAAATTAACACTTGCATAATCAAGTCAACCAATAAAATTAGAATCACAGACGTTACCTCGTGTTTAAAAGTGAAACACATATCATACATGCTCTATATACTTACCAGGGCTAAAGTTAAATAACACCAAAGTAGAAGGAGACAATAACGGTAAACAATCAAGAGCAAATAATCATGCGATGAAGATATAACATTGGATAATCCATAGATCTTCTCCAGAATATATTCACACACAACATATTAACACTAAGTCAATTAATCAAACTCTCAAAACAGATATGCAACAAATGCATAAATGACCCCACGAAAAGATCTTACAACACTTATCGTATCCCATTTCGTATTGCTCACACCTAGAAAACACATCTCTCTTTTCATCGCCGACCATGCTTATTAGATTGGTCACTCAACTCATGTCTAACTAGTAGATCTCTATATATCCTAAGTCTTTAGAATACTCCTCTATCACCACATCACTTCTCCAGACCTAAGTGGATAGTGAGTCTCCACCTAACAGAAGTGATAGAAGTCACCCTCTCACAATCCACCTGATCGGGGTTTCCTCACAGATAAAGAATTCTAACATTTAGTCACCTCTCCACTTGTGATCTAAATGTCACACCCCACATCCTCGATACAAACCATCAATGTGCCCCTAGACATATTGATAAGTGTATTTTATACACTTATTCGGGACTTAAAATAGAGATATTTGATAGTTCTTTTATACAAAATATATTCTAAATTGTTATATTTTATGTTATATAGGTAAAATTCAATGGTTGAATGAGATATTGGAAGAAACAAAAGAAAATCAAGGAAAAAAGACAAAGTCCAAAGTTTGAAAACCACATTACAAATATTTAATAGTTAATTCGGACCACAAGACGAAACTTTAAAGATTTCTAGGAGACAATTAGATGGAATTAGAACTCTAAAAGGAATGGAATATAATCAAAATATTATCAAAATCAATTTCCAATCGCACAAGTTATAATCCATATTTTTTGTCGAAGATTGAGGCCTATTTTTGGCATAGTAAACGTCCGAATTGGAAAACATCTATTTTAATACAAGTTGTAGCCCTTTGAATTAAATTTCAAACACATTTTTAATCGTCTCAATCGAATATTAGGAGAGAAAGTTATGGCTAAAATACTGATTACTTTGTAGAGACAAAAAATACTCGTGCGAAAACAACATTCCTGGAACTCTTTTAGAAACCAATTTAGACATGATTTTCAACCAATTTTCTACTCCTACAAATAACTAATAGTAGAATACATATTAGCGACCTCTCATATACATCTCATACTCCAATATTCATGAATGGTTATCATCAAGGGAGGAGAATTCATAATTTTTGTAAGAGAATTGAAAGAGACTTGCAAGAATTTAATTAAGTGAATTTTCAAACTTGTTTTTTGGACAAAGAAGAGAAGTTGCAAGTGGAGATCCATGAAGAAACTATTGAAGAGATTCAAGATTCATCTTCACCTTCTCAATTTATCAAAAATTTGCGTTATGTCTTTTCGTTTAAATATGATTTCTTGCAATTTCAATCTGTTAGACTAATTTTACACATTGCTATCATGTAGACGAATCCTTGTTTTGAAATTTTCGGTATTAATTAACCATTTTGGCAACTAGTTTTCTTGGATATTTATTATTGTTTTCACCGACTTTTCAATTAATTAGCTACTAATTGAGATGATTTATTGGAATCTATTATTATCAAGAGAGATAATAAGTTTTTAGATTAAAAAAAAAACATAAACATTGTAAAGTTCGATAGAAGATAGAGATATATCTCTATTCTTTACATGGTTTCTATATGTTTTCTAGATCATTTAATACATTTATCATATTCACATTTTTCATCGAGAGATAGGAGGATCACATAAGGGGAATAAATTTGAAAACTATCAAGAGAAGTTTTCAATTACGTTAGGAACACTAACCAACAAGAATGACTACAAGCTGTCACTTTAATTTGTTGTGCAAGAGATGGATTAACAAGGGAGATTCGACATCTTAACAATACTTTCACATATTTAAAATCAAACCAGTTAAATTGCTTTCTAGTTTCATAGATAATTTAGATATTATTATAGAAAACTCAAAACCTATTTTCTATTTGATTAAGATTGCTATTAATTTGAACTCAATTAAATGCTTAGTTCTTGTAGGTTCGACACTCTACACACTACTATATTACTTGTTCACGATCTCGTTCACTTGTGAAAAATCAAACGATCACATATATACTCCATCTCACGAATAGTCATATAGTACCCTGCTAATGCATCTGAACCTACTATGCATGCAAATAATTACACCATGTAATTAAATTGCTCTCAAATTCAGTACTGTGGAAAGCCAATCCAGTATCTTATATCCGGCATTTGGTCCTACAAATTTTTAGTTGAGGACGGATGTGATCAATATGCTTTTGAATGCATTCTTTGGAAAGGCTACTGAAAATCCAAATGCTCATATCTCAAGATTTTTAGACATATGTGCATCAATAGAATATCCAAGAGTTTCAAGTGAAGCAATCTAGCCGAGGTTTTTTCCTTTCACTTTGATAGATTCAGCGAGGGAATGGTTGGATACTTTTCCTCCTCATAGCATCACCAACTAGAACAGTTTGAGCCAGAACATCCTGAACAAATATTTTCCACCTAAAAGAATTGCCAAGTTGAGGAATGAACGCACTACATTCTCTTGCCCTACTCAAAGTGATACTATGAGGCTTGGGAAAGGTACAAAGGGTTGTTCCTTCAATGTCCACATTATAGGCTACAAAAATGGGTCCAAGTTCAATATTTCTCCATTGGGCTAAATCCGACAAGTAGGGCTAATATTGACTTTGCATGCAATGGATCTATTACAAAGAGGATAGTGGATAAGGTCTATCAAATCATAGAGGATTTGACATTCACTAGTACACTATGGCCAATAGAAAGAACGGTTATCCAGAAAGTAGCTGGGATACATGAGGTAGATCCATTGACAGCAATCTCAAAGTAGTTGGTAGCTTTAGCTCAGAAAGTGGAACACATTAGTGCAATTCAAATAGCCAGATCGAGATGCAATCATTGTGGAGGGAATCATAAGAGTGTAGATTACAATGTAGGTATTCTATTTTTCCAATCAGTGGAAGATGTTAACTACACACAAAACTTCCAGAGGTAGGAAAATAATCCCTATTCCAACTTAAACAATCCTAGTATTAGAAATCATCCTAACTTCTTATGAAGCAATAATCAGGGAGCTTAGACTACATCATAGCAAACTGCGTCGCCAGGTTTTCAACAAATTAAAAATAAATCTTCATTAGAAAATCTTATTACTAAATTTGGGGAGATCTTTACGCAACACATACAAAAAATGGATAAGGCTTTGCAAGCCAGGGAGCTGCCATCAAGAATTTGGAAAATCAGATGGGACAAATAGCTCAAGCACTCTCAGAAAGACAGCCAGGAGCACTACTAAGTGACACTGAGATAAATTCCAAACAATAGGTAATGGCAATAATAGTTGTAGACAGTGAGAAGATTGAAACAATCACTACACGCAGCGGGATTCAACTTCTAGAAATCACAGTTGAGACACATGTGATAGTGAATAAAACAGCGCCCTCTACGGTTGAGGAGAACTTGGAGAAATCTGAGCAGAATATAGAATCAGAGAAAGAAAAAGTAATAGAGGATCCAAAGGTTACGTTAACCACTTCTATCATATAATATGCTCTACAAATACCCTTCCCATAGAGATTACAAAAGATGAAGCTAGAAGAATAGTTTGCAAAGTTCTTGGACATCTTCCGGAGGTTTCATCTCAACATCCTACTGATTGAAGTTATCTCTCAAATACCTAACTATGCAAAGTTTCTGAAGGAGATCCTATCCAAAAAGAGTAAATTTACAGATTTTGAGACCATCATGTTAAATGAAGAATGTAGTGTCATTTTACAAAACAAATTACCTCCTAAACTAAAAGATTCAGGGAGCCTCGAAATACCTTACTTAATATGAAGTTATTCGAATTTTAATTGTTTATGTAACTCAGGAGCAAATATAAACCTAATGCCTTTTTTTGTCTCCAGGAGCTTAGGTTTGGAAGAGCTAAAGGATTTCATCTAGCATTAATTGATATGGGTCTACATACATTACTGTATATTAGTCCTAGTAATTGTACAGATCTTTCACATTTTCAAGTAAAAGGAAAATTGGTCATTGTAACTAACGGGCATGATTCATATTTGTCAAATGATTCAAAATCATTTGACCAAAATATGCATCTCTATGTAATTTTGGAGTTTCATTTTCATTTATGTGACAATGCCGGATATAGGTGTTATTCAGATGATCATTTTTATGTCTTTCAATTTCTATACTCATTACAGAATACTCAATATTTAGAATATAAATATCATTTTCTAATTCACTATAACCATTAAGATCTTACCAAGCTAAGAAGGAACAACAGTGGTCCTTAACATTATAATAATTCATGTCAACATATAAAATTCAAATAATGTTCTCGATAATGGTGAGAATAGAATAATATATCCTAATTCTAATACTAAGCCTAAAGGCAATGGTAAGTAGTATGACCGTACAAGCAATGTTGTGACCTTTGCTCATTTTTCAACGTACAAGTCAACTTCTCCATTATTTCTATTTAATTTATCCATATTTATATAAATATGAGATCCATATTTGGTATCTAATACCTAAAAAACTAATGAAGTAGACATAAACTTTGCAGTTATACTTCCAATAATCTATCATTCCATAATGATAACAAGGGTCGTTAAATGAGTATTGTCTTCCTTGCTTTGATTGCCTTAGCCATTCAGTATTGAGCTTAACAATTTTAAGCATATTCAACAACTTAATGAGTGTGCTATCTAATTCATAATTAGATATGAATAACTCTCTGGCAGATACTGCAGACCAAGTTAATACTTAGTTTATGGTGCATGACTAAACCCAATTGAGACAACTTCTTAACGCCAATCATCTTTAGTACATGAGCACCGATTGAAAATTCCTTTATCTTTTTACACTAGTATAGTTGCATAGAAGTCTCATAGCCTTCCACACGTGATTATTCATCATACAACTCTTTGAAATGAAAAATCATGTGTTAACATCTATACCCTCATATAGCTTTTGTAACTCAGGTGACATAGTTGCAAGCATTACATGTGTTGTAGTACTATCGTCATCGCAGTTTTTATTGTAACAGCCACCTTTTCCTTTGTCAAGTTATCAGCAGGTGTCTCTGGAAAAGACTACTTAAGGACATAATCAATTTTATCATACCTGAGAACAATTCTCATATTGTGGTGTCAATCAAGAAAATTTGATTGGTTGTTGACATCTAGTATGACTCTTAAATGCATATGGTTACTCATGATTCAATAAATGTAAATGACGAAAAGAAAAATAATAATAAATAGAATGCATCAATTAATTTAACATGAACTTTTTATTAAATTAATTATGCTCCCACTTTTTAACTCAAATTTATGACTTTCTCACATAAATTTATAGAATCCATACTTGTCTCCCAGTGAATTGAGATCTCATTTGTTATATTAAAGCCTTGAATGTACTCAACAAGACATAATAAAATATTTGGATAGATACTATTATCAATTATATCTTCATACAACTCCCAAATCATTAAGCTAACGATTCTTTATCTTCACACATCTTATGTGTTAGCTTAACATGCCTCTAAAATTTATGTCATTGAGTGTATTTAGCGAAAGATAAATTTTAGTTAAGTCAAACCCATTATTTAGAAATATCTAATATTTCATAATATCAAACATATCCCTAATAGATCAGCGTTTAGTATACTCAATAAGTTGAGATCGATTGAAGACTCTGATTTTTCACTATAATAATGAAAGGTGAATATAAATATGACTTAATATTTTAACGAAAGGTTTTGTATACAAAGGTCTCATTGTAATATATATATATATAGCATGCAAATAAACATATATATAATAATGTGGAAGATTATGGACTTTACTAATGACACTTATCTTGAAAAGTTAAGTGAATATATCTCTAAATTATTTACACTTGCTTAAATAATCAAGAAAAGAGAAAATCAGAAATTTCTGGTCCGGTGGACGTCGGCAGCTTCAACGATCAAAATTCTTACGTTCTGATTTTTGACGTATAGCGGCTATTTTTAGTCGTCCGGTCAATAGCAAACGTCTAGTAGGGGTCGTACAATTGGGCATAACTTTTTGACGTTTTGACTGCTATAAACACCACATCACTTTACGTTCAATACTACAAATGCAAGAACATTCAAGTGAGATTCTTTTTAGCAAAATTGCATTGATTTCTCATATCATTTATTATCAAATCATTTTAATCTTGAAAAACTTTTAATCAAATTAACTTTTGAAAATCATTCTACACATCAAAGTTTTTCATATCTAATACTTGAGCTTCATCTTCATTACTATTCATTAAAGTGTTAGCCTATTTCTCTCTTGGTACTAAATTGTGAAGAGAGAAGTTTCAATTTGTTTAATCTATTTCCTTTAAACTTGTGGGTCGTGTTGAGGTCCCGTAAAGCTCAACGTTATATAAGTCATTGGAAGCTTTGTAAAGGATTGAATTGCACCACAAGTCAATAAATATAGTGAAATTGGCCTTGTTCGTATCGAAGAGCTCGGTAACAGAGGACCCAGATCATTGCATTGGATAGAACCTCCATAATTATATCGTTTGCATTTTCTATCACTCTCTACTTATTATTGTCATATTCGTGCTTATTATTTGAATTAATCTATCTAATTATTACATGTTTGATTTTAAATTAATTTTTCGAAAATGTTTTAAAAACAAATTCACCCCCTCTTGGCTATTCTTGGGCTATCATTAACTCAATTGCATAATATTCCCCGAATTGTCACATTTATTTTTTCTAGGCCTTTCCCATTGATATAAGGGTGTTGCCTACTAATTATAAGTATATGGCATTAGCTCATAATTTTATGAATTATTCCACAAGTATAGGAAATTTCTACATAATGTTAACAGGAATTTGAAATGGTTTAATCCTATCCACCGCTGTGTTGTTTTTCCTCTCCCAATTTTTGAACGTAAACCCTTATATCAACTTAATTATTTTCGATCATGAAGTTTTTGAACTTAATTTTGGTTCACATGTAATGCTAGAAGACTCTAATGAATATTATTCTTTATTGCGTGTATCATTGACTTGGATTCCTAAATACGTTGAGAAAGAGTTTTTGAACATTCATAAAAAGACACAATTGAATAAAAGGTAATTTTCAATGTAGAATAATTGTTTTCTAATCAGGGTCAATTTGAGCATTCGATGTTGTAATTATGTTTTTTTACTGGCCAGTACAATGCTAGTTCCTTGTGCTCCTCATTATGCACAACTGATTGAAGATTTTGGAGAAGTGTTGCACGAGTTTTTGCCTTTCAAAGATCCTTATCGATATTTGGTCATCATCCCCCTTGGTCAGATTATATTTTTGGGGATGATTTATAGCTTCGGTTGTCATCAAATGTTCAGTTTCGATATTGGCTATAGGGGTGGGCGTGGATTGGGTTGGGTTGGGTCGATTTTTGCCCCAACCCAAACCCAACCGAACATGGTCGGTTTGATCTAAAATCAAACCAACCCAACCCAAGGACGTGTTGAAACCCAATCCAACCCAATCAAGTGTCGGTCGGGTTGGATTGGATTGGTCGGTTTGGGCAAAGTGTAATTTATTACCATATGTTCAAACAAAACCAACACATCATTCAAATAACTGAAATACGATAATTATTTAATACAACTTACAACTATCCACAAAAAGCCATTCAAGCTAAAAAATAAATGAAGACTCTCAGAACATGACCGTGGATTTTTTTTTTTTTACCTTCAAAGCCATTCTATCTCCAGGTTTATCAAGGTTCCCCTGTATCGTGCATACTGGCGTCCGCAATCCAGATTGCTCTAGCTGGTAGAAAGCAATTCTTAATCACAATCCATTATTTTCCTTCCATTTATAAAAATTTGAAATTCAAACAAACAATAATTTGGCTATTCATAATTCTGCGTACCAAAGAAACTGTACAGTTCTCCAGAACTGGATCTAAACTCGGTGTTATGTGGAATCTAAAGAGATCACATGTTTACTTCTGGTGTAGGATTTCACAGTGTCAATTGGGATCCATAAACACCCAATTCTCTGCTAATTACCATTACACCATGTCGGATAATCGAATCTCAATAAATTTAAAGGGAAACAAAAAAAAAAACTACAAAATTGTGAGCTCAATAAAAATAGAAATCCGTACGGGAAATCAGTCCTCAAGTTAAAAGAAAAATAGAAATACTAACTCTCAATTGATTTACTTACAAAAACATGATTTTGGCAAATGAACACCTTCGAATTATATAGAAGTACGAAATTCCCAATTGATTTTGAATACGAAAAAGAAAAAGAGAATAACTTACCAAGTCTTCACTTGTAAGCGGTGGGGAGATGAGAAATGGAGAATTTGGTTTGGCGAAGCATTTGCGGTGGGAGTGAAGAATTGTCTCCCTTTTTTTTTTTTGCCTTTAGGGTTTTGTTTTTTCAATTTAACCTCTTTTTTTTTTTTTTTAATTTTCGGGTTGGGTCTGGTTTAGAGTGCCAACCCGCGACCCGACCCAACCCGACCCGACTACGCAACCCAAAACCCGAAAACCGCCCAAAAAATGTAAAAAACCGACCCAAACCGGTCGGTTTGGGTCAGGTCGGTCGGTTTTTTGCCCACCCCTAATTGGCTACAAGAATTTTGGTTTCATTTTGAGTGATGTAGTATTTTCAGATTTTAGTTTAGTTACATAGTGTAAAACGAAATTTCATATATTTATAAGGTATTTATGATTTTTCCCTTATTTTTTATGCTTAGAAATATAGACTGGAAACCCTTACAAAAAAATTATAATTTTCAAAAAAATATACACATAAAAAGTTACACATTTGTTACTTTTACTTTTAAAAAAATATATATTCTTACTTTTTCATTTGGAAAAGTCACGTTCTTTGTTATGTATTCATTAATTTCACACTTTCTCGTTCTTAACTAATCCCAGATTTACAAATCAAAATTCTGTGAAAGAATCACCACTTTCTGGATTTCTTCTATTTGTGACTTTTTTGGCATGGGGACGCAACTTCTTAAAGATCTGTTTGTAGAACCTATAGTTTGTATATATATATATATCCCTACTCTCTTAAAAGAGAGGGTTTGAGGTTCACTATTCATTTGAGATTTTCCCATATCACTGTTCCATGTGGTGACAAAAAAATAAAAAATAAAAAAATTGGCCCTTTTTATTGACTTAATTGCTACCAGAAGAAAAAAAAGCAGACCGACTTAGTGAGGAGAAATCCATAATCTTTTTGTAGTCGGTTGAAGAAAACATATATAAAATGGCTTATGCTCTCTCTCACCCCCTCACACCTTCTTCTACATCTTCATCTCCTCCAACCCTCAAATTCACTAGGTAATCATTTTATCACTACTTGTTTTTACATTTTAATGTACTTCTTAAGTACATTTTGACGACAAATTCAGTTCTGCATATTTACATCCCAGGTAATTAGTTTATGTATTTTTCCTGTATTTGTTCGTATTTTTATTTTGATGTTTAATGGTTATTTTGCTTATGTAGGTTAATTAGTTTGATAAATGAAATATAATAAAATTATGTTTTTGTAAAGTAACGATGAATTTTGGAATACAAGGAGTTCTAACGTAGTTTTTTGTGTGAAAATGGAGGGGACTCTGGCATCAGGAGGTGTAGGTGTGTTAAAGAAGAAAAGTTCATTAGTGATTAATGGTGGAAGTTGAGATTGATTAAATTTTTCACTTGTACATTTACAAGAAATATCACGCTTGATTAAAAATTGAAATTATAAGAGATAATAATTTTCGATTATTTTTAGAACATAAAAAAAATGACAAAAAAAAAAACAAATAGGTGAAGACTCCTTTTTTTTTTTTTTTTGTCTGGTTGCTGCTAAAGAATTAAAAAAAAAAGGATCTACTCCGCATAATGCGGAGCTAATGCGGAGCAAAGCATTGCTCCGCATTATGCGGAGTAAATCCCTTTTTGCTCCGTATTATGCGGAGTAAATCCATTTTTTTTGTATTCTTCATTTTTTTTTACATTCATTTTTTTTTTTACATTCTTTTTGTGGGAAGATGTCCATTTCTTTTGATGATAGGATAATTAGAGTTTGCTTATTATTTTACCTGTTATATGTTAATGGAGTCATTTACAGAGTTGAGTAATTTAGTCTTATTTTTAGTTTGTTTTTTGTGGGAAGATGTCCATTTCTGCACCCGCGCCTTTTTTTATTTCCTTTTTTTATTTTTGATAAAAATTCTACTTATTTACATTTTACAAAAACTCATTCCAGGAAGGGCCTCTGGCATCAGGAGGTGTAGGTGTGTTCAAGAAGAAAAGTTCATTAGGGATTAATGGTGGAAGTTGAGATTGATTAAATTTTTTGCTTGTACATTTAAAAGAAATATCACGCTCGATTAAAAATTGGAATTATAAGAGATAATAATTTTCTATTATTTTTAGAACATAAAAAAATGAAAAAAAAAAAAAAACAAATAGGTGAAGATAGCAATAATGCAGAGAAATACCATTGCTCCGCATTATGCGGAGTAAATCCCTTTTTACTCCGTATTATGCGGAGTAAATCCATTTTTTTTGTATTCTATATATTTTTTTTACATTCATTTTTTTTTTTTACATTCTTTTTGTGGGAAGATGTCCATTTCTTTTGATGATAGGATAATTAGAGTTTGCTTATTATTTTACATGTTATATGTTAATGGAGTCATTTACAGATTTGGGTAATTTAGTCTTATTTTTAGTTTGTTTTATTCTGTCAAGAGCGTGAATAAAACAGCAATAAAATAACTTGTCATCAATTAGTAGTCCATGTAACAGTTGTTAGAATCTCAAGAAATGCTAACTCAACTTTTGCACGGTTATTAAACATGTGAGTACCCTGTGATTTTAGCACTAAGCTTTTCATTTATCAAAATGAATTTTGTACTATATGGAAGAGCATGGTTTTATGGCTATATGAATTTAATAGATTCAATGTTTAAAGAATTGAAGCTGGACATTATTTACATTTTACACAATCTCATTCCACACATACATATAATAAATTCAAAATTTCTTCTATTTGTCTCCGCATTATGCGGAGCTCTCATTCCTTTATTTTCTGTGCGGAGACATGGCTTGGCGCATAAATTTTTTTTAAGTGTCGGGACATAAATTTTTTTTTTTAGTTTCTGTCTTGCGGAGAGATGGTTTGATGTCTCCGCATAATTCAAAATTTTTTCCGTCTCTCCACACCCGCCCCTTTTTGTATTTCCTTTTTTTTTGCCAAAAATTCTACTTATTTATATTTTATACAAACTCATTCCATACATACATATAATAAATTCAAAATTTCTTCCGTCTCTGCACCCGAGCCTTTTTGTATTTCCTTTTTTTTTTTGCCAAAAATTATACTTATTTATATTTTACACAAACTCATTCCATACATACATATAATAAATTCAAAATTTCTTTCGTCTCTGCACCCGCGCCTCTTTTTATTTCCTTTTTTTTTGGCTAAAAATTCTACTTATTTACATTTTTCAAAAACTCATTCCAGGAGGGGACTCTAGCATCAAGAGGTGTAGGTGTGTTAAAGAAGAAAAGTTCATAAGGGATTAATGGTGGAAGTTGAGATTGATTAAATTTTTCGCTTATACATTTAAAAGAAATATCACGCTTCATTAAAAATTGAAATTATAAGAGATAATAATTTTCGATTATTTTTAGAACATAAAAAAATGAAAAAAAAAAACAAACAGGTGAAAACTCCTTTTTTTTTTTTTTTGTCTGATTGCTACTGAAGAATAAAAAAAAAAGATCTACTCCGCATAATGCGGAGTAAAAAGGGATTTACTCCGCATAATGCGGAGAAATAGCATTGCTCCGCATTATGCGGAGTAAATCCCTTTTTGCTCCGTATTATGTGGAGTAAATCCATTTTTTTGTATTCTTCATTTTTTTTTACATTATTTTTGTGGAAAGATGTCCATTTCTTTTGATGATAGGATAATTAGAGTTTGCTTATTATTTTACCTGTTATATGTTAATGGAGTCATTTACAGATTTGAGTAATTTAGTTTTATTTTTAGTTTGTTTTATTCTGTCAAGAGCATGAATAAAATAGCAATAAAATAACTTGTCATCAATTAGTAGTCCATGTGACAGTTGTTAGAATCTCAAGAAATTCGATTATTTTTAGAACATAAAAAAAATGAAAAAAAAAAACAAATAGGTGAAGACTCCTTTTTTTTTTTTTTTTTGTCTGATTGCCGCTGAAGAATAAAAAAAAAATGATCTACTCCGCATAATGCGGAGCAAAAAGGGATTTACTCCGCATAATGCGGAGTAAATCCCTTTTTGCTCCGTATTATGCGGAGTAAATCCATTTTTTTTGTATTCTTCATTTTTTTTTTACATTCATTTTTTTTTTTACATTCTTTTTGTGGGAAGATGTCCATTTCTTTTGATGATAGGATAATTAGAGTTTGCTTATTATTTTACCTGTTATATGTTAATGGAGTCATTTACAGAGTTGAGTAATTTAGTCTTAATTTTAGTTTTTTTTTTTGTGGGAAGATGTCCATTTCTGCACCAGCGCCTTTTTTTACTTCCTTTTTTTTTTTTTTGCTAAAAATTCTACTTATTTACATTTTACAAAAACTCATTCCAGGAGGGGCCTCTGGCATCAGGAGGTGTAGGTGTGTTCAAGAAGAAAAGTTCATTAGGGATTAATGGTGGAAGTTGAGATTGATTGAATTTTTCGCTTGTACATTTAAAAGAAATATCACGCTTGATTAAAAATTGGAATTATAAGAGATAATAATTTTCTATTATTTTTAGAACGTAAAAAAAATGAAAAAAAAAAAAGTAGGTGAAGACTCCTTTTTATTGTCTGATTGCTGCTGAAGAATAAAAAAAATGGATCTTTACTCCGCAATATGCGGAGCAATGGTATTTCTCCGCATTATGCGGAGTAAATCCATTTTTTTTGTATTCTTCATTTTTTTTTTACGTTCATTTTTTTTTTACATTCTTTTTGTGGGAAGATGTCCATTTCTTTTGATGATAGGATAATTAGAGTTGCTTATTATTTTACCTGTTATATGTTAAAGGAGTCATTTACAGAGTTGAGTAATTTAGTATTATTTTTAGTTTTTTTTTGTGGGAAGATGTCCATTTCTGCACCCGCGCCTTTTTTTATTTCCTTTTTATTTTTGCTAAAAATTCTACTTATTTACATTTTACAAAAACTCATTCCAGGAGGGGTCTCTGGCATCAGGAGGTGTAGGTGTGTTCAAGAAGAAAAGTTCATTAGGGATTAATGGTGGAAGTTGAGATTGATTAAATTTTTCGCTTGTACATTTAAAAGAAATATCACGCTTGATTAAAAATTGGAATTATAAGAGATAATAATTTTCTATTATTTTTAGAACATAAAAAAAATGAAAAAAAGGTGAAGACTCCTTTTTTTTGTCTGATTACTGCTGAAGAATAAAAAAAATGGATCTACTCCGCATAATGCGGAGCAAAAAGGGATTTACTCCGCATAATGGGGAGAAATACCATTGCTCCACATAATGCGGAGTAAAAAGGGATTTACTCCGCTTAATGCGGAGAAATAGCATTGCTCCGCAAATCCCTTTTTGCTCCGTATTATGCGGAGTACATCCATTTTTTTGTATTCTTCATTTTTTTTTACATTCATTTTTTTTATATTCTTTTTGTGGGAAGATGTCCATTTCTTTTGATGATAGGATAATTAGAGTTTGCTTATTATTTTACCTGTTATATGTTAATGGAGTCATTTACAGATTTCAGTAATTTAGTCTTATTTTTAGTTTGTTTTATTCTGTTAAGTGGGTGAATAAAATAGCAATAAAATAACTTGTTATCAATTAGTAGTCCATGTGACAGTTGTTAGAATCTCAAGAAATTCGATTATTTTTAGATCATAAAAAAAATGAAAAAAAAAACAAATAAGTGAAGACTCCTTTTTTTTTTTGTCTGATTGCTGCTGAAGAATAAAAAAAAAAAGATCTACTCCGCATAATGCGGAGCAAAAAGGGATTTATTCCGCATAATGCGGAGAAATAGCATTGCTCCGCATTATGCGAAGTAAATCCCTTTTTGCTCCGTATTATGCGGAGTAAATCCATTTTTTCTGTATTCTTCATTTTATTTTTTTACATTCTTTTTGTGGGAAGATGTCCATTTCTTTTGATGATAGGATAATTAGAGTTTGCTTATTATTTTACCTGTTATGTGTTAATGGAGTCATTTACAGAGTTGAGTAATTTAGTCTTATTTTTTGTTTGTTTTTTGTGGGAAGATGTCCATTTCTGCAACCGCGCTTTTTTTTTTTCCTTTTTTTTTGCTAAAAACTCTACTTATTTACATTTTACAAAAACTCATTCCAGGAGGGGCCTCTGGCATCAGGACGTGTAGGTGTGTTCAAGAAGAAAAGTTCATTAGGGATTAATGGTGGAAGTTGAGATTGATTAAATTTTTCGCTTGTACATTTAAAAGAAATATCACGCTTGATTAAAAATTGGAATTATAAGAGATAATAATTTTCTATTATTTTTAGAACATAAAAAAAAAGAAAAAAAAAACAAACAGGTGAAGACTCCTTCTTTTTTTTTTTTGTCTGATTGCTGCTGAAGAATAAAAAAAAATGGATCTACTCTGCATAATGCGGAGCAAAAAAGAATTTACTCCGCATAATGCGGAGAAATACCATTGCTCCGCATTATGCGAAGTAAATCCCCTTTTGCTCCGTCTTATGCGGAGTAAATCCATTTTTTCTGTATTCTTCATTTTTTTTTACATTCTTTTTGTGGGAAGATGTCCATTTCTTTTGACGATAGGATAATTAGAGTTTGCTTATTATTTTACCTGTTATGTGTTAATGGAGTCATTTACAGAGTTGAGTAATTTAGTCTTATTTTTTGTTTGTTTTTTGTGGGAAGATGTCCATTTCTGCACCCGCGCCTTTTTTTATTTCCTTTTTATTTTTGCTAAAAATTCTACTTATTTACATTTTACAAAAACTCATTCCAGGAGGGGCCTCTGGCATCAGGAGGTGTAGGTGTGTTCAAGAAGAAAAGTTCATTAGGGATTAATGGTTGAAGTTGAGATTGATTAAATTTTTCGCTTGTACATTTAAAAGAAATATCACGCTTGATTAAAAATTGGAATTATAAGAGATAATAATTTTCTATTATTTTTAGAACATAAAAAAAATGAAAAAAAAAACAAGTAGGTGAAGACTACTTTTTTTTGTCTGATTGCTGCTGAAAAATAAAAAAAATGGATCTACTCCGCATAATGCGGAACAAAAAGGGATTTACTCCGCATAATGCGGAGAAATACCATTGCTCCGCACAATGCGGAGTAAAAAGGGATTTACTCCGCATAATGCGGAGAAATAGCATTGCTCCGCATTATGCGGCGTAAATCCCTTTTTGCTCCGTATTATGCGGAGTAAATCCATTTTTTTGTATTCTTCATTTTTTTTTACATTCATTTTTTTTACATTCTTTTTGTGGGAAGATGTTCATTTCTTTTGATGATAGGATAATTAGAGTTTGCTTATTATTTTACCTGTTATATGTTAATGGAGTCATTTACAGATTTGAGTAATTTAGTCTTATTTTTAGTTTGTTTTATTCTGTCAAGTGCGTGAATAAAATAGCAATAAAATAACTTGTCATCAATTAGTAGTCCATGTGACAGTTGTTAGAATCTCAAGAAATTCGATTATTTTTCCGAGCTTTTTTAAAGGTTTCGTGATTCATTCCATTTATACATAAAATTAAAATTTATGGGGGTCTCCGCACCTGCGCCTTTTTTTCATTTCTTATTTTTTTGCCAAAAATTCTACTTATTTACATTTTACACAAACTATAAATAAAGGTTGATCCCCGTGGGCGCTGCCCCACGTCTACCATAAATTTTAATTTTATGTATATAAGGAATGAATCAAGCAACGTCGAAAAAAATTGGAGAAAAAAAATGTAAGATGCTGCTCCACATAATACGGAGTAACTATGCATTATGCAGAGCACTAAGTATGCATAATGAGGAGTAAAAAAAAATAATTTATGAGCCACAGGAAGAAGGCAGCCACCATTTCAAAGGGAGTAAAAAATTGGCTCAGTTGGAAGACTCCAACTCCGCATAATGCGGAGAACACTCCGCATAATACGGAGTTCATGGTTCTTGTTTCCATAGAATTTGGAGAAACATCTTACATTTTTTTCCCCAGTTCTTTTAAAGGTTTCTTGATTCATTCCGTATATACATAAAATTAAAATTTATGGTGGTCTCCGCACCCCGCGCCTTTTTTTTCATTTCTTATTTTATTTTGCCAAAAATTCTACTTATTTACATTTTACACAAATTATAAATAGAGGTTGATCCCCGTGGGCGCTGCCCGCACGTCTATCCTTTTTTTTTTTTTTTCCAATTCTACTATATTGAGCGCCTCCTCGACCCCATGTATGTATGGAACGGAATATTTTCCAATGTTTTGAATTATATTATTAATAAGTGAAATTGTATTTATAGTTTGTGTAAAATGTAACCAAGTAGACTTTTCGTCAAAAAAAATAAGAAATGAAAAAAAAAGGCGCAAGGTGCGGAGACATGGAAGAAATTTTAATTATATATATATATATGGAATGGAGCAAGAAAACTTTAAAAAAGAAATGAAAAAAAGACACGGGGTGTGAAAACACGGAAGAAATGTTTAAAAGGTAGAGAGCGAGATGTTATGACTTTAAAATCTTTCTGAATACAATCATCCTTCCCCTTGGGCGTCTTAATGTTGGAGATTCACGCCAGAGAGCTTTGCTCTTTAAGGTTCTGAATTCTATGGAGACATCTCCATAAAATTTGGAGACGTGGACCATGAACTCCGCATTATGCGGAGTTGGAGTCTTCTAAGTTTTCTTATGGCGGATGATCAAATAAATGGAAGCTGGCTATTTACATTTCTATGTGTAAATAAATAGAGCAGATGATCAAATAATTAATATATATGTTTTTTTATATTACTTTTAATATATGGTCCAAATTAGGTATATATTATGTTGAATTCATTAGACTTTTATCTTCTTTTACATACTTACATAACTCCACAATTCAGGAGTCCAGAGGTCAATTTCTTAGCTAAGTTAATTTCAAAATTGTCCCAACTTAAAGGTGAACACATATCCTTTCATCAGTCCGCATAATGCGGAGCTCATGAACAAGTTGCTCCTCATATGCGGAGATGTGAGTAATTTTTAATATTGATAGACGTGTCATTGACAAAAATGACAATTGTGAACTAAAAAATTAATGTCACAGGTCTAAATAATCTTGGCAAGTTTAGTTTTGGCTATGCATTTATTTTTCTCAAGGCGAGTTCAATCTATACTTTTGTTTCTCTATGGCATGAGATCTGTTGTGTTTAATGAAATTAGTTTGTTGTATTTGTTAAAGGCATCCTTGGCTCCTTTTTTTCCTCTGATTGCTGCTGAAAGAAAACAAAAAATGGATGTACTCCGCATAATGCGGAGCAAAAAGGTATTTAGTCCGAATAATGCGGAGAAATAGCATTGCTCCGCATTATGCGGAGTAAAACCCATTTTGCTCCGCATTATGCGGAGTAAATCCATTTTTTTTGTATTGTTCATTTTTTTTTACATTCTTTTTGTGGGAAGATGTCCATTTCTTTTGATGGTATGATAATTAGAGTTTGCTTATTATTTTACCTGTTATATATTAATGGAGTCATTTACAGATCAACAACTTTTTTCAATTAATTGTCTACATTTTCTTACTCCA
This sequence comes from Fraxinus americana, assembly GCA_035079005.1. NCBI lineage: Eukaryota > Viridiplantae > Streptophyta > Magnoliopsida > Lamiales > Oleaceae > Fraxinus > Fraxinus americana. The sequence continues at coordinate 9,312,548 of CM068715.1, forward strand.
AATCTATTTATTTTACATGTATACGACGGGAAAAATTTAATCAACCTCAACTTCCACCATTAATCCTAACCCAACAGAACTACAAATAGGAAATGAAAACATATTTTGTATTTACAGTGTTATTATTATTATTTTTTTTGGAAGGAACACTTGCATTTGCATTTGAAATAATATATGCTTTCCAATTTATAGTCTTAAACATAGAGAAGCATTACCATTTCGAAGGGAGGAAAAAATTGACTCAGTTGGAACACTCCAACTCCGCATAATGCGGAGAACACTCCGCATAATGCAGAGTTCATGGTTCTTGTTTCCATAGAATTTGGAGACACCTTACATTTTTTTTTCTCCAGTTTTTTTCGACGTTACTTGATTCATTCCTTATATACATAAAATTAAAATTTATGGTAGACGTGGGGCAGTGCCCACGGGGATCAACCTTTATTTATAGTTTGTGTAAAATGTAAATAAGTAGAATTTTTGGCAAAAAAATAAGAAATTAAAAAAAGGCACAGGTGCGGAGACCCCCATAAATTTTAATTTTATGTATAAATGGAATGAATCACGAAACCTTTAAAAAAGCTCGGGAAAAAAAATTAAAGATGTGTCTCCAAATTCTATAGAAACAAGAACCATGAACTTCGTATTATGCGGAGTGTTCTCCGCATTATGCGGAGTTGGAGTCTTCCAACTGAGCCAATTTTTTCCTCCCTTTAAAATGGTGCCTGTCTTCTTCCTGTGGCTCATAAATTATTCTTTTTACTCCGCATTATGCATACTTAGTGCTCCGCGTAATGCGGAGAACACTCCGCATAATGCGGAGTTCATGGCTAGGCATTTATTTTTCTCCAACGAGTTCAGTCTATACTTTTGTTTCTCTATGGCATGAGACATGTTATGTTTAATGAAATTAGTTTGTTGTATTTATTTATTAAAGGTATCATTGGCTTCTTTTATTTTTTTGTCTGATTGCTGCTAAAGAATACAAAAAAAAAATGGATTTACTCCGCATAATGCGGAGCACGTCAATTTTTTTTATTAGGCGTTTTTCCCATTTTGTCCCCACAATTTACTGTCCATGGACTTTTTTTTGCTACCTCAGCCATTTTAATATAGTAGGGAAATACAAAAAACTAATTTCATTAAAATCGACATCTTCCCACAAAAAGAATGTAAAAAAAAAAAAGAATGTCAAAAAAAAATGAAGAATACAAAAAAAATGGAATGCGGAGTAAATCCCTTTTTGGTCCGTATTATGCGGAGTAAATCCATTTCTTTTTTGTATTCTTCAGCAGCAATCAGACAAAAAAAAAAGGAGTCAAAGATGCCTTTAATAAATAAATACAACAAACTAATTTCATTAAACATAACATGTCTCATGCCATAGAGAAACAAAAGTATAGATTGAACTCGCTTGGAGAAAAATAAATGCATAGCCAGAACTAAACTTGCCAAGATTATTTAGCCCCGTGACATTAATTTTTTAGTTCACAATTGTCATTTTTGTCAATTACACGTCTATCAATATTCAAAATTACTCACAATCTTAATTTAGCTACAACAAATAAAACTAAAAATTCATATTAAAAAATCTAAAACTCTCACCTGGGACATGTATAATTTGCATTATGCATGCGGAGCTCAGCTCCGCATAATGCGGAGTTGAACTCCGCACTTGTGCGCACAGCGCAGAGTCTTGACCTTTTTTTTTATGTTCTAACAATAATATAAAATCATTATCTCTTGTAATTCCAATTTTTAATCAAGTGTGATATTTCTTTTAAATGTACAAGCGAAAAAAATTAATCAACCGACTACAAAAAAAAAAGGTGAAGACTCCGCACTGTGTGCACAAGTACGGAGTTCAACTCCGCATTATGCGGAGTAAATCCCTTTTTCCTCCGCATTATGCGGAGTAAATCCATTTTTTTGAATTCTTCATTTTTTTTTTACATTCTTTTTTTTTTTACTTTCTTTTTGTGGGAAGATGTCGATTTCTTATATATTAGATAGGCACGTTGGTATTATGGGTACAAATACAACAAACTAATTTCATTAAACATAACAGATCTCATGCCATAATAGAGAAATAAAAGTATAGGTTGAACTCACTTGGAAGAACTGAACTTGCCAAGATTATTTAGCCCTGTGACATTAATTTTTTATTTTACAATTTAATCAACCTCAACTTCCACCATTAATCCTAACCCAACAGAACTACAAATAGGAAATGAAAACATTTTTTGTATTTATAGTGTTATTTTTTATTTTTTTTTGAAGGGAGACTTGCATTTGCATTTAAAGTAATATATGTTTTCCAATTTATAGTCTTAAACATAGAGAAGCATCATCATTTCAAAGGGAGGAAAGAATTGGCTCAGTTGGAGCACTCCAACTCCGCATAATGCGGAGAACACTCCGCATAATGCGGAGTTCATGGTTCTTGTTTCTATAGATTTTGGAGACGCATATTATATTTTTTTTTCCAGTTTTTTTCAAGGTTGCTTGATTCATTCCTTAAAAATAGTTGCTTGTAATCTGAAGCGTACATTTGGCTTAAGTAGAAAAAAAAAAGATTGTAATGATTTTTTTAGATATACATATCAAAAGTTGCAGAGATTTTTCTAAATAATATCCATATCTATCTGAATAAAAATATCTAGATGTATATGAAGTATATATAAAGTTGAAATTATCTTCTAGAATCTTTCAATATATATAGTATTTTATTTTTAAATTGTAGTAATCGATGAAGTTAGTATTAAAACAATACTGGATAAATAAATACAACAAACTAATTTCATTAAAATTGACATCTTCCCACAAAAAGAATTTAAAAAAAATGAAGTTTGCTCCGTATTATGCGGAGTTTTATATTATTGTTAGAACATAAAAAAAAAAAAAAGGTGAAGACTCCGCACTGTGCGCACAAGTGTAAGTGCGGAGCAACTCCGCATAATGCGGAGTGAAATTTTTTTTTTTTTTTTTTTTTTGTATTCTTTAGCTTTTTTTACATGCTACTAATTTATTTTAACGTAATATAAAATTAGAAATGTGAAATTGAATATTTATGTTACAATTGATATACATGGGAAAGAAGATATTTTTCTCTAACACGATTGCAAAAATCAATTAGTCAACAAAAATGGCTGCTATAGCAAAAAATGGGGATAAAATGGGAAAAAAAATGGTGAAGACCCCGCACTGTGCGCACAAGTGCGGAGTTCAACTCCGTATTATGCGGAGTTCCAACTCCCCATCTAAGTGCGGAGCAACTCCGCATAATGTGGAGTGAATTTTTTTTATTTTTTATTCTTTAGCTTTTTTTTACGTGCTACTAATTTATTTTAATGTAATATAAAATTAGAAATGTGAAATTGAATATTTATGTTACAATTGATATACATGGGAAAGAAGATATTTTTCTCTAACACGATTGAGAAGCATTACCATTTCAAAGGGAGGAAAAAATTGACTCAGTTGGAACACTCCAACTGCGCATAATGCGGAGAACATGGTTCTTGTTTCCATAGAATTTGGAGACATATCTTACATTTTTTTCTCCAGTTTTTTTCGACGTTGCTTCATTCACTCCTTATATACATAAAATTAAAATTTACGGTAGACGTGGGGCAGCGCCCACGGGGATCAACCTTTATTTATAGTTTGTGCAAAATGTAAATAAATAGAATTTTTGGCAAAAAAATAAGAAATGAAAAAAAGGCGCAGGTGCGGAGACCCCCATAAATTTTAATTTTATGTATAAATGGAATGAATCACGAAACCTTTAAAAAAGCTGGGGAAAAAAATTAAAGATGTGTCTCCAAATTTTATAGAAATAAGAACCATGAACTCCGTATTATGCGGAGTGTTCTCCGCATTATGCGGAGTTGGAGTCTTTCCATGCCTCCCAAAAAAAAAAATTGTGCTTACAATTCTCATGCTTTTTCCTTTTCTTGTGGCTAATGTATTTCTCCGGGACTCCACTATGCGGAGTTCGAACTCCGCATAATGCGGAGCTCATCTCCGCACAAGTACGGAGCTCAATTGTGCTGAAGACACTCCGCATTGTGCGGAGTTCGAACTCCGTACTATGCAGAGCTCATCTCCGCAACTCCGCATAATATGGAATACGTGGAGCAAATCAATTTTTTTTTTTTTTTGCGTGCTAACACTAATTTATTTCAACCTAATAAAAATATATAAAATTAAATTATTAATAAGTGAAATTGTATTTATAGTTTGTGTAAAATCTAAATAAATAGAATTTTTGGCCAAAAAAAATAAGAAATGAAAAAAAAAAGGTGTGGGTGCGAAGACACGGAATAAATTTTTGATTTTCATATATGTATGAAATTAACGAAAAAAAGGCGCGGGTGAGAAGACAGTGAATAAATTTTGATATTACGTATATATGGAATAAAGTAAGAAATTTTAAAAAATAAAAAAAAATAGCAAAAAAAAAATGTGCTCCAAAAAATGCGGAGCAACTATGTAGTTGCTCCGCATTGTGCGGAGCAACAATGCTCCATGAGGAGGAATGCTCCGCACAAATGTGGAGCATGTTGATGCGGAGCAAAACTGATTTGCTCCGCATTATGCAGACCAAATCGTTTTTTTTTTTTTTCAGTTTTTTTACATTTTTTTGTTTACGTGCTAACACTAAATATAAATATAAATAAGTATAATTTTTATGTGTAAAATATAAATAAGTAGAATTTTTGGCAAAAAAAAAAGGAAATACAAAAAGGCGCGGGTGCGGAGAGACGGAAGGAATTTCTGACAAAAAAATAAGAAATGAAAAAAAAAAGGTGCGTGTGTGAAGACACAGAATAAATTTTGATTTTATGTATATATGAAATAAAGTAAAAAACTTAAAAAAAAAAAAGTGCTCGAACAATTGCGGAGCAACTATATGAGCAACAATGCTTCATGAGGAGCAATGCTTCACACAAATGAGGAGCATGTTGCTCAGTATAATGCGGAGCAAAAATTGATTTGCTCCGCATAATAAGTTTTTTTTTTTGTATTCTTTAGTTTTTTTTTTTACATTTTTTTGTTTACGTGCTAACATTAATTTATTTCAACCCGCTAGCTCCATCCTGGATTGAGCCAGCGGTTAGCTCCATCCAGAGTCCCCTCCATTTTCACACATAAACTACGGTAGAACCCTTGTATTCCAAAATTCACCATTATGTTACAAAAAGTTAATTTTATTATATTTCATTTATTGAACTAATTAACCTACATAAGCAAAATCACCATTAAACATCAAAACAAGAACACGAATAAATACAGGAAAAATAAATAAACTAATTACCTGGGATGTAAAGATGCAAAAATTAGAAGCAAATGAGCCAAAATTTGCTCCAAAGTGTTTGGAGCAAATGCTCCAAACACTTTGGAGCAAATTGCTCCGCAAAAGATAGAAACTCAAAAAAAAAAAAAAGAGCAAATCAGTTTTTGGTCCGCATAATGCGGAGGAACCGAAGCATTGTCTCCACATAATGCGGAGCTCATGAACTCCGCATAATGCGGAGCACATCAATTTTATTTTATTTTTTGATTAGGCGTTTTTCCCATTTTATCCCCATCATTTACTGTTCATGGATTTTTTTGCTACAGCAGCCATTTTTGTTGACTAATTGATTTTTGCAATCGTGTTAGAGAAAAATATCTTCTTTCTTATGTATATCAATTGTAACATAAATATTCAATTTCACATTTCTAATTTTATACTACGTTAAAATAAATTAGTAGCACGTAAAAAAAAGCTAAAGAATACAAAAAAAAAAAAAATTCACTACGGAAAATGCGGAGCAATCTCAGCATAATGAAAAGATAGAAACTAAAAAAAAAAAAAAATTAGAGCAAATTAGTTTTTGCTCCGCATAATGCGGAGCAACCGAAGCATTGTCTCCACATAATGCGGAGGTCATGAACTCCGCATTATGCGGAGCAAAAACTGATTTGCTCCGCATAATGCGGAGCACATCAATTTTTTTTTTTTTTTTTTTTGATTAGGCATTTTTCCCATTTTATCCCCACCATTTACTGTCCATGGACTTTTTTTGCTACCTCAACCATTTTAATATAGTAGGGAAATACAACAAACTAATTTCATTAAAATCGACATCTTCCCACAAAAAGAATGTAAAAAAAAAAAAGAATGTAAAAAAAATGAAGAATATAAAAAAAATGGATTTACTCCGCATTATGCGGAGTAAATCCCTTTTTGCTCCATATTATGCGGAGTAAATCCATTTCTTTTTTGTATTCTTCAGCAGCAATCAGACAAAAAAAAAAAGGAGTCAAAGATGCCTTTAATAAATAAATACAACAAACTAATTTCATTAAACATAACATGTAGTATAGATTGAACTCGCTTGGAGAAAAATAAATGCATAGCCAGAACTAAACTTGCCAAGATTATTTAGCCTTGTGACATTAATTTTTTAGTTCACAATTGTCATTTTTGTCAATTACACGTCAATCAATATTCAAAATTACTCACAACCTTAATTTAGCTACAACAAATAAAACTAAAAATTCATATTAAAAAATCTAAAACTCTCACCTGGGACATGTATAATTTGCATTATGCATGCGGAGCTCAGTTCCGCATAATGCGGAGTTGAACTCCGCACTTGTGCGCACAGCGCAGAGTCTTGACCTTTTTTTTTTTTTTTTTTTATGTTCTAACAATAATATAAAATCATTATCTCTTGTAAATTGATGTATGCGGAGCAAATCAGTTTTTGCTCCGCATAATGCGGAGTTCATGAGCTCCGCATTATGTGGAGACAATGCTTCGGTTCCTCCGCATTATGCGGACCAAATACTGATTTGCTCTTCTTTTTTTTTTTTAGTTTCTATCTTTTGCGGAGCAATTTGCTCCAAAGTGTTTGGAGCAAGTTTTGGCTCATTTGCTTCTAATTTTTGCATCTTTACATCCCAAGTAATTAGTTTATTTATTTTTCCTGTATTTATTCGTGTTCTTGTTTTGATGTTTAATGGTGATTTTGCTTATGTAGGTTAATTAGTTCAATAAATGAAATATAATAAAATTAACTTTTTGTAACATAATGGTGAATTTTGGAATACAAGGGTTCTACAGTAGTTTATGTGTGAAAATGGAGGGGACTCTGGATGGAGCTAACCGTTGGCTCAATCTAGGATGGAGCTAGCGGGTTAAAATAAATTAATGTTAGCACGTAAACAAAAAAATGTAAAAAAAAAAAAAAAAACTAAAGAATACAAAAAAAAAAAAAAAACTTATTTGCTCCGCATAATACGGAGCAACATGCTCCTCTTTGTGTGAAGCATTGCTCCTCATGGAGCATTGTTGCTCATATAGTTGCTCCGCATTTTTTCGAGCACTTTTTTTTTTTTTTTTGCAATTTTTTTTTTATTTTTTAAAGTTTTTTTACTTTATTTCATATATACATAAAATCAAAATTTATTCTGTGTCTTCACACACGCACCTTTTTTTTTCCATTTCTTATTTTTTTTGCCAGAAATTCCTTCCGTCTCTTCGCACCCGCGCCTTTTTGTATTTCCTTTTTTTTTTTGCCAAAAATTCTAATTATTTATATTTTACACATAAAAATTATACTTATTTATATTTATATTTATATTTAGTGTTAGCACGTAAACAAAAAAATGTAAAAAAAACTGAAAAATAAAAAAAAACGATTTGGTCCGCATATTGCGGAGCAAATCAGTTTTGCTCCGCATCAACATGCTCCACATTTGTGCGGAGCATTCCTCCTCATGGAGCATTGTTGCTCCGCACAATGCGGAGCAAGTACATAGTTGCTCCGCATTTTTTGGAGCAAATTTTTTTTTTTGGCAATTTTTATTTTTTAAAATTTCTTACTTTATTCCATATATACGTAAAATCAAAATTTATTCACTGTCTTCGCACCCGCGCCTTTTTTTTTGTTAATTTCATACATATATGAAAATCAAAAATTTATTCTGTGTCTCCGCACCTGCACCTTTTTTTTTTCATTTCTTATTTTTTTTGGCCAAAAATTCTATTTATTTAGATTTTACACAAACTATAAATACAATTTCACTTATTAATAATTTAATTTTATATATTTTTATTAGGTTGAAATAAATTAGTGTTAGCACGTAAAATAAAAAAAATTGATTTGCTCCACGTATTCCATATTATGCGGAGTTGCTCCGCACTTGTGCGGAGATGAGCTCCGCATAGTACGGAGTTCGAACTCCGCACAATGCGGAGTGTCTTCAGCACAATTGAGCTCCGTACTTGTGCGGAGATGAGCTCCGCATTATGCGGAGTTCGAACTCCGCATAGTGGAGTCCCGGAGAAATACATTAGCCACAAGAAAAGGAAAAAGCATGAGAATTGTAAGCACAAATTTTTTTTTGGGAGGCATGGAAAGACTCCAACTCCGCATAATGCGGAGAACACTCCGCATAATACGGAGTTCATGGTTCTTGTTTCTATAGAATTTGGGGACACATCTTTAATTTTTTTGCCCCAGCTTTTTTAAAGGTTTCGTGATTCATTCCATTTATACATAAAATTAAAATTTATGGGGGTCTCCGCACCTGCGCCTTTTTTTCATTTCTTATTTTTTTGCTAAAAATTCTATTTATTTACATTTTACACAAACTATAAATAAATGTTGATCCCCGTGGGTGCTGCCCCACGTCTACCATAAATTTTAATTTTATGTATATAAGGAATGAATGAAGCAACGTCGAAAAAAATTGGAGAAAAAAATGTAAGATGTGTCTCCAAATTCTATGGAAACAAGAACCATGAACTCCGCATTATGCGGAGTGTTCTCCGGATTATGCGCAGTTGGAGTGTTCCTACTGAATCAATTTTTTCCTCCCTTTGAAATGGTAATGCTTCTCAATCGTGTTAGAGAAAAATATCTTCTTTCCCATGTATATCAATTGTAACATAAATATTCAATTTCACATTTCTAATTTTATATTACGTTAAAATAAATTAGTAGCATGTAAAAAAAGTTAAAGAATACAAAAAAAAAAAAAATCACTCCACATTATGCGGAGTTGCTCCGCACTTAGATGGGGAGTTGGAACTCCGCATAATACGGAGTTGAACTCCGTACTTGTGTGCACAGTGCGGAGTCTTCACCGTTTTTTTCCCATTTTATCCCCATCATTTACTATTCATGGGCTATTTTTTGCTACAGCAGCCATTTTTGTTGACTAATTGATTTTTGCAATCGTGTTAGAGAAAAATATCTTCTTTCCCATGTATATCAATTGTAACATAAATATTCAATTTCACATTTCTAATTTTATATTACGTTAAAATAAATTAGTAGCATGTAAAAAAAGCTAAAGAATACAAAAAAAAAAAAAAAAAAATTCACTCCGCATTATGCGGAGTTGCTCCGCACTTAGATACGGAGTTGAGCTCCGCATAATGCGGAGTTGAACTCCGCACTTGTGCGCACAGTGCAGAGTCTTCACTTTCTTTTTTTTTTTTTACAATAATATAAAACTCCGCATAATACGGAGCAAACTTCATTTTTTTTACATTCTTTTTGTGGGAAGATGTCAATTTTAATGAAATTAGTTTGTTGTATTTATTTATTAAAGGCATCATTGGCTCCTTTTTTTTTTTTTTTTTTGTCTCATTCCTGCTGAAGAATACCAAAAAAAAAAAAAAAAGGATTTACTCCGCATAATACGGAGCAAAAACAGATTTACTCCGCATAGTGCGGAGTAAATCCATTTTTTTGTATTCTTCATTTTTTTTTTACATTCTTTTTTTTTTTTTTTTACATTCTTTTTGTGGGAAGATGTCAATTTCTTATGTATTAGATAGGCACATTGGTATTATCGATCATCCTCAACTTCCACGTGAGCTACTGGATTGGACAATAGGTTGCTACGTTGGACAATAAAAAAATGGATTATAACCAATTTTTTTTTTTTAACAAAATTTGGCTTCGGCTGGAATGGGCAAGGGTGGGCTACACCCCACCCCTATCTCCGCCAATAACTGTATTACTCTGCACAATACGGAGCAATCATCCGTATGATGCAAAGCACATGCTCCGCACAATATGCAGAGCATTACTCCGCAAAATACGGAGTAGTACTTCGTATTGTGCGGAGCTATTTTATTTTTTAAATGTACTAATACTACGAAAATCATTTTCATCTTCTATTCCAATTATATGTAACCCTAAAAAATGATAAGTCGACACACTTTATATGACTAATTTTATCCAGTTTAATACTAACTTCATCGATTACTACAATTTAAAAATAAAATACTATATATATTGAAAGATTCTAGAAGATAATTTCAACTTTATATATACTCCATACACATCTAGATATTTTTATTCAGATAGATATGGATATTATTTTAGCACTAAGCTTTTCATTTATCAAAATGAATTTTGTACTATATGGAAGAGCATGGTTTTATGCCTATATGAATTTAACAGATTCAATGTTTAAAGAATTCAAGCTGGACATTATTTATATTTCCTAATTGTCTGTGGTGATTATGTGGGTTTGTACTTTAGAAAGATGCATGATGCTTTTCTGGATTCGTTTCACATGGATTATGAAATCCTAATAGAAGTTGTTCATTTATGCTTTTTCTTACACTTTTTTCCTTGGCTCCTTTTTTTTTTTTTTTTTTTGTCTGATTGCTACTGAAGAATACAAAAAAAAAAAAAAAGGATTTACTCCGCATAATGCGGAGGAAAAAGGGATTTACTCCACATAATGCGGAGAAATAGCATTGCTCCGCGTTATGCGGAGTATATCCTTTTTTGCTCCGTATTATGCGGAGGCATAGAATTTTTGTCCCCAAATTCTATGGAGACATCTCCATAGAATTTGGAGACATGGACCATGAACTCCGCATTATGCGGAGTATGGAGACATGGACCATGAACAACGCATTATGCGTAGAACACTCCGCATAATGCGGAGTTCATGGTCCATGTCTTCAAATTCTATGCATAATGCTTAGACACAGCCTGCTTGGTGTCTCCGACATAATTTTTTTTTAAGTTTTTGTCTCCAAATTATGCGGAGATATGGCTTAATGTCTCCGCATAATGTGGAGACACAGATAATTTTTTTTTTTAAAGTTTCTGGGCATAATTTTTTTTTTTAGTTTCTGTGCAGAGACATGGGTTGGCACATAATTTTTTTTTAAACGTGTCTGGACATATTTTTTTATTAGTTTCTATCTTACGGAGACATGGTTTGGTATCTCCGCATAATTCAAAGTTCCTTTCATTTCTCCGCACCCATGCCTTTTTTTATTTCCTTTATTTTTTCCCAAAAATTCTACTTATTTATATTTTACACAAACTCATTCCATACATACATATAATAAATTCAAAATTTCTTCGGTCTCCGCACCCGCGGCTTTTTTTATTTCTTTTTTTTTTTTGCTAAAAATTATACATATTTACATTTTACAAAAACTCATTCCATACAAAAATATAATAAATTCAAAATTTCTTCCGTGTCTCCGCACATGCGCCTTTTTTATTTTTTTTATTTTTTGCCAAAAATTCTACTTATTTACATTTTACACAAACTCATTCCATACATACATATAATAAATTCAAAATTTCTTCTGTGTCTCCGCACCCGCTCCTTTTTTTATTTCTTTTTTTTTTTTGCACCCACACATTTTTTTTATTTCCTTTTTTTTTTTCAAAAATTCTACTTATTCACATTTAACACAAACTCATTCCATACATACATATAATAAATTCAAAAAATTTTCCGTGTCTCTGCACCTGCGCCTGGTTTTATTTCTTTTTTCTTTTGCCTAAAATTCTACTTATTTGCATTTTAGAAAAACTCATTCCATACATACATATAATAAATTCAAAATTGCTTCCGTCTCTCCGCACCCGCGCCTTTTTTTTTATTTCCTTTTTTTCCAAAAATTTACTTATTTATATTTTACACAAACTCATTCCATACATACATATAATAAATTCAAATTTTCTTCCGTGTCTCTGCACCTGTGCCTTTTTTTTTATTTCCTTTTTTTTTACCACCGTAAATTTTTTTTTTGTTTCTTTTTTTTTTCCAAATATTCTACTTATTTACATTTTACACAAACTCATTCCATACATACATATAATAAATTCAAATTTTTTTCTGTGTCTCCGCACCTGCACATGGTTTTATTTCTTTTTTTTTTTTTGCCAAAAATTCTACTTATTTACATTTACACAAACTCATTCCATACATACATATAATAAATTCAAAATTTCTTCCGTGTCTCTGCACCCGCATCTTTGTTTTATTTCTTTTTTTTTTTTTTTTTGCCAAATATTCTACTTATTTACATTTTACACAAACTCATTCCACACATACATATAATAAATTCAAAATTTCTCTGTTTGTCTCCGCATTATGCGGAGCTCGCACTCCTTTATTTTTTGTGCGGAGACATGGCTTGGGGCATAAATTTTTTTTAAAAGTGTCGGGACATAAATTTTTTTTTTTAGTTTCTGTCTTGCGGAGACATGGTTTGATGTCTCCGCATAATTCAAAATTCCTTCCGTCTCTCCACACCCGCGCCTTTTTTATATTTCCTTTTTTTTTTCAAAAATTCTACTTATTTATATTTTACACAAACTCATTCCATACATACATATAATAAATTCAAAATTTCTTCCGTGTCTCTGCACCCGCATCTTTTTGTATTTCCTTTTTTTTGCCAAAAATTTTACTTATTTATATTTTACACAAACTCATTCCATACATACATATAATAAATTCAAAATTTCTTCCGTCTCTGCACCCGCGCCTTTTTTTATTTTCTTCTTTTTTTTACTAAAAATTCTACTTATTTACATTTTACAAAAACTCATTCCATATATACATATAATAAATTCAAAATTTCTTCCGTGTCTCCACACCCCGCGCCTTTTTTTTTCATTTCTTATTTTTTTTTGCCAAAAATTCTACTTATTTACATTTTATACAAACTATAAATACAGGTCGATCCCCGTCGGGGGCGTTGCCCCCGAACCCCCACGAGGGGTTCTGCCCCCACGACGTCTACCCCTTTTTTTCCAATTCTACTATATTGAGCGCCCCCCTCGACCCCACGACGTCTACCCCTCTTTTTTTTTTTTTTTTCAATTCTGCTATATTACCTTTAAAGAAATCACTCCAACTTTCATCTCTGTGCACGCACATGGTATTCAGGATTTTTTTTTTACATTTCCAATTATGAAAAAAATATTTTCTTTGTAATTAATAATCACTACATATTTATTAACAATAAATCACTCAAACCTCCATACACCATTCATTTAGTTTTCATCTCTTTTGTCTTTCTTAACAAATCCATTTGAATCACTCGATTTTCAAATCTTTTAGAAATCTGTTCCAAATTGCAATTTCTACGAAGCAATTAAATTTTCAAATCATAATGAAATTTTGTGTGAAATAGTTATTATGTCGTTTCACATTTTTCAGCCTCCTAAACATAATAATAACTCTAGCACTAACACGTATGACAAAAAGATTATTGACAACAAAAAACACGAGGAATTAAAAGTTGAAGAAACTTAGCATTGCTATGCTAACAAATTTTTTTTCGCATGCCCTTTGCACGCTCGCCTTAAAGAGTGTTGTCAAGTTTCTTGCACTCATTTGTTCACAGTAGTCATGGCGTCCTACCTTCCATGCATTATACGGAGACACCAAGCCATGTCTCGACACATAAACTAAAAAAAAATTATGTCCATAAACTTAAAAAAAAAAATTATTCGCGTCTCCGCATTAATGCGGAGACACAAAGCCATGTCTCCGCATAATGCGGAGACAGAAACTTAAAAATAATTTATGTCGGAGACACCAAGCAGTCGATGTCTCCGCATTATGCGGAGACACCAAGCCATGTCTCCGCATAGAAACTAAAAAAAAAATTATATACAGAAACTTAAAAAAAAAAAATTATGAGTGTCTCCGCATAATGCGAAGACACCAACCCATGTCTCCAGTTGCTCCGCATTCTGCGGAGTAGATTCGAAAAAATGTGGAGACTGCTCTGTATAATGCAGAGCTGGAGCTCCGTAGACTCCGCATTGTGCGGAGACACCAAGCCGTGTTTCCACACAATACGGAGACACCGGACATGAATTTTTTTTTTACGTGTGGAGTCTTGAGGTTTGTCCGATCATTTCGTTTTTTCCTCCAACTCAACGTGAAAACTTGTCATTGATATCTGAGAATAATGAGATACTGCAGCGTCTCTGCAAAATGCGGAGACAGCCGAGACAGATTTTTTTTTAAAATAATAAATGCAAATGTACGACAAAATCTTTTTCCTTCATTTTAAAGCAAGCAAATATAATATTTTGATATAAATAATCATTAAAGATGAGATGTGCTAATTTAATGAAACGTGGAAAATAAGAATTCGATGAAAAAATTAAGGACATAAATGTCACAATTAGCAGAGATTGGAAACTTTAATTGAAAATAAAATATAGTGCAGGCAGTGAAAATAAAATATAGTGCAGTGAAAATAATCTAATACAAAGTTATTTCTCTCGTAGGGAAATTAAAAAAAAAAAGGGCGCGGGTGCGGAGATACGAAAGAAATTTTGATTTTAAGAAACTTAAAAAAAAGAATAAAAAACTGAAAAAAAAAATTATGTGCTCCGCAAAATGCGGAGCAACTGTATAGTTGCTCCGCATTTTGGGGAGCAACAATGGTCCGCATACATGCGGAGCTACATGCTTTGCATCATGCGGAGCGTCAAATCAATTTTTTTTTACGTGCTAACACTAATATATTTCATCGAAATATAAAATTAGAAATATGAAATTGAATATTTATGCTAGAATTTATTGTACTACTACAAATTATAGTATCATAAAATACAATCTGGAAAAATACTTCAGTTTTTTTTTTACATTCTTTTTTTTCGTACTAACACTAATATATTTCAACGTAATATAAAATTAGAAATGTGAAATTGAATATTTATGTTACAATTGATATGCATGGGAAAAAAGATATTTGTCTCCAACACAATTGCAAAATATCAATTATTCATAGCAAAAAACCAGATCATGAACAATAAATGATGGGGATAGCATGGGAAAAACATTAATTGGTAGGGATAAAATTGGAAGGCAAAATGCTTCACAAATGAACAGTAACTTGTGGATTGAATCTTTTAATATTTTTTTTTTTTACAATTTTTTCATTTTTTATGTGCTAATAATAATCTAATACAAAGTCATTTCTCTCGTAGTGAAATTTAAAAAAAAAAAGGCGTTGGTGCGGAGATACAAAAGAAATTTTGATTTTAAGAAACTTAAAAAAAAAAAGAATAAAAAACTGAAAAATATATATAAAAAATAAAAATTATGTACTCCGCACACATGCGAAGCATTCCACACAAAGGGGAAGGATATCCGAGATGACTCATACATCTCAAGCAGGACATTTAGGATTTCAAGGATCAGTTCCTATGCCCCAGAAATTGATGCAGGCTCTCAAGATTCATGCTCCGCATAATGTGGAGCAAATTAGTTGCTCCGCAATGTTACTCCGCAAAATCAGTTTTTATGCGGAGCAAATCGGTTTTTTTTTTTTTTTTTTACGTGCTAACACTAATTTATTTCAATGTAATAAAAAATATAAAATTAGAAAACAACCCTGCTTTTAGAGTTTTTATGCAAACAATCTGGTAATTCTCCAGTTAGACGATTCTTGGACAAATTTACAAAAACCAGGTCTATATTGCTGCAAGAGATGTTCTGTGAAAGCTTTCCAGTGAACTTGTTACCAGCAATGTCCAAGTAAGTAAGTGAAGACAATGATAAAAGGGATGGTAAAAAAGGCCCAACAAGTTCATTTAGAGAGATATCAAGTTTCTGAAGCTGGTAACAAGAGCTAAACTAATTAGAAATTGCTGAGTACAACTTGTTATTCCTGAGCACCAAAGAAATCAACTTTGAGAGCAAAGTAGGAAACCGGGGTCCAAGATTGTTGTCTGAAAATCAAGAACTTGAAGATTTGTCAAGTTGTGAAGAGCAGGCACTTGCTCAGATAGATTATTTGCAGAAATCACTAAAGTTCTTAGATTTCCCAAATTTGTTAAAGAGTTTGGCAACTGCCCAGTAAATGAATTGTTCTTCAATTTGGGGGTCAAGCGCCATGATCCTATGATAGTAGCTTCTTCAATTCAACAAGAAATCAAAATCTGAAGTTGAATTAAATCAAACCAATTAAATCTTTCTATGATAGAAAATTTGAAATACAATCTCCTATTTCATCTTAACATTCAAAACGCTAATATTGGCATAAAAATAACACAACCCGTGCATTGCACGGGTAAAAACTAGTATATATAGAAAAGTCTCTTCCTTGGATGGAGGAGGAATAGAGAGTGACACGTACGTACGAAATGAATGAGAGGGAGAGAGAGAGAGTGTGCAGTCATTAAACCTTATTTTGGGGGGAAAATATATTCTTCAATAGTGATTTTTTGTGCTTAAAAAATAGGAATATATTTTCGATTTATATGTAAAATTATTTTATTAGAGAATGTGTAGTTAAAAATGAGTTTTAAAAAATGAATTTCTAATAAAATGGGGCTCGGTCTAAGTTTGGTACACATTACTAAATCTTCCCCACATGGTTTTATCAAGCAAGTGATTGTTATTGATGGATAAAATTGGTATGATTAGAACAGCGGTGCAATCGGTCCATTGAGCTCTTTCCCCCTTCTCCCTTCTATTAAGTAGTTGTGATGCTAATTGTACTTTACACTTGATTTGCCAGGTACAGTGATTAAGCTGAGAAGTCTATTACTACAGAGATTAATGTATTTTGAACTTATTTATATAATGCTTTATCTCCTGCTCACTAAGTTAAACTGTAATTTATAAGTTTATAACCACTTAATTATCATTTTACAAGAAAACTATATACATGACTTGGCCCTATTTTATTTTAACATTTTCGTCGAAAGTCAAATAACAGAAGTTTCAGCATGTATTCGCCTCAAAACTAGGCCCTATTTTATTTTAACATTTTCGTCGAAAGTCAAATAACAGAAGTTTCAGCATGTATTCGCCTCAAAACTAATACTTTTCAAATTCGTATTGATGAAAGATTTATTCTTTTTTGGGTTCAGTCTATCCTATTATTGAATAATTTCATTAATCATTCCTTAATCATTGTAGTGTTGTATTAAATTCTTTAATGCAGTTCGATAATTCCCAATGCAAACTACTAAATAACATGAAAATTTATTTAATGTTTTACTATAGTTCATAGTGTTGGTTAATAGTCAAAATTGGTTAAGTAGTGCTATTTAACCTCGCCGGCTATAGAAGAAGTACAAGAAAACAGAGAAAGAAAGCAACGTCTTTCTGGGTGTTTGTTTCTCAAGATGTACGTTTCTGGGTGCTGCATGTAAGCTAGTGTTTAAAAATGTAGAGAGGGTAAACACATTAAATGATTATGAAATGTACCATTGAATACTTTTATGCCAAAACAGAGAGGGGAAGAGTATCTCTGTATAAACTACAGAGAGAATTGTGCTAAAACAGAGAGGAGAAGAAAGAGAGAGTGTGTGTATATACTAGATAATAAGCTTTCCCTCGGATGGAGATAGGTATGAAATGAATGAATGAAAAAAAAAATAATAATAATGCAGTTAGTAGTCGTTACTTTTAATACACAGTAGTAAATTATTCTGGTGATACAGTCTAGGAAACTTCAAAGTTTTTCCTTCTTTTGAATACAATATTGTTTTGTTCATGGTACCGAACACATTGAAGAGGTAACAATGAGAGATGCAGATTTAATTAAGGATTCAAGTCCTTATTGCCAACTCCTCAATTGCACAAAATACACACATACAAACACAAAAATTCCAATTTTCAGCTACCAAAGGTTGAAAATCAGCAAGCAATAGAGCCACTGGAGGCTCTGATGCCAGTTTGTGAAGTAAATATACACCTTCAATTGATCAAACAAACACTAAGTGAGTTCCAAATCAATAATAATAATAATGGAATCAAAGCTGTGAATGAATAATAAACACTTCCCTATCAATATCACCAATATTGGCACCAAAATGATATTGTACAGGGCTCAAATTTGAGACCCAAAACCACACAAAGCAACTCCACTAGAGAGGGACCAAGAATCACACTTAATGCCTCAGGAGAAGCAGCTAACAGAATGCACAGAGGCAGCTGAAGGAGTCGGCAGATCACAACAGGAAGCTATGCACAAAGGCAGCAAAGCAACGGCATTAGATGAGGCAGGGAAGGGTCGAACCAATAGCCAAGCCAACAGACAACGTGCCAACAAGGGGAGAAGGGAGTAGGTTTCACAAAAGAACCAACAATCAGCAGCCAAAGCAGCGAAGGAGAAGAAGCCACACAAGGGAGCGCCTCTCGATTTTTCCCAAAAGGGGGCTAAAGGATACAGCCGCGTGTAACGTGCATGAATATGGCAAATAAGACCCATATATATGTAAAACACTTTAGGTCAAGTACAACTCTCAGTCCAGCTTCACTCGTGGGTTACCAGTTGTGTTGTTTGGGTTGACTATTTAAAATAGCCTCAACAATGGGTTCCAAATGAAACCATATGAATTAATCCGATTCAACAAATTCATAATCGCTCCAGGTTTATTTGGTATCAAAATACCTAACTATGAGTAAAAAAATACAGATGCTTGAGATATTAATCAACGATACGAAAATTGTGACATCAAGGTTGAAATCTAAGTTCTGATGCATTTTCGTGGAGGATTACATCCTGTGGAAGATGGATACAATCACGTTATAATGTCAAAAAAAAGCATATTAGTTATTATTACATTCTGTAATAATCCAATGTTCAATTCAGTAGGAAGCCAATTTTTTTATATAGATTTAGTAGGCAAAAATCGAAACAAAAATCGAACAAATTACCTATATCTATTGAATTCTCTTTTGCTCGAATTGTTTTTCTTGTTTGAATCTGTTCGAGAGATGTCTGTAATATAGGTGCAACCAAGCTGAATGAAACTCTTTACAAAGCCAATTTATCTCAGACGCGGAGAAGGTTTCTTCAATGTCACCATTGTTGCTTATGTTGTATAATCTATTATTGATTTGAATTTGAATTCCCATGTATTCAGCTTTTTCAAGTTCTTACCATCATTTCAATTGAGCATCGACAATTTCAGTTTCGGGTGAATAAAGGGAAAGTATTTGCTACGATAATTTTGGTTTTCTTTTTGAGTGTAGTATTTTTTTCAGATTTTACTTTAGTTACATAGTATAAAATGAAATTTTATATATTAGTAAGGTATATATGATTTTTAATAGACTGAAACTCCTACAAAAAATTTATAATTTAAAAAGTAAATTCACGTAAAAGGTTACACATTTGTTACTTTTTCATTAAAAAGTATATACATATTCTTACTTTTTCATTTTGAAAAGTCACGTTATTTGCTATGTATTCATTAAAATTCATACTTTCTTGTTCTAAACTAATCTTAAATTTACAAAACAAAATTCCGTGAAAGAAACACCACTTTCTGGATTTCTTCTAATTGTGACTTTTTTGGCCCAGGGACGCAACTTCTTAAAGATTTATTATTTACAACTAATAGTTTGAGAGAGAGAGAGAGAGAGAGAGAGAGAGAGAGAGTCTCTTCCCTGGATGGAGATGGAATCGAGAGTGAGATGTATGAAATGAATGAGAGAGGGAGAAAAAAATGAAGTCATTTAGTTTGGAACACATTAGTAAATCGCCCACATGGTTTCATCAAGCAGGTGATTGTTATTAATGGCTGAAATTGGCGTGATTAGACCATTGAGCTCTTTTCCCCTTCTCCCTTCTAAGTAGTTGTGATACTAATTGTACTTTAGACTTGATTAGTCTGGTACATTGATTAAGTTGGGAAGTCTAATAGAGATATTTTGAACTTATTTAGACTAATACAATCATTGAGCTAAGCAATTAGTTGTCGTACAGACACTTGGTAACTCTCATACGAGCTTTGATAATAATTTAGAAGGGTAACTTTGTAATAAACACAACGTTTAAATAAGTGTAGTTTACGTTTCCATAACGATAATATTAATTGTACATTGAACATGATTGTAGGTACGATAATTGAGCAGGGAGGTAACTTACCGTGCGTATGCCAATGATATATGTTACTTAGATTAATACGGTCATCAAGTAGAGAAATCAATTACCATACAAGCGCTAATTATATTTGACATTTGGTGAGTCTTGGATGACTTAGAGGATATTGTTGGAATTTAGTTTGGAGAATAAAAATAAAACTAAGTATGGAAAGTGACTTTTATGTCAATTTCGACCAAATATTCAGACTTGATCCAATAATCAAATTATGAATATAAATAAATTAGCTTGTTCTACTCGTCGAGTAGATCATCTTGGTATATTTGGAATTTTAAAACCTATTGCGGATGAATGAGAAATTGCGGTCCAAAGTTAGATAGAAAAGAATATATACGGGCTACCATTTGTAACGACCCGTGTCTCACTTAACGGGTTGTCCCGACCGTTAGATCAACGACATACTGTCCCCACTGTACCAACATGAGTCTTTTCAGCATACTTTATTCTCACTAGCATGCTCCTCAAGAAAACTTCTCAGGAAGTCACTCATCATAGAATTGCTCCAAGTCAAGCACGTTTAACTGTAGAGTTTCTAACGATAGACTTTCGAAAAAGAAGGTGCACATTGTTGGTATGAGTAGTACCTATCAAATCTTTTTAAGTTTTCCTAGTCTGAGTATTACAATCACCCCCCTCCCCCCCCCCCCCTTAGACTCGTGACGTCCTCATCGCGCTTGATCCATCTGATGATCTATTGTCAGACGTTGGGATTCTATAGGTGGTTAATATGAGTTCAAGAGGTGGCTCCCACCCTATAGCGTAGCACTTTACCCTGCATAGCACTTAATTCCCACATAGCACAAAAGTTGCGACCTTCAACAAAGGTTGCTAAGTTTAGGGCACGACACTTCACTCACAACCTTTACACCTCTATAGAAAGGACCCTTTGGACGTCTATTATGCATCATATATCATTTGCATTGAGCATAACATTAAAAACTCTTGCAAAATACTTTTCAAAAAATCATTCTAAAACCATTTTTATGTAGAAAGAAAATTTATTTCTATGTTCACTGTTGCTTGTGATTTCATTGTATCTTGGAAGATAATGTCGTAGTCCGTTAGCACCTGTATGACGGATTTCGCGTATTAAAATACAGAAAACGTCACAAATTGTATTTTAAAAAATACAAATGAATGAGAATCTTCTTGTAACTGCAAAATTGCAAAACCCTCTGATTAATGATCTAAATGTTAGAAGACAAGGAGCCACGTGGCTTGAATCCAAAACTTCGAGAATTGTTGAGAATTTGATTTGCCGAGAACTCGACTTGTTGACACTTGAATTTCAGAACTTGGATTTGGACTTCCAAACTTGGGCTTGATCTTGATTTAATTCGAAGAAAATTTTGATCTTCTTGGATTTGTTTGATTTGAAGGAGATTTTGATCTTCTTCGTATTTGCCGGACTTGGAGTTGAGATGATTTTTTTCTTTTCATTCGGCTTTGGAATTTCTTCAACACTTCGTGATTTTCTTCTTCACTTTTTGCCCCCTTCAATGAACCTTTGACCCTTTTTATAGGAGAAATTCGTGGCCAATTTTGGTAATAACACAATTAATTCAATTAAATTGATTATAATTGAATAATTATGGATTTAGAAAAAAAGTAGGGTGGGCCTTTAAAATCTTATGAGATCATTAAGTTTTAATTTAATTGGGTTGATTATTTAAATTGACCCAACCCATTATTTATTTATTTTATTATTATTATTTTTTTATGTCTACAAATGCCCCCTCAAGATTTATCAATTTATTATGAAATAAATAAATTAGTAAATCTTGATTTTCGATTTTATTATTATTATTATTTTTTTAACGTAATTGTTGTTTGATTTATTTATTTTACACAATTCTTGATTCACTTGATTTATCAGCCATTTTTATGTTTTATGGTAAGTTGGGCTCAAACAAATCCCGATATTTAGCTATTTATATGAATCAATTATTAGGTTTTGAAACAAAAGATCAAATTTAAAATAGAGGTAAGAAAGATTAGGGTTTTCTCTGTCTCCTCTCCTTCTTTTTTTTTTTTCACTTTTTTTTTTAAAAAAAATGCGGCACTGTTCACGCGAACAGTACCAGGAAAAAAAATTTTTT
Organism: Fraxinus americana; assembly: GCA_035079005.1. Lineage (NCBI taxonomy): Eukaryota > Viridiplantae > Streptophyta > Magnoliopsida > Lamiales > Oleaceae > Fraxinus > Fraxinus americana. Next base: position 9,334,850 of record CM068715.1, read on the forward strand.
TTTAAAAAAAAAACGTGTGTGATTGATCACGTGAATAGTACCAAAATTTTTTTTAGTGTTGTACTGTTCACGTGAATAGTACCCCCAAATTTTTTTTTTTATTGTTGTACTGTTCACGTGAACAGTTGATGAATTTTTTTTTTTAAAAAACGTGGTACTGTTCACTCGAATAGTACAAAAAAAAAAATTTATTGATGTACTGTTCACATGAACAGTGTCGAGACCCCTTTTTTTTTGTAACAATGTAACTAACGTTCTTCATTTCTTTTTTTTTTTCTTTTTTTTTTTCAGGATTCAGATTCAACTTTTGGAATAAGTCAAAAATCTTGAGATTTGAGATTTTTTTGGTGTAGAGTAAAATTTTGCGTTGCGATAATTTATGGGTTCAGAAAATATTTGTTCATGAACCAACTCAAGATCAAAGGCCGCCACGTTTCGCCATTCGAGTCACTTTGTGTTTGGGACCAAGGACCGACTCCTTCGACCGTCTTGGGCACTTTGTGTTTGGGATCAATGACCGACTCCTTCGACCGTCCTAGGCACTTTGTGTTTGGAACCAAGGACAGACTCCTTCGACCGTCCTGGGCACTTTGTGTTTGGGACCAAGGACCGACTCCTTCGACCGTCCTGGCACTTTGTGTTAGGGACCAAGGACCAACTTCTTCGACCGTCTTGGGTATTTTGTGTTTGGGACCAAGGACCGACTCCTTCGACCGTCTTGGGTATTTTGTGTTTGGGACCAAGGACCGACTCCTTCGACCGTCCTGAGTACTTTGTGTTTGGAGGCCATTTACATATCAGAGAAGCTCATGATTTAGACAATAAATAAACTTAAAAGATTTATTGCCCATTAATTTTTTTTATTTACCCCTTTTTTTTTAGGAATGACCGAGACGAACTCTAATGATAGAGTATATTCTGAAATACACGAAATTGTCGAGCTTAAAAGTCAAGGCAAAAGTTATCTCTGTTTCAAAGATACTGATGTGAAGTACCTGCCCAGCCTGGAGTACGAGGTGAGCTTAAACTTAGCATCCACAAGCCGACTACATATCCTTCTTCTGAGCTCTTGGAGCCTTTTTCGGAGTTGCACATGCCCATTATTAGTGAATGTCACGAGAATTTAGAAGATTCCATGTCCAACCGATCTAGCAGTCTTCCCTTTTTGCGTCTTCCGCCTCATCATTCCCAAAGCATGGAGTGCGTCCCAAAAGCCTTAATTTGTGAGAGGATTAATAGCAAAGAAATACGATGGGGAAGTGCGTTTGTCAGTCGTGGAGAGATTTCTTTTCTTCCAAAATTTTGGGAATGGTCTTCATAGGTCCAGAAACTTCTGCTCATGAGGAATCTCCGCCAGTTAGCTTCTGCAGTGAGCTCCACCACGAAGGATTATCATCGTCCAAATTCTATCTACAGAGCTCTTTGTAAGGTTTGGTGTCCAGAAACCAACACTTTTGTGACCTCCTGTGGTGAAGTTGGTATTTCTCTTTGGGATATCCGCGAGATAAGTGGACTTTCGATCGAGGGTCATCACTATGAAGAAGTTGTCCCAGGCCTTTCAGAGCTGACAGATCAACACTCCAAGTCTTGTCTGTATCTCTTTAATGTTTTCGCACTGATTGCGAATGCGATTGAATCCGATTGCGTCAGTCATGAGGAATGGATCAATTTCTGGTTTCGCGAGAATGGTTGTCCTCAACATCCTCGACAACACAAAAATTATAAGACTACTATGAGTCTTAATCCATTTAAAAGGCGTCATCAAAGAGTTTAAAAGGAAGTACGGAGACCCGTGGTTGTAGACAAGCCGAGAGATATTTTCCGTAGGGACCGGAGTCGTTGGAGTGATTTGCCAATATCTTTGTCTATAGAAGAGGAAGAGGAATTAGAAATAGCAGCTTATCTCTCCCTATGGCTTTGTCGTTTCGTTCTTCCATCTGGGGACGAGTGTATGAGAGTTGAGACTTTTAAAACGTCTTCTAAAATGGCAGGTGGGTACACTTATAGCCTGGTTCCTCCCATATTAGCGAACATTTATAGAGGACTTACACGGACATCGAATCATCAATTAAACTCGGACCTTGGCTCGATTTCATATTCATTTCCTGGACATTTTCTTTATACTTGGGCTGCTACTTATTTTGTCCGAGGTGTTTATGTTCATGTGGACAAGAGTTATACTCGTCCTATAATTCGGAGATATGCTGGCACACTAAATGCTTTCCAATCTTGGGAGAAAAATGTTGTTGATTGTCGTGACCTTATCCGTGGAAGGATGGATGCGAATGACTTTTGCTGGAACCCATTTCCTTCATCGTCCCGTCCTCATGTACAAGTGGACGACCAACAAAGGTCTATAGATACTTCAGAATTCTTGATGAGTATTCGATCTGGATTTGTCTCTTACCGTCGAGGGAACTCTCCTTTCATTTTCGAGGCATATAATCCTCATAGGTTTGCGAGACAATTTGGCTTTAGACAAAAACTTCCCGGTTCACCAAGAAAGTTGGATAGTGCTCTCAATATAGGCGATATGTGTCGCATTTCGTTGTCTCTGACTCAAACATTGAGTGGATCTATATTTCACATTATAGAATATGTGAAGGATACTCATCAAAATGTTGATGCGGAGTACCAAATTTGGTGGAGTAATCGAGTGTTACCGGTCCTAACCAAGGTTCAAGTGCAGGTTTTATTTTCTAGTGAGAGCCGCGACTTTGTTCTTAATCCACTTCCGAATAGGGTCATAGCCAAAGGGTTGAGTTCTCCTCACATCATCCCCGAAGAGATTTCTCGAAAGAGAATTGGATTTTCGAAATGAAAGAGTCATTAAGAAGATCAAAATTAAAGTTCCCTTAACAAAGTTTGCTCCCACCTCTGAGCCTGCTGATAAGATGCCCGAGGTAGTTTTGATTCCTGACCATAATAGTCCTGAAGATCGAGCATCCCACGCACCTGAAAAGACTCTAACTCTGGGAGTTGAAAATTATGGAGATCAGGTTTTTTTTTTTAAATGCTTCCTGTATTTGGTCTTATGCAACGAACTTTGATTTCAGACTCCTCTTTCCCGAATATATAATGTTAAACGATCGATAAAATCGATGCCGCTTCAAGCTGTCCCGAATCCTTCAAAAGGTGACATCGGGGTTTCTCACATCAACATCAGTCTTCCGAATACACCATCAGATGGCGAATTTTTAGCTATGTCGCCTAGAACACGGAACGCGGGTAGGCTTTTCTTTTTTTTTTTTTTTAAATCTCTTCTTCTATATTTTTTTTTATATCTCTACCATTTTTGTAGGTTTCCCAAGCATTCCTGAAGGATTGGATTTTTATGTGAATCCAAACTCTTCGCAAGATCAAACTGGCGAGAATGATGGTAGGATCGGTGCACTTCAAGGAATAGATGGTACTCATGATTTTCGCGACCCACCTTACAAATACTCGAGTATGATTAACGAAGGCATTTCGGCGCTCAACATAGATGGTTTCCATGATGAAGATGAGGTGAATTCTGAGACTGCGAGAGATAACATTTCAGAGATTGATCAAGAAGTTCCAGCTGCTCCAACTTCATCGGCTTTAGTTATCATTTCACCTTTAGAAACAAATACTCATCCGGTAGCTCCAATTTGCTCTTCTGTGGCTGGGCCCCCGCCTGGGATAACTCAAGAGTCCCCTTATTTGAAGGCTTCTTTGCAAGATGTCATGACCAATTATCTTCAGAAGTGTTTTAGAGACGTCCTAAAGCATGGGTTTTCTAACATCCGATCCTGGTGGGATGAAAATAATGTAATTCTTCAAAACGTGATTACCAGCTCATTCCGCACAGATCCATCACCTTTAATGAAATGTATGGATGTATTTCTTAAAAAAATTGACATTTATTTATCTGAAAGAAAGCAACACTTGGAGTGTCCAACCTCTGAAAAAAGGGCCGAGCGGTTGAAGCTTTTGAATATTCAGCTCGAAGTGAAAGATTCTACATGTTCTTCATTGGAAGATAAAATTAGTCAGCTGACTTCCGAACTGGACAGATTCCGTGATGAACTTCAAACCTATCGGAAACAGGAGAGCATTCTTGGAACTGAAAAGGCCATGTTGGAAGAGTTACAGATTAGAGATGTTTCTAGCGCAGCATCCATTGACCAGAGAAGGAAGACCCTTGAAGATAGTTTCCTGCAAGTGATCAACGACGAGTGATAAAGTCGAGCCTTTATGATTTTCTTTAAAAAAAAAACATTGTATGGATTTTGATTTTCCATCGTTCTTTTTCTTTTCACGATGAACTTTTCTTCTTCTTGTTTCTTGGATATTTTCTTTTGTTACTGTGAAAAATGGTAAACAAATTGAATGAATTTATTAGTTATGACTGAACTTGAATTTATAATTTATCCAAGCTGTCTACGTACCCAAACGGGATCAAGTCGAACGTAGTTCGTTACAAGAACGAATTTTTATTTTATTTTATATCTTTTTTTGGGGGGGGAGGGCTTTCCATTTTCAGTGATGATGTATCGTGGGACTCCATATCGATAAATGATTTGGATACGGATGAAATCCGCAACATTTTCTTTCTTTACTTCTTTCAACGGTATGGCTTCAGTCTACTTAGAGAAGTAGTCGGTTCCAGCAAGGATATATGAATGTTCTGCTGAAGACTTTGGAGTTATGGGTCCAATCACATCAAGTCCCCATGCATCAAATGGCCATGAAACTACTGTCGGATGTATTGGTTCCGGAGGTTGATGGATGAAATTTGCATGAATTTGGCAAGCTTCACATTTATTTGCATAATCTATGGAGTCTAGTACCATAGTCGGCCAGTAGTATCCCATTCCCTTTATTCGAAAATGGAGCTTGGGTCCGGACTGATGAGCACCACATATTCCAGAGTGGGCTTTTTCCACGACACATTTTTCTTCATCATTATTTAAGCATCGAAGGAAGACTCCATCAAATGATCGTCGATAAAGCGTCCCTTTATAAAAGACAAAGCGGGATGCGCGTCTCTTAATTTCGGTTTTCCGCTGTGGATTGTCTGGTAGCTTTTGATGTTGAAGAAAATCGATTATCGGTTGTCTCCAATCTTCTTTTTCCTCATCTTTGATTACTTTAACGCTATTATTTTCTTCCATATCACTGGGTAGTAATGACGGAAGTACCCATCTTTGAACAATTGAAATTGAGTGAGAGAAATCTTCGTCTGTCCTGGTTAGAACAGCGGCCAAATTAGTTAAGGCATCGGCTTCCCTGTTTTCATTCCTAGGTATGAATTTGATTTTTAACGAATCAAATCTTTTCATAAGAGTCGATGCATATTGATGATATGGCTTCAAGTCTAAATTACGGACTTCGTATTCGGCTAGAAGTTGGTTGACTATTAATTTAGAATTTCCAAAGACTTCCAGCTGTTGGATGTCCATATCTAACGCTGTCTCCAAGCCAATGATAAGGGCTTGGTATTCCGTTACGTTGTTTGAACATTTCTCCGTTAAAGAAAAAGAGTACGGTATAACAAGATCATGTGGAGTAACAAAGATGACTCCCGCTCCAGCACCATAATTTCGGGCTGCCCCATCGAAGTACAGGCTTCATGATGGTATGATTTCAGTAAATAGAACTTCCTCATCTGGAAGGTCTTCCTGTAGTTCCCATTCCGCTGGGACTGGATGGTCGGCAAGAAAATCTGCCAAAGCTTGTCCTTTGATGGCTTTTTGTGGAATGAACTTGATGTCGAATTTGGACAATAACAGCGCCCATTTTCCAATCCTTCCAGAAAGAATCGGTCTAGACATTATGTACTTTAAAGGATCAACCTTTGAAACAAGATCGATCGTGTGTGATAGCATATAATGTCTTAATTTTTTAGCCGCGAAGATTAGCGCAAAACATATTTTTTCAATAGGTGAATATTTCATCTCGGCGCCTACCAGTGTCCGGCTCAAGTAGTAGAGTGCATTCTCCTTTCTTTCATCATTTTCTTGGACAAGAAGTGCTCCTAGAGAATATTTTTGTGCTGCAACATAAAGAGTTAGTGGCTTCCCTGGGACTGGAGCTATGAGTACTGGTAGATGAGATAAATATTATTTGATGCTTTGAAAAGCATTTCGACATGCATCATCCCATTCGAACAGTACATCTTTTTTTACCAATTTGTTGAATAGATGGCAACGTCCAACAAGGTTAGAGATAAATCTTCGAATGTATGCGAGTTTTCCTTGAAGACTCTTCAACTCATGTACATTTCTTGGTTCGGCATGCTGATTATGGCGTCAATTTTTGATTGATCTATTTCAATGCCTCTATGTCGAACAATGAAGCCAAGAAATTTTCCAGATGTAACTCCAATGCACACTTCAGCGGATTCATCTTTAATTGATGACGTCGAAATCTTTCGAAAACATCCCGTAAATCTTGTAGGTAATTGTCACGTTCCTTTGTTTTTACGACAAGATCATCTACATAGCATTCTACGTTCTTATGTAACATGTCATCAAAGATCTTTTGCATTACCCGTTGGTAGGTTGCCCCCTCGTTTTTTAATCCAAACGGCATAACTTTATAACAAAATATGCCTTTAGGGGTACGAAATGCTATAAGCTCCTCATCTTTCGGATTCATGCGTATTTGGTTGTATCCGGAAAATCCATCCATGAAAGATAAGACTTCATACCCGGTGGTTGCATCCACCGTCAACTCTATTATTGGAAATGGAAAGTCATCTTTTGGACATGCTTGATTTAGGTCACGAAAGTCAACACATATTCGTAATTGTCCATTTTTCTTTTTGATAGGAATAATATTCGCGATCCAAGTTGGGTACTTGACTTCACGTATGAATCCAGCCTCGATAAGTTTGTTAACTTCCACCTTGATTTGAGGAACGAGTTCTAGTCGAAATCTTCTTTGAAGTTGTTTGATCGGCCGAACTCCATGTCTAACTGCAAGGTGATGTACTGCAACCCTCGGATCTAACCCTGACATTTCTTTGTAAGACTACACAAATACGTCTTTGTATTCTTGAAGCAAATGGGCGTACTCTGATTCCTCTTTTTGACTGAGGAGAGCACTTACAAACACTGGTCTTGAGTCTTCTTCAGTCCCCAAGTTTATTTGTTTCAAGTCCTCCACAGTAGCTTGTCCCCCTTCTTCAAACGTAAGTGGGGCGGATTCAGGTTCATCTATTGTGGCAGAGTTTTCAGGCTCAGGTTTTGAGTTGAGAGCTTCTTCAAAAGCTATATGATTAAATGAGACCTCTTCTTCGCCTTCATCATTCTTTAGAGAAGGGTAAATCTTTTGACGTTATAGTCTTCTCTTTGATCATTGAGGCTTTGGACTTGGATCAGAAGTCTTAGTTCCAAGTCGAGAAAATGCAGATTGTCTTCGAGATGACTTTTGGGGAGCTTGTGCGTTAGAATCAATTTAAGTAGAAGGAGAAGGATCCTTACTTAACCTTTGGAAGACAGAAGCTTTGCCTTGTTTGTCAACCATTTGGGAGGGTTCTCCTTTTAACATTTTAAACACCGAAACTCTGACATTCTCACTTTCAATTCATTCGAATACTGAAGGTTTCGGCTGTTCAAGTTTCTTTCCTGCGACCTCGTAGATTTGAATCATGATTGGGTTCGAAGAAACCTTCTTGACCTTAATCTTTCTTGATGGATTTGGATCATATTCCAAACCATACCTAGGTTGTGACATGAGGGTCCCGTCAGAATGAGAAGGGATACGCCCACCCGAAAGGATAGCGTCGAGATCACCCAATATGTGAGGCTCCCCTTTCCCAAATCCGGCATTCTCAATCAGCTTTTTGACTTGGGGATTATAACACCCTTTAAAGGTCTATTTTAGCCCATCGGCTCCAGGCTTATTTTGTTTGGATGAACTAGAAATACTGAGTTTTGATATATCCGGAATAGACGTTGAAGCTCTCACTGTTGATTCGTGGTCTCCCGGGATTGCCATGAGTTGATGGGGCAGAAGCAATTTTGGAATGCTAGGTATTGGAAGAGTTAACTCTTTCCTCAATACTTCAACATCGGTCGATTCTATTTGAAGTGTTTTACCTTTAGAGAACCCTTCAGATGTAAGTCTTGATTTACCTTTGATGATTCGATGAGGTGAACAACGCTGGATGTATTATCATCATCTGCATCTCCTTTAACTTTGAATCCGGCCATGGTTAACCTCGCAGAATTACATTCTTCATCCTCCACATGAAATTTGGCATCAGCAAAATAAGATTCTTCTTCGAGGAATGGTTTAGACTCAGCTACCACACATTTAACTTCTCCATCTCGACTGTATTTGAAACATTGGTACCAAGTCGAAGGTACAACTCCAGTTTCATGTAACCAAACACGTCCCATGAGTAATTCATATGATGTTTTAGCATCAATGACGTGTAAGAAAGCTAAGGAAATTAACTCCTCTATTTGTAACTTCAAACGAATCATGTCGATGGCTCGTTGACCCTTTTAGTTGAATCTTGGATCATAATTTTGCTCTTGGATAGATCACCGACATTAATTCCAATTCTCTTCATCGTTTTGACTGGCATAATGTTGACAGCAGATCCACAACCGATCATTATACGATTTATCTTGCATTCTCGAATATGACCACTAACATAGATTGGTCTATTATGCAGACGAGAGCCCAGCTGCAAATCTTCATCATCAAATGTGATGGTGGCCATATATTCTTGTCGGGTTGTGGATCCAATATGTTCTAGGACTTTGCCTTCGTATTCTTCCGGATCTATCAACGCTGCGATTAGAGCCATTCGATCATCGAAAGGAAGCTTAAGAGACTCTGCTAAACTTGTATCGAAAGGAATATTATTGAGTCGCGAGATAGTTTTCTTCTGTTTTGAACTCTTTCTCAATTCCTTCCTTCTGTTTTGAACTCTTTCTCAATTCCTTCCTTGCTTCGTCTTTCTCCTCTACATTGACAACATTGGAGGTAAAACATTCATTGTTGAAGAAACCTTTAGGAAGGTAATCACCCAGGGTTGGCAGTCTAGGAGGAATGCGTGAAGCAGGTTCTACTCCTGTTGATTTAGTTGGCACTTTTGACTTGGTTTTAGACCTCCTCCTTTGGTTGTTTCTTGTTCTCAGTTTCTCGTCACAAATACTAGAACAGGAGAAATGTGGAGCCTTTCGATGACGTCCTTTTACAAGGGTCCATCCTTCCTGGCCCTCTTCTAGTGTTACCTTTTCATTAGGTTGAACTTCCATACCTGATGCCCCAAATTTTGGTCCTACAAGAGGCGTAGAAGGTGGTGTCTTACCTATTTTGTCTGATATTTGGTATTTCCCCTTCTTATTTATGAAGGTAGACCAGCCATCACCAACCTCGTCTTCGGACTCTGAATCAGAATCCCAAACATCTAAATCGTCTGTCATAATTTTGTAAAAGGTTGGACGATTGGGTGCACGTGGTCCCTCCATCCCCGGGTAGACGTAACTCATAGTGATTTGCCCGTCTACTTCAAACTTCACTGGGATGGCTCTTTCTGGAAGTTGTGGTCCAAACTCCTCAGCCGGAGATTTATTGGCGTCGCATATATGAGAAAATGTATGTTCCCATTTTGCAATGAGGGTTGGATCAAACTACCCAAACGAAACCATCGAGTAGTCAGTAGTTGGGCTTTCTCCCGTTTCAAGTTGGATCTTATTTTCATTGTCCAAGCGAACAATAAGATTTTTCATCACAAAACATTTTTCCACCGGGTGACTAATGATCCTGTGAAATCTACAATATTTAGGATGATCGACCTTACCAACTTTCTCAGGCCTCTTTGGGGCTAGTAGTTCGATTATCTTCTGTTCAAGAAGTTGATCCAAGATTCCAGGAACTTCAGAATCTGAAAATGGGTACTCCTTCTATTCAAGTTCTTTCAAAGTCACATGACCTCCGCCTTGGAAAAACCCTTTGGTGGGTCTGAACTCTGGTTTTGGTTTTGGTCTTGTGTTTGATTTCGACTCTTGGAAAGCTATCTTTACAGGGATAGTGGAAATTGCCATTACCTCTTTGGGCTAATATGTCTTGAAGTCCTTCTTTATTTCTTTCTTGGGATCTTTCTTGTCACGTAGATCACTTGGCAAGTAACTTCCATGCCTTGCAATTTGGAGCTCTAGGTCATGAACACGTGTCGCCAACTCTTCAAAGAAGTGAGGCATATTTGCTTGAAGATTGTAGAGTAATCCCCAATGTATGCCTTGTACGCACATGTCAATGGAAGAGGCTTCGCTTATCCGTTCTTTGCAATTGAGCACGAGATTTCTCCAGCGTTCAATGTACTCTACGACTGGCTCTTCCTTGCTCTGCTTTGTTCGAGCAAGTTCTAGAAGGCTGACAGTCCGCCTAGTGCTGTAGAAACGTGTTAGGAATTCTCTTTCAAGTTGATCCCAACTATCAATTGACCCAGCCTGTAAGTCGGTGTACCATTCGAACGCAGCCCCTTTGAGGGAGTGTACAAATTGTTTCACCATGGTGTCATTGTAAGTGCCTGCATTGTTGCATGTCTCAATAAAATGAGCAACATGTTGCTTTGGGTTGCCCTTTCCATCAAAACATTGGAATTTTGGAGATTGGTAACCGAGTGGCATCTTTATCTCATCGATTCGACGGCTATATGGCTTGGCATACACCAATGAAGATTGTATTGAACCACCATACTGGGCACGAATGGTGTCCACAATCATATGTTGAAATTGGTGGACGGATAGAGAACCAACAGAAAGTTGAGTAGTATCACGCAAAACGTTTTGAACAACTGTTCGATCATGTATATCTTGTTTCTGTTGGCGTTCTTGGACTTCCAGATCCTTACTTTTGGAAGATTCTGGATTTTCTTGATCTTCTTTCGCCAGATTTTACAGCTCTAGCTTGTACATGAGTGCTGCAACCTGTGCGTCTTTCTCTTCTAGTGACTTCGTTAGTTTTTCAATGGCTAAAGCCATTTGTTGGATTCGATCATCCGAGCTAGAGGTCGCCTCTGTGACCATCACTGGCTCAAGTGATTCTTCAGATGAACTATAGTCTCCCCACCTTTGCAGAGAAGTAGTATGAGGGGATCCAGACAATGATCTGCCACTGGAGACGGAGCCCGGACGAGAATTTTTTGCTGAACTCTTGATCTTTTCTGTTGAACGAGAAGTTGGCTTTGTGAAAGCAATTTTCATTCTGCCTTTGTTGGAGAACTACTTTAGTGGTGGAACCAGTTGAGTTCTCCCACTTTTTGTTTGAGCTCTGGTCGTACGGAACAGTTCAGCAAGTGTCTTTTCGAGATGAGTCATGGTTTGCTTTGCCTGTTCGTTTGCCATTGTTGATGTAGTGGTTGAAGGTTGAAAATTCTAAAATCAAAAGTTGAAAGGACAAGAAGGTCCCACTGGGCGTGCGAAGAAATTTGTACGACGGATTTCGCGTATTAAAATACAGAAAACGTCACAAATTGTATTTTAAGAAATACAAATGAATGAGAATCTTCTTGTAATTGCAAAACTGCAAAACCCTCTGATTAATGATCTAAATGTTTGAAGACGAGGAGCCACGTGGCTTGAATCCAAGACTTCGAGAATTGTTAAGAATTTGATTTGTCGAGAACTTGACTTGTTGACACTTGAATTTCAGAACTTGGATTTGGACTTCGAGACTTGGGCTTGATCTTGATTTAATTCGAAGAAGATTTTGATCTTCTTGGATTTGTTTGTTTTGAAGGAGATTTTGATCTTCTTCGTGTTTGCCGGACTTGGAGTTGAGATGATTTCTTCTCTTCCTTCGACTTTGGAATTTCTTCAGCATTTCGTGATTTTCTTCTTCACTTTTTGCCCTCCTTCAATGAACCTTTGACCCTATTTTTAGGAGAAATTCGTTGCCAATTTTGGTAATAACCCAATTAATTCAATTAAATTGATTATAATTGAATAATTATGGAATTAGGAAAAAAGTAGGGTGGGCCTTTAAAATCTTATGGGCTCATTAAGTTTTAGTTTAATTAAGTTGATCATTTAAATTGATCCAACCCATTATTTATTTATTTTATTATTATTATTATTATTATTTTTATGTCTACAGCACCGTTGCGGGGCAATCTTGTTTTAAAGAGAAAGTGTTATCACTTGCCTCGAATTTCGTTTTCCCTTCGTTTTCTACTTCATGCTTTCTTTCTTTATAAATTAATTACGCTCCTACGAATTAACTGTTTCTTTGTCTAAAGCGATAATTTACACATATCCTACTCACTTTTATAAGAGTCTCTTTGGAAGTTACTGTTCATTTATGTCACAGTCCTTTTCATACGATGTTCCTTAACTGGTTCTTCTACATTACACTTTTGGATTATTTAATTCCTATTGTATCAAGGGCAAAGTAAAACACGCTCTCCTCGCTCTCGAACATCAAAGGAAACCCTAACTCACTCCTAGATTTCAAAAGCTTCTCAGATCTCGAAACCGATGTATTGAGCGATAACCCCAATTAGAGGAGTGAAAATGAGGAAGGTGATGATGAAGAGCATGGAGGCAGCGAGGATTCGACCAACAATTCATCGAACGGTACGGAGATCTCATCCGCTGAGAATCCTTCGATTACGCAGAGGTTAGATGACATTTCGATTTGATTAGTTTTGTATTTTGATTAAGTTTAGACGTCACATTAATGTATTTGAAATTTAGTTAGACTTGCATGATTTTCAGTACAGAATCTAATTATATTTGATGCTTGTATTTTAGGAATAATTTAAGAATAAACAACGAGCGTACATAAATGCATTGTTAACTATCACATTGCATGTATATTGAGAATGCTAATTTTACTTTTCTCTTCGTTAGTTATATACGGTGATGAGTTGAGAGATCAGTTATCATATAGCTATTAATGGTAGTTCGATTAATACGGCCATCAAACATTCAAGCTCTCAAGCAAGTGCTAGTATGGCCATTTTCTAACCCTTTCACACCCTTTTACAACAGTAACAGTGGCCAAGACCTTCCTGGATTCGATTTTCAAACTCCATGGTTTACCCCAAAGCATTATCTCTGATAGAGATAAAGTATACACGAGCAGATTTTGGCAGGACTTGTTTAGGCTAGTGGGTACGCAACATCACCTTAGCACTGCCTATCATCCCCAATCAGATGGACAGACAAAAAGGCTCAACCAATGCTTTGAAATGTACCTCAGATGCAAGGCGTACCAGCAGCCTAAGCAATGGAGAAAATGGCTATCACTGGCTGAATGGTGATACAACACTACCTATCATTCTTCTAGAATGGTGATATAACACTACCTAGAATGACACCTTTTGGCATAAACTAGTACACTAGAGCTTTGAAATCATTTCCTTGAAAATTAGAAATTGAACAGGCATTTATGACCTTCACAAAGTTTTGGTGCCTAATGTTCCTCAATGTCTGGCATTCAGCCTAAAAGCTCTTAGTAACTCCACTCTGTCAGAGGCTTAATACTTTAACTGCAACTGTTGATTCATCTAAACCGAGAGTGCCTTTAAAAACTATCCCAAAAGAATCTGAACCTATCAAGTTTTCTGAGGAGAATCCACCAGTCGCTTTGAGGAAATCGTCATATGAAATCTCAGGGTAGAATTGCAAGGAAGGAGATGATAAATTAGGGCTTCTCTTCAATCATTTTCTCCAATGAAGTAAGAGCAAAATCAGTGACAGAGCTGCAACTTCAGCAACAGCGACTATTACCATTACTAACTTCAGTGAAATTCGATGCTTCCAGTGTGCGTTTTGAGCTCCTTGCACCTTATATTTTGGCAAATTCAACTGTAGGATCCCTCCACAGACCTTTGGATTCCGAGTAAAATCTATTTCACTTAGATTTGAAAACACTCATTTCACAGGCTACTCTCTCTCTAGATCGTTGAATGAAAGATTCAATTGAATTAAAGTGGAAACATTTGCCAAGTACCTTGGAATTTTACTTGACAGGTTATTGCCGGAGAGATCTAAATACATAAGTGATTGCAGATATTTTAGAGAATGAATCAAACCTTGTAGCAAATTATCTTGCATCCGCAATGTATATATGGACAAACATTTCGCAATGGTACTTGGAAACTCCCCGTAGAATTTGTTGTGCGATAAATTAATATCATTGAGTTTACTCAAATTCCCAAAGCCTGCAGGTAAGATACCTGTGGAGGAATTGCGAGATGCTTTGAATCCCACTAGGGATGAGATATCCATAATTGGGTCTGTGGTACCACTTAGATTGTTGTTTTTCAAATCTAGAAGAACAAGCACTTGCAATGCGGTATGATTCTGATGTCAAACAGAAGATGTTGTAGCTGACTAATGATACCAAAGAAGGATCGGATTTCACTTGTCAATTTGTTACCGTTAAAATAAGCTATTCCCACATTGGAAAGCATTCCTATGGAATCAGGAATCACACCAATTAAAAATACGCAGATAGGAGATATAGATTCTTAAGATTTGTGATCTCCTTGCATATGCTGCCCCTAATTCTATTCCTTTCGAAATAAAGTTGAGTCAATTGGGTCGACAGATTGCCAATTGAGTTGGGCAAAACACCTCCAAACTGGTTGCCCCAAAAATGCAGGAACTGTAAATTGCTGAAATTTGTCAGGGAATTGACAAAGTCCAAGTCGTCATTTCCTCCACTTCCCAGCTATTATAACCAACACTGAAAACCTGCAAGTTATGCGAACTTCCAAAACTAAGTGGCAATTTTCCAGTGAAATTGTTCTGGAGGACATCAATCTCTTGAAGAGCTGAGGTATTGGAAAGTGAATCCTGGATTTGTCCAGTGAAGAAATCGAATGATAAGTATAATATTTTGAGCTTTGGGAGGTCAAGACCTATAGTGGTTCGGATATTACCAATGATGCTATTATAAGACAGAGTCATCTTCTGGAATGATTTGAAATTGCTGAGATCGGAGGGGTGGTATTCACCAAAGGGATTGTTTTCTGATACTAAAAGTATTTCAAATTCACCAATTTGGATATTGTATTCGGAATGCCACCACTCAATATGTTGAATGAAAAATCGAACCATTGAAGAGATGTAAGATTTCCAATAGAAGCTGGTATAGTACGTGTAAGGTTGTTGCTTCTGAGATCGAGTTTCAAAAGCTTTTGGAGCGATCCTATTTCAGTTGGAATCTTTCCTATGACAGAGTTCTTTCCCAGGACAATACTCACTAGGTTTGAACATCGTGAAAATCTAGCTAGAACTTGTCCTTGCAGTAAATTATTGCTACTGCTCAAGATTTGAAGTCTTCTAAGGCTGCCAAGTTCTGGGGGAATGCCACCACGAAAGTAGTTAGAAAGGTCAAGTCGGTAAAGAAAGGAAAAGTTTCCAATGTGAAGGCCAATGGTTCCTCCCAATTTTTTCCCTTTGAGATCCGAACTCGTAATTCTATCATGTTTTTGCCCACACGTTACTCCAGCCCACTAGCAAAATGAGAAGAGCTATTCCAGGATGCCAATATTTTTTGAGGATCATCGGTTATTTGACATTGCAGGGCAACCATTGCAAGTTTATCTGTTTCATTTGTAGGTATGGAAGCTGCATTGATATATTGTAGAAACAACAGATTGAGGAGTACAAGAATGATGGCGGAAACAGTTGGCAAAAAGGGTCTGCAGAAAATCATCTTAAAAACCTCAATTTTATGTGATCTGTTGACCCCGAAAAGCATAATACAAACGTGAACAACAGATGCCGGACCCACTCACACCAACTTAAGCAAATTTCGGCGCGTTTTAACCGGAGGAATGGTGAGAGAAAGAGAACACATGAACTTGGGTGAAGCTTTACGGTGTAAGACAAGAGTGCTCCAATACCGACGGTAGTGACTAGAATGATTGCATTAACAAACAATCACCAACAAAATGTAAATAACTTGGGATTAAACTAACAAATATAGAACAAGCAAGAAGTTTTTTTGAGAGTATCTTTCTTGTATATCAATATTCAAATGACTATCAAAGATCCAAAATTCCCTTTCCATTTACAAAGACCAGTTATTTATAGTGTTTTTGGCCAAAGTGGTGTTCATTGGATAAGAACCACATGGTCTCATCTCCTAGATTGAAACCTTAAATCACTAAGTCTCTCATACAATAAATACATTGACAATAGGTCTGCCGCCCTATACATTTGGTTGACGCACCTGACATTCTTTATTACAAACATTATATCAATCATTCTTAAAAATTGTCTACAGATCTTGTAAGAGACAACTTTAGCTTCAAGGACTTCGGATGAACTAAGGGCTTCTATTGGAGGGAGGTTCGTATTGGTGGTCCTCTGTGCGAAGAGCTTCGGCTTCTTCATTGATTTCTCATGCAGCGCTTCAGCTTACAACTTCGGCCATTCAAGCAGTGCTTCGGCACATGAGCTTTAGCCTTTGTTTAACTTATTTGTATTACTTTGTTAACTTTCATTTCCACGTGGATTGCGACGGGGCACTTTGACTTGAGCCTCGGTGGCGAGGCGTAACAATAGTCGCTCAAGTCTATACATGATTATTTATGTAATGTATGGACTTCTATGAAAATTCTTTGTTAGGGGTGGTTTTTACACACCATAAATGGTCCCCCAAGTCTAAGTATAAATATTTATATTATAGTTAGAATTTGAAAGTAGGTGATCTACATGAATTACCTATCCATGTTGTCTGAAGTTGTATACTCGGTGACATCCGAATTTCTGGAATAAATTGGAAAGTTAAGACAAATTTGTCCAAAGCTGTCCTCTCCAAAGTTGCTTGTATTTTTGAAGCCTTACCTGAAATAGTTAATGGTGATGTGTCTCTGCTACTTGCTGAGATTGTGACTCATTAATTATAACGAATCAAGTTTTTTGAAACATTGGGAAGATGAGGCATCCTCAAGTATTGCACCCAAATGATTTACTATTTCATACGTTTTCAAGAAAAGACAACTGATGCGGCATATAATGCCGACAGACTTATCTGGATCGTAGAATACAAAGAGTCCGATGTACTAAATGGCTCATATTGAAATCTCAAATGAACGCTTAGATGACTCGGATCGACATATAACGGCTGGAACTAAGAGCTCCTACCTATAAAAGGCAACAGTTTTGGGGCAAAAAATCACTTTGTCATTTACGCAATCAGCATTCTTATTCTCCAAATCTTTCCAAGAGACGGTACATTATTGAAGGTCTCCTACAACTCTCCGAAATTCAGATGGATTAGCAAGTAATGCACCATCGGTGGAAGATAATTTAGAACCAGATACAGTTGAAAAATGCAAGGGCTTTGCACCAGTCATTTTGGTGCTCTCTAGTAGATCAATGATGTAAGTCACTTGTCTTAAATATAGTCCATCTGCATTTCTGATCGCTTGAACCCCAAGAATATAGCTTTGTTTGCCTAAGTCTTTAATCTGAAATTTAAATTTAAACTGTTCAATGAAGTCAAGAACTCCTTGTCTATCAGACCCTGTTACAATAGTGTCATCTACATACACCAGGACAAAGATTTTGAAGGTGTTAGTGCAGAATGCAAATAATGAATAATCAACCTTTGATTCTGTAAACCCAAAATCAACAGGCTACTGAGAAAGTCAACAAAACCAAGCTTTTAGAACATGTTTAAGACCGTGGAGTAACTTATGTAAGCGACATACATTATCTGAAAAATTTTCATCCACATACCGTCTTGGCTATTCCATATACACGTCTTCATCTAAAATCCCAGGGATGAAGGAATTGAAAACATCTAATTGATTAATATTCCAATTAAAAGAAACTGCCAAGGTCAATACTAATTGTATAGTGGTGGGCTTCACCATTGGAGAAAATGTTTCACAATAATCAATACCTGGGCATCGATCAAATCCCTTTGCTACAAGCCATACTTTATAGCATTCCATACTACCATATGGATTTCTTTTTATCTTGTACACCCATTTATTTCGAACAACACGTTTATTCACCGGTCTTGGACAGAAAGACCATGTTCGATTAGCCATCAATACGTCAAATTCACATCCTATTACAGCTCTCCATTCTGGTTTAGTCACTGCCATTGTAAAGCCAGATGGTTCGATTTCATAAACAACACTAGATAAGACAAGTAGAGGGTGGCGAGTACTCTAAAAAATCTTACAACCAGAGAAATCTTTTGGTTTCGAATTTCCTATTTTAGATCGTGTGATGATTTCTCGATGAGTGATAGTGGTTGTCTCCGGTAGTGTCTCTAAAGGGGGTGAATGTTCAGAATTAGAAAACTCTACAATTGGATCAATTTGGAAGGCAGGTGGTGTGGGAAATAAGGTTGTATGAAGAATAGACATAGGCATAAGGGACTGGACCATTGTGAGGCTTTCAACATTTGACGAGTTGGATTCAGTGTGTAAACATTCTTGAATTTCACCACAAGTAGAACTTTGCACATTAGAAGAACCAGGGAGGAAAATTCATAGTGAAGTCATACTTCACAATAGGACACTCTGGGAGTGGAAGAGAATTGACTTATGTCTAAGGCAGCAGGAAATAAGTGTTCATCAAATACCACATGTCTTGATACAAAAACTTGACCTTTGTCCAAATCTAAGCAGCGGTAGCCTTTTTGTTGACTTGGATATCCTATAAACACACATTGTTTACTCCTAAATGCCATTATTATTTTCATATGGCCTAAGAAAAGGATAACACGACCAACCAAGGACTCTAAGATTTCAATAAGTTGGCATAGTTTTGTAAAGAACAAAATATGGAGACAAATTTTTGAGAACTTTGGTAGGTAATCGGTTTATGAGATATACTGATGTTAAGAAGGCACCTCTCCTGTAACAATTTGGTAGGTGCGCATTTGCCAGAAGTATTAAACCCATTTCTTTTACATGGCGATGTTTTCTTTTTAGCAATGTCGTTCCATGGGGAAGTGTAAAGACACATTAGACGATGGAAAATCCCATGTTTTGCCAAAAATTCTTGAAACTCATTTGATAAATATTCACCTCCATTATCAGATTGTAGTTGTTGAATAGTGCAAGAAAATAAATTTTCAACAAGTTCCTTGTATTTTTGGAAAATAAGGAATGTATTAGATTTAAAACGCATGGAACATCCATGTGTCACGACTAAAATCATCAACAAATAAAACATAAAAAGGGCAGCCACCAATTGAGGTTACAGGAAATACCCAAATATCAGTGTAAATCAAGGCTAACGGTCTTGTAGATTGCCTAGTGGAGTCACTAAAGGATAAATGTAGATTGACAAGAACTACAAACACTTGGTTCCTTGTTGGTGTCTTTTATTTGTGAGTAACAAAGTAAATAATCTAAGTTGGACTTGGAAGGATGTCCTAGACGATTATGCCATTGCTCATTTGTCATCTTTGTCCCTAATTTGGTTATGAAACAATGGAATTTGTTGATAGAGCTCATGTTTCCAACCATTGGACAGAGACCATCCTCAACCAGTCTGTGAAGTAGCAGTCATCCGCTCTTGTTCTCCTTTACACAAAAATCACTGCCAATAAGAGCAAAATAACAATCATTATCAATGCAAAATCTATTAATTGGTAAAAGGTTGGTAGAAGCATTAGGACAATGTAAAATATTGTTAAGATTAAAGGAAGAATGTGTTGTGTTTAAGAAGGATGAACCAATGGTGTGAATGACCAAACCCGAGTCATTGCCAACTTGGACAGTGTCAGGACCATCATAGGGCTAGGAGTGTATCAGATTTGCAGTAATGCGAGCATTGGCACCACTGTCGGCATACCAGGTTTGATGTTCTTATGTGATGTGGCCTTCAACAGCCATTGCTGCCAACTCAAATGGTGGTATTAGGCCTTGGAAAGAAAAGTGATAGCGTTGATAGTAGTCCAAAGTAGTGTGACCTCGCTTATCACGAATTTGACAGACTGGTATTTCACTATTCAGTTGAGGTTGATGATATGATGTATGTGAATGTGCACGAGGGTGACTGGAAGAAGCCCACTGCTAGTATTTCTGAGAACTTCCTTGAGGTTTAGATTTCTTCTGATATTGAGGTCCTGCAATTCTTGCTGCAAATGCAAAATTGCTTGGCTGGACATGAATTGGACTTTCAACAAGAGTTTTAAAGCTTAGAAGTTCTGAATGGAAGTTATCAATTGTAAGATCTTTGTCCCTGCAAGCAAAATTATAAGAAAGGGAGTAAACAAGGCTCATAGGCCACCAATCAAAAAGCAGAAGTATTGATCAGCAAAGTGCTTTGCCACCCCAAAAAATTTTGCTCAGGATTTATTGCCTTCTGAAGAGTGCAATACGGGATCGTGGCGTGGAGCAGAAGTATGTTTGAAGAGAGTCCCAAACCTATTTGGAAGTCATCAAACTACAAATATTAGATACTAGTTTCTCATAAATTGAGGCTAGCAACCAGCTTCAAACATAGTTGTCTTTCTTGAACCACATTGCATACGTTATATTTGGAGATCCATCGGCTGAAGTTTTGGATAGACTTATCTCTGAGCCATCGATTATGCTAATCCAATCGTGACGGAGGAGAAAAACTTGAAACTGAATACTCCATGTCAAGTAGTTCTGTCCTTTATGTTTATGAATGATAGTATGGGAATTAGATTAGATAGTGTGGGTAGGAGAAGGGATGGCAGAACCGGATATAGTGGAGTTGAGAGAAGCCATATCTGATCATATATATGTTGTTGAATACGTGGTGGCTATTACCAGAATCAGGCGTGTGCCTATACTCAATCTGATACCATGTAATTAAGTAAAAGCATAGAAATATGACACTAAACTTTTGAATGAATGGCTTACCTCCATTTGTTGGTATTGATATCTATTTATAGGACTTTACAAGTAACCGAATTAAGTAAATAAAGGAGTATAACAAGAGATAAAAAAACATTAACTAAAGATTACAATCTTATCTCAGATTTTGAACTAATTCAACTGAATAAGAGTACTCTGAAGAATCTGGAGAATATGTTATTGACCACTGATTTGTTCTTCTTTCCAGCCATCACTCTAACACCCAGGTAGCCTGATTGATTAGTTCTATTGCTGCCTACTAGAGCATGAATTAGATCTCTATGATCTCATTTGATTCACTTCTTATTTCTTGTTCTTCCCCTTCCTCCGGTAGTTCATCATCTTCCCATTTTTCCTCTTCATCCACCAATATGAGGTTCAACATTCTATTCTTACACGCATGATCATGCGTGTATTTCTCATCACATTTGTAACAAAGTCCTAGCTCTCTCTGTTTTCGAAAATCTAAGGGGGTGACGGCTTTGAATTTCATGTTATTGTTTGGGTTCTCTGGTATGACTCTGTATGAGGGTTGGTTTTGTGGTTAATCTCAGTTGGTTTGGCATTTGAGTAGGTCCATTTGTTTTGGGTATAAGGTTTATATAGTTTGGATCCGTTGTTTAGGGCAGTAATATTAGTCTCCTGTAATAGAGCTACCTCAAAAGCTTTGGCTAAGGTTGTGGGTTTGATGATCTTCACCATGGACTTGATCTCCTCTTTTATTAAAGATAGAGATATAGTAAGTTTCAGGTAGGTAAGGGAGTGAGCATCACCTGAGACTTTAATTCCTCAAATTGTTTATGATATTCAGCAATAAATTCCTTCTAACTTAATTTGCTGAATACCTCAATCACTTCTTCAGGTGTAGTTTATGCGAACCTTCTACATATCTCAATGGAAAAAAAATTCACAATCTGCCTCTGGATAACTGGTGATAAATCAAGGAACCATAAATCTGCTTTGCTCTTCATATACATCTCAGCAACTCCTATTTTCATTTCCTCTGGTACTTGGTAAATTTGGAACTATTTTTTGCTTTCCTCAGCCATTCTCTAGGCACCTCCCCGTTGTAATAAGGAAAATCAATCTTGGGGATTTTTGTATTCATCTTATACTCCATCCTAACATACCCTTGTGTGGATGACTTTCCTATCCCAGTGTTTAATACTCCTCCACCAGTTAGAACTGAAGTTCTGTGACCTTCTATCTGTATCTCTTTGTCACCCCCTTGAGTGGAAGAATTCCCTGATCCAGACTGCAGTGCTCCTTCACTGAATTTAGCTATCATACCTACTGCGTTCTCGTACTTATTAATCATCTCAATCATCAAGTTTCTAGCTTATCTTGGTCTGTACTTTCTTAAACCACACTCAAATCCCCTAATTCTTTTTCAATCCTTTTGCTTGTTCTTCCTAACTTTTGCTACGAGTTTCCATCTTCCCAAATTCACGTAGCTACTCTGATAACAGTTGTGATGATTGAATCCCAAAATGAACCCAATTCACGCAATTAACAGCAATTTATCACAGAAATGAAACTGAAAGCTAATGCCCAATGCGTTTAATTATATAGTCCTGCTACACGTATAAGGTTTATGACAGTTAGTTTGACACGATGACGTGGAAATTAAAAATGTTTATTCTATTATATTCTATTAACAAAGAGACCCAAACTGTCATTCACCCATTTGCCCAAGAGTACTCCCAAATTGAAACCCTAATATTGCGTCTCCATCAATTCCCCCGACCGGAGTTCACTTTTCAGGCGGCATAGGAACAACCACCGAACTGGCGCCACCTTCCTTACCGATGAAGACCTTCGAAACTTTTAGAATATTTGTCAGGCACCTTGGTCGACGATCCAACTCCTTCATCCCTCTATTCCATTGACGACCACCAAGAACTCATTGTGCCGGGTAAGTACATCGAAGGCAGCATTTTTGTAGTGGTGAATGTAGGGATTTTTATTTTTTTATATTTTTTGTTCATTAATCAAGCTTTCTTCAATTAATTAATCGTCGATTTTTCATCTCTTTGACTGTTTTATTCTTTATTGTTGGGCGATAGTGAATTTATTGAAGTAAAATATTAGAATGTGTAGGGCGGTTTTGTATGTGGAATCCACCATTAATATATGCATTTTTACAAATTGTTATAGGCGACCACTCCTGCATTTTTTTAATTTGATACACTTTTCTCAATTTTTATTTTAATATTTTTTTTGTTCATTGTATGTGATTTGGTATACTTTTCTCAACCGTTGAGAATTGGACAGAGTCCAATGTGCCGTGAATTTTGTAATTTTATTAGCTTGGCTATGCTTTATGTAATTCAAAGGAAAAAACAAGAAACGGAATTGGAAATTTGCTAGCGTTTTGTTAATTTCTTATGGCATTAGCCATGTTGAAATTGAATCTTGTGATGATCCATAGGAGTGCAGTTTTTTTCTTTGCCCAGAAAGAATAAGAGCAAACTATTACTAATTTTAGTCAAGAGCATTTTACTGATTTTAGTGGTGTTGATGGTGTACATAAAGTTGGGAATGATGCTTATTGTACCAGTGGTGCAATGTACTATTAAACGTGTTGTTCATATGAATGATATTTACCTGTTCGTCGTAATAGCATGCTCCATGTTTTTCCTTTTTTAGGTGCTATGCGAGGAAAGAACAGGGGTGTTTGTCACAGCTGTAGGATACCTGGACACTTTCTGTCGGATTGTCCAATTAAGAAACAATGCCCAAATTGTGGCAAGGGCGTCGAGAAGTGTATGGAAGTCGAGAAAAACACTAAAAACATTGGGCAATTGTTCTTTTGTTGTACTATGGACTGTGGTCATTTCAAGTAGGAAAAGAAGATGAGTCAACTAGCGATTTGCCTAGTGTTTGTACGGGTATGTGTAAGGATAAAAATTCTTGTCAAAATCTGTCATGTATATTCAATACATTTGCTCAAATAACTGAGAAAAAGGATGTGGAGATATCCGTCAACATCACTATGTGAAAGGGATAATGAGAGCCGGATGAAAATGAGAAACTGAAGGGAAAAGTTGAGTGAAATATTTGGAACAATGTGACGACATCTTCACTATCGTTGAGTTATGACAGACAACTTTTTTGTAATCGACTCGTTAGTTATCTTATATTTGATATGAAATTTCCAAACATTTTGATGCCCATTGTTTGTTAGCATACAATGTTGGAAGTGTTATGTGAACTTGTAAGTATTTGTTATGTTATAATATCCCATGTATGTTTTACGTGCTACTGTTAGCGTTCATGCCTAATGAAATCTCACATGGCTTGATACAATCGGAAGACGTGAAAATAATGTGAAACAAATGTGCTTCAGCATGGCTAAGCGTAATTCATACATCAAACCTAGAGTCAAATTTACATAAACAGTTTTCATGTTTTACATTTCAAAATTTTATTTTCTATCTTCGAGCTCTGAGAATGGGCCGTCACTTCGTACATGCAAAGCTCGTTCAACTCTTTGGCTGCAAGGATAAAAAAATAAAACAATAATTAAAAAGAAGGTAACGGTATTGTAACTTATATAACATGCAAAGAATGAATAAATGTGGCAGGTACAAGACACCTGTGTCTTGTTGACTTCCATGTTCGTTCCATCGGGGTAAGCGAATTGTAGATAGTAACAAGGCATTGTATAACCTATCATAGACACTACAACTTCAATAAATGTGCATGAAATAAACTTGTGCTAATTGTATGTATTACACGTAATTTTTACCTTGCATATTGAGTTGCATATTCACTGTCGTCGGAGGAAAGATATTTGAAGATGTAAGGTGTTGTGTAACGACATGATTGTCTGCATCACCCTACATGAAATGGAAATCAGTTTTATAAAATACATAGACAACGAAATAATAAAGAACATCTAGAATCATTTTGTAATGACATGATTATACGTACCATTTTGATTTGTGAATAGGATAACGGTGTGGGGATTGACAATTGTGTTTGATGAGAAATCTGAACGACGAGTGCATCGTGGCCAAGATTGCTTTTCCTCGGTCTGGGTCTCTTTACTTTGCTTGACGTCGATGTTTCCAACATGGAAAAAATAATATATCATGAATCATACTCGAATAAGTGACATCATATCGAAATAAATGTAAATGTACCTTCGATTTTCTAACTCTGGACTCTAATGGGCTTTTATTACGAAATTTCTTAGGCGCGCCCTTTCTTTTCGAAGTTTTTGGATCCTGTATACTAAACTGTCTGTGTCAAGTGATGCTCTAGACTGCGACCCTAAGTAAATGGTAGGCATTGGCAGTAGATTACTTCCAGAACTGCAACTTGGACTCATAAACTCCTTAGATTGCACTCCAATCCAATCTATGACGTGACGTGTCCACTCTTCATCATTTGCAGCAATGTCTGCCAAGGTAGCAAACGCTTCACACATTCTATCGTATCTCAACTGTCCAGGAGTACGAACCAGTCTATCGTAGCTGATTGCAACCCTCACGTGGGCTCTAGGAACATCTCTCCCCCATCCCCTCAGTATGTACCTTTCAAGCAGTGTCGTGACACCATTACCCATCAACACTGATATGGTGTGTCTGCACAGTATTCTCTGGAACTCAAATAAGTGACAACTACAAATAACATCACAATCGTCTCTGCAAAACTGAACAGAAAACTTTTTCTGATTCACTTGTTCATCGAAAATGATATCCTCTAGTACCTCGTACGCAGTCCCAGAACTGAGTTCTGATATAGAAATGACGTCGCAATAAACCTTTCCAGTTATCTCATCCTGGAATTCCCTGAACTTGGAAATGGTATAAAAGGACTGAAATTCCTTCTCCATTTCGTACTTTTTTACACACGGCACCATCTGTAAGTATGACTTGAAATCTGCTTGGAACTTTTTCTCAACCTTACTTCGTAACGCTCGTTCATACTGTTCAATAAACTGCTTCAATGACGTCGTCGAATGTACATAACCATCAAAAAATGCATTCATACTTTCGCTGCGTTGAGTTGTTGACATACCTGCCCAAAAACTTGTTTTCAAATAGCAAGGCACCCAACGACCTCTATTCTCATACAACCCTGACAACCAATCGTTATCATGTAAGTTGTACATATCATCTGTCTCCACCTATCTTCAAATTTACAAACAAACTGGCAGTCATATCTAACCTATGTATCGACGAAAAGATAGATCCCTTATCGAAGTGGTATCCAAACCTTTCTGACAACTTCTTCAGTATGTACCATAAACATCACCTATGCTTTGTGTTTGGAAACACAATCTGAATCGCATTCTGTATTGCCTTATAAATATGTATTTGTTATAATTCCGTTCGGAGATCGACCTGCATGCACTGTAGCCATGTCTTGAACAGCCATATAAATGTGTATGTGTCCTCATTCGATAGCAAACCACATCCAATTAGTGTTGATTGACTATGATGATTCACTCCAACAAACGGGGCAAAATGCATGTCATATTTGTTCGCAAGGTATGTGGTATAAAATGTCGCAACATCTCCAAATTCTTTTTATGCTTGCCTACGTCTATTATCTACCCTAAAAACATTCTCAATTGCAACTCTTCGTCCAAATCCATAGAAAAGAAAAAATCCGCACACCGTGCTTGCATTTCTGAAAAGTAGCCTTGTATTGCTGCGGCATCCCTTTCACCAAGTCTTAATCGCCTCACATTTTCAACATAGTTTCTACAATATTTTTCCACACAAGTCATGTTTTCGTATCCACCTACTTCAACAACTGTGGAGTTGAAACTCTTGTGCAAAGGAATTCAGACCACATCATCGACTTCAAGCTTGCATTTCACTTGTGCACTCAGTTCTCGGTTGCATCGATACATCTTAGACTTTGAAGGACTTGTTTTGTGATTGTGATCCAAATGGATAGTGCAAATTTTCCAAGTCCATAAACATCTGAAGATGTAGTAAGCCTTGTGTTACAACGTGTCTGAATGGTTGGTTGTGGCTTCAAGAAAGTGGTTGTAGTGCTGTTTCATCGGCCCTCGCAGCTACATGTTAATGTTATGTAATTCACTACTCCGTCCTCCCCCTTCTTAGAATTCCTTTTCCTTACCAGGAAACCGATTTCATACGCATGTCTTTTGTAAAACTCAAATAGTTCGTTTTTATCATTGAACTTCATACCCGGCTCGGGCATGATTGCACCATTTTCTCGTATGATATCTTCTTCCAATACAATCACATTGTCCTGTACATTTTCATTATTGGATTCTACTATTACTTCCTCATCCAAGGCATCATCATCCAAGGCAATAACTATCTCTTTTCCTGCAACAACATAATTTGCTAACATTCAGCGAAGCAATAACATTTCATATTCCATCCTAATTCAACATGTAGCTTTAGAATCATAAGGCAAAGCAAAATAGCAACCTTTCACATTACAGGCCCTAAAATTTGAACATGTAGCTTCAAATTCATAACACAAATTTAGCAAAATATCAACATTTCACATTACAGGCCTTAAAAATTCAATATGTAGCTACAGAATTATAAAGTGAAAAACTAAAAAAAAAAAAAAAATTCTGATTTGCACTCACACAAAAGTTAATCACCCAGAAATAGTTATGGAGAAATTTAAAAAAAAAATGGCCGATTTTACCTTTCTCCATCATCCGTTCACCCTCTGCCCCAATTGCAGTAGATTTTCTCTTCAATAAATCTCAAGGGCCGTCTCTTTTGAGGATACAATGCGTGCCTTTTTTTGGGGATCAAGGGCCGGTAGATATTTAGGGGTAAATAGCCTTTCTTTTTCGGAGGAAAAATGGGTAAAGCACAGGTCGAATTCGATGGAAACACTTTCTTTTTTGGGGATTTTCTGTAAGATTTTTTGTAGCAAAAAAGAGAGAAACGGAGATGAAAAATTGGTGATTAATTAATCGTCGATTTTATAGCAAACGGAGATGGGTAAAGCTATGGCTGACGTCGACGGTCGAAATCGATGAAGAGATTTTGCACTTTGCAAGCTACACGGTTAATGTGGCTTATTTCCTTCGTAAGTCTCTAAACCAATGACGTGGAAAAAATGGACCAGGTGAATGTCGTGGTCAATGGGCCGGGTTAATGTGGCTTATTTTTTCTTTCCATTTCCCGCCGCTACAGTACCAAATTTTTGAATTAATGTCAAGAGTAGTGTCATCCAAAACTGTACAAACAGCATTTTCCTTAATTGTACTATATTGAAGAGTTACAATGTGAGATGATAGAAAAGAAAGGAGAGAGATGAGAAGAAAGAAAACTTAGGAAAATGATTGAAATCACATCAAATGTACACACACATACTTTCCCTCCATCAAGTTATAACAAATAGAGAGAAACGTGGTCTAGAAGTGATAAGACGCACTTCTAATTACAAATACTAGGACTGCCAAAACGACACCGTCTTCATTAGCCTTCACATATCAGTTGCAACTATTATTTCATTCTTCCTTCCTTCCTTCTTCTACTGCTCCTTTGCTTCTTTTGGCTCCACTTCCATGGATTCTAATCTCCCTCCTAACAAGATGGAGGTGGCAAATGCAGCTTTCGAACCTGCCCTCCGCATATTTGATAAAATGTTCAATCGAAAAATAATGGAATGTGAGTTGCTATAGAGAAGGGAAATGCAGCTTTTGAACCTGCCCTATTGAGGTTCTTTTTATTTTGTATATATATTCATCTCTTCTTCCTGATTTAATCAATTAGAATATAACAGAATTTCCCGCCAACTCTTCTCCTCTCTGTTTTAGAATTCTCTCTTCTCAACTCTACATGGTATCAGAGCTTTGAAGTTTCTCTGCATTGGCATCGATCGAATCATCTGTTGAAGATTTGGTTGGCAATGATGTCAATTCCATTGCCAGTCGATTGATTATAGATCCGAATAGTCCTTATTATCTCCATTATGGTGATAATACGGGGATGCAGCTGATCTTTGTTGTGCTTACGGAAGACAATTATGTAACGTGTAGTCGCGCGGCTGTTATGGCACTCAGTGTTTAGAATAAAGAAGGATTTATTGATGAATCGATTACTAAATGACGTTCTGATGATATGCTCTATAGCGCATGGAGAAGATGTAATCATGTGGTGTCTTCATGGATTATCGATTCTATTCCAAAGTATCTCTATCCAAACGTAATGCATAAAGATTCAGCCAGAGAGATATAGATTGAGCTTAAGGATCGTTATAGCCAAGGCAATGGTCCTCACATTTATGAATTGAAGAAGCATATTGCTTCCATTTCGTAAGAGAATAGCACAATCAATTCTTATTTCAATCGGTTCAAAGGACTTTGGGAAGAGTTGGACAATTATAGACCAAATATCAGTAGTATTGATTATAAGCAGGACGATCACGTTATACAATTTCTCATGGGGTTAGATGAGCATTTTTTCGGTGTCAAAAGTCAGATTTTGTTGATAGATCATTTACCCTCACTCAATAAAGTTTTTGCACTCATTTTACAAGATGAGAGGCAGAAAGAAGTTACTTCTAAGATACAACAAAGTTTTAAGGCAGCTTCTTTTGCAAGTAAAATTGTGCACGGTTCTATTGGAAATCAAAGGAACACACAATTTAATTAGTTTTAGAGAAATGAGAGACCTATATGCAGTTATTGTGGAATGCTTTGACACCTTAAAGGGAGGTTATCTCCCAAGGCATCGACTTGCTAAAGTAAAAGCACATGTTGCAAATGTTGTAGGACAAGCTTTTTATGGTAATCAATCTGGTGTTGTGGACTTTCTTTCCAACCTCACTATCACTCCAAATCAATGCAAACAAGTTCTAGCTATGCTAGTACCACAGTTGAAAGGACATATCTCCACTTATCCTCAAACATAACCTCAATCACAACCTCAAGATGCACAATCCACTGCATGTCCATTGCCTGATGCTTTTGCTTTCTTAGGTAATCACATTTGTCCTAGTATTTATAAAGATGCAGCTAGATGGATTATAGACACAGGAGCTTCAGAACATATGGTATGCACTGTTATGCATTTAACTACTATGTCTGATGATGTCAAAGCATTGTGAGATTACCAAATGGTGATACTACTGAAGCCACACATATTTGGACAATAAAGTTGTCTAGTACTTTGATTTTTAACAAAATGTTTAGTGATGCCTTGTTTCACATTCAATCTAATTTCTACTAGCAGATTGAGACTTAAGCATAATTGTTTTATGATATTCTTACATCAGTATTGTTTTGTCGAGGATCTTTTAACATGGAGGATGATTGGGGTAGGCAAATTTGAAGATTGACTGTATTCATTCCAGCATTCTGTTCAACAACTTCATTACAAAACTCCATACAAATATCATCAATCCAATCCTCAGACTATTCCTCATCACATAAATTCTTCTATTTCTCCACATCCTAATTGCACTTTTGATTTCAGTTTACAATGTAATAAGACAGAATATGTTACTTGTAATTCTACAAACAAACTGGATATTAGCACTAATATTGATCTTTGACATTGTCGCATAGAAAATCCCTATTTCTAAGCTGTCTATTTTGCACAATCTCATTCCTGACATTCGATAAACAGCTGCACTGCGCCGTTTGTCCTATGGCCAAACATCGTAGATTATATTTTCCAATTAGTGAAACAAAAGCCTCCAAGATGTTTGACATCATCCACTGTGATATCTGGGGATCGTATTCTCTTCCTTCATTAGATGGTTCTAGGTATTTTTTAACTATAGTAGATGATCATTCTCGAATGACTTGGACATATCTCATGCGAGAAAAATCTCAAACCAGATCTATCATTCAAAACTTTTATTATATGATCCAAACACTTTTTTAATGCACTTTGAAGATCGTCGGGTCTGATAATGGCTCTGAGTTTCACATGAATGAGTTCTACCATTCTAAGTGCATCATACATCAACTTAGTTGTGTAGAAACTCTCCAGAAAAACGGTGTGGTGGAAAGAAAACATTAGCACCCCCTAAATATTGCAAGGGCTGTTGAATTCCAAGCTAATTTACCTCACAAATTTTAGGGGGAATGCATTATCACTGCCACACACCTTATTAATAGAACAGCTACTCATGGGCTTGAAAATAAGACTTCATACAAAATACTTTATCAGGCATCATATACACATCTCAAAGTTTTTTGGTGTCTTTGTTATGCTTCCACCCTTAGAAGACATCGTACCAAGTTTGATCACAGTGATGTACCTTGCATTTTCATTGGGTACTCCTATAGCATGAAAGCATATAAGCTATATAATATTCATACTACCACTATTTTTACTTCTAAGGCCTATATCCTTTCATGAAAATATTTTTCCATTTCATCATCCCAAGTTTTTTACTTCTTTGTTAAAGTCTGATATTTGTCCATCACATGATTCAACCTTATTTCCAGCTCAATTGCATGATTTATCACTTGACATTCCAGTCCCAAATTCTAATTCTATCTCTACCCCTGCAAATGTTTCTTCCCCTTTGATTCCATCTTTCCATCCACCTGCCTTATCTGAGACACATTCTCATGAATCCACTCCACCTACAGTACCTTCTTTACCTCCTGTCATACCAATTCTTCAATCTAGCAGACCTAAAAAAGCTCTTACCTATCTTCAAGATTATCATTGCAGTTTAGTCTCTCACGTACCTGTTCTCCAACTAGAATCCATGGCAAAAGGTTCAATAGCTGGCAAACAATATTCTATTTCAGTATATCTGGATTATAGCAGGTTGACTCCTGCACAAAGAAAATACTCACTGGCTTTATCCACCATTTATGAACCTCGGTCATATGATGAGGCTTCTAAACATCCGAATTGGTGGAAAACAATGGATCCAGAGTATGAAGCCTTGGTTTCCAACAATACTTGGACAGTTTGTTAGCTTCCTGCACATAAGAAACATGTGGCTTGCAAATGGATTTTTAAAGTAAAGCTTCATTCTGATGGGATTGAGGAACGAAAGAAGGCACGACTTATTGCTAAATGGTTCACACAATAGGCTGGACTTGTTTATGAAGAAACTTTCTCTCGTATTGCTAAGTTGGTTACTGTTAAGACTATTTTGGCTGTTACTACTCATAAGTGTTGGCATCTCCATCAACTAGATATCAACAATGCATTCTTCCATGGTGAACTAGGTGAAGAGGTGTATATGTTGATGCCTGAGGGTTACATCAATAGGGGAAGAATGGAGACCAACTTGTTTGCAAATTAAACAAGTCCATTTATGTACTTAAACAAGCGTCAAGATAATGGAACGCTAAGCTGACTTCATACATACTTTCACAAGGCTTCATACAATCGAAATCAAATTACTCTCTATTCAGCAAACAAGAAGATGATTATTTCACTTTCCTGCTAATTTATGTTGATGACATTATCATAGGAGACAATGATCTATCATATATTAAGCAATTTAAAAGGGAATTAAACGAGGAGTTCAGACTAAAAGATTTGGGAATTCCGAAATACTTTTTGGGACTTGAGGTGGCGAAAACTTCAAATGGGATTTCTATGTCAGATGAAATATACACGGGAAGTTCTGGCTAATGCATGTTATCTTAATGTTAAGACTGAAAATTGTCCTTTACTGCACAACTTAAAATCAGTAAGGATGAAGGAGGCACAGTTTAGGATGTCGGTGCATACCGAAGGTTGGTAGGAAGGATCTTATATTTAACCATAACCATGCCTGATCTGTCCTATGTGGTGCAAGTTCTGCCAATTTCTTCAGTCACCAAGGCAACCTCATCTAGAAGCTACTTATCATGTATCGAGGTATCTGAAAGGCACACCAATACAAGGCTTATTCTTTGAGAGCAAATTATATTTAATTCTCAAAGGTTTCTACAATGCTGATTGGGCAGCTTGTTCAGACACCAGGAGATTAGTTACTTGTTATTGCGTTTTCCCGGTAATTCATTGGTGTCTTGGAAATCAAAGAAACAACATACAGTTTCTAGATCTTCAGCTGAAGTAGAGTATCAATCCATGGCTGCTCGTGTTTGTGAATTTAGTTGGCTAAGGAATATACTTAGTGATTTAAGTCTCACACACAACCACACAACTTTATGAATCTTTGAAAGCCAATCAGCCATTCATATTGCTAGCAATCCGATGTTCAATGAAAGAACAAAACACATGGATATTGATTGTTACCTTGTAAGAGATAAAGTTCAAGTTGGAGAAGTGAAAATGTTACATATGACCTCACAAGAACAATTGACAGATTTGTTAACTAAACCTTTAAGGGGTGTTAGATTTAAATCTTTGTTAACCAAGATAGGAGTATTAAACATATATATATCTCATCTTGAGGGGGGGTTTTGAGGCACATATACATACGGTTATTTATGAGTTTTTTATTTATGACTTTTTCTTCTTTTCATTGTGTATATATATTCATTTCTTCTTCCTGATTTAATCAATTGGAAGATAACAGAATTTCTTGCCAACTCTTCTCTCTTTTCTAGAACTCTCTCTTCTCAACTCTACATGCCCTCCACATGTTTGATAAAAATGTTCAATCAGCAAATGGAATGTGAGTTTTTATAGAGAAGAGAAGGGAAATGCAGCTTTCGAACCTGCGCATCACATATCTGATCAAATGTTCTAATAGTAAGAGAAGGTATTGGTAGTTACAAGGCATAGAAATGACTAAGATTTTGAACATCACAAAGCAACAGCTTTTCCAGTCTCCATTCGCAACACTTCTTCCAAATACAATTTTGTTCAGTACAAATTACTGTTATTACCCTTTGTTTTGCCCTTTTACCATTATCAACTCTCAATTTAATTTCTCAATCTTGCAATTTTTTTAAAGCATTTCTGTTTTAAGATTTTATTTTATTTTTTTTGTGAAGAATCTGAAGGGGAAAAAAATTTAAAAATTCATCCCTGCCATCCACCTACCCATGTTGCCTCCCTTCCTCTCTCTAGCACCAATGCACCACATTCCTTTTTCTCTTGCCCACATCCACCTGAAATACTGACGGCTAAAATTCCAGTTATAAAAGTAATGTTTAATTATTAGCAAACTGGTTCTCAAATTATATTTTTAACATTTAATTCAGTGACCTGTCATTTTTTGTATCACTGTTATTCTGAGCTTGATAGAATTCGTTCATAGTAGTATCAAATATGTACGTGAGTCCTACATCTCATTCTCGAGGGGCAAAATGTCATTAATCTGCAATGTTAAAATGAGAGGTTAAACTTCCAACCATAAGCACCACCACCCCCCATTTACCAACCGTACCCCCTCCTCGATGTCTAAAGCATGTTATACTTTTCTTCCTCCCAGAGAGTCCACTAGAAATTTGTCGATGATGTTTTTTCCGGTACCACTGTGTTCGGGGGATGAAGAGATTGTGACATCAGCATATGAGGGGGAATTGGGCAATGGATGGTGGTGTCAGTACTAGATGGTGTTCGTTGGAGAGGGTGCTCATCCCTATCTGGTCATTTGATTTTGATAGTGACTTCGTTTTTGGCTACAAAATGATATTTTCCCATTTTGAATTTTGAAGTTATGATTTTACATTTTTACTAAACTGGATGTTCTGTCCTTGTCATGTCATGTATATCAACATTAACTTGAGACGAGTCTTTGTTTTATAAATTTTTGAGTAACATTTGTTGTGGGTCTTGCACAGATACTTAGATCTCATACACTAATCATAGATATTAGAAAGGATATTGGGGCTAACTCAACCTAACAAAATCGGCTTGTTAGGGGAGGATTGTCATCGCCTTATTAAGTGGATCGTGTTCATATCACTAGCCAATGTGGGATTCTAATGCGCCCCCTCACGCTCAGAGTGGACCATGCCAAACAATTGTGAACAAATCGATATTGGGTGCACCCAACATTGCAAAATTGGGCTTGCTCTGATACCATATTAGAAAGGATATTGCGCCTAACTCAACCTAACAAAATCGGCTTGTTAGGGAAGGATTGCCCTCACCTTATTAAGTG
The DNA here is from genome assembly GCA_035079005.1 of Fraxinus americana. Taxonomy (NCBI): domain Eukaryota; kingdom Viridiplantae; phylum Streptophyta; class Magnoliopsida; order Lamiales; family Oleaceae; genus Fraxinus; species Fraxinus americana. Next base: position 9,369,654 of record CM068715.1, read on the forward strand.
GATCGTGTAAATATCATCAGCCAATGTGGAATTGTAACAATAGATGTTATGACTACTGTTTGGAGTAGAACATTAGCACTTGAAGAATTTCTAGTTACTTTAGAGATTAGATTGAATCAAGGTTCAACATGGTTAGGTAATAATTAAAAGTTGAGTCTTAATTTGCTTAACCACATGATTAGACTTGCTATAATAAAAATCCTTTTTTTAAGTAAATATGAACTTGAATAACGCTCCTTAAATTTAGAAACTGAACATTGACATGAGGATGGAGTTGTTAGTGTGTGTTTGATGTACATTTTTTTTTTTTTTTTTTTTTTTTTTGTGATGTGATGGTGAATATGTGGTTGAAAAATAAGGAAAAGTTATTGATATGATGAAAAATATTATTTCATTGAAGAATGTATGGTTGCAAATGAGTAAAAGAATGAGAATGTAGCTCAAACAAAGGCTTAATATAATAGCAACATGTGTCCTATTTCATTTTACGTGATTTCTTCTTCTTCTACTATGATTCTGGTGGTGTAGTGTTTTATGTTTTGTTAATTTTGTACTTTTTAATGTGAACATAATTTGCTACATTGTGCCTGATAATTAATCCGTATTAGTTAGCATGTGAACATTAAATAAGATGATATAAACCAAATTTAACGGATTCAAGAAATCAAGGAAACATGTTTCATTTTGTCTAAAGTTTTGTTAGACTGATTGTGTAAACAATGATATATTTGACTTATGGTGCAAAAATTGAATGAAATAGTCGAAATTTGACATATTTGAAAAAATAGGGCAAAATTAAACTAAACAAGCATTAAATCCCTTGCATGTTGTTATATACTATATCTAAAATTTATACGCTGAATTTTGTACTTGTTCTTTTACTGCACAAAAAAAATGTATCCTGATAACATAATTAGGGTCCATTTGATTGCAAGAATGGAATTTGAATGGAAAGAAAATGAATTATAAGGAATTAAATTGTCTAGAACTTGTTTTACTGAGAATTGTCAATCAATTGTTTTTTATTGGTATAATTTTCTACCTAAAAAATATTGAAATTTTGGATCTTTTGGTGTTCGTTTGGCTTTATTTCCATGTAAATTATCTATTAAAGCAATATAATTTGTTACAATTTGGAATATAATTTATTTTCATTGCCAAAAAAAAAAGCTACCTAGAAAACCAATTCTCACCAAAGTGGTGGAAATTGATTTACCTCGAAAAGCATGAAAATGTGGCAACCCAAGAAAATGTGGAAAACCAATTACCTGGAAAATGTCTCCTATCAAACACTCTAAAAAGTGGAAAATGACAAAAAGTTTTCCATCTTCAATGTAAAACTTGCCTTCTCAAACATGGCCTTAGTTTAAAAGATTGCACAAGAAAATCTAATAGCAAATACTGTTTGAGTCTTCATATGGCTTCAACATACTCTATGGACCTGCAAATAAAACACTAGTGTCAGGATTCTTTTCATACCAGTATACCATGAATACCAACATTCAACAATCTATGATGCAGAGACACTCCTACTGGTGTGACTTGTCTATGTTCGACACACGTTGTGTCGTGTCATGTTGATCACTAATACTCATCGGATACTTCAAGAATTGTATATTATATGTAGTTTTTTAGATTGTGAAATATATCGTTTAACTTAAAGTTATTTTAAAATAATAAATAGCTACTCATCCAATTTAAAATATTTCACGAACAAAAATGAAAAATCAAAACAAAGGAAATAATTGATTTTATGAAAAGGCAAAAAGCATAAACATATAGATAAAATATATAAACATACAATTTTTAAAAATATAGTTAACGTAACCCCAATGTGTCCATATCCTACATATTAAATCACGTGTTGGCATATTCGTGTCGTGTTGTGTCCGTATCCGTGCAACATAACAAATAAGAAGAATTGCCTGTAATTAATGAAAGTTTTTTCTCTTCATTGAATCTAGTGCCAATAAATGAAACTCTGATCATGGACAACGCCCTGTATACTTGGCCCATATTCATCCTATGTTGTGGCAATTCGGCTGAACATGCTACTCCAATTTGAAGAACACATATCAAGCACTCTTGCGGTTCCATCGTCAAGTTTTTCCATCCTTCATGCCATATTTTAGCTTTCCCTGTCACTTCTTCACATAGTGTTGAATTGTCCAAAATGTCCATTGCTCAGTCTGGTGGGGTTATTTTGACAATGGTGAAGATTCAAATTCTCTGGGAATAGTTTGTCAGTAGACCTCTTTCCAGTGAAAATCTCCAACAATAGGATCCCAAAACTGTATACATCTCCCAGAATGGACACACGCCCGCCCGTCCCATACTCTGAAAAGTTGATTGTTTGTATCGCTTGCATTCAATTGTTATGTAAACGCATGCAATTCAGAACTTACTGTGATTGTGTAACCTCTTGTCTGGGTGCATTAATTTTGTCAGGCACATTATTGGCTAAATTGGAAAATTAAGAAAGACACATTAATTGTAGCTACCTGGAGCTGCATATCCAATGGTTCCCTTAATACCTTATTAGGGATTATTATGAGCAATTACCCAAGGCCCAAGCCCACACCACCAGGCCCAAGTGAGGTTCCATCCCAAAACCAATTGGTAATGGGTGGAGTAGCCCACTTGGGTTATATGGTGGATTTATTTTCTTCCCACAACCGATGTGGGACTTGTTTGCCCTAACAATCCATCCCTCAAACAAGGCTCACGAGGTAAATCACAACTTATCGAGATAATCCATCGTAGCCTGCACCCACTACGTTACCATGGATCTACCATCTCATGAGAATTTTCCACCACCTCGATTTATCTAGCCACACAACCTGGGCTCTGATACCACTGTTAGGGAATTATTGAGAGCAATTACCCAAGGCCCAAGCCCACTCCACCATGCCCAAGTGAGGTTTCATCCCAAAACCAATTATGAAAGGAACTTTTGCAGGTAAAAGATTGTTGTCTAAGAAGCCACTTCATAGCTCTGATACCACTGTAGAGATTCAATACGTGAAATTGGAAAAACAGAATTCTCTCATTCTCTCATCTCTCTCTACGCAACTCTCTGCCTCTCTCTCTAATTCTAAATCAAGATTCTTGTGTGAATCAATTTTTGGATAGTCCTAGTGCATCTCTTGAGTGATTTGTTGTGGGCTATTGTTTTGTATTCTTGAGTGGATACCGATTTATGTGTTGGAGAAGGGTTTCGAAATTGTTGATGAATCTTGTGTGATTCTTTGCTAATTGGTGGTTGTATTGAAGAACAATCTTTTATCCTTGGTTAATGAAGTGATTTCTTCCGGTTGGTAAAGGAACTTTTGCAGGTATTCCTCTCCGGTTGCCAAGAAGTTGGAGCTCCAATGTTGCTCTGTATTGTAAGGGAATTTCCATTAATGCAACCAAAGCAAATTCTGCTTCCTTCTGGGATAAAGGGACTTTTCTAACCATGATTTCTGTAAAGTTAACAAACTGAATATTATCAAAAGCCCTTGCCAGAATATTATCGTCAAACTTCTACATCGTGTGCCATGGCCCATCACCAACTCCAACCAAGACTATTGACAGTGGATAATCATTTTTATATAAAGAAGTCTTCCAAAGTCCTTCATGTAATTATACTAAATGTCCAGCCCAATAGCCATGGTCAGCCCATTATTATTCCAGGCCCAATCCTTCATTGTGCCACTTATTCTCCACAATCTCCACCTTGGTACAATGATCCCCAGTTTCATTTAAGTGATTTCTCCATTATGACATCATTTGCTCTTATTATCTGATACACAAATCAGCAAGTATCAATGTTAAGCAGCTTTAAACCGTCCAAAAACTTATTTAAAGGCAGCACTTTAGTTCCAACATCAGCAGGGTTAAAATGAGTAGAGATTTTCTCAAGTTTCACAACACCTTGTGAGATAACATCTCTAATGAAATGAAATTTCACATCAACATGTTTAGATCTATTATGCAAAACAGGATTTCTACTCAAATATATAGCAGATTGACTATCAGAAAATAAAACAACATCTTTCACAAAGCCAAATTCATTTAAAAGTCCCTTCAACCAAATACCTTCTTTTATAGCATCAGTTGCAGCAATATATTCAGCCTCAGTTGAAGATAATGCAACAATTTTCTGTAATTGAGATTTCCAACTAATGCATGAATTACACAAAGTATACACATAAGCAGAAGTAGACTTCCTATTATCCCTATCGCCTGCATAGTCAGAATCAGTGTAACCCCTCAAGATAACACCATCAGATTGCTTCCTATAATGAATCCCCAAGTCACAAGTTCCCTTAATGTATCTAAGAAGCCACTTCATAGCTTCCCAATGAGTTTCACCAGGATTTGACATAAATATACTCAACACACTTATAGAGAAAGCCAAATCAAGTCTAGAACAAACCATTAAAAATCAACAAATATTTGTTGATCCAAATTAGCCAAATCAAACATTCAATCAACAAATATAAAAATGCAAGAAACTGAAAAATAGAAAGTGAACACGAGAGATTTTCGCCCTAAGGCAAGAGGTTCGGATTAAAAATCATAATCCCCTTTTGAGCTTCCGCCAACCGGAAGAAATCACTTCATTAACCAAGGATAAAAGATTGTTCTTCAATACAACCACCAATTAGCAAAGAATCACACAAGATTCATCAACAATTTCGAAACCCTTCTCCAACACATAAATCGGTATCCACTCAAGAATACAAAACAATAGCCCACAACAAATCACTCAAGAGATGCACTAGGACTATCCAAAAATTGATTCACACAAGAATCTTGATTTAGAATTAGAGAGAGAGGCAGAAAGTTGCGTAGAGAGAGATGAGAGAATGAGAGAATTCTGTTTTTCCAATTTCACGTATTGAAAACCAAACTGATAAAAGGGTAAAAGTATTAAGAACTGATAATGGACTTGAATTTTGCAATTATGAGTTTGATGATTTGTGTAAATTGCATGGAGTTCGATTTTTCTGCATTTGTCTGATAATGTGCTTAGAGAAGTAGGAGAAACAAAAACTGCTGCTGAATTGTGGAAAAAATTGGAGAAAATTTATTTGGAGAAAATTTATTTGAATAAAGCTATGCCAAATAAAGTTTATCTCTTAAAACAGTTTTTTGGTTTTAAACTTGATCCATCACTTGACCTTGATGCTAATATTGATAGATTCAATAGATTAACCCGCGACCTAACCAACTGTGACAAGAAACTCTCAGATGGGCAGTTGGCTGTGGTTCTATTAAATTCAATAGGTGATAAGTACAAAGATGTTAAAAGGGCTATTGAATATGGTATAGACACTCTAACTACTGAGATTATCATTAATGCTCTAAGAACTAAAGAGTTAGAGTTAAAGTCTGATCAGAAAGAGTCTTCTAGTGGTCTGAATTTGATGGTTAAGTCTAAGTTTAACCCTTGAAACAATTATGCCAATAAGAAATTTGAACACAAGAAAAAGGGAAATCAAAAGGATAAAATGAAGATCAAAGGAAAAAATTGTTTTTATTGTCAAGAGGAAGGTCATTTCATCAGGAATTGTCCTAAGAGGCTTAGTGATAATAGAAACAAGTTTAAAAAGGATGGAAGTGGTAAAGGAACTTTTGCAGGTATTCCTCTCCGGTTGCCAAGAAGTTGGAGCTCCAATGTTGCTCTGTATTGTAAGGGAATTTCCATTAATGCAGCCAAAGCAAATTCTGCTTCCTTCTGGGATAAAGGGACTTTTCTAACCATGATTTCTGTAAAGTTAACAAACTGAATATTATCAAAAGCCTTGGCCAGAATATTATCGTCAAACTTCTGCATCGTGTGCCATTGCCCATCACCAACTCCAACCCAGACTATTGACAGCGGATAATCATTTTTATATAAAGAAGTCTTCCAAAGTCCTTCATGTAATTATACTAAATGTCCAGCCCAATAGCCATGTTCAGCCCATTATTATTCCAGGCCCAATCCTTCATTGTGCCACTTATTCTCCACATACCTAGTGAGGAGAACTGATTTATATCATCTCTCTTGTTGAACTTTGGAAGGAGCTGAGCTAAACCAAAATCACCTACATGGGCAGTCATATTGTTGTCGAGAAGGACATTTTGTGGCTTCAAGTCGCAGTGAATCACAGGAATTTGGCATTGATGGTGAAGATAAGGTAATGCAGAAGCCATATCTATTGCTATGCCAATCCTTTGAAGAAAGTTTAAACTGTTCTATTTTAACTCTTCTTCCGGATGTAACCATTCCTCTAAGCTCCCATTTGACATGAATTGATACACTATAGCTTTAAAATCATTGCCTTCAAAATCAGTAGTTGAACCAGCAGTTATTGAAAGAAGTTGGAAAGTAAAGAAATGCCAGAGAAGAGTAACGTCCAGTAGGGAAAATAGGAGAAAATCTTCTCTGATTGAATTGATGAAAAATGTACACAGCATTTATACATAATTACAGATGGAATCTCCTAACAACCTATAAGGGAAAAATACATAATTATCCCTCTATACAACTCAGCAGACAAATAACAGAAAATGGAAACAGAAAATGGAATTCATCCTTCTTCAGCAACGGATATGTTCCCTTGATTTAAATGTGATGTATTATGCTCCAATACCCCCCCCCCCCCCCCCCGCAAGATGGAGAGTGGAGGTTGAGAACTCCCATCTTGGATAAATGAGAGCGAAGAACAATGGATGGCAAAGCTTTAGTCAAAAGATCAGCTAACTGGTTGGAGGTTGGAACATAAAAAGTTTTAATGCTACCCTCTTGAATCTTGTCACGAATTAAGTGACAATCAAGCTCGATGTGTTTCGTTCTCTCGTGGAAGACGGGATTGGCTGCAATATGGATGGCAGCCTGGTTATCACAATGCAATGTTGCAGCTTGAAGATGATCAACCTGGAGAGCAGAGAGTATAAAACGCAGCCAAGTGAGCTCACAACATGTAGCTGCCATTGATCGATACTCAGCCTCGGCGGAGGATCGAGAAACAACTGATTGTTTCTTTGATTTCCATGAAATCATTGATAAACCAAGGAATATGCAATAGCCAGTAACTGAGCGTCTGGTGTCGGGACAGGATGCCCAATCTGAGTCACAGAAAGCAATAAGCTGAAGTGAGGATGAACTGGGCAGAAGTAACCCCTGTCCTGGTGCACCTTTAAGATATTTGAGAATTTTCTGAGCAGCATAGAGATGAACATCAGTGGGGGCAGCCATAAATTGACTCAAGGTTTGCACACTGTAACAAATGTCAGGTCGAGTAATAGTAAGATAAAGAAGACGACCAATCAATCTTCTAAAAACGCTGGGGTCTGGCAAGGGTTGGCCAGAAGATTGAGTGATCTTGAGGTGTTGTTCCATGGGAACTTTGGTGGGTTTGCTGCCTAAATTTCCAGAATCAGCTAAAATGTCCAAAGTGTACTTTCTTTGACATAAAAAGATACCCTTAGAAGAACGAGCAATCTCAATGCCAAGAAAATACCTCAAGGAGCCGAGGTCCTTTATCTTAAATTTGCTGTCAAGAAAAACTTTCAACTGGTTAATGGAATCAATGTTATTGCTGGCCACAAGTATGTCATCGACATATACTAGCAAAGCTGTGAAAGAATCATCAGTTGCCTTTGTGAAGAGGCTATAATCAGCCTTTGATTGAGAAAAAACAGATTCAAGTAGTGACTGAGAAAATTTAGAGTACCATTGCCTCGATGCTTGCTTGAGGCCATATAAACTCTTTAATAGTTTGCATACTTGGGTGGGTGTCCCTTTGTTATAACCAGGAGGTTTCTTCATGTAAATATCTTCAAGTAAGTCTCCATGTAAAAAAGCATTATTTACATCAAATTGATGTAAATGCCAGCCCTTAATTGAAGCAATTGCTAAGAGGCATCTCACAGTTACCAACTTGGCAACAGGAGAGAATGTTTCTTGAAAATCTATTCCCTCAAGTTGTGTGTAGCCCTTGGCTACTAAGCGAGCCTTCAATCTCTCAATAGATCCATTGGAATGGTATTTTATTTTGTAGACATATTTACAATCAATGGGCACTTTTCCTGGAGGCAAATCTGTGAGTTGCCAGGTATTGTTGGCTTCCAAGGCAGCCAGTTCAGCATCCATGGCCTGACACCAGCCTGGATGTTTGAGAGCTTGGCGATATGTTTTTGGTTCAAAATGAGTGGAAAGGGTAGTGGAGAATGCTTGGTAAGAAGGGGAAAAAGTATGATAAGATAAGTAATTACGAAGAGAGAAAGGAGTACCTTGTATTGGACCTAGCTGCTTAGGCAACAGCTGGTTGGAGGAAGTGAGAGCCTTCTGTTGACAATGAAAATCCTGTAGAAATTTGGGGGCACGCTTAGGTCTGGAAGACCTGCGAGGGAGAGGAGGGGGTGGTGGTGGAGGGGAAGGGATGGGAGATTGGGGAGGTGGGGAAGAAGATGGAGAATGAGAAAAAAGGGTAGGTTGAGGTATCTCAGGGGAAAAGGCAGGTTGTGAAGGGGATGGAAAAGTAGGGAATGCTGATAGGCAGGAGGGGTGGAATCTGAGTTATGTGGAGGAAAAATAAAAGGTGTTGGTGGAATGAGAGGAATGGAAGGAATGGGAGATGGATCAGGAGATGAGATGCTTGTATTGAATGGAAAAATTCTTTCATGAAACACAACATCCCTAGAAATAAATGTTTGTTCAGTTTGTAAGTCTAATAATTTGTAACCTTTGACAGCAAATGGGTAACCCAGAAATATACACTTCCTGCCTCTTGGGTCAAACTTCTTTCTTCCATGAGGCAAGGTTGAAGCAAATGCAAGGCAGCCAAAAACTCTCATATGATGGTAGATGGGTGGCTTACGAAAAAGGGTTTCAAAAGGAGTTTTATTATGAAGTAATGGTGTTGGTGTTCTGTTGATAATATAAACAGCAGTTAGAATGCAATCACTCCAGTATTTAAGGGGAATATTGGACTGAAATCTTAAGGCTCGAGCTACATTCATGATATGTTGATGTTTTCTCTCTACTATCTCATTTTGTTGTGGTGTTTCGACACAACTAGTTTGATGGATAATACCCTTAGATTTAAAAAAGTCTGTCATAAGGAATTCTTTGCCATTATCACTTCTGAACATTTTAATTCTAGTCTGAAATTGAGTTTCAATTAAGTTGTAAAAACTTTCAATACAAGATCTCACATCAGATTTGTGTTGGAGCATATAAACCCATGTAGTCCTTGAGAAATCATCAACAAGAGTAAGGAAAAATCGAGAACCATCAATAGCAATTGTGGGGTTTGGACCCCAGATATCACAATGGATAAGATCAAAAACATTAAGAGATTTAGTTGTAGAGCTTGTAAAAGGAAGACGTTGCTGCTTGGCCAGAGGACAAACACAGCAGGGTGATGTATTAGAAAAACTCATGTTTTGTTTTACAAAATGATCATCAATTAAGAGAAGCCTAGAAAATGAAATGTGTCCAAGTCTAAAATGCCATAAATCTGAAGGGAAATTCTGACTTGTAACTGAGGCACTAAGAAGCTGATCTTTATGAAGGAAAGCTGGTAAAACATCAGCCAAAGCTGAGGGAGATACACCAAATTGTTGTAGCTGATACAGACCATCCCTCACTTCACCCATCCCAATCGTTGTCCAAGATGCCAAGTCCTGTACAAAACATGAATGGGAAAAGAAAATAAGGCAGCAAGAAGAATGGAGAGCAAGCTTTTTAGCAGAAATTAAATTGAAGGTGAAAGAAGGAACACAAAGCACATTTTTAAGAACTAAATTTTCAGATAAGCGAACAACGCCAATGTGAGAAACAAGAACAGCTGCACCATTAGGTAATTTAACCACAGATGATACATTGGCTGTTATGGATGAATAGAGAGAGGGGCAACCGATCATGTGATCTATGGCTCCAGTGTCTATTATCTAAGGAGTGGTGTGTGTTTGAGTGGATAAACAAGTAACCATACCGGAAATGTTGGAATTGGGGACAGGCTTAGAAGGGTGAGTGACAGATAAGGTTGCCATGGCTGAACTGGTGTCTTGAGGGTGTAACAGAGCCAAGAGTTGATTATATTGACCCTTGGTGAGAGCCATAGTCTCAGAGGACCCGTCATTGTTATCATCAGGAGAGCATGCTGGAGAGGGAGCAACAGCGGTAGCAGCAGTAAAATTATTGTTCTTGCCATGAAACTTATGGCCAGGTGGATACCCATGTAGTTTGTAACATTTCTCAACTGAATGTCCAGTCATATTGCAATATGTACACAAGGGCGGGGTTGCATTTCCTGCTTTGAAGCAATTCTCAAGAGTGTGGCCTTGGATTTTGCAATGAGTGCAATGGGGACGAATGGATTTCTGGTTGACAGAATTATGAAATTTCTGGGAAAGTTTGGGAGAATGGGAGTAGTTTTTAGCCATCATGGCCATGAGATCAGAATTAGAAGGTAGGGTAAGCATAAGATGCTTTCGTTCTTGTTGTTGAATCATGGAAAAAAACTCGATTAAGAGGCGGTAGAGGATCAAGAAGCATAATCTGATCTCTTGAAGAGGAATAAGAATCAGATAAACCCATTAGAAATTGTATGACACAATCACGATCATATCGATCATTTAGGACCTTCAGCTTGCCACAATCACAAACAGGTATGGGGTCATAGATAACCAATTCATCCCATAGAACCTTTAATCGGCCAAAATAAGTGCTAATGGAATCTTGATTTTGAGAAAGGCTAGCAAGGTCCCGTTTCAGTTGAAATATACAAGAACTATTTTGTTGAGTAAAACGATCATGACGTTCAAGCCAAAGGGTACGAGAATCATCGACCAAGGCAAGGCTGGATTTAACAGAGGAACTCACAGAATTTTGAAGCCAGGAGACAACTAAATCATTGCAACGTTCCCAAGCTTCAAAAAGGGGATCATCAGCATCACATGGTTTGGAAAGAGTTCCATTGATGAAACCAAGCTTGTTCTTGGCTCGAAGAGCACGGCTTACAGCTCGAGACCAACTGACATAGTTTTCGGTGGTCAAGAGATCTGAAACCAGAGCAGCAGCAGGATTGTCACCATTGTCAATGCGAAATGGGTTGAAAGGATCTGAAAAATTGAGAAACCTTTCGTTAGAATTTTTGGAAGGTGATGTATTATGCTCGGTATTTTCAGAGCTGGTCATGGTTAAGATTTTTGGATCGAGGGCAGCTCTGATACCATGAAAGAAGTTGGAAAGTAAAGAAATGCCAGAGAAGAGTAACGTCCAGTAGGGAAAATAGGAGAAAATCTTCTCTGATTGAATTGATGAAAAATGTACACAGCATTTATACATAATTACAAATGGAATCTCCTAACAACCTATAAGGGAAAAATACATAATTATCCCTCTATACAACTCAGCAGACAAATAACAGAAAATGGAATTCATCCTTCTTCAGCAACGGATATGTTCCCTTGATTTAAATTTGATGTATTATGCTCCAATAATTATGACCTTGACGAGGTTCCGGTGGCGGATATTTCTTAATGCTTGGCATTCCGCCATAAAGCTTCTGGAGGCTTCTTTCCGCTGGAGCTTGAGAACTTTAACTGCCACTACTAATCCACTTGAGCTAAGAATACCCTTGAAAACAGTGCCAAAACTGCCTGATCCGATGACGTTTTCTGAAGAGAATCCACCAGTTGCATTTAGTAGCTCTTCATAAGAAATCTTGAGGTAGAAATTCAAAGTTGTAGTTACTGCTTGTGTTTGTTTCTTCGATCTTGTCATCCAGCAAATCAGAAGAAGAAATAATAACAGAGTAATAAATGAAGCGAAAATGACAGTTACCAAGATTAATTTCAAATGTTTTCTGTGTGCCTTTTTCGATTCTTGCCTAGAGCACGGTGGCAAATGCAACTCTTGAATTCCACCGCAAAGATTGGTATTTCCACGAACATCTATTGCACTGAGATTTGAAAATACTCCTTCTACAGGTAATTCTCCCTCCAGATTATTGAATGATAGATTTAAGTAGAGGAAAGACGGAAGATTCACCAAGAAATTTGGAATATTGCCTGAAAGGTTGTTCCTGGAGAGACCTAAGTAATTAAGGTTTTGCAGACAAGCTAAATACGGGATATCCCCCTCAAATGATTTTCCTTGTAAGAAAAGAATGTTTAAGGATAAACAGTGGCCTATAGATCTTGGTATCACACCAGAAAAATTGTTGTAAGAAAGATCAGTTTCAAGAAGATTGGTTAGGTTGCCAACATTTTCGGGCAGGGAACCAGTCATGGAGTTATACGACACAATGAATGACCAAAGTGATGGAAGCTCCACCAATTCTTGGGGTATGCGGCCTGTCAGATTGTTTTGGGAAACAAATAGGATTGCCAGTTGCGTACAATTTGCCAGGATTGACGGAATGCTTCCTTCCAATCGGTTGTCAAACAAAAAAAGATTTATCAGCCCTGTCATGTTACCAAGTGCAGGTGGAATCATTCCTGTCAACTGATTTGAGCTTAAAATCGGTGTTCCTAACTTGGGAAAGATTCCAAATGAATCTGGATAGAACCATTCAGATAATTCGAATTCATGTAAAGTATATTTAAGTTCACCAGATTCGAAATCTCTTTCGGTATATGTCCATGAATTTTATTCCCCTCTAAATAAAGTCGTGTCAGTTTGGTTGACAAATTGGTTATTGAGACCGGAAATACGCCTTCGAACTGGTTATCCCCAAGGTGTAGGACTCTTAGGTTGCTGCAGTTTGGGAGGGAGGTGATGAATTTCAAATCATTGGGTTCACCACTTCCGAGATGATTAAAACCAATACTGAACACATCTAAATCAAGTTTCCCAAAATCCTTAGGTACTTTCCCAGTGAAATTATTGTGAATAAAATCAATGTTTTGGAGATTTGAAGTGTTTGAAAATGATTCGGGTATATGTCCAGTTAAAAAATTATATGCCAACCAGATCTTTTGGAGATTGGGAAAAGCAAGGCCAATATCATTTCTCAGATTACCAGTGAAGCTGTTGAAGGACAGAGCTATGAATTCGAGTGATGTCAAGTTGTATAGTGGAGGTGGAAATTCCCCAGAAAGATTGTTTACTGATAATCGAAAATTTTGAAGGTTTATCAACTGGGCTATTGTGCTTGGAATTTCACCCTTCAAATGGTTATATGACATATCAAGCTCCTGTAGAGATGTTAAGTTTCCAAGAGAGGCTGGGACACCACCTGTGATATTGTTTCCAAGATACAGTTCCCTAAGCCCTGACAACGATCCAAGTTCAGGTGGCACTTGCCCTATGAAATAGTTATGGTCAAGCGCCAAACTCATGAGGCTGGAACAGTTGGATAAATCAGATGGAATTACTCCACCTAGAAGATTATTGCTCAGATTCAAGTTTTGAATTATTCCCAGGCTGCCAAGTTCCGGTGGGATCTCACCATGGAAAGAGTTGCCCGAGAGATCAAGAAGTTTGATGACCGAAAAATTCCCGACACGAGATGAGAGTGTTCCAGCCAGTCTTTTCCCCTGTAGATTCAAACCAGTGACCCTTTGCTGTTCATTGCTACATGTAACACCAGTCCAGTAGCAAAAATGGAAAGAATTATTCCAGGAGTCCAAGACCCCAAGAGAATCTTCAGTTATTTGGGACTTGAATGCAAGCAGTGCTAGTTTATCAGTCTCGTTTCCTGGCATATCAGCAGCTGCGTATTCTGGAAATGACAGATGTGTGAGAAACGTTGAAATGAATGCCAACTACCATTGGAAAATGAGATAAGGTAAGATGTCTGGTTTGTGTTTGTTGGTAATATAGTTTATGTGTAAGTTGATTATAATTGGAGAAACCTGAACCATTTTATAGTCGTGTCACTTATCTGAAGATAGGGGTCTACGGTCTTTAAAAAACTGAACCAAATATGAGTAATTAGTGTTGAAATTGAAGACATAATATTTAAACAAATAAGTGTATCCAACATCTTAGTTGAGTTCGGCCTACATTTGACTAGAGATGCATCCATAGACATTTTGTCCTTTTGATGCAGGTGAAGATTATAGGAAAGACAAAAATCTCATAAAAAGAATTTCAATCAAGAAAAATTCAAGAAAAATTTTATTTCATTCAAAACTGAGCTGCCTCAAAGGGTTGACAACGTTTAAATAGCGAAACCATAAGAAAATTCGGAAAAAAAGTACCTAATAATAAAAAATATTATTTTTTTCCAAAAAGGAAAAAATTGAGATAACCATGGAACTTGATTCTCCTAATCATCGAGATCATCCCCCAACAAACGGAAATCAAATCCGAGTTTATTTGATTAAAATATTGTCAAAACAAAAATTACCATAAATGGCAAAAACATATAATTGATAGCCTAAACGACGGAATTTGCCAAAAATTTGACTTGCATCAGGGCCAATGGCCCTGAGTTGTGATCATTGGCCCGTTTCCACTCAAATTAGACTAGCAATTCGCCAAAAACGAACAAATTCAAAATTAAATGGAATTATTATTTTGCCTTCATCATTCTCTACGGGTTGAGAAAAATTCACCCTCGAATTTGATAGGGTAGAAACATCATCATCATCAGAATTATCACCGCGAAATGACGGCTCGGCGATAATCCATCTAGAAGCTCTTTCGGGAAGTTCTCATGAAATTCCTCTAGCAATGACTGAATCTTGCGAGTGACCTCCAGCTCACTGTCAACTGACTTTTCCACCAGCACATACATTATCTCATATCCTTCCATATTTGTCTCGAAAATCACTCTGGTCAGTAAATTGACGTCATCCCCAACTGTTTTTACTGAGCCCTTTTCTGGAAGCAACACACTTTTTCTTTTCCCCAATAGTACACATCAACTGGAAGAGATTAGTACACAACCAGTCAGTGTTATTTTTCAAGGAAGTCAAAAACTTTGCCTCACCACCAATGCCCAACCCACATCACAAACCACAAACCCCTCCTTCTCTGATGCTCTTCTACACCTTCACTGTCAAATACAGGCGGACCGTAATAATCAAACTCTTCTTCCTCTGTTGTTTCTTCAGTGTCTTCATTGTCAAATACAGGTGGACAATCATAATCGAACTTTTCCTCCTCTGTTACTTCTGCTATGTCTTCAATGTCAAATACAGGCGGACATTTATAATCAAATTCTTCCTCCTCTGTTGCTTCTTCAATGTCTTTATTGTCAAATACAGGCAGACTGTCATAATCAAACTCTTCCTCCTCTATTGTTTCTTCAATATCTTCAATCGTGACATTCTGAATATTATGATCACGGTGTTGGACTTCTTCAATTGGAACCTGCTCATGACGACCACGACCTCTGGCGCATGTTGCTGCGGCATAAGTGTAGCAACTTGTTGTGTCAGCAACTCCACTTATTGACGCAGCTGTGCGATTTTGTCACATCTATGTATCTCCTCTACTAGGGTTTCACGGGCTTCTGACGTCTCCTCGACGACATAGTGAAGGAACGATTTCGGCTCTGGTACCAACTGATGTAGGGAAAGATTATAGGAAAGGCAAAAATCTCACAAAAAGAATTTCATTCAAGAGAAATTCAAGAAAAACTTTATTTCATTCAAAAATGAGCTGTCTCAAAGGGCTTACAACGTTTAAATAGCGAAACCCTAAGAAAATTCGGAAAGAAATTACCTAATAATAAAAAATATTATTTTTTCAAAAATGAAAAAATTTTAGATAATCACGGATCTTGATTCTCTTAATCATCGGGATCATCCCCTAACAAATGGAAATCAAATCCGAGTTTATTTGATAAAGATATTCTCAAAACGAAAATTAGCATAAATGGCAAAAATGTATAATTGATGGCCTAAACGATGGAATTTGTCCAAAATTTGACGTGCATCAAGGCCAAAGGCCCTGAGTTATTATCATTGGCCCGTTTCCACTCAAATTAAACTAACAATTCGTCAAAAACGAACAAATCCAATATTAAATGAAATTATTATTTTACCTTCATCACCATCCAAATATTACTTCTTTATTAAAAATGGCTTAACATATAATAATAAATCATAGTTATTTTCATAGCAGAAAGTTAGTCAAACTTGTAGTGACGGAGAATAAAATTGTCAGACAGGGATATATGAGGACATGTACATAATATAAAAATGTTAATTGCTTAATACCAATGGAATATGTTAACATTGCCTTGGATGCATGGTGAACTTTGAAAACAACCAGTGAACAACTTTTTTTTATGCAAAATGGAAAATTATATGGTCGTAAATTAGGTGCAGATGTAGACATGAAAGATGATTGAAGAAAATATTTGTTGACTTCATGTTATCATTTTCTTTCCTTAGATATATTGTAAAAGTAGGATATAATATAGCAAAGTGATAAAATTTTGGGCAAATTCTGTCGTTTCCTAAAAAAAATCATTTTTAGTGATAAAAAAAGAACAAAAATTGTTTCCTAAAAAATCATTTTTTTAATCAAAGTTTAGTGTTCGTTTGACTTATTTTTACATGGCAATTATCCATTAAAGTGAAAAAAATAAAAAAGAATTTACAATTGATTATAACATTTGTTTCCATTACCTAAAAAAAAAGATTTTTTTCCAGCCAACATGGCCGGAAAATGCACACGTGTAGAGGAAAGAAGGAAAATATTTTCCGTGAAAAAGTTTGCCTATCAAACAGCCAAAAAAGTGGAAAATGGAAAATATTTTCCTAATTCCCTGAAAATTTTGGCGTATCAAACAGGCCTTAGATAAAATGGTTCCAACAGAAGCCAAAGAAGACTCATATGGCACTAATTGCTTTCTTTACTGTAGTGGTATCTTCTTCTATGTTTGAATAATTTGAATCTGATTTTTAGGATTTTTTTTTTTTCTAGAAGTTAAGGGTTTGGGAGTTAGGTAATGTCTTTGTATTTGATATTTACTGATTGAAAGTCACTTAAATCATGAAGTTCTTTTAAGCCATGACCGTGGAACATCAAATATGAAGTAATTTTATGCTGTTGTCATAGTATTCGAAGACTAAGTCTAAAATCTTAGAAAATTGAACCAATTATGATGTAATAACCACGAAGACATAATATATAAATATCGTGCCTCTTCTCTTGAGAGTTTAAGGTTTTAGATGTTGTGATTTGATATGATATTATAACGGGTTTTAAGTTTCAGTTTTGCCACCAATGATTCATGAAAATTGTTTGTGTTAGGCTTTAGATTAAAATACCCAACAAACCTCTACTTAGAGGCCAAATACATCTGCAAAAAAAAAAAAAAGTTTAATAGTCGCACAATATGATATCCAAGAAAATTGAAACATCACATACCTTTACCAACATTTAGAAGTATAAGATAGCTTCTAAAGTTTACCAAGGAAAGTGCCTTAGTGCCCATCTCTGTAGAGTTATAGTCAAAATGCATTTTCTCAAGTTTTACCAAGTCTGGAGATACTACATTTTTAATAAAATGTGGCATAATATTTATATGTTTAGTATATTCATGAAACATAGAGTTTTTACACAAATAAATGGCAGATTAACTATCAGAATGTACTATCACATTATAACTTAAAGTACCCAATTCATTAAGTAAACATCTCAACCATAAAACTTCTTTAATAGTTTCGGTGGCAATAATATACTCGGACTTAATAATAGACAGAGTAACAATATGTTGGAGTTAAAACTTCCAACTCATACAAAGTAAACACATAAGAAAAAGTAGATTTTTTTTAATTTTCTCTATCACCACTAAAGTCAGCATTCGTAAACCCTTTAAGTTTCACATCCTCGGCAAGAGACTTATAGACTAACCCCTCATCAAAAGTAATTTTCAAATACCTAAACAACCACTATAATGCTTCCCAATGTTTGGGATCAAAATGAGACATGTACCTATTCAAAATATTAACAGTAAAGGCCAAGCCAAGCTTAGTGCAAACCATGAGGTACATAACAAAACTAATGACTTCATTAGTAGGTAATTGTTCTTTTGACAAAATAAAATGATTTTGAAGAGACACAGAAACAGGTTTGTAATTAAGCATGCCAAATTTCTTCATAATTTTAAGCACATAAGGAGTTTGATGCACAAATAAGTACATAAGGTGCCATATGCCTAAGTGAGATGCTATAACCTGCTGCAGAGTGAATTCGAGGCAATTAGCGCCCTTAAGAAGAGAAAATTTCTTGTCCTGACTCATACCGCATTTTCTTGCCCCATTTAGGTGGGGAATTCACTAAATGGTTAACTTTCCCGTCGCTACCTCAAATTAACTGAACATGTCTTCAACCTTTTTGCTTTATTTTTATGTTTTTTCATTAATTAAACCTCTATTTGGTATAGATTAAAATTAAATTTTTAACTAATTTTGATAAAAATTTACGAAATGTGTGGTTGTAAAATTGCGGTCCTATAAGATTTGTGATTATAAATAATTGTTGATTTGGCTTGAAATTTTGTTCTAAACCAAACATGGGCTTAATATGGAACGAAATGGAGATGCGCCACCTGTTGCCATCTGTCTCATGATTGAAGTCAATTAGGTTGGGTTGGTATCTTAATTATTGTCAATTATGATTTTTTGCTTTTGTCATTCTTTTTCTGGGATGTTTTGACCTAGTCCTCTTCCCTTGCATTTCGAATTTTGTTATTAATAAAATTATCACTCGTGTGACGGTTTATTTACAAATAATAAATAAATAAAAATTAGACAAAGAGAGAGAGAATTAGAAAGTATCATCTGATATGAAAACAAATTAATAACTTATAAAAATATAAAATGGTTAAATTCCCTGATGGCCTCCCAACTTCATACTTAGTCCTTCACGCCCTGTTCATGGTTGTGTCTACTTAAGAGGTTAGAAGAGTTTTGATGTGTGAAACTACTAAAAATGTTGGGATATACTAGAAACTACACACGATGGAACTAAAACTGTTAAAAACTCTAAATTATAGATGTTGACGTCGAGGTTTGAAGAAATTAGAATGAAGGACGATGAATCGTTGATGAATTCTATGCGAAGTTTAATGAGATCCCCGAGTCTAAAATTGTTAGAAAAGTCCTTAGATTCCTACCTGGAAGATTTAGACCTAAAACCACTGCAATTGGAGAAAATAAAGACTCAGATGCTGTTGAGATAGAAGAACTCGTAGGATCTCTCCAAACCTATGAACTCACAACATCTCAACCGAAAAAGGTTAAATCCATAGCAATTAACAATATTAGGGAAAAAGAGAGTGAGTCGACCGATGTTGAGACTCTTAGGGACGTTGAAATAGCATATTTCGTTAAAAATTTTCAAAAGGTGATTAGGAATATGAGAAAACATCAAAACGAAAAAATGGTGTTCTTCGCAAATTCTTGAATGATAACCGTGAGAAGAATAACTCTAGGACCTTTAGTAAGAAAACACAATCAGTTAGATGCCCTGAGTGATAGGGTTTTGGTCATTATAAGAATGAATGTCCTAATTTGAAAAGAATCTGAAGAAAGGAAGGTGTAAGACATTAGCAGTGACCTTGAGTAATGATGAATCAGATTCGAGTGTTCAGAGTGATACCTCTGGTGGTGAGGATGAACACAATTTCATGGCCTTCACATCTATAGCTAAGATTCAATCTGATATGGAAAGTGAAAAGGTTGAGAGTGAAGAACGTAGTGAGAAATCTGAGGATGATTCTGAGGAAGAAACCGATATTCATAAATCTTCTCGAAAGTTATTTGATGAGAGTCTTAAAATCAAAAAGGTCAATAAAGCTGTTCTGAAAAAGGTTATTGAACTTGAACGAGAGAGGAAAAAAAACTCAGAAGTGACCTTTAGGAATCTATAAAAAATCTGAGTTAGTCTGCTATTATTTTTTTCTGTTTTTGTCTTTTAGCACTGCATATATTATTATGTGTATGTCTAGTTTTCTAGGATTTTGGGGTACAATGATAAAGAAATAAGCCAAAAAATGGCAGGAAAGACGGAAATTTAAAACAATTTGATTCCAAAAGCCTTACTGATGAGGGAGGGAATTTTTTGATTGCTTAGAGAAAACTTGAAATAATTTTTCGAAAAGGGTTTTCCAGTGCTCATTCCATGAAGAAGGTGAAAGAGGATACGGAAATCCGATCATTGTTCACAACACCCATTTCAAAGTATCAAATCCAAGTCAAACGTAATTAGCAAAAAAAGGAAAATCAATGGAGGGAGAAGCATTTCTTTAGCCACTGAAAGCATTTTTCTTTTTATCCCTGCTTTTCCATAATCCGCTACCCATCGACGCGTAGGTGCCTAGTGAAATTTACTCCTACGTGTTTGATCTCGAATCATTGGAATATGATGTGCTTCTTCCTTTTTTACCTTTTTTTTTTTTTTTTTTGCTCCTTTTGTCCAATTCAACGATTTTGCATCAATTGTTACCAAATAAATGAAATATATACATAATTAAGTTACAAGTCATCAAAATTAGTAATACTTAGCCTCATTTAATAGTCCTCGTAATTGTACAAAATACACTTTTAACTCGACCAGATATGATTATTGTTTACTTGAAAAGGGAAAATTAATCTAATTAGTGAATTTGGCCAACTACAACTTTAGAAATTGAACTTGAGAGGCATGATAAAAGGAGAAGGTAGGTGAAATCAATGTAAAAACAGAATTCGATCTTCAAGGAGAGGCATGGAGAAAGAGATTTGGTCAGATCAATACATTCTGATCTTCATCTGTGAATAAGAGAAATGAAAATAAAAGCAAGACAAGGATGGGGGATTTTCAATGCTTTAGACATCGTATTTAATAGTTTGTCCCCCACGGAAAACACATTTGTATAATTGTTTTACTTTCTTAGTTCAAATTAGTTTTAATTGAAACCTTGCCATCAATGTTTATTTTCTTAGATTAGGAGTTAGGAATATTTGAATTAATCATAAATAGATTATCCTTGTGTAAACGATAATCCGAACTCCTTAAGTCTACTTTACTACTTGTTTGATTAACATCAAACACTTACAATTTATTATAATTAAAAGGGAATGTGATAATGAAACTTTTCTTATTGAAAAATCATTCACAGTGAGTGTAGATATATACAACATAAATAGGCGCCAAAACCAATTGCCATAACAAATTATCCAGCTGGCAAAACTTACTGCCTAACTTGCAAGCTAACTTCCAACTATATAAAGTTTACACATTGGTACTAAAGTTCACACATTGGTTCTAATACTCCCCTTCAAGATGTGTCGTAAATGTCTTTTACACACATCTTGGATAAAAAAGGCTTTAGTATGGAAGCTGATAGAGGTTTAGTGAAAGCATCCACAAGCTGATGTTTCGATCGAACATGAAGAAGCTTTACTATTCTAGCAGTGATTTTGTCATGGATAAAATGGCAATCAATTTCAATACGTTTTGTTCGTTCGTGGAAGACAGGATTGGTGGCGATATGAATTTCAGCATGGCTGCATACCATGGCTCCTCTATATCTAGGACAACAAAATCAATCGAGAATATGAATTTGCCCACTTTAATGAGCACATTCTCAACCACTGCTCGCAGGTATTTGATTGATTTGTTCACCAATTGAAGGGAGATGGATGTGTCCTTTAGTTCTTTAAAACCTAAGTTCCTATAGACAGAAAAGGCATTAGGTTTATACTTTCTCCTAAGTCACATAAACAATTAAAATTCGAATCACTTCCTATTGAGCAAGGTATTTTAAGACTCCCTAGATCTTTTAGTTTGGGAGGTAATTTATTCTGTAAAATGGCATTACACTCCTCATTTAACTTGATAGTTTCACAATCTATAAACTTTCTCTTTTTGGATAGGATCTCTTTCAGAAACTTCGCATAGTTGGATATTTGAGATATAGCTTCAATCAGTGGGATGTTGACATGAAACTTCCTGAAGATGTCCAATAACTTTGCAAACTATTCTTCCAGCTTCCTCTTTTGCAATCTCTATGAGCATGTTCTTTGGTAGGAGTGGTTATTTTAACATTTGGATCCTCTGATACCTTTTATTTCTCTAATTCCATATTTTGCTTAGATTTTTCCAAGTGCTCCTCGACCATGGAAGGTACTTTTTTTTTTCACTACCATTTATCTCTCAATTGTGATTTTAGGAAGTTAAACCCCTATGCGTGTAGTGATTGCTTCAATCTCCTCACTCTATACAACTTTTACTGTCCTTACCTACTGTTTAGATTTATCTCAATGTCACTTGGCATTGCTTTGACTGTCTTTCTGAGAGTTCCTTAGCTATTTGTCCCATCTGATTTTTCCAATTCTTGATTGTAACTCCCTGAACTTGCAAAGCCTTATCTGTTCTTTGTATGTGATGTATAGAGCTACACCAATTTACTAACAAGCTCTTCTCATGAAGATTTATTTTTATCCTGCTAAAAACCTGGTGGCGCAGTCTACTGTGGTGCGGTCTAAGTTCCCTAATTATTGCTCTATGAGAAGTTGGAATGATTTCTCCAACCAGAATTGTATGTGTTAGAATATGCATTATTTTGCTGTCTCTGGAAGTTTTGTGTGTAGTTAACATTTTCCATTGATTGGACTAACAGACTACCACATTGCAATCTATGCTCTCATGGTTCCCTCCACAATACTTGTATCTCAGTCTAGTTGTTTGAATTGCATTCATCTGTTCCACTTTCTGAGTTAAAGCTGCCAGATGCGCTGAGATTGCTGTCAATGGATCCACCTCATTTATCCCAAATACTTTCTGCACACTTGTTCTTTCTATTGGCCACAGTGCACTAGTGAATGTCAAATCCTTCATGATCTGATAGACTTGATCTGTTGTCCTCTTTATAATAGATCCATGACAAGCGGAGTCAACATTAGCTCTGCATGTCGGATTTAGCCCAATGTAGAAATAATGAACTTGGAGCCATTTTTACAGCCCATGATGTGCACATTGACGGAGCAACCCCCTGTACCTTTCCCAAGCCTCATAATAGCATTTCGAGTCAGCTAAGAGAATATAGTGATTTCATCCCTCAACCTGTCAATCCTTTTAGGTGGAAAATATTTGTTTAGGAATTCCTGGCTCAAACTGTTCCAGCTGGTGATCCTGTGAGATGGAAAAGTATACAACCATTCCCTAGCTAAATCTCTTAAAGTATAAGAAAAAAGCTTCAGCCGAATTGCTTCACTTGAAACCCCATGATATTCTAATGTTACACACATGTCTAAAAATTTTGATATATGAGCATTGAGATTTTTAGTAGCCCTCCCAAAGAATTGTAGTGCATTCTAGAGCATATTGATCACATTCGTCCTTAAGTGAAAAGTGGCCTAACCAAATGCCGGATACACAATACTGTGGCTTTCCATGACCGGTGTAACCATATACTCTCCCATCAACCTAGCATTCTCATTCCATGTCGCCGCAATTGGATATGTTGCTTCTTCATTCGCCTCGATGGCAATTTGATTTTTATTTTGCTCTACCATGAGCTCTGCTTGCTTTTTTCGAGTGATTTTAATTGTTATCTTCTTCTCCAGCTAAATGTTAGTTCAATTTTCGAATCAAATTAAGAAAGATCACCGTATCTCGAATTTTGCTTACAAAGTCCTGAAAAGGAAAAAAAATATACTTTAATATTTTTCTAATAAGTGAAACTAAATAAATAAGCAATCAAAATTCAAATTAATGCTAAAACTAATTAAATACAATAGTCCCCGCCAATGGTGCTGAAAATTTGATCATTTGATTTCTCGCAAATAAACAGGCTCGTGAACAAGTAATATAGTAGTAAGTAGAGTGTCGAACCCACGAGAACTAAGTATTCAATTGAGTTCGAATTAATAGCAACATTAATCGAATAGCAAATATGTTTGCGTTTTCTATACTAATATCTAAATTATCAATTAAACTATAAAAAAATTAATTATTATTTTTTAAATATGTGAAAGTATGGCTAAGATGTCAAATCCCCCTTGTTAATTCATTTTTAGCACAACAAATTAAAGTCATAGTTTGTAGTCATTCTTGTTGGTCAATATTCCTAATGTAATTAAAAACATCTCTCGAATCGTTATCAAATATATTTTACTCATGTGACATTCCTATCTCTTGATAGAAGATGCAAACATGATAAGTGCATTAAACGATCTAGAACATCTACGAAAACCACGTAAAGTATAGAGGTATATCTATATCCCCTATCAGACTTTACGATAATTATTATTTTTAGCTAAAAACATATTATCTCCCTCAATAATAATAGATTCCAATAAATCATCTCAATTAGTAGCTAATTAATTGAAAAGTCGGTAAAAGCAATAATAAACATCCAAAAAAAAAAACATAGTATTCGTAAAAATAATTAATTATGTTGGCATCCGAACTCCGAGGTCAATAACAACAGTTTCCTACATTCGATGAGCAGTTCGGGATGTTCGAAGTCAGCTCGGACTAAGATATTTATTGAGGCTTGACGAGACGTAATGATTATTGGTTCTGGCACATTGTACAAATAGTCAATCAGTAAGTGGCATATGGGTGATCTTACATCAGCATCCGCTAAATCTACCAATTATAGGTTTTAGATTCCTCCCTTAAGTAACTCGTTAATTCCTTAGGACCACCATTTAGATTAAACTCATGATGAACTGACAAGTCGAGCTCATTAACCAATCCAAACATGTCGGTAATGTATCTCCCTAGTTTGATACTGTAGATTACAAGATGGAAGAAGCGGTACACATGCAGATTTCTCCCTATAAAAGGAAAGAATGGAAGGAACAGAACCTTAAGAAAAAAGGGCTCCCACCAGAAATACTCTTACACATCATATTTCAAATATCTCCTTAAAAAATACAAGAGTAGCACATTTGTAACTATACTAGCAATTCACGTGTAGTTATCAATAAAAGTTCTTATTTCCCTTTAAGTTGGCTTCAATGTTGTTCAAACAATTTTCGACGTCAAAAAATTAATATTAAAGATTTCAAAACATGGGTTCATCTATATCTTAGCAATGTCAAAATCTAGTCTAACATAATGTCGAAATTAAACACGCAAAAGTGGAATGACATCACCAAAAATTGACAAAACATGATTAATTCTCCAAATTGAAGTTGTTGTCTTTTTCCATTCGTCTTCTGCGTGCATGTATTTTTATTTTCTTGGCTGCCTTCTTCTCAGTTGTGGCTAATTCCTTTTTTTTTTCCAAGCATCCGACCAATCTTCCTTCAATTTCCAGTCTTTGTATGCATGTATATGTGTGTAAATCTATTCTGCTTCAGTTTTGTGTGTGTACAGATAATTAATTCAACCGAACTTTTGCTTCTTCCTGCCTGTTCATGTATATATATTTCCATTCAATTTCAGTCCCTAATTTGTGGTCCATTAATAAATTATATTTCTCTAAGTCCTCAATTCTTTTAATATATTATAATTCAATCCTTGAGTCCACTTAATTGTGTAACCAATGCCATTTAATCCCCATACTTAGGATTTTGCCACTTTTCGTCACCTCTTACTTCTTTCCTTCAATTCCTTTTATGTTCATAGAGTTTCACCTATTAAACATAAAATATAACAATTTATAATATATTTTGTCAAAAGAACTATCAAATATTGCTATTTTAGACCCCGAATATGTGTATAAAATATATTTATCAAATACCCCCAAACTCAAAGTGTTCTCAAACAAAATTATAACCTAAATAATAACAAACACACAAGCATACAAAAGTGTTTGGTTAGATAATCTAGCTTTTTACTCAATATTTGAAATTATAGTACAAAGTCTACAAACCGCTTCAAAGTCACAATACCAAACAAATATCTACTCTTTCAATGCAAAATCGACGTGTGTGTAAAGAATTAAGTAGACAATCATGACTTTACTAGTTGCTTCAATTTCTGACCCTCTGTGGTCAAATATATTATGTCACCTCCCGTATGATTCAAACACCCTCAAACTTATTCTTTTTTGATCAATACACTCTCTTATAATAAATGAAGTAGAATATATAGTCAAGAAAATTCAATGATTTAATAAATAAGCTCTCTAAAAAATCTCTTGTAAGTTGGTAGAATTGAATGCAAGAAGAGATGAATATTTATAGAGAAAAGAAGACACCATCTGTCACTTTCGGTTGAGTAAGTTCGGTCGTCCAAAAGTGTGATATAGCCTTTGTAAAAATCAAACCATTGGAGTTTCGGTTGATACTTCGGTTGATCAAACCGGTCGTTCGAAAACATACTTTGGTCGATCGAAGTGTTAAATTCGGTGAGAAACAAAATCATGTAATTCATGCAAATACGGTGAAAGGCCTGTAAATACGGTAAGCAGCCTATTTTGTTCGACTGAAGTATACAAGTTTTGGAATTTAGTTTTTATATCAAAATATTCATTTCGAAAATTATTTTTTTATGCAAGTGATGGATTATGAAAAATATCTTGAACTTTATGCACTTTGCTAAAGATTGACGAGTTAATACCTTTACATGTAAATGCATAATGTCTAATCATCTTAACTTGTCGTTGTTTATACTTGTATCTTGATTTGCGTCTTTTTCGAGTCTTTAAGTTCCAATTCAATCGTCGCATGCAAATCGCTATCGTCCTGAATGATTTGACTTGAATGATTTATAATCTTGATAGCTTTGAAAACTTAACCACTCAAATTCAAATGTTAGTAAATAAAATGACTTGTTTGTTATAATCAAAATATTAAGGTTATAATCAACCATAGGTCAACAATTTCACCCTTTTTGATTGTGACAAATAAGATGATTTGTAATGTAAGATTTGAACAATTAATATCATATTGATAAAGGAATATTTGATAAAGGAATATACATCATAAATTCATCATGTAATTCATATTCCCCCTTTCTTTTACAAATCAACAACTAGACATTTGAAGCATATTATGTTTTCAAATCAAAGCATGCATCATCTCATTTCATTTCCCCCTTTTGAGAGAAGCAAAAAGGGATATCATTTAAGATCAAAACTTTAAATCAACCATGAATGAATAACATATTCCCCCTTAATTAAGCTTAAGATGCAAAAAATAATCATCACTTTATAGTAAAATTGTAATCAAAGTATGAGTGATGCAAATGACAAAAGCAAAATCATTTGAATAGAATTTATATTTCCCCTTTTCAACATTCAAAAAGAACGTGGACTTACAAGAGACTTCCCCCATAATTAAGGCATAGGTGCATGTTAGGAGAAATAAGTAAGAATGGTCAATCAATTCATAGTAAGTGATATAATTCATAAGCCATAAGATAAGAATAAATTAGAAGTACGGTTTAAAGAAAAAGATATCAAACTAGATAATGTTTTTGAGAAGAAGTTTTTGTACAAGTGAAATCAAATATTAATAACAAGGAAACGGCAATCATTCGTCGGTGGATAAGGGCTTCGAGAATAGATCTAGTACTTGTGAGCAAAGAAGGCCTCCTGTGATAGGCTCATTTGCTCTATCCTATGCTCAAGAGCATCCATACGGGTTGTGATGGTAGTAGCAAGGGATTCAATTCGTCCTTGTAAAATGTTGAATTGATCTTCGGATATTTGTCGATCGGCAATGCGTACAACATGTGGAGTAGGCCTTCGTCTTGCTTGTGGTGCTTCATCGCCATCATCACTGTCATCACCACCCATTTCTTCTTCCGCCTCTTCTTCGGTAAAGGGTCAGTATTAGGGCTCGAAGCATTGTCGAAGCCTTGAGTGTGAAACACCCATTGCCCCCGCCTTTAACTATTTTCATGCGTTTAAGAGTGTTAATGTTAATGACGTCGGTGTGTTTTGGTTGAAGAATGGGCTCATCGTCTAGTAGCACGTTAAAGTTTTGAAAAATTTTTGTGAGAAGCATGTTATACGGTAGACCTAAGACTCAAGAAGATGAGTGGACATGTTGAATGTGTTTTAAGAAAAGATAGAAGAAATCCAACTTACGACCAATAAGAAGTGAATCGAGAATGAATAAATCAAAATGAACTTTCTCAAAGTGAACACTCATAGGGATGATAATGTTGCAATTGTAAGATGAAGAACTTTACAACGAATAGTGAGGTGGTTGAGATTTAAGGTAATTTTAGTAGTTAATGGACGGTCGGTAACCCCACAACAAGGATCGAGTTCGTTGTAGCCTTCAAACCTAACAGAATAATTTTGGACATAGGCATAATTTTCATATTTCTCTAACTCAAATATATCCCAAAGAGTGGCTCTATCAAGAGTGAAATGTTTGTCCTTAATCGTGCACGTGACATGATTGGAATAAAAGGATAGATTGTGGTAAAATTCACGAATTAATCTAGGATAGGATTTCGGAGATAGAGATAATATTTTTCCATCATATACCCTCAAAGTATTTTTTTATCTTAAATGACGGTGCTTGAAGATAGAACTCGAAAACATCAATGGACTAACTGATAAGAATTGGGCAATCGGTGAAACGATCAGGGACAGGTGTGTCAGCCTCAACATTCGAGGAGCTCGCTTCATTTTCTTTGATTTCTTTTTCAGAGATATAGTTGGTTCGGATTTGTTGACTGGGAGTGAGAGAGATTTTTGGTTTTTCGAAATTTTGGTGAAGAACTGAGTGAAAAATTATAAGAGATGTATGGGTACCAAATCTTCGAAGTGGGTTAGTGTTTTAATATGATTTGCAATGAGTTTTTGGAGGAGAATCAAGATTTTCGAGTGTTGAATCTAAAACCCAAATTTTTTGAATTTTCTTGATAAAATGGTAAAAACTTCAGATTTGATGCGAAAGTTTGATAAATGTGATAGATTTGCTGAAATATTGGAGGGATTTTGATGAAAAGAGTGAAATGTGTAAGATTTGAAGAGAGGAGATGAAGATAAATCGCGATTTAGAGTTTAAAATAATGATTTGGGGATGAAATTTGATTTAAAAAGGAGCTAAGCCATAAGGTTTTCGGTCGGCCCAATAGTTTTTCGGTCGACCAAAAGTCTGTAGAAAATTTTAAAGGCAGCTGCAGTCATTCTCGATTGATCATATGGTCAACCGAATTAATGTTTCGATCGATCATTTGGTCAACCGAAAGTCTGCATGAAATTTGTATGGACACTGCATTTCATTTCGACTAATTGGATTCTGTCAACCGAAATAGTAACATGGTCGACCGACAAATCAAGAATAGCACATATAATATCGTTTTTGATCATACATTTTAAACAAATTTAGCCACAAACTTCAGATTCATCGATAATACCCAAGCATCTTCTAATATATGAAAATCTATCGAGAGTTAGAGGTTTAGTAAGAATGTCGGTTAATTGTTTATCAGTGCTAACGAAATCTAAATAAATATCACATTTTTGCACATGATCTCTAAGAAAATGATGTCGAATTTTAATATGTTTAGTGCGAGAGTATAAAATGGAATTTTTAAACAAATTTATAGCACTAGTGTTATCACATATAATAAGAGTATTTTTAAAGGTCAAATTACAATCACTAAGTGTTTGTTTCATCCAAAGAGTTTGAGCACAACAACTAGCGGGCAAGATATATTCAACTTCGGCGGTTGATAGTGCAATGGAATTTTGTTTCTTGTTAAACCATGATACAAGGGCAAAGCCTAGAAAGTGACAAGTTCCACTTGTGTTTTTTTCGATCAATTGTGCAACCCGCCCAATCGGCATCCAAATAGCTAATAAGGTCAATGTGCGTGCCTTTTGGATACTAAAGGCCTAAAGTTCTAGTACCACATAAATAACTAAAGACTCATTTTAAGGTGCTTAGATGTGATTCTTTAGTATTGGATTGAAATCTAGCACATAAGCAAATACTAAATATGATATCGGGTCTACTAGCGGTTAAGTAAAGGAAAGATCCGATCATACCTCGTTATTTTGTTACGTCAATTGAAGTGTCGTTCTCATCTTTATCCGATTTGATTGATGTACTCATTGGAGTATTCATCGGTTTCAAGTTTTCAAAATCAAATTTCTTGAGCATGTGTATGATGTATTTTGTTTGGCTAATGAAGATGCATTCATTAGTTTGTTTGATTTGAAATCCAAGAAAGAACTTTAGTTCTCCCATCATGCTCATTTCGAATTCCTTGCTCATACATCTTGAAAACTCTTCATAGAAGGAAATATTAATTGCACCAGAGATAATATCATCAACGTAAATTTGTACGATAATCATGTCATCATTTTTTGTTTTGATACAGAGTATAGTATTCGCGTTTCCCATTTGAAAATTATTTGAGATAATAAATTTACTTAATCTTTCATACTAAACGCTAGGAGCTTGTTTCAATCGTATAGAGCTTTTCTAAATTTAAATAATTTTTCTGGAAATTTGTGATTTTCGAAATCGGGAGGCTGTTCAACATAAACCTCTTCTTGAATGAAACCTTTTAAAATGCACTTTTTACATCCATTTAATAGAGAGTAAAGTCTTTACAACAAGCAAAAGCGAGAAGCATACGAATAAACTTCAATCTAGCAAATGAGGACGATTTGTAGAATGTCCCTCAATATTAAGATTAGCAATAACACAAGATAATGAAATCTTAAAAATGTGCACCTAAACTCTGATACCATTTGATAACCTAAGAATAACTAACCAAGAGGGGGGTGAATTGGTTTCTGAAACTTTTTCGACACTTAGTCTTAAAACAATACAATACAAAAGATATGAATGCAAAGTATAATACTAGAATTAAATATGAAAGTTTGATAACGTAATTCAAGTATGGATAGCACAATATAAATAGCAATATGTAAAGTAAAGTGCAATAATGTAAAGATAACAAACCAATTTAATGGGGTTCGATACACAATGTGTTCTACGTCCCCATTACCAAACTCTCAGTCACGAGTAAGGCCAAATAAACTATAATGGTAACTTACAAACAAGGATTACCAATCCTTAAGTGGCTTATAACAAGGAGCACTTATCCTAATGTGACTTACAACAAGGAACACATATCCTTAAGTGACTTTCAACAAGGAGCATTCATCCTTAACAATAATCGAGTTTTCACAAGTCTCTCGAAACTGTCAAAATGTAAGTGAAGATTTTAAATTGAAGAAACTCCCTTAACCAATGATATAATCAAGTTAAGTATTAGAGAGTTAGATAAACACTTTAATAGATAGCAAATAGTAAAGCTCAAGTATTGATGTTGTAAACTTTAATGAATAATAGATTATGAAATAATTTGTATGTTTGTATCAAAGTTTTTAACATATGATCTCTCTTAACAAATAATACAAGTTAAATATGTATAGAGATCTACACTTCAATATAAGTGTTGAAAAAGAAAACTTCTATCAATAATGAAAAATAGATGAGATTGTGAAAAGATCTTTACAAAATAGAGTACTTGATAAATTTGATGAAATATGTTTTATCGATCAAGAAACTCTCTTGTAATAAATGAAGTAGAATATAGAGTCAAGAAAATTCAATGATTTAATAAATAAGCTCTCTAAAAAATCTCCTGTAAGTTGGTAGAATTGAATGCAAGAATAGATGAATATTTATAGAGTAAAGAAGACATAATCTGTCACTTTCAGTTGAGTACGTTTGGTAGACGGAAAGCGTGATATAGCTGTTACAAAAATTAAACCATTGAAATTTCGGTTGATACTTCGGTTGATCATACCGATCGACCGAAAACATACTTCGGTCGACTGAAGTGTCAAATCCGGTGAGATGCAAAATCCGATAATTCATGCAAATACGGTTAGAGGCCTGTAAATACGGTAAGCAGCCTATTTCAGTCGATCGGTGTACATTTTGGTCAACCGAAGCATACAAGTTTTGGAGTTTAGTTTTTATATCAAAATAATCATTGCCAAAATCCTTTTTTTTTTATACAAGTGATGGATTATGAAAAATATTTTGAGCTTTATGCATTTTGATAAAAATTGACGAGTTAATACCTTTACATATAAATGTATAACGTCTAATCGTCTTGACTTTCATTCTTTATACTTGTATCTTGATTTGCGTCTTTTGCGAGTCTTTAAGTTCCAAGTCGATCGTCGCATGCAAATCGCTATCGTAATGATTTGACTTGAACGATTTATAAACTTAATAGCTTTAAAGTGTAATCACTCAAATTCAAATGTTAGTAAATAAAATGGTTTGTTTGTTATAATCAAAATATTAAGGTTATAATCAACCATAGGTCAATAGAATCTGCCTACTTTAATGAGCACGTTCACAACCACTGCTCGCGGGTATTTGATTGATCTGTCCGCCAATTGAAGGGGGATGGATGAGTCCTTTAGCTCTTTAAAACCTAAGTTCCTGTAGACAGAAAAAGGCATTAGGTTTATACTTTCTTCTGAGTCACATAAACAATTAAAATTCGAATCACTTCCTATTGAGTAAGGTATTTTGAGACTCCCTGGATCTTTTAATTCGGGGGGTAATTTGCTCTACAAAATGGCACTACACTCCTCATCTAATTGATAGTATTAAAACCCATAAACTTTCTCTTTTTAGATAGGATCTCCTTCAGAAACTTTGTACAGTTGGTTATTTGTTATATAGCTTCAATCAGTAGGATGTTGATATGAAACTTCTTGAAGACGTCCAAGAACTTTGCAAACTATTCTTCCAGCTTCCTCTTTTACAATCTCTGTGGGAAGGGTATTTGTGGAGCATATTCTCTGGTAGGAGTGGTTATCTTAACCTTTGGATCCTCTGATACTTTTTCTTTCTCTGATTCTATATGTTACTCAGATTTCTCCAAGTGCTCTTCGACCATGGAAATGACTTTTTTATTCACTACACCTATCTCTCAACTGTGATTTAAGGAAGTTAAACCCTGTTGTATGTAGTGATTGCACCAATCTCCTCACTCGCTACAACTTTTACTGCTATTACCTACTGTTTGGATTTGTCTCAGTGTCACTTGGCAGTGCTCCGACTATCTTTCTGAGAGTTCCTTAGCTATTTGTCCAATCTAATTTTTCCAATTCTTGATGGCAACTCCCTGAAATTGCAAAGCCTTATCTATTCTTTGAATGTGTTGTATAGAAATGTCCACCAATTTAGTAACAAGATCTTCTCATGAAGATTTATTTTAAGCCTGCTAAAAATCTGGCTACAAAGTTTGCTGTGGTGCAGTATGAGCTCCCTGATTATTGCTCCATGAGAAGTTGTGATGATTTCTCCAACCAGAATTGTGTGTGTTGGAATATGAATTATTTTTCTGCCTCTAGAAGTTGTGTGTAGTAAACATTTTCCACTGATTGGACAAACGGACTACCTACATTGTAATATATTCTCTCATGGTTCTCTCCACAATGCTTTTATCTCGGTCTAGCTATTTGAATTGCATTCATCTGTTCCACTTTCTGAGCTAAAACTGCCAGCTGCATTGAGATTGCTGGTAATGGATCCACCTCATTTACCCTAACTACTTTTTGTACACCTGTTCTTTCTATTGGCCACAGTGCACTAGTGAATGTCAAATCCTTCATGATCTAATAGACTTGATCCTCTGTCCTCTTTATAATAGATCCATGGCATGCGGAGTCAACATTAGCCCTGATTGTCGGATTTAGCCCAATGTAGAAATATTGAACTTGGAGCCATTTTTACAGCTCATGCTGTGGACATTGACGGAGCAACCCCATGTAACTTTCCCAAGCCTCATTGTAGCACTCCAAGTCGAGCCACAAGAATGTAGTGATTTCATCCCTCAACCTGTCAATCTTTTTAGGTGAAAAATATTTGTTCAGTAATTTCTGGCTCAAACTATTCCAGCTGGTGATGTTGTAAGGTGGAAAAGTATCCAACCATTTCCTAGCTGAATCTCTCGGAGTGTAAGGAAAAAGTCTCAGCTGGATTGCTTCAATTGAAACCCTTGGATATTCCATTGTTTCACACATGAGCATTGGAATTTTTAGTAGCCCTCCCAAAGAATTGTAGTGCATTCTGGAACATATTGATCATATTCGTCCTCAAGTGAAAATTTGCCTCACCAAATGTTGGATACACGATACTGGATTGGCTTTCCACGACTGGTGGAACCATATACTCTCCCATCAACCTAGCATTCTCATTCTCTGTCGCCACAATTGGATATGTTGCTTCTTCATTCGCCTCGATGGCAATTTGATTTTTATTTTGTTCTGCCATGAGCGCTAGTAGGTTTTTTGGCGTGCTTATAATTGTTCTCTTCTTCTCGACCTAAAAGTTCGTTCCATTTTTGAATCAAATTAATCAAGATCACTATGTCTCGAATTTTGCATACAAAGTCCTGAAAAGGAAAAAAAAATACTGTAATATTTTTCTAATAAATTAAACTAAATAAATAAGCAATTAAAATTCAAATTAAAATTAAAACTGACTAAATAGAATAGTCCCCGCCAATGGTATTAAAACTTGATCGTTTGATTTCTCGCAAGTAAACGCGATCGTGAACAAGTAATATAGTAGTGAGTAGAGTGTCGAACCCATGAGGACTAAGTATTCAATCGAGTTCGAATTAATAGCAACATTAATCGAATAGCAAATATGTTTGAGTTTTTTATACTAATATTTAAATTATCAATTAAACTAGAAATCAATTTAATTGATTTTTTTTAAATATGTGAAAGTATGGATAAAATGTCGAATCCCCCCTGTTAATCCATTTTTAGCATAACAAATTTAAGTGACACTTTGTAATCATTCTTGTTAGTTAATATTTCTAATGTAATTGAAAACTTCTCTAGATGGTTATCAAATATATTCCACTTATGTGACCTTCATATCTCTCGATGGAAGATGTGAACATATAAGTGCATTAAAAGATCTAGAACACCTACGAAAACCATGTAAAGTATAAATATATATCTCTATCCTCCATCGGACTTTACAATGTTTATTATTTTTAACTAAAAACATATTATCTATCTCAATAATAATAGATTTCAATAAACCATCTCAATTAGTAGCTAATTAATTGAAAAGTCGGTGAAAACAATGATAAACATCCAAAAAAATACACACTAGTCGTCAAAATAATTAATTAATATTAAAATTTTCAAAATAATGGTTCATCTATAGTTTAGCAATGTAAAAATCTAGCCTAACATTATGTCGAAATTAAACACGCAAAAAGTGGAACGACATCACCAAAATTGACGAAACGTGAATAATTTTCCAAATTGAAGTTGTCGTCCTTTTCCGTTTTCGTCTTCTCTGTGTATACGTTTTTGTTTTCTTAGCTGTCATCTTCTCAGTTGTGGCTAATTCTTTTTTTATTCCCAAGCAACCGCCCAATCTTCATTCAAATTCCAGCCTTTGTATGCGTGCATATATCTGTAAATCTATTCTACTTCGGTTTCCTGTGTGTATGGATAATTAATTCAATCCAGAGCCCGCTTCTTCCTGCATGTTCGTGTATATATATATATTGGGAAGAATACATAAATAAGGTATTTACTTTTACCCATTTCAAAAATACCAAAACATGTTTCATATTTCAAAAATCATGTTTCTTTAAATTTTTAATTATGAAATAATAATTATTAAATTAATTTATTATTAATATTTAATTCTACTATAAAATAATTAAACCACCTCCACCACCTCTACAACTCCGAGAATATTCTGGCGACCTTTCCGGTCACCACTCTTCTCCGGCGATCATTCCGGCGACTTTTCCGACGACTGGTCCGATTCCGACGAATATGTTAAGGTCACAGATCTATACAATTTGGTCACAATTCAAAATTTTTTAGGTCACAATTCAAAATTTTTTAGGTCACAATTCAAAATTTTCATAGGTCACAATTTGTTCATCGGGCACAACTTAAAAATTTAAAAGTCAAAATTTTTTCATCGGTCAAAAAATTTGAAAGTCACAATACTTATTTACGGTCACAAACATCAATTTATTGGTCACAAATTAGTAATTTTTAGGTCACACAGCTTGTACTCGTCACAGTTTATTAAATTCATTGGTCACAAATTGTTTATTGGTCACAATCACAAAATTTATATTGTGACCACCGAATTTTATGGTCACAGATTATTTCTCCACAACTAATTAAATTTTTTTTATAGGTCACAGATTGAACAATTCAAAATTTTTGTTGGTCACAACTCTGTTACAGTGAGTCACAGTCACAATTTCTATGTCACAGATACCAACCTGCAAAATTATTGATCACAAACTAATAATTTCTTGTCACAAACTAATAATTTTTAGGTCACACATCATGTATTGGTCACATTTTATCTAATTCATTGGTCACAAATCGTTGATTGGTCACCAACCAACCAAAATAGTGGTCACAAACAACCAAAATCATTTGTGACCACCACTTCACGACCGTCTCCACCAGCGGCACCATCAACATCTCAAAACCAACACCACACCCTCCCCAACACCACTATCACCACCCCCATCGCCACCGCACACAGAACACATAACCACCGCCGCCACCAGCTTCAGATCCTCAATTTCACAGCTCGATCCATCGCCAAAACCAGGCACCGCACCGTTTATGATCACCAGAACACACCCAACCGCGCATAGAACACACACAACCATCTACACCCGCTGCCCAACCGCACCCAAAACAGATCTGTACCTAACATAGAACACAGATCAACACAGAACACACGGATCAGAGCGAACACAACAGAACACCACCCCAAAACAAGCGAACGCGCACAAAAAACCACCGCCGCCACCAACTTCAGATCCACAATTCGCAGCGCCCAATCCACCGCCAACACCACTACAATGTTTACGACCACTCACCCACGAACACAGCACACACAGAAACCACCATCGCCCAATCCACAACCCACAGATCTACAATCATCGACAACAATCAGCCATTAAACCACCACTACCATCCATAAAATCAAACTCGAAAAAAAAAAAAGAAGGGGCATAACATATCTGCGCCGTTGTGACCAATGACGGTGAGGGAGTGAGGACAGAGAAGTGCATTGCTTTGAGCGCCGGAGAGAAGAAGAAACGTACCACTTCGAGCGCCGGAGAGACGAAGAAACAAACCGCCAGTAGGGGAAGAGAGAGGACAGCGACGTGAGGAGAGAAGACGTCACGGGTATATATGGGAGGGGTCACGAGCGCCGCCGTCATCGCCAGCGAGGGAAAGAGAGAAGACGGCTACGGGGAGGAGAGAAGAATGGGACGGGAGGATAATGGAATTAGGTTTGATTTTGGGATTATTAATTGGGATGAAATTTAATAATTAATTAATTAGATATAAAAACCTGATTTTTTAAATGTTAAACTAATAATCTGATTTGTGAAAATGGTAATTTAAAAGTAGGGTTGAGTGTAATTTCCTCATATATATTTCCCTTCAATTTCAGCCCCTAATTTGTGGCCCATTAATAAATTAGTTTTTCTCTAAATCCTCAATTCTTTTAATATATTGCAATTCAATCCTTAAGTCTACTTAATTGTGCAACCAATGCCAATTTAGTCCTCATACTTTGAATTTTGTCATTTTTTGTCACCTCTTGCTTCTTTCCTTCAATTCCTCTTTCATTCATAAAATTTCACCTATTAAATATAAAATATAATAATTTAAAATATATTTTATCAAAAAAACTATCAAATATCGCTATTTTAAACTCGAATAAATGTATAAAATACAGTTATCAGTCACAAACAAGGGCGGAGCCAGCCGTTTGAAGTATGGGGGGTCCCAGAATTGAAGATATAGAGATGAAGAGGTGGGGGCCATGGACGCTGCCCCCGAAAAAAAAAATTTGGATACCTTATTAAAAAAAAAAAACCAAAAAACATATAAAAGAAAGTACCAATATTTAATTTAGCAAAATCATACCTTATTACAAGTGTTCCTTTTGAGATCTCATACTTTAAAAGTTTGAAGACAGAAACGAAAAATTAAATTGGTAGAGTTTAAAATTTTTATTCAATTTGAGGACAAAATAATAATGGTAAAAACAAAAAGAACCAAAAAAAAAAAAAAAAATTAATAAAAAAAATTGTCAAAATCTTGGGGTCCGGGTCCCCAAGGACCCCCCCCCCCCCCCCGGGGCTCCGCCAGTGATCACAACATTAATGAATATCATAAATCAAAATATATATATATATATACTCGTAAAACAACTAAAAATGTATGTGGACACATTTTCTGTACAAGATTAAATTGAATATGGACTAATCCGAGAAGAAAACCCACACTTTTGGTGTACTATGTGAATAGTAACTTTTCCATCGTCATCAATTAAAAAATAGTATTTGTGCTAATAACAAGTTATAAAACTGAGGAAAAGAAAGAACAGTAGAAGGGGATTATTAGAGTCAAAACTTATATATATCTTTTATTATATCAATGATTCATGTATGCATGTTTCATTGTGAGTTACTCATTTTGTGATGAGCTTAATCCACCATTTCGGTATGGAATGGGTTGTTATGTAGTTAGTCTTCTAGTTACGCTTTCTTTGAACCCCTAATCTAGAGCATTAGACCTTATGTTTTACTGCCTTCAAGAATTACCAAAGAAAGCCACCTTCGATAACTTACGAGGAGTATGGACTCATTACTTATCAACTGGTCATTAGAAGTTTCTCAAATTTATCAAGACACAAATTTCTTAAGTAAAGCTTATCTAAATATTTTTCTAAGACTATACTAATTATTCTATAATTTTACAACAAAGTTAATATATTATATCTGTATTTGTAAGTTTTTATATAGTACATGACATAGTGCATGTTTTAACACTTGTTCGAGGTTTGGCTCTAAAGTATTCATTTGAGTGTTTGTAACTCAAAAGATAAATAAAAAACAGGATAAGGACCCACAACTTGTTGGATACACGTCATTTAGTGTCAAGAATGACACTACACGACAAAGGTTAGACAGGAACACGTCGTCCTAATAGAAGTGTTCATTCATCATGGATTTAATCGGTATCCACAAATCTAGATTGCATCTGATTCTTGAAGAATTTCATAAATCAAGTTTTAGCCCCTGTTTGGTGGGGATTAAAATCAATTTTTAGTATATTTTGATAAAAATTGATAAAATATACATAAAACGTATTGTTAAAAGTAATTATTGACTTTGATTTAGATTAATATCTTTATTTTAATCAATACAAAAAAGGGGCTTAGTACATCCACTTTTTCGCTTCCATGTATATTCTTCATGCATTCCATGAAAATCTTGTTCAATTAAAGCTTCGTGTTTCCAACAATATAAAGCATGCTAAAATTTCATCCGTCAAGCAATCTTCCTTTATCGCTTAATCATTTTAAATTGCTATTTCTCTATTTGATATCCAAAGAAAGATGTTTGAACTTTCATTTGGTTTGTTTTTCCCATTAAAGGAAAAAGTAATTGCTTAGGTTTTTTTAGTGAACGGAGAAACTCATGATATTTTTATTGTAACAAGAATTTTTAAACGTTTTATACTACATTACATGTTTGGAAATAGATTATAATTTGTTTAAGTTAAAATAGATAGAAATGAGTTGTGGATAAGTGATTTTATGAATATTAAGTTAAACTAATTATGATTATAAATCAAAATAGGTGCAAAACGTTTCCGAAACAACAAATTTAGTGGTTTCAATAAGACCCTGTTTGGGAGCAATTTTTATCATATTTTTAGCGAATTTTATACGGTTATACAGTGTATGACAGAGATAGGGCAGCTGTAATTATTGACTGAATCAAGTAGAATGGTCAATGTACCCTTTTAAAATTTAATTTAGCGATTTTGAGAAAAGAGCATTCCTTATAATTTGTTTCATGTTGAGTCAATAATTACGCCACAGATGGGACCTACCTACATTTTTAATGGTCAAAAATTGGATTAAAATCTTGTGAAAATCGCTCCTAGACAGGAAAAATTTTCTCTATTCAATCAACATCAAAATTGATGTCCCAAATACAAATAATGAACATGTCGTTATTTCCATCTGCCGGCCAAGAAAAATATATGTTATATATTCTGGTACATATGGTTGGAATGAATGATAAATAATATTGAAATGTGTCAAAATTTATGTTAACATTTAGGGTGCGTTTGATTGAAAGAGTGGAAAATGGGTGGAAAGAAAATGGTTTACAGGGAAAAGATTTGCCTAAAAAATGTTTTGCAGGGAAAATGATTTCAAGTGTGTTTGATTGGTATAATTTTCCACCTAGAAAATTTTTAAATTTTCTATTCGTTTGGCTTTGTTTTATATGGAAATTGTCCATTAAAGTGATATTTTTTCCACAATTGGTTATAAAATTTGTTTCCATTGCGAAAAAGTAAAAAAAACGAAAAAAAAATGTTTCCTAAAAAATCATTTTTTTAATCAAAGTTTAGTGTTCGTTTGACTTCGTTTTCTATGGAAATTGTCTTCGTTTTCTATGGAAATTGTCCATGAAAGTGAAATTTTTTTTTTACAATTGGTTATGAAATTTGTTTCCATTGCGAAAAAGTAAAAAAAAAAAAAACAAAAAAAAAAAATTTCACGTGAGCAGTTGGAAAAAGCTAAGTTGGGAAAAGCTTTTCCTTCATTGTAAAGAAAACTGGCGCGTGAGCCTACCAATGGCAAAATGTTTTCTAGTCAAAAAAAGTCCTATCAAACACTATTAAAAGTGGGACCCTAGAAAAAGTCACCTATCAAACATGCCCTTAGGGAAAACAGACATGTTGATTAGTTATATGAGAGCAAGAATTGTCATAGGAAAACTATTTAATAAATCGATGAAACTTAAAGCTTTTGGATCTCTGAATAATAAGCAGTAGAAGAGACAATACAGTTGAACCAAAGAAATAATAAAGGTCCCAACATTAAAGAACAAAGATATACTACCAAAAATCGAACCAATGGCCAGAAATCTTGAACAAATGACAAAACTCTGAATTCTAATGACACGTTCAGTAAGTGAATAAAACGATCATTACATTGTATGGTTCCTACTAAATACTAGATAGGCAGACTGGATCAAAGGGGAGCTAGCTGGTTGAAGTAGGGGGGTCCCAAAGTTGAAGGGGTGGGGACCCACGGGGGTTCGGGAGGCAGCCCCCCGAAATTTTTTTTTTTTAAACATTATTTCTTAAAATGAGAAAAGTTGGTACTTTGTGATGGAGAGAGGAAACAAAGTAACATAAATTAATGTACATTATTAACAAAAAAAATGTATAAAAGAAAGTAATAATATTTAATTGGGAAGAGAAGAATATCACAGCAACAGGCCGACTAGAGAAGAATCACCTCGCCATAGCCCAGTTCTGAAGACGGAAGAGAAAGAATCGGTAAAATTGGATTGATTAGGGTTTAATTTTATTAATGGTGAGGACAAAATTGTAAATACAAAAAAAAAAAAATTGTCAAAAAATTGGTTGGTTGGGTGGGTGGGTCCTCCCTCCGCCCTGGATTGTCTAGTATTATTTAGGTGTAATGAACGTCCATCATATTGTAGAGTCATGTCTAGTACGGCATATAGTTAATAGGACTTTGCTAGGGGGACAGGGTTTGGGGCCAGGGTTTGGGGACCGACGCCATGTGGCGCGCCCCTATTGGAGGGGCGCCTCTTCGAATAGGCGCCCCTCCAATAGGGGGGCGCCACATGGCGTCGGTCTCCAAACCCTGGCCCCAAACCCTGTTTCTTTAGCTTTTTCCATAGTTAATATCTATAATTATGTCCAGTACTATATAGGTAGAATGGGGACGTCCATTGTATTGTACAATCATGTCTAATTTGAATAGAATGGTAACCCATTTTTTATGATGCAATCATGAGATTAAAATCAGGTTTTTAATAAAATTTGATGAAATGTATAGTTGAAAAGTTACGAGTTCCATGAAATACGTGGTTAAAATTAATTGTTAATTTTGACTTATATTAAAATCTAGATTTTAATCCATACCAAATAGGAGCTTCGTATTGCACAAAATAAAAGAGTTCTAGACTTCTAGTACAACATACGTGGATTGGACGTTCAATGTAATGTGTGTTTGACACCCATTTTGATGAAAAATAAATTTTGGAATAGTGATTGATGGGAAGAATGTGTGGTTGAAAAGTAATAAGAATTTTTGGGTTTATGTGTAATATTATTTTATTGATAGGATGTGTGGTTGAAATGAAGAAAGAGAATGAGAATGAGAAAGAGAATGGATGTCAAACGGGGGCTTTATGTTTACTATTGTACGGTCATATATTTAATATGAATTAAGCCCCCTATGAATTAAGCCCCTACCCCCTATTTGCAGGGCCCCACCCAATATATTAAAAAAAATTGGAGGGATTCTCAAACATCTACAGTAAGTGTAGACTGATTCTATTTAGGCCATGTTTGGAAGGGATTCTCAAACATCTACAGTAAATCAATTCTCATTTTCAACCATTCATTCTTCAATAAAATAATATTTTTCATCACATTAATAATTTTTTCTTCTTTTTCAACCACACATTTCCCATCATATCACTATTTAAAATCAATTTTTCTCCTAAAAATCCCTCCCAAACAAGCTATTAATATTGTGTATCAAGATGCCCTAGTGTATTGCCAATGGTGCCTATAAAAGTAGAGTAAACATCAAGTATAGACTACAAGTGAAGTTTAAAGGGGAAGTAAAGCAAAACACAATATGGGCATTCCACATGTATTGGCTATACCCTACCCTGCACAAGGCCATGTGATACCTTTAATGGAGGTTTCACTGTGGCTAGTAAAAAATGGCGTCAAAGTCACATTTGTGAACACCGATTTCAATCACAATAGAGTTGTCAAGGCATTTTCAAATTCAGACGACATTCAAGAACTGGTAAACATGGTTTCAATCCCAGATGGGCTAGAATGTTGGGATGACAGAAATGAACTTGGAAAGTTGACAAAATCCATTTTTAGTGTCATGCCAGGGGAGCTGGAGGCTCTTATTACCAAGATAAATCGGTCGGAAAACGACGAAATATCATGCGTTGTTGCGGACGAGAGCATGGGATGGGCATTTGAGGTTGCTGAGAAGATGAAACTCAGAAGAGCAGCCTTCTGGCCAGCCACAGCAGCACTGTTGGGGTTGGGATTCAGCATCCCAAAGATACTAGATGAGGGGATTGTAGACAGTAATGGTAAGTCTCGACTACGAAGAAACTTGATTATGCACCGACTTGAAGAATGATAGTATTCGTATAGGATATATACATGAGTTTAACAAAATCTTTTGATACAGTCGGAATACTAATCAAGACGTTGGACTGAGTAGAACTAGAACTCAAAGACCATATTCATCCGAATTAGTTATTATCAGAAACTTTTTTCAATTAATAGGTACATGATTTGACATATCTGTTACATTGTAGTTATATGGAAGCACGCAGCAACTTTGGTAAGGAGAGCACTGGACGAAAAATGTCCCCGAATTCTTATTCAATTTCATCGTACTAATGAGAACTACATAGAAAATATGCATTTAGTTGCTTATTATTAATGTGGAAACTTTCTTTCTTGCAGGAAGGCCACTGAAAAACCAGATGATTCAGTTGTCACCAAAAATGCCAGCCATGAACTCTATGCACTTTATTTGGACTTGTATAGGCGATCAAGCAACGCAGAAAATCATTTTCGATGTTTTTGTGAAGAACAAAAAATATGTCAAATTGGCAGATTGGATAATATGCAACTCATCGGAGGATTTAGAGCCTGGTGCATTTTCCTTGTTTCCAAATATTCTCCCAATAGGCCCTCTACTGGCAAGCAACCGGCTTGGAAAATCAGCAGGTTATTTTTGGCCCGAGGACAATGCCT
The DNA here is from genome assembly GCA_035079005.1 of Fraxinus americana. Lineage (NCBI taxonomy): Eukaryota > Viridiplantae > Streptophyta > Magnoliopsida > Lamiales > Oleaceae > Fraxinus > Fraxinus americana. The sequence continues at coordinate 9,413,387 of CM068715.1, forward strand.
GCCTCGACTGGCTCAATCAGAAGCCAAAGAATTCTGTCATATACGTTGCATTCGGTAGTTTCACTGTATTCGACCAGACTCAATTCGAGGAACTGGCTCTCGGGCTAGAACTAACGAATAGGCCTTTTCTGTGGGTTGTTCGATCGGATTCAACAGACAAGGCGGATAAACCTTACCCGAAAGGATTCCAAGACAGAGTACATAGTCGAGGAAAAATGGTAGGGTGGACGCCTCAGCAACGGGTTCTATCTCATCCTTCCATTGCCTGTTTCATTAGCCATTGTGGATGGAATTCTACCATTGAAGGAATAAGCAATGGAATCCCATTTTTGTGTTGGCCTTATTTTGCTGACCAGTTCCTTAATGAAAGCTACATTTGTGAAGATTGGAAGGTGGGATTAGGATTCAAGAAAGATGAAAACGGAGTCATCAGTCAGGAAGAAATCAAGAATAAGATAGAACAAATTCTTGAAGATAAAAGATATAAAGAAAGAGCATTGAATCTTCAGAAAAAGACTATGGACAATGTTAGAGGAGGGTGTTCTTACAAGAATTTCATTAACTTTATAGAATGGATTAAGGATGAGAAAAAGTAGAAACATTTGTGACACCTTTAGTAAAGAGGCACGGTAAAAGCACGTCTGGTCGGAATAAAGGAGGAAGGTTGTAATGTGATGCAATGCGTTGATAGCTTTGCATTTTTATTTCACAAATACATGAATGAGAACTAAGTTCTACAAATTTAAAATAGAAGTTTTGCACAACATTAATATTGAATATTTTTCTTAAAATTTGTCAAGGATCGATATTGAAGTCGGGTAATATGGACCGTCATAAAACCAGAACTGGTCAAGGTCCGATTTAAACCTCTAGTTCCACATTTCCATCATCAATATGGCACGAAGTTATATCATACTTGTCATTCTATATTGGCTCTAATCGTTTCTTGTAATAATAGAAGGATGTGATTATTGAAAAATTAATTAAAATCAACCAGTAAGCACCATAGCGTGGGCATGTGCCAAATTTTGGGGGTTTAGCTGGAAATGAAGACAAGCTTGTGTTTGTTTGTGGTCAATGTGTACCTTTCTGAGAATGAGTGGTCACCTCACCGTTTATATCGTTTGGTTGAGTTGACAGCCTTAACAAATCAAGTATCAATGTGTGTGTGTTAATGGTCGATTTTATTGAAAAAAATTTAACAAAAAAGAAGTATTGATTGTTTGTTGGATAAAACTTCATTAATTTTTTATCAATTCTTTAATTGATCAAACTTTAATTTTAACTAAATATTTAATGAACTCACAATTTTTATCAATTTTTCAGTCACACGTAACATCATTTTTTATCAAAATTTATTAAAATCTTTATAAAAGATTTGTCAAACAACCCCTAGAACTAAACTTTGATTTAGTTCCAATCGTATTTTGATAGTTCCCGAAACATGCCAACTCTACAGTCAAGTTTTTCAAAAATAAAATTTAATTTACCACTAGTAATGATCTTTTGTCAATTTCAATAAAATTCGGGCAAGATAAAGTTATCGAGTCAAGAATTACCATATATTTTCCACAAGTCAATAATGCTAAGTTTAGTGGATAATACTAGACTAAAATGTATAAAGAATATTTATTCACTTATTCGAGCTTCTAAATTTAGGCCATGTCTGGGCGCACAGTTTCAACCAAAGAATTGATTTTTGCACCGTTGGCACCCCAAGTCAGTCGCACATTTTGACCACTCCCCTCACGAGTGGGTCCCACCAGCATCCTAACGGTCACTGTTTCAATTAAAATTTGGTCACAATCTCTCCCAGACATGCACTTAATTAATCATGCATTAATTGAGAGGATATCTATCTAATTTTGTGTAAATATATTAATTGTACATAAAATGAATACAATTGGCATGGAAAAGTCATTTTGGAGCTTAATTGAATTTCTTTTGTAGTTATTATAGACCATTCGGATTGCACGTAATTAAGAGAGCAATCGGAAGTTTAACTACCGGATAGATATTATTAAACGAATCAAAAACATTGATCTTCGTATCCAAATAGATGTTGTCGAATAATGAAATTGATATTAAAATGGGAAAATTCGAGATCTAATGTTTGTTCATTAATTGAATATTCATAACCGCTTTTCATTAATTAGTTAGATTAGTTTAGTTTTAGATTTAATTACCAAACTTTTTGCAATGGGTAGTTGCAATTCTGGAAAAAGATTCAATTTTTTCTTACATTGAATCATTCATATATGTGTATATATAGGCAACATATAGATTTTTTATGGATTCATTTGGTGCTTTTGAATCTTGCTCGAGCCGTAATTACCAATCTTGTTATTCAATTAAAGTTAGATTTGAGTATAACACTTAATCTCGTGATGTCGATACTTGGAGTCACGTCCATTTTTTAATTTTTTTTTACTTATTTACGATACCATGAGAATTTTAGGAATCCATTTTTCATGAAATTGGCAAAAAAAAAAGTTTAAAATGATTGTACCTTGAAATTCGAATTTTATTTCCACTTTTGCATCAAACAGCCAAAGTAGAAATTAAATTTATCGAGTGTGACATTTTTCATGAAATTTAAATCAATTGAACAGACTCTTAGAGAAATCGGCTCATTTTTCATTAAACTAGGTGCCATTATTTAGTCATGGAGATCAATACGAAAGTCGAAAAATGAAATTTAATTTTTCTTAATTAAGACACAAAAAATGAGGTAAAGAAAGAAATTATTTAGCAATTGTGGAGGTTGCTCTTAAAAGAGGTTATCAGCTGTCGCTGCCCGCCCTGGCATGTGGACACCATTACATGTTAACAAGACAAGTCCTGTCAGTTTCGCTCAGATTTCATGTGTAATTTTGTCAGCTAAAGATATTCAAATAAAAAAAATGATATAATATTTTATGGAAAAAAAATTTAAAAGATAAAAAAAGACTACACTATATATTAAGAGGGTGTTTAGTAAAAATTAAAATTAGATTTTTAGTAGATTATGATAGAAGTTTTTCAAATATGTGGTTAAAAAGTTGTGGGACCCATAAAAGATACTGTTAATATTGATTGTTTGATTTTGACTTGGATTAAAATCATATTTTAATCCGGACCAAACGGGGGCGAAATAAAATATTAACTTTATTTTTCTTCTTAATTCTTTTTTACAAAAATATTATCTCTTTTATATCTCTTACTTCTCTATGTGAACTCAAACTAGAAAAATCTGCGTACTCCTTTAATTTTTGGCTTTTATTCCCCATTCTCATGAAGAATAAATAAAAGGGTTTTAAAGAGGAAAGATATTAATTAGTTATTTATGTGAAGATCAAAATTTCACTTCACTTCACTTCACTTAAATAAATAAATAAATAATTCATGAGAGTTGGGATTGCTAACTTTTTAATTTGAAGCACAACACTCATATCCAAAGTTCTCAAACGAGTAATCATACTCCGAGGTAACATGTTTTTATCGAGGAATATGTTAAGGATAAATTCTATCGAGCGTTACTTCACGTAAACATAGGGTCCCAATTGAATTGGCTTATTCAAAAAAGACTTGTTCTTTAGCGTGTCCACACCCTCCCCCACCCGACCCCGAGTGGACGAGGAAGAAAGGATTTCTTGGACCTTAAAACGAGCGTAGCCCCTTACCGGGAAATAGAAAGGTGCGACAAGTTGGTTTGAGATTTTGTTATATTAAATGGAATCTCAGAGACTCGATATTCAGTAGCAGCAAGAATAAAGATTTATAATTAATACATTTTCTTGGAACTAAATAGCCAAGGAAAAAAAAATCAGATCTCTTCTTCTTTTTTCTTCACTAATAATGAAAAAAACTGATACTAAACTATACAGCATTTTCATTTTCTTGACGAGGTTGAAACCCATAAAAATCAATCAATTTTTGCAAAACAGAAACCTGGGTTTCGAGGAGTACGATATAGTTTGCAGTTTCTTCAAACAACTCCTCGGCCTTCGCATTTTCATTTTGAGATGGAATCAAACTCTTCAGAGCTTGCAGCTTGTCGGAAATCGACCCGCCGCCGTGATTTCTATCAATGTGGGTGGATCTTGTATTGATTCCAGGTTTACAGAGGTTTTTATATGAGTTTGATGATCTCGCCCTCAGCCGTCTCCCGGCGGAGATTCTTGGTTTTGAACCCATGAGGTGGCGGTGGAGTTGGAAGTGGTGGTGGCGGAGTATGGATTGGTGCTGTAACGGGGTAATGCAAAAGGCGTTATGGAGGACGGGTATAAGTAAGGGGAGATTGAAGCAGTGCCACTTGTTTACGAAGAAACTACAAGAATGCCATTGTGGATATTTGTAGCTTTACCTCAATTTGCATAAAAAGCATTTTTGGATTTTATGATGATGTCTGCTATAACTTTACAAATAAACATTATTTAAATATTCTTATTTGTGAATATAATCAAGTTTTTTCAATCTTTCGTTGTTTATAATTTCGCGATTGTTAATTTAATCCAACTTGTAGATGGTAACAAGTCTACTCTATTAACTTGTGAAAACCTTTTTATTATTTTTATTTTAAAAAATTTAATTGAAGATGAGTAAATAAAAAGTTGTTAGATAGACTCGATATCTAAGCATGGATCGTGTCATTATATCTAGACTGACAAGTATGTAAAGTATGATAATGGCCGTCTTAGATACTCGACATGGCCACGCTCGAGAAAAGCTTTAAATCGTGATGAGTCAAGGTTCTAATGCAAACAATTTATATAGATCCACCTGCCGTGTCAAAAAAAAAATTTGACATTTCAAATTTAAACTTTGCTACATGTACAGAGATTTTGTGCATATAGCCGTCATTGGATGGAAGCCAAAAACTGTAGTGTTGGGAACCAATGCATCTGTAATTTGTACAGGGTGATTCACACTATACAAGTAGTTTAATTCTTCAAATATATTTTTCTTAACTTCTACTTTAAAATTTGAAGAAGTTTTAAAATATTGTGTGGGGAACTTCTAAGTAAAACTTTCATTGATCCATGTGTGAGTCGACACGACATAGTTCACTATAGAAGTGTGTTTAGTCTACCTAATGGTAAATCAAGTTATAAGATTATTGATCAATTTAGAAAAATCTTAGAATTGAAAAGTCGTCCTTAGAATCTATGTGCATATTTGAATGCGTTTAAATTATAATTTAATTACCATGATGTTTAAATAAAAACTAACAATAAGTTGTGAGTCCATAAATTGCGTAGATAAGAGTGTGTTTAACCCATTCAAATTATAATTTAAACTTCGTCAAACATGCACATTTTCTTTCAAATTTTATCAAATCAAAGTACTTATTTTCGGTCTACAAACTTTAAGGGCGTATTCGGTAGAAATTAAAATCAGATTAAAATTGAAAAATTAGCCGTTATTGTTGGCTTTTATTAAACGAGTGAGACCTAATAACGACTATATTTTCAATTTTAATCTGATTTTAAGTTTAGACAAACATGCTCTAAAAGAGGCAATGAATGAAGGGTGTCCCTAAAATTATAAATTTTTTGGCTGATTTCTAGTATCGATTTATTAAGACATGTAATTTTTTAGATTTGAATATCAAAATCTCAATATCTTTCAAAATTGAACTTGTGGTGGTGACATCTCGAACGTCATTGGGCGAAAGAGATGCAAAACTCAAATAGCAGCTTCCACCTAACCAAATTATTGTAAACAATCCTCATTCAATAGTCCTCACTCCTCATTGTATCAACACGACCCACACAATGAGAGGTTTGTATGTACAAGGGCATTTCTGTAATTATATCAAAAAGACCCCCGTTTCCGTATCCCTCAACTTATAGCGGGAAGTGGCTCAACTTGAATGAAAGTTGTAATGCGAAAAAGCCTGCCCATTGACCATGGCGCATGTGAAAGTCCCGGACTTTCAACTGTCTTCCCCAAGTACCCCCAGTAGTACCATTAATATTTATTAAGCACTTGACCACCCCCAGTTTGGTGGGCTTTTTCTAGAAAAATATTATTTTAAATAGTGAATTTTTGGAGAATGTGGTTAAAAAATATGAAAAAGTTTTGAATTTACGTGTAAAATATTTTATTGTATAAATGTGTTATTTAAAATAAGTATATAGAAAAATGAATTTTGAAAAAATGAGAGATAAACATAGGCTTAAAATCATTCTTGTAAATAATATTAGACAGTACTGAATCGTATTTTATTATAAAATCATGTTCATTTTACTAAACATGCACTAGATGTAAAAGTGAAATTAACTTTATTTAATATCTGATTTTGAGGTCCAGAGTCAATATTTAGAAGGAATTTTTTTCATATACTAATCGATTTTCCAAAAGTATCATTATCATCCAATAAGAATGGTTTTCATTTTTCCAAGTGAACAATTTGAAGACTTTTTCTAAAAAATGATTCCTATTTACAAGGAGATAATAACGAGAAGAAAAATGGATCCCCGAAATATGTTGAAAATAAGTAGGTAATCATTGTGAATGTGCTATTAAAATTAAAATTTGATTGAAAATTATAAGTTATTAACAAGGAAACTCAAACACGTACGTAAAGATACATTTTTCAACCAAATCGCGAGATAGTTAATATGGTATTGACTAACTAATGAAAAAAATCGCAAGATGTGGCAATTTTTTTGTGGAGATTCACGAAAGATTACAAGTTTAATTTCAATCCGATGGTACAATTAGAATAATTTGGAAAAGTGGGATTATGTATACCAAATTGGAACAAAATTGAATTTGATGCATTTACATTGCAGGCATAGAACGGATTATATGTCTCGTAAACTCAGTCAATAATGACAGAGCCCACTATCGCTATGAAAGGACATTTAGGACATTCTATATAACAATCGACAATCTGATAGCAAATTAAAATTTTAACTTCTTATTTTTATGTTAATAAGTATTCAGTCTATCATATCAAACGTGTCATCAGAATATATTTGATAGGTTGTGGTGGATATGGCTAGATGTGGGTAAAGAAGAGATCCAAATGAAGAAATTTGTTAATGGTGGTGTGGAATCAATAACCATATTTACTAATCTAGTGCATCAAACAAATTATAGAGAGGATAAACAAAAAATAATAATGTTGAAGGGCGGTTAAGTCATTTCAGCTAAAAGAGTGGGGTTCTAAGATAGTCGTTAGGGGTCCATGGGGGCTCAAAAGGGCACATGTGGTATGGGCCAGCAAAGCTTTAGTGGAAGAGAGAAGAAAGGGGGCGGGGAGATACACACACATAGAGGGGAGGGAGGGAGAGAGAGAGGTGGGCAATGCACATGGGAGAGCACATGTAGAAGAGAAGAGGATTGTACCTTTGAGAGAGATAGGAAGTGACAACGGCGAGACAGTGAAGCAGCATGAGACGTACCCATGTTCTGCACATTCCTTGCGTGCTACTCATCCCCCTTTTTTCCCCTTCTTACTTGGATCATTATACACCAATATGCTAGACTCGATTCGTGTTTAATATACGAATGGACTATGAATACTGAAAAGATCGAAGATTACACACATCGGGAGCCAATAATATGCATGTTTATAGAGAATGTGCAGAAAAATTGTATGAATCACATTATCGTTATCAATTTTTGACTTATGTTACAAGTTTTACAGAGTCTAAAACACTTAAAGTTCGTTCATTTTGGGAATTGTCCCCTCTCGATACTTTAGAGTAGAAATCTCAATAATAAAAGGCTCTACAAACACAAAATTTAAGCGAGACCTTAATGTGTGGAGTTTTGAAAGAACTTATCCTAAGAGTGGGATTGATATAGGACTTGCTGACAACTGAAACGATTAAATCTTCACAATATTGTTTAAATGCAAAACCCGTAACGGACATCCAACACTTGGGCACCATAACCTAGCTATTTTTGTACATAGATAATCACGTTTAGATTATTTAATTTTGTCACATGTGTGCATGTGGTTTTCCTAGTTATCTCAGTCCGGCATGTGTACCACGTGGGATAATGTGGGTCACTGCATTTAGACTACTATTAAAATAATCAAAATTTAATTTAATCTTCATAGTCAAATTTTGTACTATAGTTGTTTAATCATTAATTTTTAATTAAGTTATAATCCATTCATGGTTTAAATTAACCCCTGGCGGCCTTTTCTTGATTTAATAGCACTACCATTCATTGTCATTAGCACATGTTTGGTACAAATTTTTCATACTTATTTTTTTTAATTTCATTTTTAACTATACATTCTTTTAATAAAATAATTTTATACATGTACCCATATTTTTTTTCCTACTTTTTAATCATTCTCCAAAAAAATTATTTTTCACGAATTTATTAAGCCCTCGTTTGGCACCCATTAATTTCTCTTTCTCATTCTCATTCACATTCTCATTCTTCATTTCAACCACACATTCTCCAAATAAAATACTATTACACACAAATCAAAAACTTTTCATCACTTTTCCACCACACATTCTCACATCAATCACTATTCCAAAATTTTTATTCTCCTCAAAATTAGATTCAAACACACCCTAAAAAAGAATTATATCTAGGGAAAATTGTGGCCGCGGTCCCAAACCTTTCATTTTGTTGCAGATTACACCCAAACCTTTAATTTTTGCAGGTGAAGTCCCAAACCTTTATATGTAATTGCAGCGTCGGTCCCAAACCTTTACTTGTTGCGGTAGAAGTCCCAAATCTTTGTACATAATTGCAGCGTAGGTCCCAAACCTTTGTATGTAATTGCAGCGTCGGTCCCAAGCCGTGAATTCTGTCCATAAAACGTTAGTCAACGTTGAAACAGTAATTTTGACTCGGAAAAATTACAGCACCTGTCCCAAACCTTTCATTTTGTTGCAGATTACACCCAAACCTTTCATTTTTGCGGCTGAAGTCCCAAACCTTTATATGTAATTGCAGCGTTGGTCCATTTCCAGTTTTTTTTTTTTTTTTTTTGAAACAAATTTCATAACCAATTGTTTAAAAAAAAAAAAAAAAGAGAGAGAGAAATTCACTTTAATGAACAATTTTCATGTAAAACGAAGTCAAACGAATACTAAACTTTGATTAAAAAATAGTTTTTGAGCAAAACTTTTTTTTATTTAACTTTTTGGCAATGGTAACAAATTTCATAACCAATTGTAAAAAAAAAAAAAAATCACTTTAATGGCAATTTTCATGTAAAATATGTCTATTAAAGTGATTTGAAGAAGAAAAACATTTTTTTTTTAATAACTTGTTTTGACAATTTTGCTCATCAATTAAGTTATCATTTGAGTCAAAATTAGATTCCGTTTGATTGCAATTGTGGAAAATGGGTGGAAAGAAAATGAATTTCAGGGAAAGTAATTGCCTAAAAATCATTTCCTAGGGAATTGTTAATTAAATGTGTTTGATTCGTATAATTTTCCTTCCGGAAAATTTTTGAAATTTTAGATTTTTTTTTGTTCACGTTTGACTTTATTTTACATGAAAACTGTCCATCAAAGTGATTTTTTTTTTTTTTTACAATTGGTTATGAAATTTGTTACCATTGCCAAAAATTTTAAAAAAAAAAATTGCTTAAAAACTATTTTTTCATCAAAGTTTAGTGTTCGTTTGACTTCGTTTTACATGAAAATTGTTCATTAAAATGAATTTTTTTTTTTTTTTTTTACAATAGGTTATGAAATTTGTTTCCCAAAAAAAAAAAAAAAAAGTTGTAAATGGACCAACGCTGCAATTACATATAAAGGTTTGGGACTTCGGCCGCAAAAATGAAAGGTTTGGGTGTAATCTGCAACAAAATGAAAGGTTTGGGACCGGTGCTGTAATTTTTCCGAGTCAAAATTATTGTTTCAACGTTGACTATCGGTTTTACAGACGGAATTCAAGGCTTGGGACCGACGCTGCAATTACATACAAAGGTTTGGGACCGAATCTGCAATTATGTACAAAGATTTGGGACTTCTACCGCAACAAGTAAAGGTTTGGGACCGACGCTGCAATTACATATAAAGGTTTGGGACTTCGCCTGCAAAAATTAAAGGTTTGGGTGTAACTTTCAACAAAATGAAAGGTTTGGGACCGCGGCCGCAATTTTCCCTTATATCTAACATGCCCTTAATATTCTTACGTCCACAATTGTTATATAAATTGTTTAAAATTAATTGTTTTAACATAAAAATACGGCGTATCAAAATAGCTTGATCGGCCTAGCAGAATTTATGAACTTTTTAAAAGATTGTATTTACGTTAGGTGTTTATTCCATAGCCAGTCTGGTTGTTATGTGTTACTCAATACGATTTAATATTAAGTATCAAAAAAAAAAAAAAAAAAAGTATCAAACATGGACCGAAAAGTTTAGTACATGACCAATACGATAAAGGGACAGCTTTACAAGATGTGATTTGACAACCTTTATTTCTCGGCTCATCAAACACGGCCATTTTGAGCTGCATAAATCCATGTGCTTTAATTTTACTTTATATATTCCTTGTGTTTTCCGGTCGGCAATTGCAGAATTCTCAATTCAGTACTCAACATGCCAAATCACTTTTTGTTCTATCCAAATGCCCCACTTGTTTTGTCCAACATGAAACATTAATTTATGCAAATTTTTTATTTTGTCGTTTTTGAAGGTCTATGCTCTAATTTTTATTTTTTTTTCTTTTTGGGCATTTGATCGAGATATAGGTCAACTATTAACTGGATTTGGGATTCTTAATCTATGGAAGGAGTATATGTATTTCTTTTATTTCAAATTTTAAGTGTAAAACAATTAAGTTTTGTTCAGGTTTTTCTAAGAGGAAGTTTGCTCGAGTTACATCATCGAAACTTGGTTAACGAGATTTACTTCGGTGGTAAGAGACAAAATAATAATATAAGAGATCTTTATCTATATTTTATTAAGTCCCTGTTTTGTGGAATTAAAATCGAATTTTTAATAAATTTTGATAGTAATGAAATGTGTAGTTGAAAAATTGTGGGACCCATAAAATATGTCATTAAAATTAATTGATACCAAACGGGGTTAAGAAGAAAATAATATAAAAAGTGAATATATTTTGTTTCATAGAAGAGGAAATGCTATACAATTTTGTGCCAACTATATAGTCCTTCATTTCGATTAGATAAAAATCATATTTTTTGTATATTTTGATAAATGTTGATGGAATATGTTATTGAAAAATTATGGGTTCCATGAAATATATGGTTAAAATGAATCATCGATTTTAATTTTAATTTTTATCGACACTGAACCAGACAATAGCAAATGAAATATTGGGACCTTACAATGTCTCTATCTCAAATTATAAGCAACACTAAATCTATAGGAAATGGAGATACTTCTATATTAGGTGTAATCCTTATTGATAATCTTGTTGGAATTTTGTATTGGAAATTGGTTGTGACCAATTGAAATGATTTAAGTGGAAATTCCTTGTTTGGTGAATGAGAAATTAAGCCAAACTTAAACCGCTTAATACTTGAAATTATTGGAATTGTGTAGAATATTGTGGAATATTTTAGAGAATGTAGATGAAAAGATGTGTCTTTTCATATGGATCATGACTCTTGGAGAGCATGACTTTTGGTATGAGTAACTTCCAATAATTATGATTATTCAAGAGATGTGTCTCTTGATATGGATGTTCCAACTACTATATATATGGATTCCCTATGTGTTTAGATTAAAACTACACAACAAACAATTCATTTGATAGTTTCATATCATGGTTACTTTAGTTTTGAATAAAACACTTTATAGAAGTGATTTTCTCTTGCATCAAAATCATGGTTATGGTAGAGAGGGAAGTCCGTTCGAGTTCGTTGGTCTAAGTCATTTGGAGTGCTCCTATGGCTTGACGTGGTCGTTGTATCTTGGGAGATGATTGTCGAGAAACCGTTAGCACCGATGCGGGGCAAATTCATCTTAAGGAAAAAGCGTCAAACACTTGCCTCGACCGATCGCATCACTTGCATTTCATCTTTCTCATTTCTGATTTTATTGATAATTAATTTCAGAATATTGCTAATATTGTTTATATGTTTATACTGAAAGGTTGATAGCGAGAATGACAGTCTTTCTTTCCAGATTCATGCACATTCGAAATCGGTAAATCGTTGTTTTATCTTCTCAAATCAGATTTCGGTAAGTCAAATGATATTTCGATTTCACGCATATTAACGGTATGCTCTTGATGAATATAATATGCACATTATCGGTGTAATATCTCCAACAATCTTAAGATGAACTTTGGGTTTAATTGTGCATGTTAGATAGACAACTTACGTGGATTTTGTAGCATATAAAATATGTTTTATATGCATGCGTGACTTCGGTTTTGAAAGTGGGAAATCTATGTTTCAAATTCATTCTATTAAATTTACTGTTGAAAGTTACCATAGCTATGATTATGGACATTAATCTGTGTGGTGTGAATTATATTTTAATGGCAAATGGTGGCTGAAAATATAATTAATGCACACGAATGATTTTTTATTCCAATTTGTTATTCTAGTTTGTGAAAATAGAAACCAAGAATATATAATACATGCTGTTATTATTGAGTCTACGAGATATTATGCAAGATAATCTCAGTTGCTTTCCAAGATTAAAGAAATAGCTTTGGAACTCTAAATCAATACCAGTTTCATTTTCATGTCTGTTTATTTTATGAAAAGGCGTGAGTTGCCTTCATGTTAGACAATTTATATGTTTTGTATTTTTGATATCCAACCGTTATTGTTATATGTATTCTTAATAGCGTGTGCATATAAATTGCTTATATAATTGAGGAACAGTTTTCAATGGCACAAGAACCTTTATTGCATTCATTTGGATGGAGTTGGTTTTGGAAGTGCACGGTACAGTATTGAGGCAGGAACTTGCACATGATATATATATTGTTGATGAAATAGAAGGGATATATTAATTTTGTCGTTTCCTCTTCACGGTAATTACCAACGGAAACATCCATTCATTTTCAATAAGTTGGTTATTTTCATGAAAATGTATGCCCATTTATCTTATTAAATGTTATACTAACTTTGGTTGATAACTTGATATAATCCCTGCTTAATGATGATATCTCCATTAATTTGATGAAAGTAAGTCAAATGATTTGTGCAAAGTGAAGATAATATTATATTATCACGTTATTAACTTTGCATCATTTGGAGACATATCTGGATATTGTTGAAGTCGGATAACAAATGAAAGAATGACAATTATTTGTTTTCATTAAAATTGATGATGATCAATAATTTATATGCATGGAGGATATCTATGTTCCTTGGGGATGCATGCTTTCATGTTGGAAATTGTACTAACTTTGGTTGTTGATGATAGCCTCAAATAATTTGATAAAATTAATTGAGTTGACTTATGCAAATCATGGTTGCATTCTAGCGTGACAATATATGCTCTTGTCACAATGGATATTAAGCCACCTAATCACGTGGTAGAAAATTTATGGAATAATTTAGGATCATTTCATATGAGAAATCAAGACTCTTGAAAATAATTATTTTTCGAAGGAAGTATCTCTTCATAGAGATTGATTCGAAGAGGTGTGTTCTCTTATTTTGAAGAGGTGTGTCCTCTCGTTTCGAAGATGTGTGTCCTCTCATTGGGTTGTGTCTTTTGCGAACACAACTATCGAACCGATGGATGATTCGTTCATTAAATTTGAATATGGTGAATAAGTATTATTTAACATGAAATAATACTATCTTATGAAATGTCACAAATGTGATATGTTGGAGAAGTTGCAATTCTTGTGAATCAAGATGCTTAGTCTTCTTCATTGTTGAAATTTGATTTCAATCGTGGAACCAATTAAATTGGTATATGTTTTGAGAGCATTGTTGGTCATGTGATGACCTTAATTTGATTTGCATGATCAAATTGAAGATAATTGGATTGAAGTACGCAATTGAAATAAATTGTGGATTGGTGACCACTATTTTGAAAGTATTTAAACTTTCACGAAGCATTTGATATGGATATTATCTATTTGATAAATGAATTGAACTACGAAAGAGTTGATGAACTCTAAGTTCGAGTACAACCCAAAAATGTGGAGGTTAACATCAATGCTTACGAATTTATATGAAAAGTTCAAGTTTTGTGGATGCAACATTACTAGTTGCACATGCATTCCTAATTGAGGATTTGTGGGGGTAACTTATGTTTAAAAGTTACAATTTTCTATACTTTATAATCATAGAAATATGTCTATGAATGTGGAAAAGATAGAAAATCCTTATATTAATTATAAGGATGATATACACTAAGTCTAAAGTGGATGAAATGGGATAAAATTCAATTACGGCGTTTGTTTGGATATGCAAGATCAATTAGAATATTTGAAAAATATTCAAAAAAGTTGAAATGCATTGTAGTATTTCAATAATGATATTGAATACCCATGTTTTTGAAATTCACTAGTAAAAGTGATTGATTAGTGTAGTGTGTAATAGAAATCCTCTAACATTGTTGTTTGGAATTTATAAAGTTTTAGATAAAGCTAGTTAGAAGCATGTAGCTTCATGAGAAGATTTCTTGGTGGTGACATGTTGTATCTATTAAATCAATTAATTGTTGGCTAGCTATATTTGATGAGATACTAAGTCACATGTAATGGTAAGTCTAGACGTAGACATAATACCGTTAAGCAGTCGATCTCAATGGTGTAAATTCGTGGTACCTTTAGAGATTTACCAAGAGATCAAGAATACTGCATATCGAGGGGAATGAGATTAAAGCCTACGACGTAAGAGTCTTTATAATGGTAACCCTACCTTGTTGACTGGAGATCCCAAGATCTTGGTTCAAAAGGATAACTAAGTTATGAAGATCCCATGAAACACTTAGGAAATTATTCCTACTCATTCTTATGATAATTAAAGTGCTTTCTGCTGAATAGTTGAAGGTTAAGATACTCTTTTAATGATTCCTATAGCTTGATTCAGTCAAGTGGAGTATGGCAGAATACTCTTAATAGGAGATCACCTATGTAAGTGTGAAGTGGGGCCGCTTCAATGAGAATTGTTCGAGGCTAAAAATTCTCTAAACACTTATGAAACCAAGAGTGATCCATGGCCAAAATGGACACAACCGTGAGAACCATGAACGGTTTAGGGAAGACATTGTGTGAGTACTGTTGTCTCGGCTTACACCAACGGTTGAATGGTTCAAGATATCACGTTCACCAATTAGCCAGTAAGTCCGATAGTATTTCACTAAGGGAGGTTCAAGGCCAGAAGCTACCTTCTCTGATGCAGTGTTTTTTCCGCCCTCTCTCTACAAGTGTCTGCATAGTCATTTGCATTAATTTTCATTCATGTGGGGGATTGTTGGAATTTTGTATTGGAAATTGGTTATGATCAATTGAAATGATTTAAGTGGAAATTCCTTGTTTGGTGAATGAGAAATTAAGCCAAACTCAAACCGCTTAATACTTGAAATTATTGGAATTGTGTAGAATATTGTGGAATATTCTAGAGAATGTAGATGAAAAGATGTGTCTTTTCATATGGATCATGACTCTTGGAGAGCATGACTTTTGGTATGAGTAACTTCCAATAATTATGATTATTCAAGAGATGTGTCTCTTGATATGGATGTTCCAACTACAATATATATGGATTCCCTATGTGTTTGGATTAAAATTACACAACAAACAATTCATTTGATAGTTTCATATCATGGTTACTTTAGTTTTGCATAAAACACTTTATAGAAGTGATTTTCTCTTACATCAAAATCATGGTTATGGTAGAGAGGGAACTCCGTTCGAGTTCGTTGGTCTAAATCATTTGGAGTGCTCCTATGGCTTGACGTGGTCGTTGTATCTTAGGAGATGATTGCCGAGAAACCGTTAGCACCGATGCGGGGCAAATTCATCTTAAGGAAAAAGCGTCAAACACTTGCCTCGACCGATCGCATCACTTGCATTTCATCTTTCTCATTTCTGATTTTATTGATAATTAATTTCAGAATATTGCTAATATTGTTTATATGTTTATACTGAAAGGTTGATAGCGAGAATGACGGGCTTTCTTTCCAGATTCATGCACATTCGAAATCGGTAAATCGTTGTTTTATCTTCTCAAATCAGATTTCGTTAAGTCGAATGATGTTTCGATTTCACGCATATTAACGGTATGCTCTTGATGAATATAATATGCACATTATCGGTGTAATATCTCCAACAAATCTAGCTTCATACTGCATTTTTTGTATTCGTATCTTTCACAGAGATAAAGTCGGGTTGTAGGTAAATATTAGGTAAATAAATTTCGAGTAATAAAATTAACACATAAAGAATATCGACTGACAACATAAAACAAGAAGAGGCTATAAAAAGGTAATGAAGGGCTAAAGTAGGTTAACAATTGTGAATTTGGGATCCTGGCGACTTTTGTGTTTCGATTAATTTCAAAACATGCGTGCTTATTTTTAACCACTCATTTATATAGATATAGTTTAAACCAAAACCAAATAATTAATTTTGTATTTTTCTTGAATTATAGCGATTTTTAATTAAAGTAAATTACATAAATAATAAGTCTCGTGAATTCGACACTCAACTAATCATCATATTACTTGTTAACTATCCATCACTTGTGGGATAAAAAATGACAAAATACTGCCCCTTGGGGCACAGCTCAACTGGCGGAACAATCAACACATAATTCGCTTCCAGCGGCAGGGTGGGGGTTCGAATCCTAGTGGGAATCTGCGGCCAAATTTATTTGGTATGGAGCAATCACTTTGGAGGATGATCTCTTGTGCGTAGAAGTGCACAGTTGATGAGGGGAACCTGAGAACCAGTTGAGGCATATCCCTGATTTACCTCCTCCAAGGTTCTAGGGGCAAGGGTTTTGGAGGTCTAGGATTTAGTGTGGCAAAAAAATTGGGACACTTGGGTATAAAAAAAAAATGACAAAATACTGATCAACAAAAAAAAAAAAAGAAAAATACAAAACAACAAAGAGCACTACCATTAATGCTGTTTCTTATACTAATAGCATAGTGAGAACAACTTGACGGAGTGGTTGACATAAATTGATTATCACTACAAACTCAGAAAAATGGATATGTAGGACAACATGGAGTTTTACAAGGACGAAATGGAAAATAGTAAGAATCAAATGATCTTTACCTACCATAAAAAAAATATTACATGTTTGGTAAAGCTTAAAAAGTTCAATTATAAGTTGCTTTTTGGACAGTGAATTGTGGAGCTAATTGCTCCTTAGCGAAGGGATTTGATGCGAATTAATTAGAAGAGAAAATTCTACACCAATTAAAAAAGAGAAGAAAGAAAAAAGATCTACGAAAATGCACATACTTTCAGAGTCAAATTTCATCGTTTGGGGGTCTATTTTAGCATTTTTTTTTTTTTTCCATTTTTAGTTAATTTAAGGGTATTTTCGTCTTTTGTAGTTTTTAGTTTTAAGATATGTTCATTCGAGCGAAATTCAAACAAACATCATTTCATATGTTACGAACAAGAATATATTATTATTATTATTATTATTATTATTATTATTATTATTATTATTATTATTATTCACGTTTTCGTCCTGCATCATATCATCTCCACTAGTCATAGAATACATTGTTGAGTAAAATTAGTTTGACCATCAAAGTAAAACTATGCTATGAATTCGGTGAGTAAGAGTGTTTTCAACATGTTTTTATCATCACCCAATAATATAGTTTAGTATACAGTTTGCCACTAAAGAGGATACCGAAAGAGGAGAGGAAAAAGAAGAAAGTTGAACTATTGGTTTCCAAATCCATTGGTCTAATAGCAAATTGATCATACTTAACCTTTTAAACGTAGTAACTTGGTTTTCACCTTTTTATTGGAGTCCCACAATCTCATGTTAAACTGACATGTATGTGTTTTAAAAATTTGAAATGACACACTTTTCACAAGGGTCACTTGACAATTTGACAAAGATTTTATTTCTTTTCGATTGCTGAAAAGAGATTTTATATTAGGGTGAATTTTCGAGTTGTTCACTGAATTTTCCTAGATGATTCTCAGTTGCTATTGAACTTTAAAAATGTTTTGAGTTGCTATTGAGCTTATGAAAGTGTTATGTCATTAATTAATCATATTTTAAAAACAAATGATCAAGATGCTTAGTATTGAGCCAAAAAGGGTCCCGTTGCATGTCCACATATCCTTGCATATTCGCACCTCGGTTATCTAGGTACAATCCAAACGAAATACACCTCGACCGTTAAAGCACAATTTAACAATAAACCATGCAGAAGCATAGTACTTGGCTAAAAACACAATTTAAGGTCGGATTAAGCCTTGGATAAAGGGAAATATGTATGAATTCTTACACAATCAACATGAATTTTAGTGTAACAAACTCGTGCGTACAAATAACGATTTGCTTGACAAATGTCACAAAAGCACAAAACTCAACAAAATCTTGAAAATTGGACATAGTCAAGACTTTAAACACAATGATAAAAGAATATTAACTCACAAAAATGATAAAAAATTCCTAAAATGCCGATAAATAGCACAACTGAAAAGGTTAAAAATCTAAAATCAAACCTTCGACTATCTATAAAAGTCACTGTTGGTATTTTACAAGCCCAAAACAATCACAATAATAAGAACAAAAGAATACAGAAGATTTTTCGCCCTAAGGCCCGGATGTTCACCCTAATTTGGGCTAGTCACCCGTTGAGCATACACCGGAGTGATTATCGCTCTAATCCACTGGAATCCAAATGAAGTTTATCAAGTACAGATCAGAGACACAACAGAACCACTCGACTCAAACCCTCAGCCCAGATCTCTCTATTTTTCTCCTCGGATTACACACAGTAAACCTGATCTATGCTTACCAAGAACACAAGAATCACAACTAGACTGTAATCTATTCTAAGATATCATCAAGATTATCTAACCTCAAGATTACAAATGAAAACCATAAGTTTTCATCAAGAGAAAATTACAGAGAGAAACTCAAACAGATTGAAATCCTAAAATGAATCGACTAAATGAATCAGAAAAGAAGACTCTCGAAGATATGTAAAGGTCACAGTGCATCCAACGATCCAGCCGCTACACGTGTCACAATCTCAGCCAGATTAGTTTGTTAGAACCAAAGTCGCATAATAGAAACACGAGATTGCACACTGGGCCAGGAAACGGGTCACACCCAACGGTTAAGAGGGCTATTACCAATTGGGCTTCATCATTGGGCCTTAAACAGATCAAGATTACAAGCACAATATGTAACAATCTCCACCTTGCTTGACATCTTCGGGTTTCTTTGTGGATTAGAGGTTAACACCTCCTCCGGTTTCATTTGCTCATGTACCTGCAAAAAATATTAGTTAGTAACAATATTTAGGAGATTTAAACAATCCCTAAATTTATATAAATGAAGTATTTTGGTTCCCATATCAACTGGATTACATTTAGTAGAAATCTTATCAATTTTGATAATTTCCTTTTCTATGATATCTCTTATGAAATGGAATTTAACATCTATATGTTTTGTCCTGTCATGAAAGACTGGATTTCTACTAAGATGTATTGCAAATTGACTATCAGAGTAAACAGTAGCATCATTACCAGAGAAGCCAATTTCATCCAATAAATTCTTTAACCAAATACCTTCCTTTACAGCATTTGAGGCTGCAATGTACTCGGCCTCTGTGGTGGAAAGGGCTACAATTTTTTGCAGCTGAGATTTCCAGCTAACACAAGTATTATTCATAGTAAAAACATAGGCAAAAGTAGATTTTCTATTGTCACAGTTACCAACAAAGTCAGAATCAACAAAACCTTTAAGTTGAATTTCAGTTTCACTTTTACAAAACATTAAACCCAGATCAGAAGTCCCTTTTAAGTATTTCAGCAGCCACTTTAATGCTTCCCAATGATATTCACCAGGATTACTCATAAATCTACTTAAAGTGCTTATGCCAAAGGCAAGATCAGGTCTAGTGCACACCATAACATACATAACAGAGCCTATAGCATTGGCATAAGGGATCTTATCCATTCTACTCCTTTCTATTTCAGACTTAGGACATTGTTCCACAGAAAATTTAAAGTGACTGGCAAGAGGTAAAGTAATAGCTTTAGCATCATGCATAGAGAATCTAGTTAACATCTTTAAGATATAAGCTTGTTGTGTGAGAAACAATGTGTGATCAGATCTGTTTCTTCTAATCTCCATACCTAGAATTCTTTTGGCTGAACCTAGGTCCTTCATTTCAAATTCTTGCTTAAGTTTTTGTTTGATGTTATTTATTTCATCAACATCACAACCAGCCAGCAACATGTCATCCACATACAGCAAGAGATAATATGAATTAGGACCTCCTTTTCCTTTATAATAAAAACATGGATCATATTCACTTCTATTGAAATCAAGGCTTTTAATAAAGTGTCAAATCTGATATACCATCGTCGAGGTGCTTGTTTTAAACCATAAAGAAATTTTTTCAAAAGACACACCCAGTTTTCTTTTCCTTTTTGTTCAAAACTTTTTGGTTGAATCATGAAAAATTTTTCATCTAAATTTCCATGCAAGAATGCTGTTTTCACATCTAGTTGTTCCAATTTAAAATCATATTGAGAAACAATAGATAACAAGATCCTTATAGAGGTATACTTGACTACCGGAGAAAAAATTTCATTATAGTCAATTCCTTTCCTTTGGTTAAACCCCTTAGCAACCAGCTTGGCCTTGAATCTAACACTACCATCCTTAGGGTCTCCTTCTTTGATCTTATAGATCCATTTGCAGTCAATGACTTTAACCCCTTTTGGTTTATTGACTAAAACCCAAGTGTTATTCTTTTCTAAGGACAACATTTCATCATTCATGGCTTCAAGCCACATGTTAGCATTCTTTCCTTCAACAGCCTCTTCATAAGAAGTAGGATCACCTTCCAAAGATCCTATAATACTAAGGGCAGTAATAAAATAGGTTCACTGTACCTAACAGGTGGTCTAATCTCCCTTCTGGTTCTATCTCTGGCCAAAAGGTAATCTTCTAAAGGGTTAATGTGATGGTCAGGCTCAGTTTCAAAATCAGGTTCAGGAGTATCCTGCTCAGGTTCATTCTCCACCTGAAACTGATCTTCATTTCCAGTATCAAAAACAGCTGGAGAAAGTTCTGTTTAAGTAGTGCTTTTATTTTGATCAGTTTCAGTTGGAGTAAACTCTTTTCCTTTGAGGCAGGGCATGTCTAGCTCATTAAAGACAACACTTCTACTTATAGTGACTCTATAACCTCCATGATCCTTCAGCCAAACCCCATATCCTTTGACACCTTCACCATACCCTAAGAAAACACCTTTAATGGACCTAGGCTCCAGTTTACCTTCATTTTGATGTACATAGGCAGAACAACCAAAGGCCTTAAGTCTAGAATAGTCAACAGGCTGTCCATTCCAAACTTGGTCAGGGGTGTCATAGTTCAGGGATTTGGTGGGGCATTTATTTATGAGATATGAGGCAGTTTTGAAAGCTTCCCCCCAGAATAATTTTGGAAGACCTGAACTAGTCAACATGCACCTAACTCTCTCTAATATAGTCTTGTTCATCCTCTCAGCTAGACCATTCTGTTGTGGGGTATAGACTACAGTTCTATGCCTGCGAATCCCATTGTCTTTACAAAAACTATCAAATTCTTCATTGCAAAACTCAATGCCATTGTCAATTCTAAGGGTTTTAACCTTCCTATTTACTTAATTTTCAACAAGAGTTTTCCAAGCAACAAAATTTTGAAAAGTATCATATTTATTTATCAAAAGGAGGACCCAACTTTTCCTAGACAAGTCATCAACAATCAGAAGATAGTATTTGAAACCAGAATAAGTATTCACAGAAGCTGGTCCCTAAAGATCAGCATGCAGATAATCAAGTATAAATTTGGACTTATGTGTACCTGCAGTAAAAGGCAGTTTCTTCTGTTTACCATATATGCAATGTTCACAAAAGGATACCTTTTCAATTTTTTCATTTCCTAAGTGTCCTTGTTTCTTAAGAATACGCAGATTCTTATTACTAATGTGTCCTAACCTTTTATGCCATATTTCAGATTTATCAGACAGTGTGACTGTAGCTGCAATGGACTGATTTATTTGTTGTAAAGCTTTCAGAGTATAAATTCCATTTGATTTAGAAACTTGAGCAATTTCAGCAACATTTTTTTGAAGAATCAAGGTGCCTTTATTTATAATTGTGTTAAAACCTTCATCATCAAGTGTGCCTAAAGAGATTAAATTTCTCTTTAAGTTAGGGATGTGTCTGATCTTATTCAGAATCAGAACATTCCCATTTTCAAGTTTCAAAACAACTTTTCCAATTCCTTTAATTTTATAAGAAAAATCATTTCTCATTATTACTTGTCCTCCATTTGTCTCTAAGAATTCGGTGAAGTACTTCTTACATGGTGTCATATGAAAAGTACATCCTGAATCTAAAATCCATTCATCTCCAACAGATGAGTGACAAGTCACATAGCTTGCCCATTAGTGACTGCAGCTAGCTTGCCCATTAGTGACTGCAGCTTCCTCATAAGCTATTGCAGCTTCACCATCCACTTTGTTGCAGTTTTTTAGTTCATTCATTCTCTTGAGACAGTCTTTTATATAGTAACCCATTTTGCCACAGAAGTAGCATGTTTTTCCTTTAGCCTTATTATCAAATTTATTGAACTTAGGTTTGCCTTTTGAAAAGTTTCCAGTATGCTCTTTTGATTTCCAAGAATTTTTATTTGAAAAATGGTTGTTGTTCTTTTTGAAGGAATAATTGCCTTTTATGTTGTACCCAACTCCAGTATTGGAGATTTTTTATTCAGTTTTGAACTCAAGTTCTTTATTCCTTAAAGAAGACACAACATCATTTACAGTAATAGAGGTTCTCCCATATTCAAGAGCATTTTTAAGTTCCTTATATTTTTCAGGCAAAGATGATAATAAGGCTACAGATTTTTTATTGTCAGATAAGGTCTCACCACTGTTTGTGAGATCTTGGGTCATTCTATTAAATCTATCCAAGTTTGTTTCAAGATCACAATTAGAGTCAAATTTAAAACTGAAAAACTGTTTCCACAAGTAACATTTATTGGGAAGAGTTTTGGTTTTGTAAAAAGATTCAAGTTTAGTCCAAATTTCAGCTGCAGTAGCAGTGTCACCTACTTCTCTAATCACATTGTCTGATAAATGCAGGAATATAGTACTCCAAGCAATTTCAGTTTGTTCAGTCCTTCTAGTTTGAGTGATTTCATCACCCCAAGTCTCATCTAAGGCTTTAGCACATTTTTGTTGTAACAATAAAGCTTTCATTTTTTTACTCCAGAGACTAAAATCACCCTTAGCATTCCAAATTTCTATGTCAATCTTAGAACTTGCCATATGATTTACAGTGTGATGCAAAACCGAAGTGAACAAGTATCAAGATTGAATGAGTTATAACAGAGTACACACCTAGTGTTAAAAGACAATAATCTTCACAAAGTAATAACACTTATGCACATAAACAGAGAGAGTAAATTGTCATGTAACAAAAAAAACATCACACAATTTTAACAGTTTACGAAAAATACAGATGGATGATAATCTTGAAGGAGCCGTTAAACCTTGTCCCCTCAGATTCTAGGGTTCTCTTATGAAACCCTAGACAAAGGAAGATCAAAGTGGGTTCCAACCAAGAAGACACAGGCAACTGATGTTTCGAAAAGATGAGCAACAAAGTTAGGGTTTAGAAATTTGTTACCATACGCGTCTCAGTGCAATAGTGTAAAATAGTGAAAAACCAGACTATTTTACTTTCCACAAATATGAAGATCCAGTCTCCTCTGAATAGATCCGTAAAGGATCATCAACCAGAATTCCAAAAGAAGACCCCAAGGGTTTCAGATCAGGGGTTTCCAAGAACAGATTGAACACTCTGATACCACTGTTGGTATTTTACAAGCCCAAAACAATCACAATAACAAGAACAAAAGAACACAGAAGATTTTTCACCCTAAGGCCCGGATGTTCACCTTAATTAGGACTAGTCACCAGTTGAGCATACACCGGAGTGATTATCGCTCTAATCCACTAGAATCCAGACGAAGTTTATCAAGTACAGATCAGAGACACAACAGAACCACTCGACTCAAACCCTCAGCCCAGATCTCTCTATTTTTCTCTTCGGATTACACACCGTAAACCTGATCTATGCTCACCAGAACACAAGAATCACAACCAGACTGTAATCTATTCTAAGATATCACCAAGATTATCTAACCTTAAGATTACAGATGAAAACCATAAGTTTTCATCAAGAGAAAATTACAGAGAGAAACTCAAACAGACTGAAACCCTAAAATGAATCAACTGAATGAATCAGAAAAGAAGAGTCTCGAAGATATGTAAAGGTCACGGTGCATCCAACAATCCAGCCGCTACCACGTGTCACAATCTCAGCCAAAGTCGCATAACAGAAACACGAGATTGCACACTGGGCTAGGAAACGGGTCACACTCAACGGTTAAGAGGTCTATTACCAATTGGGCTTCATCATTGGGCCTTAAACAGATCAAGATGACAAGCACAATATGTAACAGTTACCTTGCATCAAGGCAAAGTTAAAATCCAGTCCTCTTGAAAATTCAAATATTCTTTGATTGAAGGGTACTTTTGGCTAAAATCATTGTTGGAAACTCCATCTCTTTCTACGAGCCCTTCGACACCTAAACATACCCAAAAACCCTAAAAAGGGATAAAATAATCCTGCCGAAATTACGACAAGAAACTACTTTTAAAAATAATTTATGTTTTATGGGGTCGACTGATAACAAATTGGCAGTAAACGAAGGTACAAAATGACATCTGAAAGAGTATAGCGAGGACTAACAAGTTGAACCAATGGAAATTTTATACGTCTTCTTTCCATTGGGTAATCCAACATAAGTATGTGTAGGGTGTCGTGTCTTGTTTGATACAATAAATCACGTGAAGAAACAATCAATGATTGGTAGCACCACTAGCTACGACTATGAGCCATTTACTCCCTCCATCCCAATTATATAGGCTGGGTTTCCTTTTTCTCTTGTCCCAAATATATAGGCTTGTTTCCTAATGTAGAATATTTTATTGTGTTCTTTTACTAATATACCCTTATTAAATTTTCCCCACTTAATATGCAAACTTCTTGAAAATTCAAATTCTTTATGAATGCCAACAATAATTTAGTTTTACCCACTGAAAATTAAATAGGGGTAAACTAGGAAAAATCTTGGCAAAAATTAATTTTCCAATGACATTAAATAAGTTTTCTTAATCCGTGTGAAAAACCAAACGAGCCTATATAATTGGGACGGAGGGAGTATTTAAATTCAAGAATTAGTGCGATATGAAAGACAAAGTTGAGATGGCTAACCAGTAATATTTGCCTTTGGGCTTTGGCTGAGAGTTATCATTATCCTTCTCTGGCTCCAATTTTTTTTTTTAAATATATTTTTCTTTAAATTCATTTTTAACTATATATTTTATGGAACTCACAATTTTTATAAATTTTTCAACCATACATTTTATTAAATTTTATTAAAATCTACTAAAAATCAATTTTTTTGTCAAATCAAACATGACATTGTTTAAGAGGGACAAGAGTTGCTGATGTTGTTCATGAGTGAGACATGGAATCTCTAGTCGTCACAGCTATTTTCATGGTGTAATATCATTCATGGTAAAGATTATCGATAGTCGTCATATATGACATACATGTGACGGTTTGTGATTTGATGCATAAGTTAATAAAAAAACTACCACATTAATGTATCAAATTAATTATAAACTGCCACATAGGACGACTATCGGTAGTTTTCACTACGAATAACATTATTCATTTGCACAATTGTCTTCCCTTTAGAACGGTTCATATTTAAGCAGCGGTCTCTGGATATATCACCCTATTAGCAATGTCGGATTCAACAAAATTGAGAATCCAAGATAAAACCATGTCATTGCACACTTTCCACACAGAACAAAATGACTATTTGGATAATATTTTGTATATTTTGTTAAGTTGAATGGAAATTCAACAAATCTTTAAAATAAAAGGTTTGTATTGAGTCAATGGTTCAATTCAGTTTCTTGTTATTTTTAATAATTGAAACTTAAACCAAAAAGTTTCCCAGCATACGGTTTCAAAAAATTGGAATTCGAATTGATTTTGAGGGTTATAATTTTTTTTGTTCACTTTATCGATTCGATTATTATAATAAATCGGATCAAATTGTTATCTGATCAGATAGTTATCGATGATAAAAATGTGATGTCTGTGAAAAGATTGAAGGATTTAAAGAAAACAAACATTTTTTTTTTTTGGATAACTTGTTTTGACAATTTTATCTATCAATTAAGATGTCATTTGAGTTAAAATTATTGTTTGAACGTTGACTGACGATTTTATGGATGAAATAGACCAATGCTGTAATTATATATAAAGGTTTGGGACTTCGACCGCAAAAATTAAAGGTTTGGGTGTAATTTGCAACAAAATGAAAGGTTTGGGACCAGCGTTGCAATTTTTTAAAGTCAAAATTACTGTTGAAACGTTGACTAATGGTTTTATGGACGGAATTAAAGGCTTGGGACCAACGCTGCAACTACATATAAAGGTTTGAGACTTCGACAGCAAAAATAAAAGGTTTGGGTGTAATCTGCAACAAAATGAAAGGTTTAGGACCACAGCCGCAATTTTCCCTATTAATTCCAATAGTTGTGCCTCTTTCATAGGTTGAGACATAACTTTCCAACAACTATATATAGACCCCATTTGTTTGAATTTTCATTCTTCATTTTCATCCTTTGCAATATCACATTAATGCATATTCACTACAAAATATTAATTCTGCATTTTAAATGGAATCGTGTTTGGTAAGTGCATTTTGTGCACTTATTTGGACGATATTACTAAGCCCCTGTTTGGCCCCCATTTTTTGGGGTTGAAAATTTGTAAAATAGTGATTGATGGGAAAATGTGTGGTAGAAAAGTTTTAGATTTGTATGTAATATTATTTTATTTGAGAATGTGTGGTTGAGATGAAAAGAGAAAAAATTAATGTAATGGAATGAGAAAAAATGGGGCTCAAACGGGGGCTAAGTTTTTATGTTGTCAAATTATTGAATTTTACTTAATTTGGTTTAATTTTATATTGTTTCAGTTATGAACTCGTTTTGAAGTAATTGAAAAAGAAAGAAGCATTAATTGGCTATTAAATGAAAGTTTTTGGACTAAATCTCACTTGAATAAAAATTGGAGGATCAAAATCGAGGAGAAATGGGACCATTGCTGCCCTTTTTTTACTTCCTTCTCAATAAATTCTCACCTAAAACGGTACAAAATAAGACCATTGCTGCCAACGGTTAAAAAAAAAAAAAATTGATTAAAATTGCTGTCGCCTGCCAGACAGGCGCTTAAACTGTTCCACCCCACTACTTGTATACGTATAAGCTATTGCTCTTGTATCTATCTACATGCAAATGGACTCTTCAGTTTCTTTCAAGGGTGGATCAAAGAGAGTTTCTATGAATTTGCCACCTGGGTTTAGATTTAGACCCTTAGTCCTTAGATATCGACCTGGTTTCTTCCTACTTGAAGAAGAAAATTTTGGATCACCCAATTCGTAATACAGTACCCACTATTGATGTTATGGAGATGGCCCCACAATTGATTATTTTGCATGTTGTGAAATATGAATTTTTTGTGTACCTAAATGCGGGTTATGGTTGCAATCTTTCAATTGTTTGTTAAGGAGACTGAATGGATATTTCGAATTTGTATTGTGATATGTCCCGATTTGGTGTTGCTAAAATTCAGATTTTTTATTATATTTTCATCCAGGAACTTCCATAATGTTATTATGATTCGGTTTGAGCAACGGATCCTCATGCAATATATCTTCGTATTGAAAATAGATTGGATTCATGAATTGACTTTCAAGTATATATAGAATAAGGACGGTGAACTATCCTTAAAGCACGTGATAAGGTGTTTAAAAATAAAATTTAAATAAATAAATTTGTTATTCATATAGCCTAAGCTTTTAGACATGTTAGTTCAATTTGGTATTGAAGTACGTATATATATTCAAGGTTCAAGTCTTCTCGTCATCCATTTGTGATTGATCAAGTGTAAGACATTGGATTTTAATTGAATCCAGCCTCGAAATCACGGCATGTTAAAGACAAAACCTGAAGGTGTTCTACCTAACCATGTAAGCGCCTATTTGGGTGTCATTCTCGTCTGGTTATAATGAAAAATCTGATCGTTATATAACGTCAATGGGCCCCAAGTATGAAAAGAAATTGACGAAAAGAATTACAAAAACTGGCAACCGTTTTTCATTATAATTTGGAATGTCAAAGATGTCCTGGATAAGAATACATTGAAATGATTAAATTAAGGGGCACCAAGGTCTTTTCATCAAATTTTTAATTGATTAGTCAGGTACAATAAAAAATGGCAGCTACAGCAAGGCCCATTTCCTGTATATAACGGTCAAAATTTTCATTGTAACCAAGCTAGAATGGCGCCCAAACAGGTGCTAATTTTGATACTTCGTTTAATAGAAATCTCAGTTTCAATTCTGAATTGCATGCAGCCAAATGTACCTAAAATTTCAAATTCCATTGCCCTCTTGCATGCTTCTGACCTAGCATGAATTTATCTCTTCGACCGCAATTTTGTTTTTGGTGTCCGACTTCACGATTTCTGCGTGTTCTTGCTTGTTATTGGCCTCTAAAACTTTGTAATTTAACACTTACTCGCTGGTTTTTTGTTTTGTTTTAATGCTAGAAGGGGAAAATTATGGTTCTTAAGAGTTTCCTATAAATTGGTGTGGAAAGACAAAATGTGTAGGCAGATCAGGTCGTTGGCATAGATGTGACTATTTCTTTCTGAAGTTCCCCATTGATGTATTTCTTAGTGACAAAAGAGCACCTTTTACGATGACTCTTTAACCTAGTGTTTCATCCATGCCCCTTTTTATGCAAAAAAGGCAACTAATCTACCACTTTCAGGGAGACAGGAATTGCTGCTTAGGACCCATGACCCTCATAAAAAATAACATTAAAATTTGAGAAAAATCTAATCTAGTATTGTTTATTCCTATTTGTTGCTGAGATAAATCCATCTGAAAGGCATGAGAGAGAGAGGAAGAACTTGCTGATGACTCGGTTGACTCGTGAAGTTAGGCAACTTCACTATTATGTCGTGTAACCCAAGTCAGCCCGAGTTGATCCAGATTATAACCAACCCGTATGATTTAAAGGAGTGGCGTCTTGAATATCCGTTTCAGGATGACAAGGGTATACTTAGCTGTTATGTTTTGGGCTGCCTCATAATTACCTAGCCCTGTTGGTTGTATTGGGCTTGTGTTGTATCGATTTCTTTGGCCCAGAATCATTTCCTTTTGGGCTCTGCTATCTGGCCTTACACTTGGTTCTCTCTGTGTGATTAGGGTTCATCTCTTTACTTCTGTCGTTTGAAAATCTTAGTGATTTTCTGTGTAATTCTCTTAGTGATAAGGCAGTGAGTATACTTGATGTATATTCTATGAGATTGTGTATAATTTTTGAGTGATATTTGAGGCGAGAGAAACATTGAAGAAATTTTTGATTTTTTCATACATTGTAATCTATTCTTGGTGATTTTAGTGGAACTAGAGCTTAATCCCTTTGTGTAGATGCTCAACGGGTGAGTAGGCCTAAAGCTGAACATCCAGACTCTTTTGGGTGAAAATTTTTTCGTGTTGTTTCTTTATTTCTTGCACTTTACTAGGTTATTTTTTGTGTTCTTTGTGAACTCTGGGACCAACAAGTGGTATTAGAGCCACTATTGCTTGTAGATCTGTGTTGGTTTACGATTTTCAGAAACCCTAACTTTTCAAAATTTGTTTAGTGTATAGATCTTGCATTTTTTGAAAAGAACTTTGTGAAGAATAAACTTTGGGTTAAGTTTTGTGGATTATCTTTTTCTAAAACAAAAGTGGTGTAAACTCTTGTAAACTGATCAGTGTGATCCTTCTGAAAATCGTTTTTCTCTTATTTATCTCTTCTGATCTAACTCTCCTTTACCGAGTTTGTGATAATCTTGATATAACTTAGTACTGAGTCGTGGTAAACTTGTTTGACTCATACTGAGTCGTGGTAAACTTGTTTGACTCATACTGAGTCGTGGTAAGCCGAGTTGACTCGGCTTATTCCACCCAGTTCTTCACTGAGTCTGTGTGACTCACTACTTCTTGCACCTACTCTGAAGTTATCTTCTCATCAGTTTCTAGTATTCTCTAAAACCCCCTATTATTTTCAGTACCTGTATCAACTCTTGAAATTTGTTATTAAGGTAAGTAATCATCTCCTGCTTTCCTTTGTCCAAGATCTCATTGAGGATCTGGGAATTTGAGGGAGTAGGGGATAAAAGGGTTACCACCCCTTAAACATTTTCAAGAAGTGACGTTTCTTGCATGATACTGTAGTTACTGACTGATCACTTGTTAGCATATTTTATATTCTGTGACTTCTTGAAGGTTTTCTTCATACTTCCAATACTTGTTAATCACTGTGTAGCATATTACTTGACTTTTGATTGCTGACTTTTAATAATGTCTACTGCACATAAGTTTGAAGTAGAAATATGGAAGGGAACTAGGGATTTTAGTCTTTGGAGACAGAAAATGAGGGCTCTTTTGTTGCAACAGAGGTGTGCTGCTGCCTTAGATGGGACTTGGCCACTTGAATTTAGTATCTATAGAAGGCAAGAGTTAGATGAGGTTGCTTGGAGTTCCATTTTTCTTCACCTGTCTGATAATGTCATTAGGAAGGTTGGGAAAACCACTAACACTTAGGGTTTATGGACTAAATTAGAATCTCTCTATCTTGCCAAGAGTATGCTAAACAAATGCTATCTCCTAAGACAGTTCTACAACTTCAGATTTAATCCTTCTTCTACACTGGAAGATAACATTGATAAATTCACAAGATTTGTTCAAGAATTGACTGACTTAATGAAAAATTGTCTGAAGATCAACAAGTAGTAGCTTTGTTAAAAGCTTTGGGGGACAAATATAGAGACCTTATAAATACCTTGTAGTATGGTAGAACTGATCTCACTGTTGACATTGTTATATCATCCTTGAGGAATAGAGAATTTGAATTGAAATCTGATTTCAAGGACTCTAAATCAAATAAAGCTTTGAATGTAAGGGAGAAACCGAATCAGAACAAAAGGGGAAATCAATGTAACTTCAACTCCCACAGAAGAGATAAACCCCAATTTAACAAGTTCAGAAATTAGAACAGACCTCAACCCAAATCTAAACTACAGCCCAGGAAGTGTTACTACAGTGGGAAATCAGGACATCTTATTAAAGACTGCTTCAAAAAGATTTCTGACTTGAAAGATAAACATAATACTAATGGGTCTGCTGCTATTGCTTGTAACAATGAGTATTATATTCAGGGTGTTGTCCTTGTTAATACCACCAATAGGAACCCAAAAGAATGGGTTATGGATTCTGGCTGTACTTTTCACTTGTGCCCTATAAGAGATTGGTTTGCTGAACTTGTTGATCAAAATGGAGGGCAGGTTCAGATGGAAAATGACATGAGTTGTCAAATAAAGGGAATAGGAAAAGTGAATCTCCAAATTGATAACAACAAAGCCCTCACTCTTGACAATGACAGATTTGTTCCTGAACTTAAGAGGAACCTGATTTCCTTAGGAGAGTTAGATGAATACTATGAAATAAGAATTCACAAAAGCTTCATCAAACTTCATCTGAATGATAAAGAGATCATTTCTTTGCCCAAGGTTAATGGTATCTACACTATGCATGCTGAACCTTCAATAGGTTACAATTCTGCAGCTGTAAGTATAAAGCCTGACAAGTCCTTAATCTGGCACAAAAGGCTTGGCCACATGTCTGAAAAGGGATTAACTATTTTAAATAAACTTGGTTACTTTGGAAAAGAAAACTTTGAACACCTGAGTTTTTGTGAAGACTGTGTTTTAGGAAAACAAAATAAGCTTCCTTTTAAAACTGGTGTCTATAAATCCACATCAATTTTGGACTATTTGCATGCTGACCTGTGGGGTCCAGCATCTGTGAATACCTTGAGTGGTTACAGATTCTACTTACTTATAGTAGATGATTTTTCAATAAAAATATGGACTTTCTTTTTGAAACATAAGTCTAACACCTTTCAAAATTTTAAGTAATGGAAATTGATGATTGAAAATCAAACAAATAAGAAAATCACAGCACTTAGGACTGACAATGGCCTTGAATTCTGCAGTTTAGAATTTGACTCTTTTCGTAAGGAAAATGGAATTCTAAGGCATAGGACTATGACATACACCCCGCAGCAAAATGGTATTGCTGAGAGGATGAACAGGACCTTATTAGAGAAAGTCAGGTGTATGATTCACAGTTCTGGTCTTCCAAAATTCTTTTGGGGAAAAGCTTTAAAAACTGCCACATATATCATTAATTAGAGGTCCTTCAAATGCCATTGATTTTCAAATTCCTGAGAAATTGTGGTCCAAGAATGTGTCTGATTACACTAGACTTAAGTTTTTGGATGTCCTGCCTATTCCCGGTCAAAACAAAGGTAAACTTGAACCAAGGTCCTTGAAGTGTGTCTTCTTGGGATATGGGGAAGAGACCAAAGGGAACAGACTTTGGGTTAAATGTAAAAATGGCTTTCAATTTATTATCATCATAAATGTTATCTTTAATGAGAATGATTTAGACTGAATCTGAGACTGTTTCTCATGATACTGCACCTACCATTGAGACCATTCTTGAAAATCAAACTGAAAATCAACATGATTTGATTGAGGTGGAGTCTACTCAATCTGATGTTAATCAGGATCTAAGTGAACCTAATGATGATACAGAATCTATTAATCCTTCCTTGGTTGACTACCAACTAACCAAGACAGAGATAGAAGAAACAGAATTCCTTCTACCAGATTTAACAGTGATGATTTTGTTACTTTGTTTAATGTTCTTGATTCTCTAAATTCTGAACCCTCTACCTTTGAATAAGCAGTAAACTATCCTGAGTCTAAGCTTTGGAAAGAAGCTATGAATGAATAAATGGAATCTTTGATTAAAAACAGGACCTGGATTCTGGTAAATAAACCTGAGAATCAGAAAGTAATTGATTGTAAATGGATCTTCAAAATTAAAGAAGGAGATTCTAATGTAGGAGGTAAAAGATATAAAGCAAGACTGGTTGCTAAAGGCTTCACTCAAAAGGAAGAAGTGGATTATAATGAGATATTTTCTCGTGTTGCAAAATACACCTCTATTAGAATTCTGTTTGCTTTGACTGCTCATTTTAACTAGAAACTTGATCAGCTTGGTGTGAAAACTGCCTTTCTGAATGGGGATCTTGAGGAAACCATTTATATGAGACAACTTGTTGGCTATGAAGTCAAATCAAATGCTCTCAAGGTCTGCCTGTTGAAAAATTCTCTATATGGCTTAAAGCAAGCCCCCAGACAGTGGTATAAAAAGTTCAATTCTTACATTGAGACTTTGGGTTTTATTAAGAGCAGTTGAATAAGAGCAAATGAAACATATTATGCCTCTAGTACATTAAGTCACCAAGAATTATTCAACAAGGTGGAGATTGTTATGTTTTGAGCTGCCTCATAATTAATTGGCCATGTTGGTTGTATTGGGCCTGTGTTGTATCGATTTCTTTGGCCCAGAATCATTTCCTTTTGGGCTCTACTATCTGGCCTTAGACTTGGCCAGATCCTCACCATTGATTAAGACCTTTGATCTCATGCCTCAAGTGTATTCTCGAAGCTTCATTCTTCAGTCAGTGTTGGAGTGACTTTTGAGATGGTTCTCTCTATATGATTAGGGTTCATCTCTTTCTCTCTATCGTTTGAAAATTTGAGTGATTTTCTGTATAATTCTCTTAGTGATAAGGCAGTGAGTACACTTGATGTATATTCTATGAGATTGTGTATAATTTCTGAGTGATATTTGAGGCGAGAGAAACATTGAAGAAATTTCTGATTTCTTCATACATTGTAATCTGTTCTTGGTTATTTTAGAGGAACTAGAGCTTAATCCCTTTGTGTGGATACTCAACGGGTGAGTATGCTTAAGGCTGAACATCCGGACCCTTTTGGGTGAAAAATCCTTCATGTTGTTTCTTTATTTCTTGCACTTTACTTGGTTATTTTTTGTGTTCTTTGTGAACTCTGGGACCAACATTAGACATGAATGTTGCTCCATAAAATTTCTAAAAGGGAATGCTTCTTTGGACTTAGTTACAACTTTGAACTTCAATACGTGCCATTTTCTCTGCGGGCGTGACACCTATTCTAGTTCAAGGAATAATCATATTTCATTCTATAACAAGTTAGATAAGTTTTTTAATCTATAGGAGTGTACGAAAATGCAATTATTCTCGCCAATTTTTACATTAACGAGATCTAAAAGTGGACTTTTCATACATACAATTATTCTCTCCAATTTATCTAATATATATCATGTCTTGTGTATAGAATCGTTACATTGCTGCCAAACACTGTGTTGGAGTTTGATTCTACTTTCGAAATGTTATGCAGATGAGTTTAAGTACGGGGATGGGACTAAGTGGTTCTTTTTCACCAATAAGCTCGACCGCAAGACTGGAGTCTTGAAATGGATGCAAGAATTGTAGATGGTGCTAAAGTTATTGGCTTCAAGCTTAAACTAATCTTTTTATCGAAGGAACCAATTTTCGAGGGCTAAAATTGCTTGGATTATGCATGAATATGGAATCAGCCCGGATACATTTACAACCGCTGAACTCAATGGAAGTGTCACATTGAAGGTAACTTATTTTTATGCTTGATTTATAAGTGGAAACTTGAAGTTCTTTATGCATCCAATTAGTAGTAGGTTTGAATTGAATTGCCTATAAAATGTTTGGCTAAGCCTAAAAGTTTGCATATAAGCAAATTTGTTTTTAAAATATTCAACTGTTTAGACTCTTGGAAGTTGGAAACTAGTAAATTCTTTAATTTGAGGGTGATGTAATAGCTACTTTCGATGCATATAACTTTTTCTACTTAAGAATGAGAAAAAAGTAAATTATTCGAACACATTGAAAATAACTCTCTTTTTAAACTTAGAGCATGTTTGGATAGTTTTTATAAATGGTTTAAATTATACAGATAGAAATGATGATGAATAAGTGAGTAGTGTATGGGAGTATCACGAAATGTGTGGATAAAAAGTGGTTTGACTATTTATAAAATATGCTTATAAACATGAATTATAAATTATTACGCAAACTATGTCCCCATTTGATTTCCTTTAAAACAAAATAATTTAGGGGATGTTTTCTTCGTATTTTAGTTTTTAATTTTGAGTTTTGAATTCATTTTGATTTTTATGTTTTGAGTGTATGTTTTGAAATTACGGAAAATACGTTCTTTTTATCATTCTAAAAAACTATTTCTCAAAATAGAAAACAGGAAAACGCGTTTATTTTGAAATTTTGAGAATCTTTTTTTATAATATTTTTTTCAAGAAATCTGATTATTCAATAAATTTTAATAGTTTAATGTTAATATAGTATTAAATAACATATAAATTTTAAAATTTGTGAATCTTGAAATATATATTTTTTTAGATATAAAAACACAATCTAAATTAAATTTGGCTTACAGTTCAATAGATACGATTAGAAGTTTACGTGTCATCGCAAAACAAGCAGACACTAAACAAAATATAAAGTAAATCCACGGAATTATGTACGATGTCTTGAGTAGTCATTCCATATTTGTTTAGCAATTTAATCCCTGACTTGTCCCATTTGAACTGTTTGGCTAGTATCAAAATGTATGACTTTTTGATCTTGACTTGACTCTAGTATATCTTGAAACACCATGTCCTTCTCTGAATACTCAGCGAACAACGTACCTAAAACGTGCTCCTGGCGAATACAGTTGGTTATTACACAACATGCAGTAGGGATTTGTCTTTGTCTATTAAGTGGACAATTGGTAATCAATTTCGAAATAGGAATCTTGTCTCCAATGCAACATTCAATAATGTTACGAAACGAGGAGTGTCTATAATTGAACAATTCTTTCTTCCCACGTAGTCTTCCCCGTCCAACATAGTCACGCAGATGATATCTTTGACCTCGATAAGGGGCAAGAAATCTAGGCATGTTTGTATAGTCAGAATCAATAAGTTAAAATTGATCTGCAAAATTAAAAAAAGACTTACATAGTGTAACACTGTAAATATATTCGCAATCATTATTTGAAGTATAAGAATATACATCCCCGTGGCATTGGAAAGTTATTGGAGCTTCTTATGACTGCGTCAACAAATACTCACAAATCATTAGCAGTACATTTCCAGCCAAAATACACAAATATGAATTTCATATCAAAATCAC
The DNA here is from genome assembly GCA_035079005.1 of Fraxinus americana. NCBI lineage: Eukaryota > Viridiplantae > Streptophyta > Magnoliopsida > Lamiales > Oleaceae > Fraxinus > Fraxinus americana. The sequence continues at coordinate 9,449,857 of CM068715.1, forward strand.
ATGTCAACATCACATTTTGTGTTACGTTAGTTTTCCTTCCACAAAAAGATGTTTGTCAAGATGCAGGTGCCCAAGCTACAACACGTGTTCTATCTATTGCGCATATACAATTCTTAAAGAAATTATATTTGCGCAAAATTTGCTCATGCACAATGTCTTAATTTGTCAGACGGGTTATCTCAGTGCCAAATTAACAAACAGCCCTTACAACTCCTTTCAACCATTTGTGTGTCGTGCTGTTGGAATGCTGAAACCTATTACCAAAAATATTGGATCGTGTAGTGTACCCTATGATCATCAAAAATATAGTAACAGCCTCTTCGACGCTCATTTTTTTTTTCCATCTTTCAATGGTCCTTTCTCTTTCAAAATATTACAAAAATTCATGAAAACGTGTTTCTAGATACGTAAATTACGATAGCACACATCCGGATGTCCATTCAGAATTTCTAGCATTTACGTTTTTCCTGTAAGCAATAATGTTCTACAAGGTTTCATTACTTTGTTTAGATTTATGTGGAGTACTTAGTATAAGTTTCTTCATGTACCATCTGCACTGCACACACTATGATTTTGTAAGTGAGTCTTGACCACGTGTTTGAGACTTGGGATGGCCGTCAACATTTGGTAAAGTGACATTGATTGTGGATTGATCTTAATTTAGTAAACTTAAACTCTAATATATCCCATTAAATAAAAAAAAGTTACATCTTATACTCTTCTTATAAGCATATTTGACTCTATTAATTAAGTCCGATAGATTTCTCACAACATGATGCCCTATGGTTAACTGACTTGAAGTCATCGACCTAAAATTCGTTACAGATGTCATATTATTCGCTTAATGGAGAAGAGTCTGTATATAAGATGTGAAAAATTGAAAAGAAAAATGATGAGTTTAAAATATATATATATATATATATATATATATATATATATATATATATATATATATATATTGTGTGAAAATGTAAATATGGTCAAAGTAAGTGGGAAAAAAGAATAATATACATGAAAAATGAGTTTTATTTATATGTCATAATATGTATTATTGGTTTGACTTTATTAGTAGTATAATAAACTTATTTAACAGTGATGTTTAGTATGTTTTTCTCACAAATTTAAGGTTTTGAGTCTTGATCACAAAGAATTAGTGGCATTTAATACACGAGTCATTTATACAATTTACTCCATTTAGACTTGATCTAAGTATGTGGAAAAGTTTACTAATTATTGATTATGCTTGTGTATGCTATCAACTGCATCTTTGAGTTATTATATATTGTTGTTATAGTTACATTCGTCATTTGTGACAAAAATGGAGAGAGTGACACATTTTAATTTAGTAATTTAATTTTAGTCATGACATGTTGCATTTTAATTTTAATTTTAGAGAGTTTGCAGTAAGGGGAAGATGATAGTATTTGGATTTTTTTTTTATGTTTTTTTTTTTTTAGTTTTGATATTTTGTGATATTAATGCTTTAGTTGGTTTTTTTTATTAACATTAGTATCACTTACCTTTCCTTTGTTATTCGTTACAAAAAAGGGGAGAGATTTGTATTTATTTCAAGGAGTTGATTATATTAGTTAGATGGAGAATTTTAAAATTTTTGATTGATAGATGACTTAGAGGCAGTTATTTGATATATTTTCTGAAATTTTATTGTTGATATAGTTATGTATTTTGTCTATATTGATATAGAATTCTATAGTTTATTTTTAAATTTATAATTCACATGATATTGCATGTTTTGGTGTTACACATGTTTAATTTAACTTAGTTGTATGATTTTGATTTTGTTAGTTTCCTCTTACTTTTCATATGGCATTGTGGTTTCCATGTGTTTCAGGAAATATATTGGCAAAATATTGAAGAAAATTTTAGGAAATTTATTTTTGGGTAATTTTGTACTTTTTGACTTTGAAATAAATGATTTTGTGATGGAATGTCAATGACTTTGAAATAAATGATTTTAGAAGAATTATAGTCATTTGAGTTAGTTTTCCAACTCATTTTGAATCACCTTAATTGGATATCAAGGGAAAAAATTACGATGAAAATATTGATGATTGCTCAATTGTCGCTTGCCTATCCCCGACTTGGCGCTCGAACAACATGGTTATCCGAGGAACAATGATATTCGATTTTCAAGTGATTTTGAGTTCATTTTCATGTCAAACACTACCCATTATAAATATACAGCATATGAACGTCCAAAGTGTGTTGAGTCAGATTTATTACATAGAGATCAATTCTTTGATGATTCAAAACATTCATTGATTCCAATTTCAACTAACACATATCATTTGATACATAAATTCTTCCAAAACATATTTTTTTGATCAAGCCATATTGTTTCATATTAAACCACAGATCAAAACACACAAAATCTTTTGATCAAACACCAAACCATTTAATGCACCAGAGATAAATCGATATTAGGGATCGAGAGCTGTTGTAGAAGCACAAATTCAGGATGACTAAAGTGAGGTACCAGGATTCAGGATCTGGCGTCAGGAGCACGCAGTCCAGGAGGGCTAAGGTATAAGTCCGGTGTCGGAATTTTTTTTTTATAAAGGAGCGCACCCTAGTGGGATATAGGGAGACTGCAGTAATTGAGATCAGAAGTTCTACAAAATAGACAGGTCTGAACCGTGTGGTAAGTTTGCTTCAATTTATAGTGGATTATTAATTAGCAAAAGTACTCAAAGTTTTTACGCAGTTTGGATTTCTCTATGATCATCTTTGGTGTTCTTCACTGCTTTAATTATTGATTGTGGTATTCAAAGCTTGAATAAATTAACTTGTTTGATCTCACCATCTAGTAACAAATAAAAAGTGATTTGTTGCTTTTAATTGTATAATTTCGCAAGTTGGATCTAAATATCCGATAATTTAAATCTTTCACAAATCTTTTTTCATAATCTTTCAACAAATGAGTCGTCGTTTTAATATGGATCCAATACTATCATCTCCAAAAAACTCTTTAAACATAAAATACTCTCTAATTTATAAAGTCAACTCTTAAAATTATGTTCCAAGAGACTATTTGAATTAACATTTTAAAATAGAGAGTGAGTTTGACTTTCCAAATTTAGAGAGTCAAACTCACACTACAAAAAAAACTGCATCCAGCAACCAAACTTGTTGGTCCCTGAATGTTAATTTTTGGTCGCTGGATGTCTTTTGCGACCACATATTTGTGGTCGATTAATGGTCGCTAAATCACCGTTGTTAAATCTTTTCAGCGACCACTATAGTTGATCGCTAAAGGTGTAACCTCCAACGACCACATATTGGTCGCTAAAGGGTTTGATTTTTTGTCGCTGATAAAGAGAACAATTGGTCGATTTACAGTCGTCGAATGTTTTTAGCGACCAATATGGGTGGTCGGTAAATAGATTAAGAAAAAATATTTTCGAACTAACAACAACCAATAATTGGTCGGTGAAGATAATGAAACAGCAACCAAATTATGGTAGGTTAATAATGCTACCTTTCTTGGACCAATAATTGGTCGGTAAACATTAATAATTTTAGCGACCAATAATTGGTTGCTGAAGGACAATGTAAGTATTAGCAACTACAATTTTGGTCGATGAATGACAATAATTTCTTTTTATAAATGATTTTATAATAATTTTGTTTGTTCCTGCTAATAATTTGTTCAACATTTCAATTTTGAACATGCGCAATTACTAAATTTAACAAAAACATGTCGCAGCAGAAGAAAATTGTACTGTACGGATAACAAGTACTAATTGTCAAAGTATAATCATAAATGTCTAATATTTAACCACGAAAATATAAATTGTAACTTCAATAATATAATCATAGTACTGCAGCACCAACTGATGGCGACGGTGGAGGTGATGGAGGAAAATCATTGTTCGATCCTGTAGGAGGATGCTGACTCATATCCATTCGTGCAACGAGGCTTTGGATAAGTAACGCCCGTTGTTCGAGACTTTGTGTAAGCTCACTAATAGCTTATCCTTCTCTTTATCTCGTTGGGTAAGAATTTCCAATTGTTGCACCAATTTAGGGGGAGCTGTGAATGCATTTCTGTATGATTTACGCGGAGCAAGTCCAATCCCAGAAATAGTCCCAGCACTCTTACCAAGAACTTGAACACATATTTCTGCTTCATCCATGACATCTGCTTCATCTTCTAGCTCCACTTGTGATTGTTGCAACTCCACCATTTCTTTCTGCCATACAATATCAAAATGTTAAGGTAAATAATATTAATGCTAAGATCTTGTGTAATAAGTGATATATCTTACATATCGGGACTCAGCTAGTTAGTTATTCCATCCTTTCGATGTGGAATGCATCCTCCTAAACAATTCAATAAGTCCGACTGATTCCTCCTTCGTACACTAAAAAGGTGGAGAAAAGGTCATAATACAACCAAATTAGAAGCATATTGTTGATGACCACAATATAATTAAAAGTACAAAACATGTCTAAGTTAAAATTCAACCAAATATAAAGCAATTTACTTTTAAGGATTACGTAGAATATTCAAATGAATACCACGATAAGGAGACTAGGCACATGAAAGAGCATCAAGCTAAACGGTGGGAAAGACTGATTATAATTGTGTTTCCCATTTTTTATGTATATGGAGTAAACATAACTTTACGGAAACATTTTTGAGGAAGCAGAATCCTAATATAAGCTACCTCCATCCTTACTTCAATAAGGTACAAATTACACACATTTCTCCATGGACATTGATGTCCACTCACTGCCTCTATCTATACTAAAAGACACAAAGTTCCCAAAAACATCAGCGAGCAATTAGACATTAATTTCATAAGCTGTACAAAGCAAATAGATGGAAGTTTTATTTCCATCTAAAAGAAAATAACTTAGCAACTACAGAAACAAGACCCTGTAATCCTTGGTCGACACTCCGAACACAAAATCCTCTATAACAAACAAGTATATCACTTACAAAAATAATTTACAATAGATAAGTCAGGGGAAAAATGATCCTAATATTACAGAACAATATGTAAAGATCCTAATATTACAGAACAATATGTCTATTATAATGAATATGTCTATTATTCTTAAACCAACATGTGTAACAAAAACTAATTAATACAAGTGCAAACGATTATGCATATTGAATTACCAGTGCTTCCCTAGTTGCAGTAAATGATCTAGTCCCTCCATGGTGATTATAATGAATCTTCGAACGATTGTGTTTCCCGGCTGCAGATCGTTTCTTAAAACCAACAACAATATTGTAAGGTGAGTAATTTGGCATCTCATTCATTCTACTTTAATTAACAATATTGTAAAGTAGTATAATAACTTAACATACCAGAAACTTATCACTTTCAAAGTGTGCACACATCCATTCCCAATCCTCTTGTGATTTAACAGTTGATGGCTTACATTGTAGTGGATCTTTTCCATTCAATTTCAATTGTTCATATTTTTTATTACATGCACTTCTGTGCTCTTTGTATCTCTCACGACAATGTCTTTCAACAATTTCAACCATCTGATGATCTTTTAAATCAACATCAAATTTTTCCTAAATATAGAGAAAATAAGATTTCAGTGATTATAGTATTTCAAAATATTTCAATTTTCAATTGAAGAAAATAATATAATAATTTGGAAGAAACGAGTAAAAATAAAATATAGGGAAAATAATAAATTTTTTTTGGAAGTAGTAAAATTAAGTGTTAAATATTAAAAACCTATTGAAGTATTTAAAAATTTTTATTCTCTAAATTGCAAAATATGTTCTTTAAAAATAAAATCTCTTAGAGACGCTTTTACAAGGTTGATGTTTAGATCGGGTATGAATACTATGGATGAGTTAATATTATGTTTGGTGCTATTTGAAATATGTGTTACTCATTTCTCGCATCTCAAATGGATTCTTTGATATACGATGCTCTATACATTTTATGAATTTTGCTACTTGTACACATAAAATGTACATAATTGATTACATGATATGACGTGGATGAAAAAGTTAATTATATTTTAAACTGACAAATGATAAAGTGTCATGTGACATTATGTAAATCTTAATGTACATGTTGCAAGATTCATATTTTATAATGTTAATTCTTGCCATTAAGCTCTATTAGACTTTTATTTGTGTTTTATAATGATTGCATCTAATAAATTGTAAATTTTAATTATCCACTTCTTTGATTATTCAAATCATATTTGAATTTATTGGCACTTGACATTTAAAAATATATATTATAATTAAAATGAGGTAAAATAAAAAAAATATTTATTAAAAAAAGTAAAATAAAGAGCTAAAAATGAAGAGTCTATTAGAGTGTGTGAAAAAATATTATTCTTTAAATTTATAGATCATCTCCATTAAGCCCCTATTTGATGGTCATTATAAAGAAATTTGAGGAAAATGATGTTTTGAATAGTGATTTTTTAGAAAATGTGTTATTAAAAAATAGTAAAATTTTGAGTTTACGTATAGAAAATTTTATTGTGTGATTGAAAATGAGTATGAGTATGAGATATAAAGAATTTTGTTTTGATGGGAGTCAAACGTGAGCTAAGTATAAGACTTTAAAATATGTTATAGTGGATGAGTAACTTTTAAAATAAAAAAATCTTTTTTAGTTAAATTGAAAATAAGTTATTTATTTAAAAGTGACTTTATTTTACCATCAAACAAGCCGTCGTTATTATTTAGGCATGTTTGGATAAAACATTTGCCTATGTTTGAATTAATTTTGAACTTAGCCAAACACACCCTTGTTTATTTGAAGATGTTTTCCTCTCGACTAATGCTATTCATCATTAATCACGATGATTATCGATGTAGGTGACAATTGACTCCGTCATATATTTTGTCCAATGAATGTGATGTATTTTAATAAGTTTGCATTACAATTTCGTCTATGAAAAAATTCTCATAGCGAGTGAAAAAGAGGAGAGATTTTTTCTTGGTATGTGATAAGTACTCTTGATCTCCGAATTTAGCAAGATGCAGGCATCATAGATCCCAACTCTTCTCCACCCAATAAATATTATGTGAACACTTGGACACACGTTAGAGGTATGAGTGAAAGGCCCCACAATGGAATGCACTCTAAAGCTCAGGTCAAACAAGTTACAAGTGGATGACAAATTGGGTGTGTAAGAAATATGAAAAAATGAGAATACAATAGCAGAGTTCAAATTCGAGAGTTAGAATATCAAAATAGAAGATTACCTTCAAATAGCACTAAGGCCCAGTTTGATAATTGATAATCAAGATTTTCCTTGGAAGTTTGAAATTTTTTTCCACTTTTCATCTTTTGCACCGTTTGATAGCAAAAATTTTACCCAAAAAATGTTTTCCTCTATCTCTCCTCACGTCTGTTCTATGTTGTGGAGGAATTGTTTTTCCAATTGTTTTAGTGGGTTTTGATTTTTCAAGTTTTTTTTATTATTATTTGCAATGAAAATAAATTCTAGACACAATGGTAAAAAAAAATTATCACTTTTATTGACAATTTTCATACAAAACAAAGTCAAGCGAATGATATTCTGTATGATAAAAAAAAAAATTTAATTTTTTTTTTTTTTAATTTATTTTTTTTTTGCAATTGGAACAAATTCTAAACCCAATGGTAAAAAAATATCACTTTAATGGATAATTTTCATGAAAAACCAAGTCAAACGGACACCAAATTTTCAGCATTTTTCAAGTGAAAAATTATATCAATCAAACACAACTTACAATTCCAAATAAAACAATTTCTAGGCAATTCAATTCTCTAGAATACAATTTCTTTCCACCCATTTTCCACATTTGTAATCAAATGGACCCTAAGTGTGAGTATTTATAGGCAAAAAAGATGCAAATGAGGTCCCTTGAATGCTTGACACGTAACTTTATCTATACAGCTTACATGTCAAGTTTAATGGTGTCACATAGTAACCATCGTAGGCTTGTGACCTTCTACACCCTGTCCTCAACGGATTTGTAGGGATTTGACTATCAATTGTCTTTGTTAAGATGTCAAATCAATTGTTCAGATAAAATTCGCAAGCATATGGAATCCTTAACAAGTGAGTACGTATATCATCCTACGAGGAATAATGTTCAATTATCATGTATTAGTTACTATCAAATTGATCTATTGTAATTCAAAAGAGTTGTTTTAGTTATTATTCTAATTGAAACTATAAAAGCTAGGCAAAATTGATTTTCATCAAATAATGAGATGAATGTATTGAATTTTTTGATTTCACCTATTGATATATAGTTCTAAATCTCGACTTATATAAGTTAGTGTTATTAATGTGTTCATAACAATTGATATTCTATTGATATCTAATATTCTTTTTCAAATTATATTAAAACTATGCTTAACACGATTTGATCATATTCTTAGTCCGGATTCATATGAAAGCACACATTCAATTGCACGACTATCTCACACTACAACAGAGTTTTTTTTTTTACGGCGTACAGATGTCATGCACACGTATGCCATAAACAAGATGATATTTTTCCATGGCATACTTTTATTACACGCCATAAATGTCATTTAAAAAAAATTAATCAATAAACCTATAATAATTAAAGAACAAAATTATATACATTAATCCATATATAATTATATTATTCATAGTTCCGATAAACAAAAATATTGAGTACTGTTCAATACAATATGTCAAAATGTAGACTTTATATAAATAATTCTAAGAACATCGTTAGCATTCTAAAAAAGTTGATAGCAGTATAACAAATGTATAGACTAAAATGTTACAAAATAATCAATCCGTTTGGAAGTTTGCTTCTTTGATTAGCAAATTTAGTTGTCCCAGATTATGTGGACTTGCAAAAACAAAATGAATTATCACATGCCTCTTATGTAAATTAAAGATAAATTTAACTATTAATTCTAACTAAAGTGCAATTATCCAATTTCAAGATATAAACCAAAACTAGTTTAAACATTATTCCCTCTTCTATTAAAAGAGGGAATCCTCCGTTTACTATTCAAATGGGACGTATTTATTGCTTCCCATTTTATCCTCTCTCCCTCTTCGTAAGAAACAAAACGCTGGGTAATAAATTGTTTTGAAGAAGATAAAGAGGAGAATCTCTGGTCAAAAATGTAGACGGTGGAAGGTCACAAGAAACAAAATATTGCGGGAAAATTTATTAAATTGAAGAAGAGAAAAAGGATAATCAAATTATAAAGATTTGGTCAAAAATGTAGGCGACGAAAGGCGGTATTTTCCTTAGTAAAAGGCGGTGATTGTATTTTTCTTATTTAGTGAAAGGCGGTGGTTGTATTTTTCTTATTCTTTGCATTTATTTATATAAAAAGAAAGTTTTTTCTCTTCTTCACCAAGAACGGGCAACAAACGAAAATCTTGGAAAAAGATAAGAGGAGAAAAGGGTGAAGGCCATCAGGTAAGATAAAGGTAAGGAACCTGAATTAGTTGAATTAGTTGTCGGTGAAGTGTAAATTTTTGGAGATTATTGTGATTTTATAGATGAAATATATGTTTTAACTTTGAGCATAATATGTGTATTTGGTTAATATAAATAAAAAATATGACATTAAAGATAAATGATGGGATTAAACATTAGTGTGTGTGTTTTTGCTTTTGTTTTATCATATACACCCTTTTATGAAAGTGTATGTGTTTTTGCTTTTATTCGTTTAGTTTGGATGTTTATAATTTTTATATTTAAGAAATTGCAATTTATGCTATATTATGTTACATACTGGAATTGGTTTGGTTTGATTATTTTTTTTCTTTTGTTTGTAAGGTTAAATTTTTACTAATTAAATAACAACAATAAATAAATAAAAATTATCCCTTCATTTATTTATATTAAAGTAAAAAATAAAATTGTAAGCTTGCAGGATTTAAAAAAAAAACTGCTCTGTGACGCACGGAGCATTTGCTCCGGACACCACGGAGCAAGAAATTTTTTATTTTTTTTCAAAAAACATGGCCATTAAAAATATTATTTTTCCCTACTTTCATCATCTTTGATATTTGCTAAAAAAAAAATTATTTCCAAAAGATACTCTTCAAAACATACACAAAAATTAGAATTCCTTTCGGGGTTCTTCTAGGTTGATCCTTGATTGATTTATATCATTTTGCTTCTGCTTTTTAACTGCTTAAAAGTTCTGATTGAGTTGTATTTTTGGGCAACACAATCATCTAGATTATGTAATTTTATAGAGGAGAAATTCATAATGTTCATCTCTGATACACGACCGCCGATTATCTACTTTACAGTTGGAACAAATGTTGGTGACATTACCATTTGGGAAGTTGGTTCCCGAGATAGGCTAGCACTTAAAAACTTCAAGGTTTGGGATATATATCAGCTTGTCAATGCCATTCCAAGTGAGTATTTTCTTGAATTTTGAAGTTCCTCACTTCTTTGCTATTTTTTAATTAAAATATGTGGAGTCAATCAGACAACATCAGTTAAAGACGCCACCATATCTGGTACCAGGGCCGGCCCTGGCCCAAGGCAAACAAGGCCATTGCCTTGGGCCTCATGTTTTAAGGGGCCTAAAAAAAGAGGCCCAGACCATAACCCATAAAAAAAAAAATTTGAACCAGAAATTTCTGGAAGAGGAGCTCACGAGCAGAGGCAGACGAATCGCCTCCACAGTCCACTCCTCCTCCTCGAGACTCCAATTGGCAATTGAATCAATGAATCACCTTCAATTCTTCGTTCTTCAATTTTCAACGGTCATCCAACTCCAAAATCAGGAACACCCTGTCTCTATTCCCTATTTTCCATTAATACCTCGCACTCGCCGGAAATCTAAATTCGAATTACCCATCAATCTCTTGTTTCTCTTCGTCAATCTCTTTCTCTTTTGGTGAATCGAATTCAATTTGTCAAGCTTTAAAAGTGGCCAAGCGGGTTATCGGCATTTCCCACCGGAGAAAGTTAAAGGCGCAGTGACCGCAGTCGCACAGAGGAGAGCTGGAGAGGGACCTCAGACCTGTGTTTTGCACTCTGCAGCTTCTGCTGGACCTGGACGTGAGATAATGGTCTAATGGATTACTAATTATCTCTATTGGCTTCATCTAAATTAAATAATTGGATCCTGTAATTCTGTAAAATTGTAAATTGATTGATTTATTGGATGATTTGGTTTGGATTCTGTAATGAACTACTCAATCAATTGCATCAACCCTCAGTGTTTTGGATGATTTCATGATTTGGATTATTGGATACTACATACTGTAAATTACATTACATAATTGATCCTGTAAATTGATTGATTATTGGATGATTTGGAATCTGTAATGAACTACTCAATTGCATCAGCCCTCGGTGTTTTGGAATTTGGATGATTTTATGATTTGGATACTGTAAATTAGGATCCTGTAAATTGATTGATTTATTTGATGATTTGGATCCTGTAAATTAAACAATTGAATCCTGTAAATTAACAGCTTTATTGGTTAATTTGGATCCTGTCAATTGAATAGCTGAATCCTGTAAATTAACAGCTTTATTGGTTAATTTCTTATCTTCTATAACTACGTATTTGCAGGTCATTTATCATTGCTGAATCAGAAGCTTGGGGATTTTTAATTCAGACATCAATCAGGTTCTATTGCTCTTTGCTTATAACTATGTCTACAAGAAAATTTGAATCTGGATGTGCCAAAAGAAAAAGGAAGGAAAAGGTTGAAAAGTTGATTAAATCTCAAGAGGGAGCACTTGATAAATTTTTTAGTAATAATAAACGAACACATAATGAAGACGTAGTCATTGAAGTGGAGTTTAACGAGAATGATAACATGAATAATACACTTGAAGAAAAACATTGTTTGATGAATGAAGAGATATCTACTGATAGAGATAATGTACCTTTTTCCCTTGACCTTAATGATCCAGCGAATTGGGGAAATATGAATACGAATTTAAGAGATTTAATTGTGATGAAAGGTCCTGTAAGAGAAAATGATGTGATTTTTCCAAAAGATGTAACAAATCGACACTTTTCCTCTATACATTATGTTCGACGATTACCTAATGGAGAGAAGCAAGATAGAAAATGGTTGATATATTCAAAAAGTTTGGATAAAGTATTTTGCTTTTGTTGTAAGCTATTCAAGAATGAAGGGATCAGAACTCAACTGGCACATGATGGAGTAAATGATTGGAAAAATATTGGTGAAAAAATTAGAATGCATGAAGTAAGTTGTGACCACATCAATAACATGAGTAGATGGATTGAAATGGAACTAAGATTTGAAAAGAGAGAAACCATTGATAAAAGTGTACAAGAACAAATTAATAGAGATCGAGAACATTGGAGACAAGTATTACTACGAATAATATTTGTGGTGAAAACTCTTGCTGAAAATAATCTAGCATTTCGTGGAGATAATGAGAAGATATACCAAGAAAATAATGGTATCTTTTTAAGCATAATTCAAATGATTGCTCAGTTTGATCCCGTAATGCAAGAGCATATTCGTCGAATCCAAAATAAAGAGATCCATTATCATTATTTAGGACACAAAATTCAGAATGAGATGATACTTATGCTAGCAGGTGAGATAAAAAAAATAATCATTAAGACACTCAAAAATTCTAAATACTTTTCTGTTATACTTGATTGCACTCCAGATACGAGTCACGATGAACAAATGTCGATAATATTGAGGTGTGTAGATATTTCAGCAAGTCCAGTGAAGGTTGAAGAATTCTTTTTAGGGTTTTTATTAGTGGATGATACATCTGGTAAGGGACTTTTTGATGAACTTGTTGGTGCTTTGAATAATTTAGAACTTGATATTGATGATATAAGGGGTCAAGGCTATGATAATGGTGCTAACATGAGAGGAAAACATAAAGGAGTCCAAAATAGACTATTACAACTAAATCCTAGAGCATTCTATAGTCCTTGTGGGTGTCATAGTCTTAATCTTGCACTTTGTGATATGGCTAACTTTTCAAAAGCTAAATCTTTCTTTGGGGTGGTGCAACGTATATACACTCTATTTTCGTCATCTACTAAACGGTGGAAAGTTTTCAAAGAGAATGTAAATGGTCTTACCCTTAAACCTTTGTCACAAACTCGTTGGGAAAGCCATATTGAAAGTGTTAGAGCGATAAGATTTCAAATTCCACAGATTAAAGAAGCTTTACTTCAATTGGCAAATGTTGATGATCCTAAGACAAAAAGTGAAGCGGAGTGTTTGGCAACATATGAAATTGAGAATTTTGAATTCTTACTTGGAATGATTATTTGGTTTGAAGTGTTGAATAATGTTAATAGAGTAAGCAAACATTTGCAAGAAGAAGACATGCATATTGATGTTGCTATAGACCATTTAAAAGGGCTCATTTCATTTTTCAAAAGCTATAGAGAAACTGGGTTTGAATCGGCCATGGTTGATGCTAAAGAGATTGCGAGTAAATTAGAAATTGAACCAATATTTCGTGAGAAACGGATAATACATAAAAAGAAACAGTTTGATGAGACTTCTTACGAAGAGATGACACAAACAGCTGAAGAATCTTTTAAGATCAATTATTTCATATATATAGTAGATCAAGCTCTATCATCACTTCAGAATAGATTTGAGCAATTTAAAAAATATGATGATATTTTTGGATTTTTATTTGATTTGAAAAGACTGAAATCCATTGATGATGATAGTTTGAAATGTTCTTGCATTAACATTGAAAATTATTTGAAGCATAATATGATTTCTGATATTGATGGGGTAGAATTATTTTCAGAGTTGAAAGTTCTAAGGGAAGCGATACCTGTAGAAATTGTTGGAGCAATTGATGTGTTGGATTACATTAAGAGAATGAATTGTTGTTGTTGTGCAAATGCTTGGATTGCTTATAGAGTATTATTGACTATTCCCGTTACAGTTGCCTCTGCCGAAAGAAGTTTTTCAAAGTTGAAGTTGATTAAATCTTATCTTCGGTCAACCATGTCACAAGAACGATTGAATGGATTGGCTATGATTTCTATTGAAAAAAATATGTTGGAAAAACTTGATTTTAATAGTTTGATTACTGATTTTACATCTCAAAATGTGAGAAGATTAAATCTTATGCTATCCTAATATCTCGGGTTGTAAGAAAAGTTTTAGTTTGCTACTCTATCTTTTGAATTATATAAAGTCTTCTTTTTAATATAAAAGTGTTAATTATTTAAATATTTAAATTTTGCTACACTTGTGAAAAAATGATTATATTGAAGGGCCTCATAATAATTAGTCGCCTAGGGCCTCTTAATTCTCAGGGCCGGCCCTGTCTGGTACTCAATGCATATGGGGCCCTGATGGATCTATACTTGGTAAAAGAAAATCTTCTTTCAGCCTTTGATTTACAATCAATTGATGCATTATTACTGGTCTTTATACCATTGCTTTTGAAGGTGTTGCTTTTTCGAAGCACATTGTTCAAATATATACGTACAATCCATCTGGAGTTTATTTTTTATCTGCAGTTTATCTTCTCTACTGCCATTGATGGAAAAATAAAAGCATGGCTTTATGATTCCTTGGGATCAAGAGTAGATCATGATGCTCCTGGACTTTGGTGCACGACAATGGCATACAGTGTAAGTGTTATGCCCTAGGTCCAATCAACTTTGGACATAAACACTTTGAATATATATAATCAATGCATATATATGACAATATCTATTATTTAATTGAATTAATATTCTAATAAATTAAATGATAGAATCCGTAGATTCAAGTCTTGGTGATTTGTTAATCACAAGGAGTTGTGATTGTGAGATACAAATTACATATGAGTGAATCTTAAATCGTCCGTGGTCGAGGTAATAACGAGATACGGATATCGTTATTACGGATAGACTATCGCGTGTGGTATTCTTACTTGTAAAGTAAGTAGCTGATCTCACAAGTTAAAGTGTGGTGACACTTAAATTAACACGTGGATGTTTTGTTATACAACAAAACATCGAAGACCCACTGGGGAGATTCCACGTATATAACTATCTGAGTATTAGTGGTTAATCTCTAACGTTCGATTGTGAAATTGATCATTTGACTTGAGGTCATCATAGTTCCTTATATGTGGACAATATTACTTTGGTGATGTTGGATGTTGCTCTACCAAGGGTCACTAAAATGGTATCGTTTGGGTATGTAAAGAATTATATGAATGTTGTGAATTATCAATAGAGGATTCGTCACCCTCAGATAGTAAGAGAATATGATATACATTTCATTCAGTTAAGTTGATAACAAAATCTTTGATCAAGGTATACTCATAAGTCGAAAATGAGTTTTGACTTACATTGACTTAATAGTAGGATGAAAGATATGATCGATAATTGAGATTGATACATATCCATATCTCGTAATTGATCGGATCATATTGACAAAATGATTATAGTTTCACGGTAAACGAACAAATTTGATTTTGTCATGCCATGTGATATTTTTCGTCACATGTATTGCCCTGATACATTGCTAGATGTCAATCTGGGACAACGAAAATAAATTAGTGATAAATTAAAAGGGGCGTTTTAATTTATTGATTTTGATTAGATCAAAATAATAATTCACGTCGTTCGGCATCGTGATCGGGAACCTAATGGGTCACACACAAAAGAGAATCAGAAGAATGAGATTTATCAATTAATTAATTGACAAGTGTTGGATAATTAATTAATTGAGTTGTTTATTAATAGGCCCGAATTAATTAATTGGATTAATTAATTCATGGACCAGATTTAATTAATTTGATTAATTAAATCTTGGACCGGGTTAAGTTTAATAGATGGGCCGAGCCCATCTGGACTTATATTAATAAGCTGTTAGGGTTTGAAAAACTGTAGAGAATTTCATTATTCTTGCTAGCACAAGAAAAGAAAACCCTAGCCGTCATTCTTATTCTCTGTGTGGATCACCATTGGAGGCTGGACAATTGGACAGCTTGGATTGCAGATCGTGATCATTGGAGTTCAAGAAAAAGCAAAAGAGTTTGTGGAATTCATCAAAGGTATCATTCTCATCACAGTTTCTATCTAAACACATTGCAGATCCTCGTTTGGGAATTGAAAATTGTTTAATTTTCGCTGTGCATGTTAAGTAAATTCCCAACATACAGTGCTGATGGAACCAGGTCTATTCAAAATCCGTTTCTGGTTACTCTCCTTTGTTGGGATGCTCTTATGTGATGATGTAAATAGCTTCATTTTGTTGGATTGATCCTGTGGGGTAAAATTTATAATTTTCCTCTTTAGTATCCTGTGAGAGAGCAGAGTTTTTAAGGAAGCTTAGTATTGGGAAGGTTCTTAGTACTAATTAGTTTCGTTAATAAGTTTCATGTTCTATTCTTTTATGAAGAAAACAATATTCATGTTCAATCAACGCATATATCTCCAGTCAATCCTTAACATTGAACACGTTGATAATAGCTTCAAAATGTATACTGGAAAAGATGCATTTAACCCATCAATAAACATTCAATTTTTGCACAAAAATTAATTGACAGTAATTAATCAGAGGTTTGTTGCCATACTTTACGAGGAGAAGGCTCATGCCCGTTCCAAAATACATGTCTATAAGTCTGTATAACATCCATAAAAAGGTCCAAATACAATTGCACAAAATACTTCGCCGGAGCGCTTCAGGTGAACGGCGCAAGCCCTCACGAAATCGTGAGGAGAGACGTCCTTCACAGTTTTAGGAGTCACCATTAATGGAGCAGATCTAGCGGTGGCAAAAAAGCTCGGAGGCTCGGACGGCCCGGGCTCGGCTCGGAAAAAGCCCGAGCCGGGCCCGGCTCGGGCTCGGTGGAACCGAGCCCCACTTTGGGGAGTCGGCTCGAGCTCGGGCCGGCCCGTGGCCCGGGCGAGCCTCCATTTAAAAAAAAAAAAAAAAAAATTTTTTTTTTGAAGCAAGAAGTCGCTCGCAACAGTAAATTTTGCAGCAAACTATAGAAGAAGGAAAAAAAAAAAAAAAAACCAAAAAATCCGAGCCGGCTCGGCCCGCTAAGGCTCGGGCCGAGCCTCTCTTTTTTTGGCCGGGCCGGGCTCGGCTCGGCTCGGGCCGAAAAAAGCTCGGTCCAAAAAAGCTCGGGCTCGGCCCGAGCTTTTTTTTCCCGGCTCGGGCTCGGCTCGGCTCGTTGCCACCGCTAAGCAGATCTCGACTTATAGTAGCTCACAAGACAGTCGATAAACAATAAAGATAGTTAGGGTTTTGCTGAAGGGTAATTGTGTGATTTAAATAGGGTATTTGTGATTTAAACAAGTCATCTATCGTAGAAGAGAAGGGTTTGGGCAACAACGAGAAGACGAAAGCATAGGAAGGGGGAAAAAGGAAGAAAGGGATGTACGCACTAAAAAGTTGTGCCTATTTTTTTGAATCATGCTGCTCAGTCAGGCCTGCAAAAGGCCTGGCAGAGCAAATTGTGAGATGGGAGTGGGTGTTTAACATTTGGGGGGGTTTTTTTAAGGACCCACCTCATGTGAGTGCTCAACTATGCCAGGCCTTTTACAGGCCTGGCATAAGAGCTTAATTCTATATGACGTAAAAAATCCGACATTTTCATCTTAGGTTCCGTTCGATAGGAAGGGTAAAAATGGGTGGAAAGAAAATAAATTCCATGGAAAGTAATTGTCTAAAAATTGTTTTGTAGGGAGTTGTTAATTATGTGTATTTGATTGGTATAATTTTTCACCCAAAAATTTTTTATATTTTGTGTTCATTTGGCCTTTGGTTGCATCAAAATTGTCCATTAAAGTGATAATTTTTTCCACACTTGGTTATAAAATTTGTTTCCATTGCCAAAAAGTAAAAAAAAATGAAAAAAATGAAAAAAAAAAGTTTCCTAAAAAATCATTTTTTAATCAAAGTTTAGTATTCGTTTGACCTTCGTTCACATCAAAATTGTCCATGAAAGTGAAATTTTTTTTTACATTTGGGTATAAAATTTGTTTCTATTGCTAAAATAAATAAATAAACAAAGTCAAAAATGACGGCAGGTTTTAGGTGAGAATTGGTTTTCACCAATTTGGAGTAAAAGCCGCGTGTGGAGGTTGTCCCAAGAAAATAATTTCGCAGTCATTTTATGCCAATCAAACATGGTTTTTTGTTGGAAAATGGAATTACTTTTTCATTTTCCATGGAAAAAGAAGGTAATCAAACACATCTTACATTTTTTATGGTGTGCCAATATGTATTTTGTTAAAAAAAATTATAAATTTATCTTGCGCTTTTAACGGCGTGCAACTATATATTCCGTAAAAAAACCCCTCTTTTAGTTTTTTTTTAAAAAATAAAAGTCGTAAACATTTTTCTATCAATCTATAAGGAATGCTTTAGAATTATTCCGTAAATATTTAGCTTTTACGACGTACTCATAATGTATGCCATAAATAATTAAACTAATCGATCATTTACGGCGTGCCTTATATGCAAATCGTAAACGAATGTCGTAAGATATTAATTTTGTTGTAGTGTCACACGATTGCACACGTTTTAAATATTATTCATAATATCTATTATTCATGTGTTAAATATGTAGTATTCTACTTTTGTGAATCTTCCAACTAGAACTTGACCATCCCAACCCAAAACGCGCAACCCGACCATCCCAACCTAAACCGATTGGTTTTTAAGTTTAATTGAATTGGATTGGGTTGAAAAATCAAATTTGAGGTTGTGTTGAGTTTTGGGTCATAAATTAAAATCAAATCCAACCCAACTCAACCCAATAAATTAAAAATATATATATTTAAAATAAAAAAATTAAATAGGTACAATAGTGAAGATAAGGTAAGGACTTACAATTTATAAATGTCCATATTTTTCATAACTGATTGATGTGAATACTATGCAAAAATGTAAAGTTATTTAACGATAAAATAAAAATTAAGGATATGATAATGAAATTAATGATCCCAAAAAAATTGTAAAAAAAAATACTTCATGATTTTAAACTTATTTATACATTATTTTTTAGAAGAATTCCTTGTATATATGTGTTAAAAAAAATGATGTTTTCAAGTAATTTCAAACTTCGGAAAATTGCTTACATTTAATAAAAAGTAATCGAATTCAACTTTTATTGGGCAGAAATCCAAATTGACCAACCCAACCCAACCCAAACCGATCAATTAGGGAAAAAATCAATACAATCTAACCCAACCCATGCCCATTTCTACTTTCAACACTACGGATAAGTAACTTATTTGTCTAAATGGTGCTCAAACATTCAAACAAAATGTAATTAATGCATATTCAATCACAAACATATGAATTAACTAAAAGAAATGTTAAGTTTTGAATTAAAAACTATAAATCAATGGTTTCATCATCCATCCAATGCATAAAAATGTTTAGTCTAGCATTTTCATGTAAAAATTACACAAAAGAAATAGAAACAACATCACTCGAGGCTAGGAATACGATGAACTTGAAAACTCAAAATCTTCATTTAAATATCTGACCCAAGCTTTGAAATCCCCCTTCTTGAATGTAAATTCTTTCTTTTATGCTCACACTATGATAAATTAAGGTAATCTGAACTTTCGACTGCCCCCTAGGCCTTTAAATATGCAAAAGATTGCATTCCAAAACGAGAAAAGGAAATATGATTTTTTTCCTGGGAATTGATCCATTGTGCTCACGCATAGTTCATCTTGTGAAGCCCCTGTATCCATCTTCAAGGACCATGCATACGCTGGACCTGCAGGCCCATGCATATGCATGGTTTAAGCAGTTGGACCAAACTTTGCAGTTTGGTCCCTGAACTTTTTACATGTGAATTTTGGTCCTCTTTGCTTATTTTTCATCTCCTTGTCTTCTATTCACATCCAATTGACAATTATCACTCTTGAATCACCATCTTGCAGCCAGACACAACTTTCGAATTATTACACTTTAGTCCCCAAATTTTGATTTTGGTGAAATTTAGCCTTGTTTTCGTTTGTTTTCCTCCAATCCCACTCAAATCATCGATGGTCACATACGAAATGCAATTTATATAGAATTAAGTCATATGTCGTATAAATTATCGACAAATATTCTAATTTAATGGCCTAAATAAGTGTACGAAATACATTTATCATCAATCATATTTAATATTGCTTTAAATGTCAGATAGCAACTTGCTTAAAGCATTAGGGATTTGAACTCACCTGCCTTGAATCACGAGGCCCACTTGGTATGCCAAGGGTTGGGTTTCCTTCTGATCTCCTCAGAGTGGTGAAGTGACAAATCTGTGAGGTATTGTGTCATCTCCGAGGAAATTTCAACAAGGTGTTGGGAGCTCATCCTAGTGCCTCATAAATGAGATTGAGTTACATCATCGCCTCGGCCAATAAGATAGATGAGGGGACACAATCAAATACATTCGTTGAAGGAGAGCGTGCTTTACTTAGTTGGCAGCCACTTGGCCTATCACGTAGGATGATGCATAAAAATAGTCCCAAAAATTTGTAGTCGGCGTGTTACTTTTATTATATGCATTAGCTTTCTTGAAGAGGCGATTATACTTGTGCAATAAATAGGGGCATCCATCAATGTTGGAGCTAAGGTAAAAGAATAGTCCTCAACCTCCAAATGTAATTTATTTGAGGCATTGTATTTTTGACTCTGAGGTGAACTCGCTGAGGCAAAGTACCATTATTGAGGGTTGTGTGCAGTAGTCCCATTTCTAGGGTGAGTTGGGCTTGACTCACAAGACATGAGGTGATGTGGGATGTGCGACAACTGTGACCTTGCATGATCCCAATGTAAAATAAAGGTTGTAAATCATTATTGTGAAGAGATGTACAAGGCATGGATGAATTTGTGCTGTTCATTAGAATTTGGTTATGTGCCTCTTCGCTTTCAACATGATCTACTAAGGCCTCGATAGTTTGAATCACTTTCCTTTATAAAAACTAAAGGCTAGGATCCAAGGAGCCTCACTTTTGCTTTCTTTTCTTTCTTATGCATTAAGAACTTAGGGAAACTGAAATGTTCGCGGCTACATAATCTTCCATTTCGGCAAGCAAACTTAGAATTTTTATGTACATCAATGGAATATGACCTCTCACCTCGAATAAGGAGATAGATGATGCAACATTCTCAAATACATTTGCCTTGAAGAGAAGGTTCTTGTTTTAGTGTTTTTCTTAGTTGATAGTGACATGATCTGTCACATAAACATATGAGATATGATTATGAACATTAATTATATTTATATCTATTCCACCTTAATATCTAAAATCATCTCGTTGGGACCCATGTATTGAATCGATGCTAAAAGTTACAAGAGTCGGGATGAGATCATAATTGAGATATTGAGTTCTAGATCATATCCAATTTTGATCTTGAAGGGTACGGTGGACATCCTACATGTCAAGCTTGGGTCTTCATTGTATACAAACAAATCAAGCCCTTCCGATTCGAAGTATCAATGAAAACACGCGTTACTCGCTTATTGTCCAAATAGTCAATATAGAAAATAACCACGCGTCAGAAATCTTTTGTTTATATTTGGGGTAGATTTTGTCATTCACCATTTGACTCCTTACACAAATATGTCAAACATCGTGATTTCTAGTTGTCTATTTATGTCCTCCGACACATGCACTTCTTATTATATTCATTCTTTTTGCTAACTATTAAAAGCACATCTTGTTTCTTTGCTTTTAGTAGACGTCGAATCTCAAATGTTAAAATCTTAAAGTGACAATAAATATTGTTTCCTGTTATTGCAATGGTGGAGGAATTCATTTGGACAGTTTCAATCCTTCGTTTGGATTTCATCAAAAGCTTTTTATAGGTGTCTTGAAAAATAGTAACGAATCCAATGAAATATAGAATTAACAAGAGAAAAGTTGTGAATGTATGGTAAAATTTTAAGGGCGTGTTTGATGGATATTATTTTGGCAGAATGTATTTTGGAATAGTAGATTGATGGAGAATGTGTGGTTGAAAAAGAAGAAAAAATTATTGATGTGATAGAAAATATTATTTTATTGAAAAATGTGTGGTTGAAAATGAGTAGAAGAATGAGAATGAAAATTTTAATATGTACCTAACAGGGGCCAAATTTGACTTATGAGAAACTTTCATTAACCTAAGCGTAGGCCAAGTTTCATACATCACAATATTTGAATTAAATTATTAATTGCTTACGAATTTAGTTGAGAACCGAATAATTGTTTTGGGTCTTAGCTCATACCATTAAATGAATTTCTAAATAGTGATTTTTTTGAAGAATGTGTGAATAAAAGTAGGAATTTTTTTTATTTTGCATATAAAATATTTAATTTTGAGAATGTGTGATTGAAAATGAGTTTGAGAAAAAAATTGTTTTAATAGTTGTAAAAAAGGGCTTAATAAAATGTAAAAGGCGTCTCCTACAAGCTTCAATAAAACGGCAACGTTTTGCAGGAGAAACAGTGACAACTAAGCAAGGGCATACCTGTAAATTCACAAGTGTAGACTCAGTTTACCACGACATATTAACACCGCACGTAATCACTCACTACACTGGCAAAAGAAAATCCCAAATTTGTCTATATTCTTTTCCCCGCCATTTGTTCCTCTCTCTTTAGGGCAAAATTACCTCCCCAAAACCTAACCCCCAATTCTCTCATTTTTACTTCAAATGATTGTTTTTTATATATCACAGCACTGAATTATTCGGTTCAATTGATTTTAAGATGTCGATTCCGAGTAGCAGCGGGAGCGGGGGAGGGATACCTAAGGGTATAAGCTTAACTAATACAGTCCACTGCGAACTGGCTACGTGCTTGCCTCTACCGTGTCTCCCGGTGTTCTGTGGTGCGCTTGATGAGGACCTCCGGTTGTTCGAGCAGCAGAGCGGTTCGAGAATGTTTGCTAATTACAGTGATGTTGCTGGAAAGATTGCTGATCTGCTCCGCAACACTGACGTGTCTTATTTGTGAGTTTCTTAGTACAATTTTGGTTATTTTATCTTTTAAGTAGTGAATCATAGTGAATTTTTTTTTGGGATTTAGTTCGAGGATTTTAGGAATTGAAATCCATTATTGCGGAACTTGAGCTTTTAAGTTGAGAAGTTCGTTTTTAGATGAATTTTTGTGTTTTGGAGTAATGTGGGGATGGAGTTTTTGGTAACTGGTTAAATTTTGTTTGAGGGTATTAGGAATTGGAGTCTATTAATGCGGAATTGAGCTTTGGAGTCGGGAAAGCTTGTTTTTAGATTTTTTTTTTGGGCGTTTTGGAGGAATGTGTGGATGAAATTTTAGGTAAGTGGTTTAATTTCTGGGAGCTGTGGTTTTCGTCTTGGGAGCCTATTACTTATATTTATGGTTGTTTTGTTAAAGCACTGACATTATAAACAACTATGAATTAGTTTTTTTCTTGCTTAACATCATACTTTAGAATTGGAATAGGAGGAACTTAATTCAAATTTGAATGTATTTTTTCCATTCCATTTCCAAAATCTAATTTCTTTTCAAATAATCTCAGTTAAGGAACCCTTTAATGGTTTTAGTTCATTTGAATTCTGCATTGTGTGAATAAAAAAATTATTAAGATTTTCTAAATTGGATCTTCTTTGTTTATGTCCTTTACAAAAATTTAGTTGTTGACTTAAGAGTTGAAAGCCCTAATTTGACACATTGATTAGAATGATCATATTTGTCTGCTCTACCTTTATTGAAAGATGATAAAGCTGTCATTAAGATAACCAAGTGGCGAATATCAGCTAGGTACGTATTTTAGGGATTTTTGTATTGGATTGAGAATCAAGGAATAGAAAGTGTCGAACAATTTTTCTACTTATCAAGCAGATCAATTTTTCTTGAAAGATGTGTAAAAAGTTAGAACATAATGGATATGGTCATGTGGCAGAACGAAAGGCCATTATCCTTGGGTGTTAGTCAGAATACCACATGTAATACAGAAGAAAGTGCGACCCACATGTCACTTCTATCATACCCGATTGGAAAGATAAAGTGGTTCCCACAATTTCTGATATCTATAGAATAAAATTTTCCTCCCAGTTTGGCAGTTTCTATCCTCCAAATCAACAACAAGAAAGGAGTTGTAAGATTAATTTAAAGTTTCTTGGATGGAACTCAAAAGCCAAACATTGAATATTATAAGAAATATGCATGGCATCTGATCATGGCACTATAACTTCTAAAGATTTTGATTCTACTTGTAGTCAAATTAGAATTTAGAGTTCCGATCAGAAATAGACGAATAGTGTTTGTGTGGGAAGTTATTTACCTTATGCTAGACAGCTTTTTGGATGAGAAAGATGCCTTAATTACGACATTCTCAGGAATAAATAAATTAATTGTCTAAACAATTTCATGAAATTTCTTGTTAAAATTATGATCCTCCTGTTCATTAAATCCTAAAAACAGACGATACATGTATAATTAATAATCTCTTATTTCAAGAAGCCTTTAGGAACCAACATCACATTGCTACTTCAAGATTAATATAATAATATGAGTATGTAATAAACCAAGTATTAGAAAATCTTCATTCCGTCTTTTATATGACAGGGGAACATTAAGAGGTGCATAACATATTCCAAGGCTATATTTTATTTTTATCTAGAATTAATATACAAATTCTGAATTTGGTTTAAACATAGTTTTCACATATATTTATTTCTTCATATTATTAATGACTAAATTTTCTGAACACATTTTCTAGTAAGAAACTGACACGAGAAAAATTATGTGTAGTCTTTTTTTGTAATTATAACTGCTTAAAGTATAACCAGATGAAAGGAAAAAATCTCGTTTCTTGCTCGTTGAAAAAAAAAGAGGAATTTGACTATTAGAAATACGCCAAAAATCTGTAGTTATATCGTTAGAAATCTGAATTTTCCCACTATTATAATTGCTGCTGTTATAGTGTGGACTGCATTGTAATAATACTCTTGTAGCAAATAAATAAACATGAGAGTAAATTAGAAGAGTTCCTATAAAAGAAAATTTTATTGCTAAATCGCTTTGGGACAAATTCTTCATGCCACAAAAATATGTTTAGAAACAAAATTTTTACTGAGAGCCTGCCGTGTTACTTTAATTTTCAAAATGGGAATGGTTTGTGAAAGGTATTTATTCTTTATATCCCAGAATCCTGCTCTGAATTGCTGTTGTTTGGCTTACAAGGTTTTATCTGTAGGAATCTCAAAAACGAAGCCAGTGCTCAACCATGTGGCTCTGTGGGGAATTTTAACCTTTATGATGAAGTTTTGAGATGTGATCCTGTAGCATTTGAGTATATCGCACCAGGTAAAATGGTCCATTGAGCTGCTTGCCGGTTCTTTGTGTGTGTTTATCATGTTTCAACTGACAACGGAAGGAGTTCTTTCTTCTTTTAAATGAAAAGAATTATTTTTTTCCTTGGAGGCTAATAATTTTTATTGGTTAGATGGAACTGAGCTTGAGTTGTAATTTGTGGGAAATATAATCCCCTGAAATTATCGATGAAATTATCTTTTTATTCCTGTATAAGTTTTCCTAGGTCTGATCTCCAGATGATGTTGCTTGGATAATACTTCTGTTATGGTGGTTTTATGTATTCCTAAGTCTAAACACAATTACAAATTTTCTTGCAACTATGAGTATGGTACATAAAACATGATAGCCCAAGTTTTTTTAGTTACCTTTTGTCCCTATGATTGAAAACTAACTTTGAATTGATTTAACTGCCCCCGAGAGCTCAGAATATAATTTGTATCCCCTTTCCTTATAGGAACATTATGTCCTTGCGATTGTTGCTTGCTTTGATATAACCATTGAAGGGTTTAGATCATGATAGGGCAGTTAGAATTTATTTTTCTTGCTCCCCTGCTCATCTTCTAACTGCATCCTCCTTGAAGGAAAGAAATTCTTCCATGGCTAGTCACACCAGAAATAATCAAGTGTTGTGATTACAGTTCTTTGTAACTGCTATCCTCCACTTCTCACAGTATTTACTGTCTTTGAATATCACTTTACTTGACTTCAAAGTTTCAGTTATATTTATGATATTCCACATTTGCTGAAGATAAAATATGTTTTCTAGCTTATTATTCATTGCATTTTTCAAGTTTCGCAGGTCCTGCTAAGGAGCCGATACCGAGTGGTAATTTGGCTGAACCAAAGCCTCTTGAGCAAAGCATTGCTATGCCTAATCAAGTGCGGAGAGACTCTGTAGCAACCCAAAATTATCAACATGAACATTATGCTTATAATGTAAGTTCTCATTGGTCAATTGAATAATATTGTAAATATGCTTGCTGATATTTTGATATCACTTTTAGGATGCTACCAATTCTTCTCGAAAACCAAAAATTAAAAAGAAAGGGAAAGATGATGTCCAGATCACAACTTGTCCAGATGCCCATGAGCTTCAAGGTTTTTTTTTTTTGTAACAATTTGTGTTTATTTTACCTTGATCTTGTCTTCTTTTCCCCTATTTGAGGGATTGAGCATGATCGCTTCCTCAGATGCAGCTATTAAAGGCTTTTGTGAAATGTTGGAGGACTTATGTGGCAAAGCAGAAGTTTTTAGAGAGGAACGAGATGAAGCTGAATGGATACCGTTGACTGTTTCTGACCTTAAAGCAATTGTTAATGAAATTATGTTAATACGGGCAAAAGAAGTACTACATATGGTTCCAGAACCTATTCTATTGAGGACGTTAAAGGTTTTAGATCATCAAATTCATCGAGCGGAAGGTCTGTCATTTGATGAGTGTGAACATGTAAGTTTGCAATCTTAAAATATTTAGTTGTTTGTAGCCATGCGGCTTAGGGACTAGTTTTTTAATTGATGGAGTTGTCTTGGACTGTCATCCTGGTTTTACAATGGGATTGGATAACAGTCTTATAAACTTCCTCTGCTTAAATGAGTCCTTTTCACTTGCACTGCTACAGTCAAGGAGTCATACATGTGCTAGCATGGGCAATTTATTCCTTTATAAGAAAATTT
This sequence comes from Fraxinus americana, assembly GCA_035079005.1. NCBI lineage: Eukaryota > Viridiplantae > Streptophyta > Magnoliopsida > Lamiales > Oleaceae > Fraxinus > Fraxinus americana. The sequence continues at coordinate 9,476,793 of CM068715.1, forward strand.
TCCTGCAATTAGATTGATAATGAAATTGCTCATGATCTGTGCTGTAGAAGTCTTGTTTAAAGATTTCATCTAGACTATTTACAAAGTTTCCAACACCACATTCATAGGTGGACCCCATTCCGTTCTGAGCAGAAAATTCCATGTTCTTAATATCATCTTGAATTGTCCATGACACATGGGCAGTTGGGAAACATTGTTTGGTTGGGAATTTTACAGAGTTGACTGCTCTTCAGATTTTAGACTGGATCTGTATTTCAGTATTCTACTTATTTTTAACTCTGTGGCATTGGTGTTTTATATGTATTTTGTGTCCAGACACATACAAAGTTTCATAACTTGCTTTAGTAATTACCTGGACATCTCCGTGGAAAGTCTGTGATAGCTTGAATGTATGTACTTTACATGTGCACATTAATGCCGTGAAGTACGTATTTTCATTTTCTTTTCCCCTTTAATTTGGTGTATGGATTTCATTGAGTGATAATTATACCCGTAAGGGCCTGCTTGTGAGTTTTGGTGTACGGGTTATGAGCGTTTTTTAAAGTGCCGGTTTTGAGCATTTTTGAGCGGAGCGATTTTGAGTGGTTTTAGTGGCGATTTTTATAACTGTCAAATCTATGCTTGAGAGTTTAATATTCACTGGTTCTGAAATTTTTTTAAAAAAATAAAATTATGTATACGTCCTTTAGTAAAATTATCGGTTTATAGTTTTTTATAAGAATATTTTTTTTACTCATAAGTGATATTTTACTTATAAATATTTTTATATATATATAAGTTAATATTTAACTTTAAAAAATTAAATAAAGTTAAATATTTACTTCAAATTTTAAGTTAATATTTTTTACATATAAGTAAATTATACAATTATAAGTTAATTTTATACTTTTAAATAATTTTAAGTGATTTTTTTACTTATAAGAAACTTTTTATATTTTATAAGTGAATTTTTGTCTTTTAGTAGTATTTTTATTTTATAAACAAAATTTTTTACTATACAAGTCTTTGATAGGAATCTACAACGCAATAGAACGCCCTTGTTGACGATCCTTTACTATGACAGCATCCAGGGTTCCTTGAACAATGTGATATCTTTAAATTATATGTAATTTTTCTTATCTTATAAGTAATGTTTTACTTATAAGTATTTTTTAATTATAATTTAATTTTTTTCTTATAAATAATGGTGGGTTGAGAGAACCGGTCAAAATTATACTATATCGGTTTTGGGTGGTTTAAACCATCCAAAATCAGTGCCCAAAAAAGCTAGCAAGCGCCTGTTTTTCCAACGTCTCATAAACGGTGCCATTCAAAATCAATCAAAGCCAACTCGGCCCTAAATGAAAAGAGTTGTTTCAATGTACTATGCTGGTTGTTGTCAAATTAAGCCCTTGTTTGAGTCCCTTTTTAGGCAAAATGAGTGTTGTAATAGTGATTTTTTTGAGAATGTGTGCCTAGAAAGTAGGAAAAAATTTGGATTTACGTGCAAAATTATTTTATTGGGGGAATATGTGGTTGAAAATGAGTTTGGAAAAAAAATGAATTTTAGGAGAATGGGGCTCAAACATGGGCTAAGTAAATAAATTTAGAAATATAACAATCACTTGGAAAACCGTGCACCTTGGATTCTTTATCAATATTTTGCTTTTCAACTTTCATTGGTGCATGACTTTACCAAGTTTTGAATTCTTAGTGGCCCCAGAGAGATCATAATTGGCCCATCCTACCCATGCTCTACAATCTGGACATATGGACCTGTTCCCTGTCCTGTGCCCTGGAATAGTAAGCCATGGTTCCCAATTAAGAAACTACCAATAGTAGGAAACTCTACTCATGTTCAATGAAAAGTATTACACCCGCATTTTCTTGACAAATTTTTTGAGAACATACATAAATATTACATATATAATTTGCTTAAAATCCTAATAAGTTCTCTCCATTGGGACGAGCGAAGTATCTTTCAATATAGAATACCAAAATGTTTATCATTACTGCATCACATTCTTGGGTAAGTACGACTCTGCATCACAGTTATGTTTTCCACATTTTAGGTTTGTCCTTTTATTCTAGTCACTTTTACGAGGCATCCTGACCTTTTCAAATTGGAAAAGTATACGTGAAATGATAAGTCTTTTTCTTATGCTCAAACCGTTGTATTTAGTGATCCGAATAAAGATGTGTTGTAGCTTTCATGTGTTCTGCTACCGCCTTATTGGCAATATTGAGGCATTAACTTCTATTTAGAACTCTGGGCAACTGGAATTTACCTTCATTTTCTTAACTCTTTTTAGAGTAATTTGATTGTTGCCAAACATGTTTGATGATATCCCAAAGATTAGGTAATGATTATGTTGCAATAGAATCTCAACAGCAGCAGGGACCTCTATTGAACCAATGATTACAATCTGAGAACAAGAACAGGAACACATGAAGTTGTTCTAACATATTGCAACTAGTCCTGTAAGATGTAATTTTGGTTAGATAAAGCAACTGAGATACAACAATTGAAGTTCTCAAGAATAATCTCCAAATTTCATGCTAAAGTCAATATCTAGGAATCTACCATGCCCATTCCATGCATGTCTATTCAATTATTCCATCTTTGGGTGGTCAAAAATGCTAAATGTCGTAGGTTAATCAAGTGAATTAACTTATTCAAAATTGTCTTAATGTATAGGTGTCCTATTTGCTGGTTTGGAGATCCTAGGCCTGGGTTCTTGGTTGTCAACCATAATACCTTAATATCAAATATCCTTTATTTATGGAAATGTAATCCTACCCATTTCCAATCACAAAGTCGTGCTAAAGTTGCTCGAATCCCTCCTAGTTGACTGATATAAATTCATTCATTAATTACTTTGATTTTAAAAGATTTGGAGTGGAATCATTCTTTGGTTCACATTTATGTCTTGTTTTCAATTTCGGAAGCATGTGGCAGATCAATTATGCACTCTAACCGCGGACATGACGTCTATGGCCTAAGCAGCCTTGCTCTCTCTCCCTACTCATGAATGGGAAGAGGATAACTTACTCTTATACATTTCCTTAATTGTGCTATTGAGGAAAATGTTGATTTGGCATTTCAAATTTATACATGTGGAGGTATAGTACACCCTCCGGTAGTTTATATTTAATACCTTTCACAGCTTCCCGTGATTGAAGCCTCTCTTTTGTTGCAAAAGTTATTTGTTGGAGGACAGGTGTGTGTACGTTGTAAAGTGATTGAAGCCTCTCTTATGAATTCTTCAATTTTTTTATTTACTTCTGTCGCCGTGTTCAGACTGTCTTCATTCTTTTTCATATGTACGCACTATTATTTCCTCAATGTAATATATATTTCAAGTCTCCCCTGTTTTTTGGAAATATATAGCCTCTATTTGGTTTAAATAAAAATCAAATTTTTAGTAGATTTTGATAAAAGATGATGGGATGTGTGATTGAAAAGTTGTGAATCTCATGAAATGTATAGTTAAAATTTATTGTTGACTTTAACTTAGATTTTAGTCCAATTCCAAACACAGCCGTAATCTTGTCCCCATTCATTTCCCGACATGAGCAAAAATGTTTCTACCGATTTTTTCAGTTTTTTAATGACACATGTTAAACGATCAAGCCTCTGGCATCGATGTGCTGAACTCACTAGCGATTTAGTTGCACAAATTCATTCATGATCTTTCATTTTTAGTCAATCATATTGAAATACAATAAATGCTGTCTATATTATTTATAGATATTCTATTAATTGCTCGGCAAAGTAACCAGCTAGTTAAAACTTTTCCTTTTCTTGTTTCAAGTTTAACTTAATTGTAGCCTTCTGCCGTTTCCTATTTTCCTCTTCTCCATGTGCCATTCGATTATTTCGTCCATATCGCTCTGTAGTTTTGAACATTGGTTATGTGCCTTGTATGTACAATTTCAGTTCCTTCATGAACATATCTTAAGCATGAAATGAGATGTTTGAGGGAATGTTGCCATCATTTTGGCCGTTAGCAATGATATTCAAGAGTTACTTTTGTTTCACCAATCTATGTTAATTTTTCGTTTTATATCCACAAGATGTATAATTATTTTGCTTGAATTCCAGCCAGATGCAGATGTGATGTCGTGCATTTATTGCGCTCTGGAAGCAATTCATGCAGCTTTGGCTATCATGGCTCATGATGGCATGCCTAAGATGCTTTATAAAGAAGAAGTATGATGTTCTTGGTCCTAAAAAATTCTTGATCTGAGCATGTGGAAGTATTAAGCTTTTCTGAGTAAATTATGGTCTAAGTGTTTCAGATTATTGAAAGAATTCTGGAGTTCTCAAGGCATCAAATCGTGGATGTTATGTTCACATGTGATCCAGTATATCGTGCTTTGCATAAACCAAACAATAATGGGGCTGCTGAAGGCATGTCATTTTGCTTTCTGATTAACTTACTCTGTTACTTCAGTCATATATATCATACTATGTACATTGCTCTATGGTTATCCGTCAAGAGTAACCACTCAAGCGCCATGTCCCTTTTCTATTGTCATGTGTTTGTTCTGTCTCCCCTTTTCATAAATGTAGAGCAAGACTACATTTGTTCCTCTCCCCTCGCTTTGTTCCTTTCTGGAGGGGAACTCGATAATTTATTTTCCCTATCTTGCATGCAACATTGTGCTCCTGTACTCTCCTATTGGAGTGAGGTTCTTAGATAGTAGGGAGTTTTGCCTGAATTATAGTGTTAGGTTGTCCATCTATAGTAAGGCCATCCCCCCCCCCCCCACCCCACAGGAACTTCGCTTTCTAGCCGCATTATGTGGTATTAGATAAGTATGTTCTGCTGAATGGACCCATGTTCATGTAACTATTATAGAGTTTGGGCCCTAGAATACTTCAGTGCTGAAGTTAAAAGGCTAAGAAGTTGCAGGGGATCAGATTATTTCTTCACTATCTTGCGCTAAGCCTTTCCTCTACTTCGATTTCCTTTTCATACTCGTGTAAGACTAAAAGAAACTGCAATTTACATTCTATGTTGAAGTCAATCAGAGTTTAAGTTTCTGGAGGTTCTAGAGGAACTTTACTAAAATGGGTGGTCCTTATTTATAGGTTTTCTCAAGGGAAAAAACGAAGGCCTTATTTGTCTATACAAAGATCTGTTTACCAAATGTGTATCTAGGGAATCAAGTGGGTACATGTTTTGATTACCTTTCAAAAAAAAAAAGTGGGTACATGTCAATTTCAGTAAGGTAACGTTAAGGGGTGAGGGTTTACATAATAACTTCATTTCAGTAGTGCCTTACCTTGCAGCTCTACCTATCATCTGTGCTTTCGGTATAAAAATGATTTTTAAGTGATCCCATTCTCTCTTACTCTGTGCCACGGCGTTAGATTGGCAAATAATTTCTATGTAGTTTCTTTTACTTATTTTCATTTTGAATATCAGATGGGGAAGATGAAGAACTTGGTGATCTTGGTTCAGCAAGCAAGAAAAGACGCACTTCAAGTGGTGCAAAAGTCAGGAAATCAAGAACGAACAGGTATGATTTCGTTTATTACCTGTCTCTGTAATTATGACTTAATGTAGTTATTGAAGACAGTTTTGATTTTTGTTCTTTGTTATGTAATATTTATTTTCCCATTAGGATGTCTTCTGTTGCGAATGTCGTACTTCAGAAGCTGTGCACAATTCTCAGTTTTCTCAAGGACTTGTTATCGATAGAGCGCTTATCAGATAGTTGCATTCTTCAGCTAGTGAGAGTTAGTTTACAGACATTACTGGTAGACAATATCCAGGTTTTACAGCTGAAAGCAATCAGTTTAATTGGTGGGGTAATACAATCTGCTCATGCCATTCACTTTACTGTTCTATTTTCAATGATATGTAGCTGGCATCTGTGCTAAATTGCATGGCATGATTATGATTCATTATGCAGATATATCACACTTACACTCAACATCGAGCTTATGTGATGGATGAAACTCTTCAAGTCCTTTTGAAGTTACCATTCTCAAAGCGTGTACCGAGGGCTTATCATCTTCCCGATGAAGAACAGAGGCAGATTCAGTTAATCACTGCTCTATTGATTCAAGTGGTCCACTACAGTGCAAATCTTCCAGAAGTTCTTAGGGGAACATTGAGAAATCCTTCACTAGAAATCTCAATTGATGCTGGATTCCCTACAAAATGCCATGAAGCAGTCACGGAGTCTTGCTGTCTCTTCTGGAGTCGAGTTCTTCAGCGATATACTGGCACAAAAAATCAGGATGCATCTGAGCTGAAGATAATGATGGAGAATATTGTAATGGACTTGCTCACAACCTTGAACTTACCTGAGTATCCTGCTTCGGGTCCTATTTTAGAGGTACCCTTTTTTATAGTTAATGCTTGGATTGACTGCATCAGTTTTTATTAATGATCAGTGTTTTGCAGGTTCTTTGTGTCTTGCTCCTGCAGAATGCTGGGCCCAAATCAAAGGACACTGCTGCTCGTACAATGGCCATTGACCTTCTTGGTACAATTGCTGCAAGGTTGAAACATGATGCCGTCCTTTACAGGAAGGAAAAATTTTGGATTGTGCCGGAGTTTATGAGTGGTGACAGTGTCGATCCCGACCATCCAGGCAATGCTTGTGCTGTTTGTATGGACACAAGGATTGAAAAATCATTGTTTGTATGTGAAGGTTGTGAAAAACCTTTTCATGTTGATTGTATAGGAGGAAGAGAGCATGAAGTTCCTTTTCGCAACTCCTATTGTCAGATCTGTCTATGTGAGAAGCAACTTCTCGTTTTAAAAACGTACAGTGAGACTCAAGGCCAGGATGGCCAGAAAAGCAATCGAAATCATTCAGGAAAGTCTTCTCATGCAGCTGATACAATTACGAAACAGGAGATTATGCAACAGATGCTTCTGAATTATTTGCAGGATGCAGGGTCCACCGGTGATCTGCACCTCTTTATCCGATGGTCTGTGATTACATAAACATGTTTCAGTTATAAACTTTTTTATCGCCCGTAACATCCAGTCTTGCAGGTTTTATCTTTGTCTATGGTACAAAGATGACCCTGGTTCTCAACAGAAGTTCTACTACTACCTCTCAAGGTTGAAGTCTAAAGAAATTGTACGCGACTCTTGTTCACGTTCCTCCTCTCTGACAAGGGATTCAGTGAAAAAAATAACTTTGGCATTGGGACAAAATAGTTCTTTTGCTCGAGGATTTGACAAGATTCTTCAAATGCTCCTGGTTAGTGAAATACCAATTCCTGCTTAAAACTGTAGAAACTGAAGATTTAATTCTTATTGCTTAATTGTTTATAGGCAAGTCTGAGGGAGAACTCACCAGTGATTCGGGCCAAGGCATTGCGTGCGGTATGTGGGAAGCACATTTGTCAGCCACACAGCTGACTTTTCTTTCTGTTTTATCTTTCCTTTATTTCTGTTTGTTTTGTTTGTGGTGGAGGTATCTGTTGCTATTAAAGGCTTACCTCATTCGTTGCTTAATATGCAACAAGAACAGGTTAGTATCATTGTAGAAGCAGATCCTGAGGTTTTATGCGACAAGATTGTACAAACAGCTGTTGAAGGGAGATTTTGTGACTCTGCTATATCCGTTAGAGAAGCCGCACTTGAACTTGTTGGTCGTCATATTGCTTCACATCCTGATGTTGGTCTAAAGGTATTGCAGTTGCCTGTTCTCATTTTTACACGTCATGGCAGGACTATTTTTAAGTTTTATCTGTTTGTCCCTCTAACTTAGGATTTTTTTTTAGTATTTTGAGAAGGTGGCAGAAAGAATAAAGGATACTGGAATAAGCGTTCGGAAACGAGCTATCAAAATTATTAGGGACATGTGTACCTCAAGTTCTGATTTTTCAGAATTTACCACTGCTTGTGTCGAGATAATTTCCCGCATCAATGATGAAGAATCCAGCATACAGGTAATTCAGTACTTTAGGCTCTTGTTTTTCGATAGCTGTACCGAGCTCTACCTCCTCTTATGAGTGAAGCACCACTTCTTTTTTTGTGGAGGGTGTCTAATAATCAAAAAGTAGCACAAGAAAGATTTTGCTGCCAAGATTCTTGGAAACTTTTTCTGCTGGTAATTTTGACGTGGATCTACGTAGTAAAGAAATCATATTGATAGTAATGCCATAAAGATAGGTGGTATCCACTGATAGAATTTTGGTGCGGTGATTAGTATTTCGATCATATGTTGTTGCAAGCAAGCACGAATCTCATTTTTATGTTCATATTTGGTAGTTTTCTTTCTTTACTCTCCTTTTTCTTTCTTTCCTTCTTTTTTTGGGTGGGGTTTTGGGGCTGGGGGTACTCAAGGAAAGCATTTGATGAAGTTACAATTGATGAATGTCTCACAGAGATGGGAATGTGGTAAGATGAACATATATTTTGATCATGGATGAGACCAAAAAATTTATTTGCTATTCTTCCACGATGCAGATATGAGTATTGTGCTAAAATTGTAGGTGCCGTTCTCTTACTTTTAGATTGTTACGGGCACTGTGAATATTTTTAATGGTTTTTATATGCATTATGTTCGTTTTCGAGATAGTTTTAAATGTAATTCTCCTCCACTTGTAGGACCTCGTTTGCAAGACATTTTATGAGTTTTGGTTTGAGGAGCATTCTAGCTCGCAGAGCCATCTTTATAAAGATGGTAGTTGTGTCCCATTGGAAGTGACTAAAAAGACAGAGCAGGTTGTTGAGATGTTGAGAAGGATGTCCAGTCACCAACCCCTTGTGACTGTCATTAAACGCATCTTAGCCCTTGATTTCTTCCCGCAATCTGCTAAAGCTGTCGGGGTCAATCCTGTATTGCTTGCTTCAGTACGCCATCGCTGCGAGTTAATGTGCAAGTGCTTGTTGGAAAAAATATTGCAGGTATTGCATTTGCTAAATATAATGCATAATATTTTGCTTCAAGTTCCTTGCATCTGAATATGTTGATTATTTTCCTATGAAAGACCACCAAGGGGGTGCATCTGTGTCACACTGAAAAAAAAAGGTTTTACCTTTCTACAATACATCTATTCAGTAAATATATCAATTGCAATGCATCGAAAGTGGGTGCTCAATTCTGTCAAATATCCTCCCATTCATCTCGTTTTGCGAGAAACTAAAAGATTTACATAGAGAAGCTCGGCTGATGTGATCGGATCGCTGTCTTCTTACACCACTCCAGTGGGGAAAAGTTCTTCACTTGGCAGAGCATTACTCTTTTCCTCCTAACAGATGAAAATAATGAAGCCAAAGCTCCTTTTTGAATAAAATATAAATATATTATTTGGACTCCCCTATCATTCCAACAACCAAACACCACTTTACTTCTATTATCTCATATTATCACTAATTCGAGAATTTTGATCCGAATAATTATGGTCCTCCAGGTTTCCGAAACGAGCAGCGAGGAAGGAGAAGGGCACATGCTTCCCTATGTTCTGCTCTTGCATGCCTTCTGTCTTGTGGATCCTACACTATGTACACCAGCTTCCGATCCTTCTCAGTTTGTGGTCACTCTACAACCATATCTGAAGAGTCAGGTCATTCACATTCTATTATACAGTTTACTCACATAGCAGCTCTATTTTCTTTTAAATTCAGCATTTCGTGAAGGGAGTTCTTCCTAGTTCCACATGTGCATTCAAGTTGATTAATCCATGTATAGAGACGTGCCATGCATTTTGCAGTTATAAATTGTTCTTTTTTCAAATATATTTTTGGTTGGTTCTTGTTGAACTTTGTTTTAGGAAAATATTCTGGGAAGCTTGAATAAAATTGCCAAAAACTTGACGCGCTTTTCCATTCTTACAGTCGGACAATCAAGTATCTGCACGCCTGCTCGAGAGTATTATATTCATAATTGATTCTGTCTTGCCCTTGATGCGGAAATTTCCCCAAAGTGTTGCTGTAGAGCTTGAACAAGATTTAAAGCAAATGATTGTCCGGCATTCTTTTTTGACAATTGTTCATGCTTGCATTAAGTACGTTGCTTCCTTTTTGATACTATTATTTGTTGTTGCTATTGTTACACTGCATTTCATACAAAATGATTCACTTGTCATGTGTCCTCTTAGAATCATTGAGTTTTGACTCCATGTCCTGTTATATATTTCTTCTATGATGATGGAAAATTATATGGCAAGTAAATTGATTTTCCTTTTCGGTAGATCCTTTCTATCCATTTTTCCATCTTTTTTCTGGAGAGATTTTATTTTTTATTTTTTGCTTTTTGGAAAGGTAGGGGGAGCAATTGGTTTTGAAAGTAAAAATTTCTATGTTGGTATACTTTTTCCTTGTATTCGCGATTTAGAATATTTATTGTAGTATGCATATATCTATAGAGTTAAGTATGAAGGAGTATCCAGGTGACAACAGAATGTCTATAATTTTTGTCTTGTATAGTATGAAGTTAAAGTATAATCGTAAGGGTTTATGGTAAAGCTTTATTATTAATCAAACATGATATATGCACCCTTTTTGGATAAGTAATTTCACTATAAAAGGTGAAATCTCATTGAACAGACGGAGAATCTTGAGCAACTAAGTTCCCTCACTGCATCTACTTGTATTTTTCATGTGGCCTTCTTTTCCTCTGCACGAGAAAATGGGTAGAAGCTTATGGTTTTAGTGGATATATTGGTGATTTGATTCTTTAGTGCATTCTATTATTTGCAATATAGAATTTTGCGAGGAGGTTTAGTTAGAATGCTGCTGCTGTTGGCATTTTAAGTTTTTTTACCGCTACCACTGGAGGCTACTTGTTTGTTTACAAATTTGAACTTCATGATCTTGTTTGCTTATAGATAAATACTACTTTTAGTTTTGACGACTCTAAACTGTTTTCTTTCTTTTCGAGTCAATAGGTGTTTCAGTAGCTATGGCACACGGTAGATGGTGGTCGGGGAATTTTAGATTGCTGTCCTTTATTTTCCCCTCTTTGTTGGAAGATAATAACACTTATGCAGAATCTGGGAAGAGTTCTTTGTCCCATGGGTTATATAGTTCTTTTTTTCGCTAATATTTTCCATTTTTCATCCTTTACCCGAGTTTTTTGATATTCATAAGTGGGGAAATTGATAGCTTTAGGTTTTGAGTTCTGATACTAGCTTATAATAAAATAGTTTTTGTACAGTTACAGAGCCTTTCCACTGTTTTAGTACTTTCTTCAACATGCTAGGGTCTAGTTTGATTTTCTGAATGTGATTACAAAATTCTGTTAATGTTTCCTTAACATTCCATCTCCCAATGCAGGTGCTTGTGCTCAGTGAGTAAAGTAGCAGGAAAAGGCGCGAGTATTGTTGAATATCTTATTCAGTTATTCTACAAACGTCTAGATGCTCTCGGTTTCGATAACAAGCAGGTTAGTAATTCCCTCTTTGGCTAATTACACATGCCTAGATCTAGAGAGAGAGAGAGAGAGAGAGAGAGAGAGAGAGAGAGAGAGAGAAGATAATCACATGTTCATTTCTCTTTTAGATATTAATAAAGTAAACTGCTTGTTTTTCACTCTCTGATTTAGCTACTTAATTGAATCTTACATACTCGACAAAAAAGATTATATATTCTTCAGGCTGTTGATGACTTAATTGACTATGGTTAGCTGGTCTTACATTCATTGTATAGGCAAAAAGTCCTCAGCTCTGTATCTAATCTTCACTTGCAGTAATGAATTATATGGTTTTAAATGATTTGAGCTTTCCTTAAATGGATCACGTTACTTTCTCTTGAAGTAATAGAGCTTCTGTTGAGAACCTGCGTATCTATTTATCAACTTTTAGATGGTTAAAAAGGACAATCATGAAAGCACTTTAGGCCCACTTCTGTTTTTGCCACTCTCATCTTATACCTTGTGTCGCCCAAAATCCTTCATTCATCCCATGGTCAAGTTTTTCTTTAGATCATTATTCATGCTTGGTACCTTGTTTTTAATGGTCAAATTTTGTGTTCCAGTTCAGCCTCTAGATAAATTTGGAACAAACCATTTAGAGAGATGGTGTAATCACTGCTCTTGGTTTATTCATAACTTTGTGTTTTTGTCAAGGATAGAATTGGAAAGTTGTGATTATAAGTAATTTGACTTTCTTAAACTGGGTCTAATAATTATAGTTGGTAATGGCAGCAGAATGCTCTATATATTACAATAGAATTTTGCTATTATGAACTCTATAGCTGATTCTTCTATAACCATTTTAGCAGATATCTGCTTGGCTAACTTGATAGAAGGTTTTGATTGTATCGCGGCTTGGCTTTTAAAGTTGCTAATATCATAAAAGCAGTACAACTGTAAAGCTTAAAAACATGTTGCTGCGTTTAGTTAACTCTCCAGGAAAGGTTGACCCATAACCTTGACTACAGGATTTTTGCAGCATGTATGGCCCCTACTCCCCGCCCCCATGGAAACAAAAGAAAAGAGAACAAAAGAAAACGAAGTAAAAAAAATAATAATAAAAAATCACAACTGTCTTAAATTGGTATTCGTTGTATTACTTCATGATAGATCTCTGTTGGACTGTTGCTACTTTGATCAATCATTTACTTAATTTGTTCCTCTTTTACGTCTCATGTGCTTGCTATTAAATTCTTGATGTTCTCGAGATATATTGTCGATGGTTTTTATCTTTTCAGCAAGTAGGTCGGTCTCTTTTTTGTTTGGGATTGTTGATTCGCTACGGTAGCTCTTTGGTGGCTGCATCTTCTTCCAACAAGAGGAATATGGATGTTGCAAGCAGTCTCAGCTTGTTTAAAAAGTATCTCCAGGCTGAAGACTTTGTCATTAAGGTCCGATCGTTGCAGGTAATCATGTTGTACTGAACTTTTTGAAACCAGTCCTAATATGTTCAATTTTAAATTTCTGTAATGTAATTCTGTCATTTCTCTAGGCATTGGGCTATGTTTTAATTGCTCGACCTGAATTTATGTTGCAAACTGATATTGGGAAAATTTTGGAGACTACATTTTCCTCCAATACTGATGCTCGTCTAAAGGTAAGAAAGTTTCGGTTGATTTCTTGCTCATCTGTGTATCTTGTATACTGATTTGTATTTTGGCCAGATGCAATCGTTGCAGAACATGTACGAATATCTTCTGGATGCAGAAAGTCAAATGGAAACTGACAAAGCTCGTGCTAATGAAGTTACTCATCCTATCGAGGGTAGTCACAGTGTGCCTGTTGCTGCAGGTGCTGGCGATACTAACATATGTGGCTGTATAGTTCAGCTTTATTGGGATAAAATGTTGACGAGAAGTTTGGATGCGAATGTTCAAATTCGCCAAGCTGCCTTGAAGGTTGTTATTTCAGCTTCATGTAATTTTTCGTCAACATTTCAATGTTCTTGGACCAAAAATTAACTTTTGTATATTTACCATCAGTCACATTAAGGCTCAGTTTGAGCCCCATCTTTTTGGAAATGGATTTTTTAATTATGATTTTTTTGGGAGTGTGGTTAAAAAGTAGAGAGAACTTTTTGGTTTACGTTTAAAATTATTTTACTGGGAAAATGTTCGGTTGAAAATGAGTTTTTAGAGAACGGGGCTCATACAGGGGCTAAATGTCTAGTCCTTCGGTTCTAAAGTTGGAGTTATCATTTTAAAATATTCCCTAACGAATCTTGTAGGTTCAATCAGCAAATAGTTAAATTATTGGTTAATTAATTATTTGTTAATTCATTGATTCATTAGTGCTCTCATGAATGCAGATTGTGGAAATTGTGTTGCGCCAAGGTCTTGTACATCCTATTACTTGCGTTCCCTACCTTATTGCACTTGAAACAGATCCTCTGGAGGTGAACTCAAAGCTGGCTCATCATTTGCTGATCAATATGAATGAAAAGTATGTTATTCTATTTATACTTGAAGTTTCCATTATTTTTTGTCCTTTTGCAAATTAATGGATAGCTTTCCTTCAGGTATCCGTCTTTCTTTGAAAGCCGTCTGGGAGACGGCCTTCAGTTGTCTTTCATATTCATTCAGACCATGAATCAAGGGTCTCTTGAAAATTTTAACTTAAAAGCCCAATCCAGAGTATCTAACATGAAGGGAAAGTCAGATACTGCTTATGCAAGACTTGGGGTTTCTCGAATTTACAAACTCATCCGTGGGAATCGTATTTCGAGGAACAAGTTTATGTCCTCTGTTCTTCGCAAGTTTGAAACACCAAGCTGGAATGATTCAGTCATACCTTTCCTGATGTGAGTTGTGCCTGTGTCATCTACTGTTACAGACTTCAGCAGTGCTGCTTCAGAAAATTCATAAGAGTTGCTTTCCTTTTTGCAGATATTGCACAGAGATTCTTTCTTTGCTTCCCTTCGCTTTGCCTGATGAGCCTCTTTATTTAATCTATTCTATAAATCGAATTATACAAGTCAGAGCAGGAACATTAGAGTCAGATATGAAGGACCTAATGCAATCATTACAAGGAAATACTCAGAATATCAGTGCAAATGGGGCGATTCAATCAGACCCTTCTGCTCACCCTGTTAGCTATAGAACCTTGACAATTGATAGCAATCAGAGAGTATCTGAGGAGTTAGAAGGTCATCATTTACCGGGACATGCTGCATCAATGGATTTAAATTTTCATCCTTCGACTTCAGGAAATCCTTGTACTGTTTCTAGTGATGCTTTGCTGAAACTCCAGGTATATGATGTCCCTGTATGCTAATTTTACCGAATGAGAGTTAGTAGACATGCAGTGGCTCTCAAATATAACCATGCCTCATTCTGCTGTTCGTTTCGAAGTTGTTCAAAATCAGATTCTGCTGAAGCTTTAAATTACTAGCTGAGATTCACGTTAATTTATTTTTTAGTGTTCCCATGGGTTCTTAACTGAATATTTGATATTGTTGGGTGGGAAGGAAATATTGGATCCATTCCCTTGTTGCTGGGAAAGAGGGAAGGGAAGAGACTAGAGAGTAGAGTTGATGCAGTCCTTTCTGGTTCACGTAATCAATTGTTCCACTTCTAGAGGAACAAGAGGAAGAATTAATGAAATTGATATTGCGAGGTTTTGCTGTCAAGCAGACATTAAAACTTTTCCTTCCACTTTACCTCTTCTAAAGTTCTCCTGAAAAAAAGAATTCAGCCCCCTTCCCATCCTCCATTCTCCACTGTTTCACCAATCATGGATCACTGTTTTGGATATGTGTACTGTAGTTTAATCAGTTTTGAAATAAATTGTTTTTTTTTTTCAGTGTGTTGTAACAGATTGCCTTTTTAAGAAGCACGGGGTTGTGTAATTTGATAATGTGGTGGCGTCTTTTGGGTATTCCTCTCATGGCTTAGGCTAATCCATTTGTGATAATTCCTCAGGCTTGCTGTCTGGCTGCTGGTGCACTACAACTGCTTTTGAAGTTGAAGAGGCACCTCAAAATTGTTTATAGCCTAGATGATGCGCGCTGCCAGGTAGTACTTCCCTAATGTTCTACTACTATTATGGCAAAGAATATTTTTTATCATTGGAGTTGAAACTGATGTTCATAAGTTTTTTTGTACTTCAATTAGGCGTTTTCTCCAAATGACCCAATTAAACCGGGTGAGGGTCTGTCAAGGCAGAACGTACCCTTCAATATCAGTGATATTAACATTAACCCACCTAACAATTACGAAGACTTTCTCAAGAGATATCAGGTAATTTGAGTTCTTATGATGCACCGCTTGGATTTATGATTATTCTTCTAACTCTGATTAATATGCATTTCCGAGGCACATAAATGTGTTTATGTACTTCTACCTTTTTTTTTTTTTTTTGAAGGTTACTTCGACTATTTTTCATATTGATTACTTTTCCTTTTTTAGTTTTCATGTTAATTGGTCAGTGGAAAAGTTTGGTGCTGGAGCTTTTTGAATGATATTGCATTTGATTGATGTGCAGTATTAAAGCCTTTTCTACTTGTTTATGTTCTTTTTCACCTTTTTTTTTCCCTGAAAACAATGTATTTATGTCTCACCATTCTACACATGATTATGAGTTTTAAAAGTAGTATGATGCTAATTTGATTGATTTTACCGTGAATTTGGTTGTCTTAGTCCATGCCCTTTGTTCACCATTTTATGCTTCTCAGGAGTTGAAGAATTCATTGAGGGAAGACACAGTTGACTATTCGACCTACACAGCAAACATCAAACGGAAACGACCGACTCCAAGAAAAGTTGGGAAGTCTAGCCGAATGGTGGGTATCAATGATGATGCTGATGAAGATGATGAAGAGTGGGGAGGTGGAGCTAGGAGTATATATAAAGGTGGCAGAAAAGGCAGTAGCAGCACAAGTAGGCAGCGATTCTAGCTGTAAATACATACAGGTAAAATTACCGTGTACAGTACATAGAAGGAAAATCAAAGGGATTGGAGAAACAGACTTGCGAGTAGCACAAGTCCAGAAGTTTATGGATTACAGGAGTTCCTTTAATTTGTTTCTATTGTGTAGTTTACTGATCCTAGTTGTTAATCCCGTCCCCATTTTCCATACCTTAGGTTAATATGTGGAAGGCATTGAATCAGAATCTAGGATAATAACTTTACAATCATTGAGATTGATATTTGTCTTATGGGGAAAATTTTGATTAGGGCAGGTTCATACTCTTTGAACTTTGTTGTAGGCAGCATTTGTACAGTTTGTTGATAAACAATTTCATTTCGGTTGAAATCTTGTTTGTTGATTAGGGTAGGTTCATACCCTTTCACGTGAAACTATGTTGAAAGCCGCTTATTTTCCACATAAAAACTCAGTTTTAGCGCCCACTTAGGTTTCCATTCTTCTCCCGTTTGATAAGAACCTACCCTGAATGTGTTTTGAAAGAATTTTACAGCCCATCTCTCTCACTCTGGAGTATTAAATTTTTTTGGGACTGTTTTGAATGATATATAGCTCGTCTTTTTGTGATTTTATGATCTTCAAATCTTTTATTTTGGAAATTTTTGGGTGAAGAGGGCAGACAAAGTTCGGTACAGAATGATTTTATTTTTATTTTTTCTTTTTCATCTTTAAATTAATTATCTTTATTTTATTTGATTTAGTTCCTGTTGACTTCCTCTAAAACAAAACAATTTATTTCTCTGTTGACTTCCTCCAAAACAAAACAATTTATTTCTCGTTATAAACTATACATTTACACAATAAAGTATTTTGTACGTAAGTTCAAAATTTTTTTCCACTGTTTAATCGTACATTCTCTTAAAAAAATAGTTACTCAAAACATTGTTTTTACATGGCAATGGCCACCAAGCAGGGGTTTAATGTAATGTGCAAATGAAGAGCATAAAGATATTTGATTGTGGACTAATGAAGAGCGGAAAGATAGTGCAACTGATTTCTATGATTTCGTTGAATACTTTTCAGATAATGGACTACGTTCATATATGGTTACTATTCCTGTGGTGCGCTACTGCAAAATGTATGAATAGCCATTATTTGTCCACTTTCTCAAAGAGCACAATAGGAAAGAAAAGATTACTCAAAATTAAGAATGGTTCAACATTTGAGAGTTCTAATCGTAGTTCAGAACTTCGAATATTCGAGTGGTTGTCTATGCAAGTCTTTACGATTAGAACTTCGAATATTCGAGTGGCTAATCTTCCAAGCTATACGAAGCTTTGAATGACTGTATATGCAAGTCTGAAAAGACTGGATTGACTTGATCTCTATATTTTTGAAAGTGATGATTTCACGTGTCATAGAAAGCACAATCGGTGGTTACGTGGATACATGACTACGATAAATAATTCGAATTGATGTTCTCTGTGTTGTTCGATAGAGTTGGACATGGTCCGGTTCGATTCGTTTCTGAAGAGACCCGAGTCGAACCAAAATTTTAGGGTATTTAATAAATGGAACCGTCAGGTTCAAATATAATTATGGAACAGTTTGGGTTCGAGTCCGGTTCCGTGCCATAATTAATTTTTTTAACACATTTCTAATTATCAACGATCGGTGGTCGTGGTTGGAGGTCACGGCTTCGATGGGCATTGAGAGGGGAATTTGGACTCGGCAGTCGGCGATTTCGATTTGGGCATGTGGATGTAGGTTTTTAATTTATCAAATGATTTGGGGTCATTAACTCAGTGGTTAGAAAGAGAATGATAAAAATTTAAAAGGGCCTAGATCTTGGGTTAAGAATGAAATAAATAATAGGACCAAAAAATTAAATGAAAAAATTGAATTTAGAAATTGGGTTGGGTTGGGTTGGGTTGGGCTATCTAGGCATGGTAATCACTAAATTAGTTAATTTGCTAATTTGTTTAGAAAAATTTTTAAAAATTAATTAATTCAATATAAAAAATTATTTAAATTCGATTCTTCGATAATCGAACCAAATTCGTCGGTTCTCGATTCAGATACACGTTCGGCTATTTAACTTATGAAAAACTGTTCGATTTGGTTCTTAGACAGAGAGCAAGGAGGATATGAAGCACTGTTGGGTAGACCATGGCTCCAACACCGTTCATGATTATGCTAATAAAAAGAGCCTCAAGCAGGGAAATGCTAGATGCGATTCGGGTTAAATTCGATTCGATTCGATTCGAGAGTTTTGTCCAAACCTATTATAATTCAATGAATAGTCATTGCCAAGGAATCATAGTTTTTTTACATTTGAATAAAAAAACATTTTGTTGAAACCAGATGGGAAACCATTCATTATCCAGATGAACCAACAACATCTCTCTCTCTCTCTCTCTCTCTCTCTCTCTCTCTCTCTCTCTCTCTCATTATTGTATATTATATAATTGTATATGATCTTCATAGAGCTTTAAAATCTTCAAATTTTTGTATTAGTGGTGGTCAATTTTGAGCGTTGAGATGGATTTGGATTTTCAGAACTTCATTTTCGATGCGTGAATTTGATTTTTTGTTTGGAAACATTATATAACTTCTACATATAAGAATTACATTTCAAAACTAACAAACTTATCAAATTATTTCCAATTAATAATAAATAATCAATTGGAATTAATTATCCTCACCCAATTAATAATAGTACCCCACCCCAATCCAACTTGTAAATTTTTTTCCAAAAAGTTAAAATCTTTTATGGAAATTACACTTCACCGCATAACCCAACCTTGAAAAGAAAACACTCAAAAACTTTAAAAACATTTTTTTGGAGATTACACCCCACCCCCACGGAATCATCCCAAATTTGTAACTAATTGTGTATTTGTGACCATACATGTGTTATATACGACTAACTGTGACCAAATTTATCTTCAGTGTGACTGTTTATGAACATCTAATTTGTGTCTGTATATAACTAAATCACTAATTTGTAGTATATGTAACTAACTATGACCAAATTTGTCTTTAATGTGACTATCTGTGATCATATCAATCTTAACTATGACGTTATGTGACCCAAGTTACAACCGATCGCAATTAACATGGAATCGGTTACAACCAAACACATTAAACACATACTTGATCACCTATGGTCACCACAAATAAATTTGCACACACCGCATACCAACACCACAATCTACCACCACCACCTCCAATACACTACCAGTATTAGCTTTAACTCAAATTCATGACCATAAATACTACATCCCCGACCTGTGTGACTATATTTATCCCCAGTGTGACTATTTGTGATCGGGTTAGTCTAATTTGTGACCGTATGTGACCAAATCATACAGATAGTCTAATTTGTGACTATATGTAACCAAGTCACATACAGTTATAGTTAACAAAGATATGGTTACAGACAGTCACAATGAAGATAGGCTTTGGCCATACTCGATTGTCGCTGCCACCACCACCCCGACACCACCACCACTCCAAAACAACGTTAAGAACCAAACGCGCACCACCTCACCAAGACCACATGCACCACAAAAAACATAAAACATCGACCACGCGTGCTGGGATCCACTGGAACAGTGGAAGGAAGAAGGTGACTGGATAGGCAGGCGGAGACTGCGACTCTGCGAGGTGAGGTAATGTTTCTCGACTCTGGGTTTTTTTTTTTTCTTACATTTGGGCTTATGTTGTGGCCTGTGGGCCTTTTTTCCTTAAATGACCAGGTCCAAGAGAGAAGAGATATGATGTACCAAAAGAAAACATACCCAGGCTCCCATCGACAGTAAGAAGAAAACATATGCAGCGTTTTTTGGGCATTTCGCAGAAACCCTCATCTTGTCATTTTCATCCACGTTGGAAGAGCGTCGCTGTGCAGCCGTGCGAGTTGCTGCAGCTCATCGAGCAGCCGTCCACCTAGTCTCCGATAGACTTCAGTGACTGGTGAATGTTTTTCTCGGTTTCTCCTTCATTATTCTGTAACTTCTATTCTTTCTCTCCTTTATTTTTATCTTTGGTGACTGGTGTTATTTTCTATTTATGACTGATCACTTATGAGTTATGAGTAATGGTTTATATTCTATGAGTTAATTGACAATTTAGCATTCAAATGAGAATTGTGATTTGTGATTCTTTGATTTGAGATAAATAATTTATGTTGTACGAGTCATTGAGTTATGAGTAATTTATCATTTAAGACTTCTGATTTGTGATTTGGGAATTTATGTTTAGTGCATTTATATATATATTGAATATTTTTTACTATTATTTAATTAAATATTAATAAATAATATCGCTATTATGATAGTTGATTGTCGACTATCAATGATCAACAATAAAGGTCCGCGCCCTAGCTAAATTTAAATCCTGAATTCGTTATTGCCACCACCGCCTCCAACTCATCACACATTAGGAGGGTGTTTATTTTTTATTTGAGAATTGATTCTCAAATCAATTCTCATTTTCATTTACACATTTTTCAATAAAATAATATTTTACGTCACATCAATAATTTTTTCTTCTTTTTCAACTACACATTTTCCGTCATATCATTATTCAAAAATCAATTTTTCCCCTAAAAATCCCTACAAAACAAGCTCTGAATCACCACCTCCAATCGCTCCACAAACATCGCACATACCATCCCACACAGATCTGAACACACGTACCACAAATAGACCCACACACACTCAGCAACCCACCACCACCACAACCTACAACCACCGCAACCCAAAAAAGCAAGCTAAATAGGCGCCCAAAATACGACATGGTATCTAGGTTGGTAGATTGAACAAGGGACTCCCAATCGCACCTCAATCCATAACCACAACTACCACTTTCACATCAAACCCGCTAGCGAATCAGCAAGTTTTTAAGCCCTGAGTCCATTGATTTGGGGAAAAATCAATTTAATCCACGAATCATAGACCTCACATTACTGAAGGCTCAATTATTAATTGAGAGGAAGCCTTCATTGTCGGAGGTGAATAATTTCTATTGGATCGACTTCTCTGAGTTGACTCAGTCGAACTGGTCGGCATTCATGCAAGAATACATGGCTATGGAGAAGAATAATCACCATCGAGCGATGGTGCTGCTTCTAACAGCGACGCTCGTTGTGCTGACCACCAGATGCACGAAAATGAGGATAGGCGGCAGATTTTTCCGTCTACCTCACCTTCTTTGCACCACCATGGAGGTGGAGAACAAGGTGGAGATTGGAATCCTTTAGGATGTTGTAGTTGACGATGGGTGTGGCCGTCCACGAGGTGGCCAGAGTTGATTATGTTTGGAGTTGGTGGAGAGAGCGAGAGAGTTGTAGGTTCGTGTTGGAATTAATCAGGGATTAAGTTAAATTAATTTTTTATTAATTGCAATTAATATTTCTATTTACCAATTAGAAACTTAACCCCCCCCTTTTTCTGAACTAATCTTTAATCGTAGGTTCTGGGTAATTTTCCCTTTTTCTTTTGGGTAATGGACTGTTACTGGATTAAAAGGGAGAAACCGATGGATCTAAATTACCATCTTTGTAAACCATGAGTCTGCATTAATAATTTCAAAATTAGACACCGTTTGGTAACCATTCTTTTTTTCATTCTCATTCTTCTACTAATTTTCAACCACACATTCATTAATAAAATAATATTTTCTATCACATCAATAACTTTTCCTTCATTTTCAACCACAAAAAATGTGTGATTTGACACAAAGAATACATTTTTTTCTAGAATAATGGTTACCAAACGGTGCCTAAATAGACATAAATCAGGTATATTAAATGTCAAAAGGGTATTAAATGAAATGATTAAAGCCCTTATTTAGTTTAACTAAAAAACTTGATACAAATGTAAGTCCATCTTTGGTGCAAATTAAAAAATTTTAAAAAATTAAAATCGTATCTGCCCACTTTTAAAAAACCGTTTCATAAAATACTAAACATTGTTTTATATATTTATTACACTTTTTATTATATGAAATAAAATTAAAAATAATGTTTCCTAAATTTACTCTTATCCCATTGTTTATATATTACATAATTTGTAACTGCTAAATTCCAATAGTTTTATATATTACTTGTGCTTCCAAAACAATCGCTATTTCAAAAACAACCATGGAAAATCGTAATTTGTTTTCAAGCTAATTTGATATCAAGCAAACTTTAGCTAATATCAATGGACACAATTGCTTACATGAATTATTTTGTTTGTGCAGCACACCAACTGAAGCCACGGAAAGAATCTCGTAGGGAATGATGGATTATACGTGTACGTAAGCTAGAAAACTAATTCAATTTGTCTATTTTAATATTACGTACTTCATTGCCTGCTGTTCTTCGTTAGAATTCTTTGTTCACATTCGAGAATGGAGCATTTCTAGAGTTGTGTTGCCAAATTCTTGATTAAAGATTCTAACAAAGTACAATAAGCAAACCAAGGGAAATCATAGTTTTGTGTTCATTCAAAAAATAAAATTGATTATACTGCTTTTTATAGTGATCCAGTACATAAAAAATTAGCACATGGAGACGTCATGAGGCATCTTTCATAGGCTATAATTTTGTCTCATGTTAGATGTGTAACATCTCATTCATAAGGTTATATCTCTAGCAGGGTTGGACATAATACAGTTCGATTCGGTCCAAATTTTCGAGTATTTAGCAAGTGGAACTGTTAGGTCCAAATTTAATTATGGAAATGTTCGGATTCGGTTGGGTTGGATTTGGTTCAGTTCGATTTTATTCGGTTCCCAGGATTTCGTACAATTTTTTTTTTTAAATATTTACAACCATACTACATTAATTCAACTAATGGCATGTTCAATATTAACTTTTACAAAATAATGTAAGTCCAATCTCGTAGTATCTTTTGCACCTCTCTTTATTGAATTTTTCATACATTTGACTGTTAAATCACAGAAACTGGAAGATAACGAGCTTACAATAATGAAGATAGGTGCGTCGAGCTTCCAATTCAATTTCTCTAAAATAGCATAAACGATACTACAATAGAATAAGAGATTTGGGTAAAATTTAGATCAATTTGATTATATTAGACTTGGGTTGGAAATTAAAAATAGAAAAATCATATTTTGAGTTTGGGTTAAAATAATTAGTTAGCAAATTTATTTAGAAAAAATAAAATAATTTGTCTTGTTTAAGATAAAAAAATTTAAAAAATTAGGGAGATTCAGTTTTTCTTCTAGAACTGAGAATTGAACCTGTCGATTCTTAACTCGGATACCCGTTAGGATATTTAACTTAAAAAGAATCATTTGGTTCGATTAGAGTCTAATTCAGTCCGATTCGGCTCAATAGTTTTGTCCAACCCTAATCTCTAATCATTCTAGATTGAGGTTTCTACTTAAATTTTTAAATTATAAGTTCCTAGTGAAGTAGTGGCTGCATCTATTTCTTTTAATTTGCGGTTGAATGTGATTATGATCACGTGATTTATCAAGTTTAGAACAACAGTCAATTTAATTATTGTACGCAGATGTGTGATTAAACAGACAGCTGCAATGCACTTATTTGTTTTTACATGAACCTTGCAATTATAAACCTAAAAATATGAAGACAAAATGGAAGAATTGTGAACTTGCATTGCTAAGCGTAACCAAAATGAAGTAGATAAACATGATAAGGAAATAGGTGTTTTAACATTTCAAGACATCTGTTCATAATACTACGACTTCAAAACAAAACACAAAATTTGAACCCAAACTAAAAAAAATAGACCAATTTTTTTAAAAAAATATTATAAAACTAAATACAATGACATAAAATCACGAGTTTATCCACTGTTATATCAAAAGAAGACAAAACATCACAAAAATAACCGTTCAAAATCTTCAAGAAAATTCGTTCACATCTTTGCTGAATACACTCTTCGATTGGCTGAATAATTTTCTTTTAATCGTCAGTTCCCCATATTATATTTGTTTGTGTTGTCATCTTCGTCGCATTTCAGATCGGGAACAAGGAAAATTCCTTAATAGACAACTAGATAATTATGTCAAAAATGTTGAGGGATGATATTTATTGTAGAAATGAATAAAGGCATTATGCGATTTAATATATGGAAAGAATTATGAGAGAATAATGGAGCATGAATGGTGAAATTTATTTAACGGAATAAGAAGAATAGGGGTGATTTGTGTTGTGAAAAGAGAGAAAAAGAGAAGTCAATAAAGTTGTGTGTATTATAATGAGAACCAAAACCCTATATTTATAGGGGGGAATATGGATACATATTGTAATAATATCTAGAGTTGTAGGGGTACAATTGTCATTCACCAAAAACTTACTATTTACAACACTCCTCCTTGAATGACACATTACAAAATATATGTCTCGTTAAAACTTTGTTTGATAAAAATTCAATGGGACAAAAAAAAAACTAAGGAAAAAGAGTACAGTTATTTTGGAGTATTAAAGATAAATGCTGTCTCATTAAAACCTTACTAGGAAAACCTAGTGAGATAAAATCTAAGCGAAGGAAAAAGAGTACAGCTACTCCCCCTAATGTTGATCACTGAAAATCTTTGAGTGGACGCATTCCAATCCCGTGAACAAATTTCTTGAATGTAGATGTTGTCGGTGCTTTTGTAAATAAATCAGCCACAATGTCACTTGAACGAATTTGTTGAACTTCGATGTCGTCATTCTTCTAAAACTCGTGTGTATGAAAGAATTTTGAAGAAATATACTTCGTCATGTCACCTTTGATATAACCTCCTTTGAGTTGTGCAATACATGCAGCATTATCTTCATACAAAATTGTTAGACTATCTTTTGTTGAAATTAATTTGCATGATGCTTAGATATGATTTGTCATGTTCTACAATCATACACATTTTCGTCATGTTTCATGGATTGCAACGATTTCAGAATAATTTGAGGATGTTGCTGTCAATGATTGTTTCACAGATCTCCATGATATAGTCGTTCCTCCACATGTAAACACGTATCATATTTGTGATTTAGCTTTATGTGGGTCAGAGAGACAACCTGCATCTGCATATCCCACTAAAGCAGATCCCGATTTTTAAGAATAAAATAATCTCATATCAGTAGTACCCTTTAGGTAACGAAAAATATGTTTAACACCATTCCAATGTCTGTGTTGGTGTAGTTATATCTTGTAAGGAGATTTACAAAAAAAGTTATGTCGGGTCGAATGCAATTTGCAAGATAAGTTAATGCTCTAATTGCACTAAGAAATGGTACTTCAGGACCAAGAATCTTTTCTCTATCTTCAAGTGGACGAAAATGATCTTTTTTTATATCAAGTGATCGAACAATCATAGATGATGCCAATGGATGTGCATTATCCATATAAAATCGTTTTAAGACTTTCTCTGTAAATGTAGATTGATGAATAAATAATCCTTCTGGGAAATGTTCAATCTACAACCCGAGACAGAATTAGGTTTTTCCAAAATCTTTCATCTCAAATTCATTTTTCAAATAATTTGCAGTTTTGTTGAGCTCTTCAAAAGTTTCAATTAAATTTAAGTTATCAACATAAACTGCCACAATTGCAAATTCAATATTTATTTTCTTTATGAAAATATATGGGCAGACATCGTCATTTTTATACTCTTCTTTCAACAAATATTCGCTAAGGCGATTATATCACAAGCGTCCGGATTGTTTCAATTTATATAATGATCTTTGCAATTTAATTAAAAACATGGTTCTCGGACATGTATCATTTGTTTCTTGCACTTTAAGTCCTTCAGGGACTTTCATATATATATGTCACTATCAATTGAACCATAAAAATAGACAGTCACTACATCCATAATGAGCATATCGAGCTTTTGTGATACAATCAAACTAATTAAGAATCTAAAAGTGATGGTGTCCATTACGGGAGAATATGTTTCCTCATAATCAATTCCTAGTCTTTGTGAGAAACCTTGAGCTACGAGTCGGGTTTTGTATCTTCTAATTTCATTATTTTCATTTCTCTTTCGTACCAAAATCCATTTGTATCCAACAGGGATTACATTTTCAAGTGTTCAAACTACAGGTCCAAACACTTTCTGTTTCTCTATGGAATTCAATTTTGCCTGTATGCTTCTTTCTATTTTGGCCAATCATTTCTATTTTGACAGTCTTTAACAGACAATGGTTCAGGATCCTCATTTTGCATAATATCAAGAGCCACGTTAAAGGCGAAAATATTGTCTATAACAACATTATTTCGCTCCCATAATTTATGAGATAACATATAATTTATTAAAATCTCATTATTTTCTGACAGTTGTGATTCTTCAAGAACCATATTTTCAATATTTGATTGATCAATTTCCTCTAATATTACTTTTTCTGAAATTTTTGGTTGGTTTTTCTCTTATACTTTTCTTTTTCGAGGTACAGAGTCTTTTGAACTAACTAGTCGACCACGCTTCTGGCGTATTTGAGATTCATTTACTATTCATACTATGATACAGTACATCATGTGCAAAAGTATTGTCGACAACATTTTCTTATCTTTTTCAATTTTATTTCTTTTTCCATAATAACATAACTTATTGAGATATATCAATTTTCATTATTTCAGGTACCTGAACCTCTTATGTGATTTTATAATATGTTATGTCTAAATACTCATTAAGAGTATATACCTCTTTAATAAAACCATCTTTACCGATTGCTCCATTTTCGTTTGGAAAATTTTGTAATAGAATCGAATATCATCACGTTTCAGGTGTGCTATAAATTTATCAAATATAATATCAACGAATTGTCCTTCCAGGAGTCAATTCGAGTTGCAGCATTTAAAGTTGATGTGTGAGATTGTTAATCTCTTTGGGTAGTAAATGCATCTAAATGAATTATTTTTCGAACTTCTGGTTTGAATTGTCTTTTACAAGGATTTAGATAATGATGCATCTGTACAACATTTTCAGTTTCTTAATTTCTCCCCATAATGTCGAGAGAATTGTCCAATCAAAATGACAATCATTTTTCCAACGTTATAAAATATCACTAATTTGGAATAAGGGTACAAGCTTCGCATTTATTCTCAGCATTCTTTAGTTTCCATCTCAGTGCATTGTGGTGGATTAATTTTATATATACTGCACTATCGAAATAAATTGATGGAAAAATTAGGCTCTGACCATAAGCCAAGTTATAACTAGGAGAACTATGATGTTGGCATGATGCGTAATAACTTTCCCTAAACTAAAATGGGAAGCATTTGGTTCTCAATTAAATTAATTGGAGGCGTTTAACAAACAAAAATGTTAAACCATTTATCGACATCTCAACTAACACTTATTAAAAAGTTGAGATTTATGATCACTAGTATTAAAAAGACACAACGTCTTAATTGTATAATCTGAGAATTATACTCATAATTTGAGTAGCACTTTCGCAAACTTCAGGTTGCGAACACCATGCAATCATCTAATATTTGTATCAAATCTATTAGATACAAATAATATTTAGATGGTCAACGTGAAGGATGACGGGACCCCATATATCACCCTAATTAATTTTTAGAAATATAGGGAATTCAATCATTATTTAACCAGTAACGATCAATGACCAATTTTCAATAAAGAGAACAAACATCAAATATGATTACATTGGATTGAAGAATCTTCCGATTCTTCATTGAATATGCATTTGAATATTTAATTTCACATCATTATTAATTCGGTGATGGTTCAATTGGTCATGCCAAATAATAAAGTCAAATTGAACTCTTGGTTCAATATAAGATATAATTCAATTATTTAATTTTGAAGAATATGATTAAACATTATATAATCATATGTCATTCAAGTAATCAAACTAATCAATATCGTCATGACATTAATTACATGTTGTCCTTTAGGGATAAACATGAATTCAAAATGATACATTTTTCGAAACACATGCAACTTCAAGAGCACGTTGTATTTATTATTTTTCATTCAAAAATAATATGTCAATATTTTTCTGGAATATTGAAAAATATAATTCATGTTCTTTAGGAGCAAGTAATATTCTTTAGGAATATTAATTATAATGTTGTGCTACTTCAGGAGCAACAACAAATTATTATTTAGAAACATTAGCTCTTCAAGAGTCATATATTATTTATAGAGTTGTGCTTCTTCAGGAAGAACAACATGATATATTATCAATTTCAAATTTATAAAAGAACATTTAAAAATACTTATGTTAAAGACACAAATAATATTCAATAATCATTACACAAACATAATAATATAATTGATGAAGAGAGTTAATTAGAATATGTATATGTACCATCTACTTCAAATAAGTAATAAAGACAATTGAGCAACTACGGCTATTGAGTGCACAATCTTCAATGTATATGCACCATTAAGGAAACTAATACACACAATTACGAATTATGAAATCGAGAACGAAATTTGGGCAGAAACATAAATTGGGTTACTATGTATGCATCTAACTTAAAGGGATCGTGCATTATGTATATATATAAATTATTACCTTTCGTCAAGTTCGTTTGTGATATGAAGATGAATTAGATTTGAAGTTTCTTTTAGAACACAAATGAAGTATTTTCACCTTTTTTTCCTTAAAAAGAATACTAAAGTTTGAAAAAAAAATTAAAAAAATAAAGCTATCGTGCTGATAAAGTGTTGTGAAAAGAGAGAAAAATAGAAGAGAATAAGAGAAGTCAATAAACTTGTGTATATTATAATGAGAACCAAAGTCTTATATTTATAGGGAGGGAATATGGATACATATGGTAATGATATCTAGGGATGTATGGGTACAATTGTCATTCACCAATAACTTACTATTTACAACAATTAAGGATAATTAACACAAAACGTCCATTCCTCAAAATTAAGGATAATTAACACAAAACGTCCATTCCTTTCAATATTATTGTGCAAAACGTCAATACATTTAATTTTGTTTGGCATTTTCGCCCTTATTTTCGCCTTTCATTGCAAAAATCATCATTTTGATCTATTTTCTCAATTGAAAGATATGAAATGACGAATATACCCTCATATTTAAATAAAAGAAAAAAGAAAAATAAAGTACAAAGTACAAATAAATAATGAAAAAAAAAAATCACTTTCCTTTTTTCTTTCTCTTCCACCACCACCATTCACCATTGTCGTCGCTACCTAACAAACGTCGGCCAACCACCACCCAAATCGCCGAACTTCCATACCTTCAGACAGCCTGCATTTCCCTCTACACATACCACCCAACAACCAGCACCAAGCCATCAGATTTGATAGAAATTAGCGTTCAAAACCAACAAGTCGAAAATACAAAAAGTAGTGGCACGACCTCTTTACACGACACCCACCGTCGCAACCCACCACCAGTTGGGTCGCACACCCCGGGCGCACAACTCAATGGAGAGAATTGGCTTGTTAGCACAAAACATCCATACACTTTGCATTTAGTGTGCAAAACGTTCACACGTTTCATTTGTTTCCACTTTCACCCATATTTATACTTTTCATTGTGAAAAACGTCTTTTTCATCAATTTTTATCCAATTTCTCAATAAAAATTCGTGAAATCACAAATATACCTTTTTATTTAAATAAAATAAAATAAAAAAGAAAAGAATAATAAAGAATTAATTGCAAACATAGGCTCAACTTTTTCAAAAAATTACGAATAAGTCCCAAAATCAATTAAAATAAACCTAAACCAAACCCAAGACTTTTTCATCAATTTTTATCCAATTTCTCAATAAAAATTCGTGAAATGACAAATATACATTTTTATTTAAATAAAACAAAAAAATAAAAGAATAAATAAAGAATTAATTGCAAACATATGCTCAACTTTTTCAAAAAAAATTACACATAAGTCCTAGAACCAAAACCAAACGTCCAAACCCAAGACCTAAACACCCCAACCCCCAACCCCAAAACCAGTAACTTCTTCATTGCCACCTCCCACCAGACACTTACATTTCGAACACCACCATCATCTTTCTCAAACCATTGCCCGGCTGTGCGAGACCATCATCTTCTAAATTATAAGAATTGATTTCCCGATTTCTCCCAAACGCAAACATGCGAGAGCTTATGTTGAAAATGGATTATAGTGCTATTCCAATATATGAGCAACTACTGGTTTTGGTGCAACTGACTAAATTCAGTTGTGGTGGACTTTCTCTTGGCTTGGGCATTTCCCATGTTATAGTAGATGGCCCATCAGCTTTCCTTTTTATCACCGAATGGGCAAAAATTGCTCGAAGGGAGAAGACATGTATCCGGGAGATTTTTCACTTTAGCTTAGTTGACTAAGTCTTAGCCCCTGTTTGGTACCCATTAAAATTTTCATTCTCATTCTTCTACTCATTTTCAACCACAAATTCTTCATTAAAATAATATTTTCCATCACATCAATAATTTTTCCTTCTTTTTCAACCACACATTCTCCATCAATCTACTATTTTAGAATACATTCTTCCAAAATAATGTGGCTCAAACACACCCTTATATATTTTTTTATTGAAAAGTCTATATTACCCTTAATGATATGAATTTTTATAAATTGCATATTATATCCTTCTTTTTCCAAAGGTTTAAACATTAGTCTTTATCTTACGTTTCTTCTATTTCTAATTCTCTGATCTAACAAATTAGAGTAATCTGTAATATATTTATCATGTTCTTCATTTAATTTCTCATATTCTTCGGATAACATATCCATATTTTCCTTTTGATTTATGATATTTTTTTATTTTTTCTAACATTTTGTCTAAAAGATTATCTAATCATTTTTATAGTATATCTTGACATTTTAATCACCAACTGATAATAAAGCACGCATTATAACAAACATCAATATGAATAATTCATACGATTCTTTTAAGATCTTAGGAAAATTATTTCCAAATTTAACAAAACAAATAATTTTACCTTAGTTTTGATCTTTGGCTTTTATTCTCAAAATAGAGTGACCTTCAAGCTCCTGAATCTGCAAACTACTCCCTTCAACGACTTCTTGCCTTCACGTGATCCTTGCTATTCCAGCTTTTGCTCTCACTGTATCTTTTATAAGAATTTAAACTATAGATCTTAAATAAAGAACACTCTTCTTTTGTTAAAGTAAAAGAGAAATCTTTCCTTTAATCTCTCAAGAATCTATGCGAAAAGTAGTTTAGAAATTCATTTTCCTTTGAGAGGATTGGAATGTGAATGATCTATTCAAAATTGGTAGTATTGATATATTTAAAAATTGATACAAGATCTGACAGAAGATTTTTGGTTTTCTCACAAAATTGAGTTCTCAAATTCGTTCTGCCTTTCTCCTAACCTGAAGGGCTCTATTTATACAAGCATATGAGGCAAAATTATTGGCCTCTTACATAACTGATTACACCATTCTCCAATTATGGAGTTTTATCAAAAGTTTCAACCACTAAATTATCGTGGATCTATTATTACATAAAACAAACAACTTTATTTCACATCTTCTTTATTCAGGGTTTCATGGATAAAACATAGAAGAGCACTTGGGATTAAGGCCATATACAATATTGCAAAAAATATACAAGATAAAAAATTCTCATGTCTTTGCCAATATTAGTAAACAACTCCATCAAGTTCTGGACTAATTGAGTAAAATTTGAAGTATACTCTTCATCCTCTAGCGAATTTTGATACTTCTTGTATGAGCATTTCATCAAATTTTAATAATTCTACCAATTTTTTTCCTGGATAAATCAAATCCAAGAATCATAGTCTGCAATTGTCTTTATGAAAACAGGATCACCTCATTCCATGGTTGTGACTCAGGGGTAAACATTATGTCCCAAAGAGATGAAATACGTATCACAAATTTTCATTTCATAAACCATTTGGACTATTGTGGCATATTTTTCTTCGTTTTTGTCCAAATGGGTTATATCATCTTGATTTATGATGCTAATTGTTTTGGAATCATTTTTATCTGATCGTATCATCACTTTTTTACTTAATGTTACTGGAAGAGTATCTCTTTTTTTATCGGTTGGCATGTTGTCCCTTCTGTGTCCACTGCTGCTTTCCGCTATACCTGTTTGGTATTGAATTGGAAGACTCATTTTTGAGCTACTCGGTATTTCTGTCTCAGACAGTATATTTTTTAGTTGTGCTGCAATAGCATCAACTTGATTTTTGAGTTCTATGGAATTTTTATGTTGTTCTGCAGTAATATCCAACAATAGTTATTTGAGTTGAATATCTCTGAAATCTGTACCGCACCGGTATCTATGTCTTCAGATTCCTCTTTGAGGAAGTCAGACATTTTTTGAATATGAATGACAGATTGATATAATTCCATGATCTTGTTTTTATCCATTAGCAAATTCTATATTTCTGCTGAGAAAATCTGTAAGATAATTATTCAAACTTTTAATATGAACAATATCAAAATTATAAAAAGATAAATATGCTTGTCATCTATGCAATCTCCTATATTGAGGCTTCATTGGTAATTTATTTCTGACTAATCCTGCAACTTGAGAATTATCAGTTTAAACAATGAATTTTTTAGATAATAAAAATAATGAAAACTTTTTTATTCCTCTAATTATTGCTAATAATTCTTTCTCATGAGTGGTATAATTTATCTCTGTTTGATTGAAAGTTCCATTTGAATATCTGCAAATCTCATTCAAATCTGTTTTTAATATGACTGCCCAATATTTATTTAAGGCATCTGTATTAACAACTAAATTGTCTTTTTCATCTGATAATCTTAATTTTGGTAAATTTTTACATTCTTTTTTTAATGATTTAACAATTTTTGTATGTTCATCATTACATCACTTAGTATTTATCTTTCTGAGTAAAATTTGTATTTTGCCCCCGTTTGGCACCCATTTTTTCTCATTCTAATTCTCATTTTTTTTCTCTTTCTTCATTTCAACCACACATTTTATCAATAAAATAATATTACACATAAACCTAAAAATTCTCCTTACTTTTTAACCACACATTCTTCCATCAATCACTATTCAAAAACACATTCTTTCACAAAAATGGGTGTCAAACACCCCTTTATGTCTCTTTTTTGAAAAAATTTCAATAAATATTTCTGCATAATTTAGATATCCTAAGAACTTTTGTATTTGTTATTTAGATTCTAATTTATTTGGAAAACTATCTATCTTTTTAGATATATGAGTTTGTAATTTAATTCCTCTTTTATCAATTGTTAATCCAAGAAAATCAATCTCTTGTTTTTCTATGATGGCTTTCTTTTTGGAAAGATTAATTTCTTCATTTTTACATTCATTTATAAATTGTATTAAATAATTTCTATTATCAGAACATATTAATATATCATCAACATATACTATCAGAAATTTATTAAATTTTCTAAATATATTATCCATTTTCCTCTAATATATTTGAGGTGTATTTTTTAATCCAAAAGACATAACCAACCATTAGTATTTGCCTTAAGGTATATTAAATGTTGTATATTGTATACCATCTTCTTCCATTTTTATCTGCCAAAATTCTGATTTATAGTCAAACTTAGAGTCGTATAGGGATTTCAAAAGAGCTCGTCGGCTAGGGCGGCTCGGTCCGAAAAAAGCCCGAGCAGGGCCCGGCTCGGGCCAAGCCCCATTTGGGGGCGTCGGCCAGAGCCCAGGCCGGCTGATGTCACGGGCCAAAATGGCCAGAAATATAAAAAAAATAAAATAAAAATTAAATAAAGGCAGCTAAAACAGCTGTCTACCTGCATTGTGCAAGCAACTACTGCTTGTGCAGGCAGCTATTTTTAGCTACCTGCACAAGCAGGCAGCTACAGCTACAGCTACCTGCGTGCACGCAACGTGTAATTTTTTACATGCAATAGCATGTAAAAAAAAAATCTTTAAGTTGTATGTATAAGTTGTACAAATTTAAAGTACGTATAAATTGTACAAATTTCAAAAATTTTAAGAAAAAAATTAGGTTTGACACGAAAAAAATCTTTAAGTTGTATGTATAAGTTGTACAAATTTATAGTAGTATAAGTTGTACAAATTTTTTAATAAAAAAAAATCTTTAAATTGTATGCATAAGTTGTACAAATCTATAGTACGTATAAGTTGTGCAAATTTCAAATTTTTTAAGAAAAAAAAAATTAAATTTGACACCAAAAAAAAAAAAAAAAATCCGCAAAGGCTCGAGCTGAAAGCTCGGGCCGAGCTTCAATTTTTTGGCCGGGCTAGGCTCGGCTCGGGCCCAAAAAAGTTCGAGCCGAGCCCGGGCTTTTTTTTTTCGGCTCGACTTGACTCATTGACACCGCTAGAGTAGTATTGTTTTCCTTTTACAAGATTTATTAGGATTTCTTTGTTTGGTAAAAGGTATCCATCAAATCTAGTATACTTATTTAATTCTTTGTAGTTTATCACCATTCTGGTTTTTCCTCTAACTTGCTCAGAATGTTTCATTATCATAAAGGCTTGACTACTATGAGGTCCATTACTTGGTTTGATAAGTTTATGTTCTAATAATTCTTTTATTTGGATTTTGAATTCTCGTGTATCTTGTATGGTATACACCATTAGTCTAACCTTTATAATTACATTTTTTTTGTTAATTCTATTTTTGCTTTAGAATGGTATGGTTTCCAAAATATCAATGAATTTTCTCCATAGATTTTTTCTAATTGTTCTATAATTCTTTCTACTTCTATTTTTAGGATTTTTTTATACATTAATCTTTTATTTTTTATCTCATTATTCACAATTGGTTTTTTCTCCCATCTATCATCATGCTGGGTTGACTGAACTTTATAGGGTCTAAATTCTCTTGATATTTTTAACAAATGTCTACAAGGGGTTTATAACATTATCATATAACTATTTTGTTTATAATATTGAAACTGTCGTATAAAGTCATTTCCTAATAAAACATCACATTCTAATTTATCATAACTATATATCTTATTTATTATTATTTGTTTACTTCCAAGGATTATACTAATCTTTTCAGCACTATTTATGATTTGAGTATCTTCTCCTGTAACTCCTGTTATTTTTATCTTACTTTTATTATCTCATAATTTTATTAAGAAATTATTAAATATAGTTATATCACTTCATGTATCTATCAAAGCACACGTTGTTATATCTGATTCTATAATAGTAACTTGTATATATAAACCTAATGGAAAACTTATTTGGTTATTCATTTAATTCTTTGTTACATAATATAATTTGTCCATTATGAAATATATATAATCCTTATCTTTTTATACTATAATTTTCAAATCCATTTAAAAAGCTCATTCCCAATAATATATGTGAGTTTATATTATCATCTATATAACATGGTATTATAAGATCAATTCCTCCCATTTTTATAGGTATTTTTACTTCTAATTCAGTAGTATGCATTCATCTTTAAATATTATATTATTATCAGATATTCTTCTTCTTCCCTAAATTCTACTATCTCAGATTTATCTGTTGATATCCTAAATTCGTATTCCTTTAGAATCAAGTTTACCCGCTTATTTGGTTTTATAATTTTACTGATATCTTTACATTCTTTATGAACTTCTATATATGGCTTCCTAGAATAAATATTTCCATAATTAGAGTTGGTAAATGTATATAAAGCTCTATATTCAATAGTGATAATTTGATCTCCTAGTTGCATTATATCATTCCTATGTAGTTTGAAATGCAAACCTAAAACTTCATGAAAGTTTTTATCTTTTAATGATATACAATATTTTGAGTAACAAGTAAATATCATTTTTTGATATGCTAGGTTTCCTTCTATGGTTCCAAGATGGCTATCTTTTAAATTTATTATTCTTTCATCATGTAAACTTACAGTTGAAAGTGAATCTATTCCTTCTCTAAATAATGATTTAAAGATTATTTGTATTCCAGCTAAATAAACACATTGAATTTTTTCACTTTACTTTTTATAATACTTCTTCTATTGTATTTCTTATTAAAATGTTTAATTTATGTGTTTCTTGAATTGTTCTAACATCTATAGTTTTTTCAATTTTATAATATTCATTTATAGCTACTCTATCTTTTTTCCAAATTCTATCAAAAATTTCCCATTTACCTATTTTCAAGTCTAAAGATAATTTTTGTAATTTCTTGAATTTATTATTATCAAAAGTTACTTTTAATCCGTATCCTTCTATTCCTTCATATTCTTATATTTCTATATTATCACTTTCTATTTCCTCAATCTCTTTATTCAGATTCTGACCCATTTTCTTCTGAATCTGTCTCACTTATGTATACTTCTTGATTATAATATTTTTCAATATCAGATATCTCACTTAATTCATCTTCTATCTCTAAGTATTCTGTCTGTAATATTTTAACTTTATTTTTATTACAATCTGAACTTATATGACATATTTCTCCACAATTCCAATATTTACATTGGCTTTTATCTTTTTTATAAGGTTTGTTCTTTTGTTGTCTATTTGGATTATATCTTTTCTTATAATATTTTCTTTTAGGTTTTATATATATATTTTTTTAAATTTCTGAATTTTTTAAACTTTCTATCCTTATATTTTCTTTTAATATTTTTTCTTTCATGATTACATTCTCATTGTGTAGGTTTTTCCATATCTTCAAAGCATATTCTTGTTAATTTTCTTGATCTTTTTAATTATTGTCTTTGTTGACATATATATGCTAATCTTTCAAATAGAAATTTTATTCTTGATCCTAAAGATCTTGATGTTCCAATATTATGTCTAATATATTTTTCAAATTCCATCTTAAAATATATATTCCCCATGTTCCTGGTAATTTAGTATAGTACATATCTTGATATACTTCTTGGTTTTCATTACTGTAAAATTGTATATAATAGTAATTTCTAAATTCACAACTATATTCCTTAATTTTACACATCATAAATTATTAAATTTATTAATTTCATTCTAACATCGTCTTTTTCTCTTTTCGCTTCTTCTTTAACATTTCTAATCCAATTTTCTCCTAAAAATTCATCTGCAATATATTCTACTAATCTTTCTATTCCCTGTTTATCTGATTTTATTATTTCTGTTTGTATATTCATTTTCATTAATAATTTTGTATCATTATTTACTTATTCCCACAAGTTTCTAACATTTCCTTCGAATGATACTATTAAGAAATCTATTTTTTTCTATATTTTTGCATGTATCATCTTTGTTATATAAAAAGAATAGTATCATTGAATCTGCCCTAGTTAATAAAGCTTTTTTAGTATCTATCTTATAATTTAGATCTAATTTTGTTCTTCTTCTTATAATATTTTAGGTAAAATCTTTTTCTTAAATTCATTATCCATACTTCCTGCTTCTATTACCAAATTTTCTTGTTCTATGTGTTTCTTTCCAATGCTTGACATCTCTTTTTCTATAAATTTTTTTTTTATCTATTTTCTTATCTTTACTTTTATCGTTTTCTTTTAATTCCCTAATTCCAATTTTGAATATATTTATATATTTTTTTATTTCATTCCTTAGATCTTGAACATCAGTCATTAATATTTTTATAAGTTGTTTAAGTTCATTCATATGTTCATTCATTTCTTTTCTGTTAATGTTCATGTTTTATTTTTGATTGTGTAAAATAAAATAATTCAAAATCATTATCTTTTGATTCTTTCATCAAATCCAAATTTATTGTATTCTTTATTTGGAAGTTCTTTTAGATTCTCAAAGTATTTTGCTTTTATTTTAGATTTTTCTTGTCTTATTTTAAATATTTGTTTTTCTGACTATTTGTTAACTTTCTTGGTGCATCTTCTCTTTGTGGTATTAAATATATATTGTTTATTTGTTGATTTAATTTATTTATAGTATTAAGATAATTTTAGAGTTTTTCCATATTTATTCAAGTATTTTTATAAGGATTCATAATTTTCTTTACAATATAACATAATTTCTTCTTTTTCAATTTTCATAATAATCTTTTCTTATATATATTCATTTAATATAGATCCTATGATTAATTTATCTAATATTTGTTCTCATATTTCTCTAGATAATTCTTTGGTTATAATTAATGTCATTATTTTTAATTTTTAGGAACATGTTCTATAAATATCTAACCTCCTTGATTTTCTTCTTCTAACTTATAATATCAATCTGTTTTAGTAATAGTAACTTCCATAGATTTTGTTTCAAAAAAAAAAAAAAAACTTCCATAGATTTTATTATAACTTTTATTTTATTTTCTGTGGTCTTTATGGATCTATGTCTCTGATACCAATCGGGCTGGGGGTGCTACTATGAGCGAACAAAAATAAAATAATCTAATAATCTTTAAAATCTGATAATCTTAAAATGGTTCTTTAATATTCTAAGAATTCTTTTAATAAGGCTAAACTTATCTATTATTTATTATAAATATATAAAATCTTAATGCTAACTTAAATTTTAATTTCTTATATTCTTGAGGTAATCTGTTTGTGATAGGTTTTCTCATTTATAGAGTTTTAAGTAAATCTTCAAAATCTAGTAATGTTTGAGAATTTATAATATCAAGATCTGTTATTATATCTATATTTGGGTTAAAAGGTATATCATATTTTAAAATATTCTTTTTTTTTTCCAATTTATCTATGATATCATGTATATTTTATAGATTTTACTATTCCCTTAGCAAAATTTTCCATCATATTTTCTTTAAAATATTTTAATATTTTTTTAGATGCATTTACTTGTTCTTGATATCTAATCTTATCGAATTCATTTTCAAATTCAATTTCTTTTTTTTTTTTCATAATTTTCTGAATCTTATATGGTCCTCTTTTAGATCTGAGTTTTTTTATAAGTTTTATCAGTCATTTTTATGATAATAATTTTTATAGGACTTGATTGTATTATTTTTATATGATAGCGACTTAGATGCAATTATTATTTTAGGGGTATTTTAGGTAGTTTCAAAGTTTAGAATAGTCAAATGCTATTTTGGAAAGACTATTCTTGAATTTTGGGTATCTTCAATTATTTCCCCATGTATCCTCTCAGTATTCGATCGGAAAATTCTGCAAAATTGAAGAACCGCCCAAGTTTGAGCACACAGTGTTGACACCACCTCCGCTCTTGATAGGCCACTCAGATAATATGGAGGAGCGGAAGAAGCCAACAACAATTACCATGCTAAAGCTAATCAAAAAAGAAATTGATAAATTGAAGGAGAAGGCCAATCAGGATACATCATAAGAGTAGTCTAAATTAAATTAAAAAATGATTTCCTCGTGAGCGGTGGTGGTAGGTGAAGAAGATTCTAGTTTTGGGATGGGGTGTTTGGGGACGAAAATTCAATCTTCTGGTTTTGGAGTGGGAGAAGAAGATAAGTTATTTTTGTTTTTGCAATTTTGATTATAAATTATTTGTTTGGGACTCATTTGTCATTTTTTGGAAAATTTGGGCTTATGTTTATAATTAATTCTTTATTTATTATTTCCTTTCCTTTTTTTTTTATTTAAATAAGAGGGTATATTTATCATTTCATGAATTTTTATTGAGAAATTGGATAAAAATTGATGAAAATGATATTTTCCACAATGAAACTTGTAAATAGATGTATGAATGCAAAAAATTGAAACGTAGAGATGTTTTGCACACTAAATGTCAAATGTATGGATGTTTTGGGCTAATGATGAGTGCTCCACACTCACGGTATTTATACCACTTAATTCGTTATTTTGTTACCCTTGAGAGAGTTTTAGATTTTTTTATGTGTGTGTTGATGTTGTGATGTAGGTTGGTGAGATTAAAGAAAATAAGCAAAAGTTGACAAATTTGGAGAAAACGGCTAAATTGTAAGAGATCCAAAATTCGGGAACTAAAGTGAAATTACTTAGAAGTTATGCCGAACATCATGATGAAGATTTGAGAGTGCTCGGAGTCAATTGGATAAAGGAAGATGTCAAAGGGATCAAATTTAGTCAAAAGATGATCACAAATCAATTTCCAACCGAAAAATTATGCTCCGAAGGTTTAGTCTCATATTGAGACCCATTTTTGGCACAGAAAATGATCGAATTGGAGAATGATGTCTAAATCAAAGTTGTAGCCCGATGAGTTAGCTTTTCAACGCATCTTAAATCCCCTCAATCAGATAACGGAATAAAAAGTTACGATAAAAATACTGAAAGAAGGTATCAACTATTGAAGAAAAACAGAAAGATGAGGACAAACTAATCACAAAGGAACCAAACGAAGAAGCGGCAATTAATGAAGATGAATTGAACACATGTTCATTCGACTTCATTGATTGTCCAATAATTGAATTTGTGATTAAGCTTGTGGAGGAACAAGAAGTCTACATAGTTGAATTCGAATCAGATAGAATAGACAAGTCATATCACATCGGATGAGGCAATGTTAAAATTTGGGAAATCAACGAAGAGTGGAGCAAAGGCAAAAGAAGAAAAATGAGCAAGGCATTAAAAGCTTCTTCAAAAGTCCATGATGCAATTGTCAAAGTCAAGCTAATGATGTTAAAAAAGCGCTTCTTGGGAGGCAACCCAAGCTTTCTTCATTTTTTTACTTTTTCATTTATTTTGTTTTTGAATTATATGATAGTTTATTTTATTTTATAATTTAGTTGAATTCTTCAGCCATATCCCATTCCCCTTAGGTTATTGAGTAATTAAGTTGGTTGTTAAATGTTTGAACTAAGGAACACTTGTTCCATGCAATTAATCTCTAAAATTTGATTTTTCAGGAACATGACGTCGCAAAACATCCAAACCAACATTTACAAGAGAAAACGGGATGCATCTCAAGTTTGAGGGAAAAGATAGAAGAAACATTTACCAACACCAGCATTATCATTATCACAATGTTATTGGCAGTACAGATAACTCAGGGAAGTCTCCTCATTTTTCTTTAATTTTACATTGAGGACAATGTTTAATTTAAGTTTAGAGGTGTATTATAAATTGTGCCAATTGCCTTGATTTTATTTTTTTATCTTTTGTGTGATTTGTGTGCATAAAAAAAAATTTACACATTTTTATATGTTTGTATGAGTTAAATAGCCTTTCCGGCATTGGTTTATGTAAACATGTGTTGGTTTATGAATTGTGGATAAGTTATGTGTTTGAGTTAATATTTTTGCTTATTCATGTGAAACGGAAAATAGTTATGCACGTGAGTTGATTGTAACGTTGTACATGAGTAGGTTGATTCACATTTATAGTGGATTCCATGTGAACTAAAATTTGTGTGGACTGTCTGAGACCAATAAGATGAAAATGAGGTGAAAACTTTAAGTTAGAGGTCAATTCTCGAGAATAAGTGTTTAATAAGGGACATTGCACTAATCATTGCGTATAAAAAAATTGTGAACAACTATAATAATCTCATTGTGAAACATCTATTCGTAGCCTTTATGACTCGAGTGAATAAGCCTGCAAGAGTTAAAACCTGATGCCCTAAAGTCATTTGACTTGAGAGTCATCGGCCTAAAACTCACTACAAGAGTCATTTAGAAAGCTTAATGGAGAGATGTCCGCACAATGAGTGAATAAAAAAAAATATTTAGCTGAAAAAGCAGGTGCATAAAATAGAAGACGGTATCATGATTAAGCCCCGAGCACTTATTTTTGAGGATTGGACATTTGATAAGAAGTTAGTAAATTAGTTGATTCTTGAAGGTTGAAGCAGTAAAAAATAAGGAGAATCCTCATTTGTTGATATGTTGAACTACAATTAGTGAAACCTAACCAAATTTGAGTGGTGTAAGAAATTAGTATTGAAATTCAACTTAGACACAATTGGGAAGAAAAAAGAAAACAAGTTTGGGGGTATGTGAATCCCACGAGCGAGGTAAGGAAATATTTGACTTTTAAGGTCGGGAATTGGATCAACTTATTATTGTACAGCGTTACACTTAACTCTCAACACCCGTTTTGCATTGAATAGGTAAAAAATTAGCTTGGGCATTATAACTTTGAAGTGATTCATGAAATTGATATTATGTTTTCAATCCTGAGTTATGAAGGCAAGATATCTAACACAATTTATTTTAAGTGATTTTATTCGTATTTATTTGTTTGTGTGTTTGTTAGTAATTTTCTTTAGTTTTGTGTTTGCTTGAGGACAAGCAAAATATGAAGTTTGGGGGTATTTGATGAGTGCTCCACACTCACGATATTTATACCACTTAATTCGTTATTTTGTTACCCTTGAGAGAGTTTCAGATTTTTTTATGTGCGCTTTGATGTTGTGATGTAGGTTGGTGAGATTAAAGAAAATAAGCAAAAGTTGACAAATTTGGAGAAATGGCTAAATTGTAAGAGATCCAAAGTCCGAGAACTAAAGTGCAAATACTTAAAAGTTATGCCGAACATCGTGATGAAGATTTGAGAGTGGTCGGAGTCAATTGGATAAAGGAAGACGTCAAAGGGATCAAATTTAGTCAAAAGATGATCATAATCAATTTCCAACCGAAAAATTATGCTCCGAAGTTTTAGTCTCATATTGAGACCCATTTTTGGAATCGAAAATGATCGAATTGGAGAATGATGTCTAAATCAAAGTTGTAGCCCGATGAGTTAGCTTTCCAACACATCTTGAATTGCCTCAATCGGATATCGGAATAAAAAATTACGATAAAAATACTGAAAAGGGGTGCAGATCGGCGCTCAGCTTGGCGCCCACAATGCTAAAAATAGCAGAATACGCGGCGCCCAGGCACCCAATTTGGGCGCCTCGGCGCCGGATACCGAGAAAAGGAAAAAAAAATGCAATTTTTATATTTTTTCGGCTCGACCCAACTGCAATTCGTGTTATTGTCTATTGAAGTTGTAAATACAAGTTAGAAGACCTAATTCAAGAGAGGAGAAGACGACTTAGGAGGCAACGCAAAGAATGGAAGAAATCAATTGAAAAAAGCATGGAAATATCAAAGGGGACTTCGAGCAACACTTCAAAAAGAGTTTTTCTTACCTTCTCCTTTATGTTTTCCATTGTAGATTGTTTAGATTTTATGAATTTCTTCATGAACTAGATAATTTAGTTAGGGTTTGATGTAGCCAATTTGAGATTATGGTTTGATGAATACATGAGTTATTTCTTTTGGAATTTCCCACTTATATTTAATTGTGTCATGATTATAATGCTTTCAATTACCCGATCAATAATTGAATGAATAGATGCTAGTCAATTCCGGCACTCGAGAGAGGGGAATTTAGGCATGATCATAGGATTGACACGACGTAGGTTTTTACACTTTGAGAGAAGGTAATAAATCTTTTGAGAGAAGGTAATAAATCTATGAGGCTTACTCCACAAAAGAATCGGGACTTTGATAAATTCTAGGCTTTAATTCGGAATAGAGATATTGAGATTGAATTCTAGGATTAAATTTCTAACCAGCATGAGGGGAGAGAAATACAATTGAATTCTTGCCTTTAAATATGAGAAAATTAATTGGAATAATTTGTTGTCATTGAGTCATAAATGAAAGTTGGTGAAATCATTCCCTAAGCTTTCTCATTTTGATAATTTTATATTCTCCAATTTTGTCGTCGCATATTACTTTTGATTAGTTTAAAACAATCAATCAACCATTCATCAATTGTCTAGATAAAATAGAAGCTATACAATTATAGTATTTGGTATAAATTAAATTATAATCTCTGTGGGTTCGACATCCTAAATTTCATACTATATTACAAAACTTGACATAGTACATTTGCGGTATAATTCACGTTATAGAAAACGCGTGGTAGCTAATAAGCCGAGAAAATTCATCAAACAAAGGGAAAATAATAGATGATTTCTCTGTATTTTCTCGCATAGATTACATGTGGGTGATTTTCTCATATTCAATTGATGGCTCTCACATAGTCCAATGTACAAATTCTCTCGGGGAAAATGAAATTAACGTTCAGACGACAATTGGTAACCATTTAATTGATCCAATTATTGATCAATTGCTTCAGCTTCACCAGTTGCGATAGGGACGGTGCAGCACACTGATTGCATGTTGTTTTGTTTGATGTTTGACCATGGTTTATGTTGCCTTAATGAAGGGAACTTCTTGGTGGTAGGCCGCGATCGTGAAAGTTGTCGGAAGTCATGGTGCGTCGGGGTTTAGTGTTTGCGAGCAGGTTGGTCTGTTGTGATGACGAGATGGAGGGCTGTATGGTGGTGGTGGTGTCCAGTTGCTAAGGTAGTAGTTATGTGGCGGTCCGACGAGTGAAAGTGATGGAAGTCATGGTGCAGCTGGGTTTAGTATTCGCGAGTTGGACGTTTTGGCCGCCAATTGCAGTTAGATCTGGTGGGGTTTTAGGTGAGTAGGTTGGTGTGTTGTGATGGCGAAATAGAGGGCTGTATGGTGGTGGTGGTGTCCGATGGCTAAGGTGGCGGTTGGGTGGTGTTTCTGACGAGTGAAAGTGGCAATTTCATGG
Organism: Fraxinus americana; assembly: GCA_035079005.1. Classification (NCBI taxonomy): domain Eukaryota; kingdom Viridiplantae; phylum Streptophyta; class Magnoliopsida; order Lamiales; family Oleaceae; genus Fraxinus; species Fraxinus americana. Next base: position 9,521,433 of record CM068715.1, read on the forward strand.
GTAGGAAAAAAAGCGATTTTTGTTTTTTGTTTTAATTTTAATTTTGATTTTTTAATTATTTATTTGAGATTTATTTGTACTTTTTTGAAAAATTTGAGAATATAGTTGTAATTTGTTCTTTATTTTTGTGAAAGTGATTTTTATTTTATTTAAATATGAAGATATGTTCGTCATTTCACAGTTTTCAATTGAGAAAATTGATAAAAAAATGATGGTTTTCGAAATTAATGATGAAAATGTCAAAGATGAAAAATGATGACGTTTTGCACAATAATTTTGAAATGTAAGAACGTTTTGTTCTAATCACCCTAAATTAAGGGTTCGTTAATGGCTGGAAGTTTTGAAAATATACCTATCTCCATAATCATGTTAGATTGCAATAAACATCGTCACTATGTAGATTTTTTAAGGATAGATTTTGTGTATATAATATTTTTTACGGGTCAACATGCAAAATTATTTTATCTGAAGAATGTCTGGTTGAAAATTAATTAAAAAAAAAATTGAATTTTTTAAAATTTTTTACCGAATCGATACTAAAATTTACGGTTCTAATTTGTTAGAACTTCCAAGGTCTTGAATTCATCGAAAAATCAAACTCAATATCCTTGCTTTTGGGTTTAGATGTTTTGAGTACATGTTAAAGGGAGATAATGTAGTATAAAGTTTTTAAATTAATTAAAATTATCTTCTCTTTCGATGTGATGAGTTGAGGTTGTCCACGATGGAATTGTAGATGAATTCAAGCATAAAGCTAGAAAGTATTTCAAAATATTACTATGTATTAAATATTTTATTAAATTAAAATTAAATACAATGTGCATATAGATAAAATTAGTGTAAGACCTGCACAAAAACATGTTTAGTTTAGCTTATAATCATGTAAAATTTTCTTAAAGATATAAAAGCTTTTTATATTATCATTTTTTTAAATTAAAAAATTACTTATATAGACAGTAAGATTGAAATTATTGTTAAAAACTTAAAATAAAGAATTTACTCAGGTCAACTCCGTTCAATAAATAAATCAGGAAACTTTTATCTTATCTAATTATAGTTAAATTTATTTGTAAGAGATTTTTAAGCAAGAAAAATAAAGAGAAAATTTCATAATTAAGAGGTTAAGTATTACTTATTTCAAATCTAAGAACAAATGTTTCAAATTTCAAAAATCTGATACTAATTAAAATTTATTTATGATTTAATTAATTAATTATATATTTTATTAAATAAATATATTCAGGTCACAAATTTATACAACTTTGTCACAAATTAACAATTTCATTAGTCACATATTATTTTTCGGTCACAAATCAGAAATTTACTTTCAAAATTCAAAAAATTTATATATCATAACTTGTTCATCGATCACAAATCAAAAATTTATACGTCACAGTTTATTTATCGATCACAAATCACAAATATTATAAGTCACAACTTATCAGACAGTCAAAAATTTTCAATCAAAAATTTTATGTCACAATTTGTTTATCGGTCACAAAATTAAAAAAAATTATACATCACAATTTATTTATCGGTCACAAATCACAAATATTATAAGTCACAACTTATCATACAGTCACAAATTTTCAAATTATCGATCACAAATTAATAATTTTTTAGGTTGCACATTATTTCTTAATCATAATTTATCTTTTTCATTGCTTACATATTATTTATTTGTCACGGATTAACCAATTTAATGATCACAATCAACCCAATAATTTGTGATCACAATCAACACTTGTGATCACCATCCCACTATCGCCTCCGGTAGCACCACCACTATCGCCTCCGGTAGCACCACTTCTCCACAACAATATCATCTCAAACAAATAAAAACATCGTAAAAAACACCAACACATTGTCGCGCTAGATCCACCATCACCTCGACAGACCCATCGCCACCAACATCTCACCATCACCTCTGACCACCACCACCAACTCTCACCAGCACCACATCCAATATTATCAGTCACCACCACCACCACCACCACCACCACCAAAAAAATCAGATCTAAACCAATGTTCTAAATAGCGTAAATCGTAGCGTAGCGTCGAGCCCGAGAATCAAGAATCACAAGTTTAAGCGTGTCAATGCGAAGAATAAGTGTTATAATGCGTTTCGTATTTTTAATATTATTTTAATTATTTTTAAGACATTAAATATATTTTTATATAAAAAATAGATTTTTTTTAAAGGGGAAAAAGTGGGGGGGGGGGGGGGATAAGGCGCGCTTAAGCGCGCTGTAGCGGTCAACAAAAAAGGTTGACTGCTTTTTTATGCGAATACCTCGAAGCGGAGCGTTTTCGCCGCGCTACGTGCTATAGCGACGCTATTTCCCGCTATTTATAACACTGATCTAAACTTATCAGTCACACAGCACCGCACCCAACCACCGCACACCACTACCGTAGTACCATACCCAGCCACTGGTCACTACCATCGCACCAAACCACATAACACAGCACCCCAAGCACACAATCGTACCCAACCACCAAACACAACACCATCAAACCCTACAACCGCACCGCACACAACCACTGCACATTGCCATCGCACCATTGCGCAGGGAACCATCGAACCCAACCACCACCACATAGCACTAAGGCTGTAAATGGATCGGATATGGATCAGAACTGCCTATATTCGATCCGATTCGATAAGATAAGAAAATTATCCGATCCGATCCGATAATCCAATGGATATTTGATGGTTAAATCCATATCTGATTTGCTATGTTATCGGATATCCGATCCGAAATTAATAAAAAAAAAGGAAAAAATAATGTTCTTTAAAAATTTTTGAACTAACATGAGGCCCACTTGTTTTTACAAATAAGTCCAATAGTGACTTCTACTATCATGATATTCATTTTTAAAGGAAAGATTCTCTTATAGTTTTTTATTGACATTCGATGTAGGATAAGGTAAAATTGAATCTCAATTTTAAATATAAATATTTTTGGCTTGTGTGGGAGGGATTAAAATCAGATTAAAATTGAAAATATAGCCGTTATTGTTGACTTTTATTAGACGAGTGGGGTCCAATAACGACCATATTTTCAATTTTAATTGGCTTTTAATCCCTCCCGAACGGGGCCTTTATTTCATTATTTCAATTAACAAATCAAATTATTTGTTACATATTAATTATTAGTTTTTGAAATTGTAAAATAAATTACAATAATAAATTTAATTAAGAAAAATATAGATATTTATTTACTTTAAATTAGTAAACTAAAATTAAAAAAAGCTATTGTTTTTATAATATTTTACATTTATGTATATAATTATTTATTTAATTTAACAATCAGTTCGATACCAATTCAATCATAATTCGACTTTTTGACCATTGACCCTCTTCTTTTTTTGGGTCGATTTTTAAAACATTGGTTGAAATTAATTTATTTTTTTTCAAAATTTTCAATTGTTAAACATGTTTAATAATTATAAATTTTTCAATTTTTTTTATTTTTTGAATTTGATTACTTTTTTATTCTAAATTTATTTATTTTAGTGACAAATAATATGCTATTAAAATATTTTATCGACTCAATTATTTATAACAAATCGGATCGGATTGACATATATCCATATTTGATACATTTAGTTAACAGATTATCGGATTCGAATCTTGATCGGGTTATCGGATTGAGACCCTAAATCCATATCCCATTAATTTCGTCGAATTCAGATCAGATTTCAATCAATTGGCAGTCCTACATAGCACTACCGCACCCACACCCTTTAACAATTACCACTTGCTCTGTTGTCTCTACTGTTCCTGCGCCACCACCTTCGCTTGAGTCAACATTACTAGCACCACTACCTTACCAACGGGATCATAACCAACACCCAAAGAAACCCCAATCAGATTGGAGGAAGAAACATTACTATTTACAAATAACAATGCCGCTAGGCCAAAACTCAAAGCACTCGTAAATCACGGCGTTGTTCACTTAAAATGCCCCTAACGCAAATCGGACGAAGAGTGTCGTGATCCTACGTTGCTGCACAGAGGCGCTGGACCTTATGCTCACTGTCGGGGCGCTGCTGCAAACTGTAACGCAGCGCCCGATGATGCTTACCTGATGGCAACGAGCAGTGTTGGTGGCCTTTGATGGTGGTGTGTGCTGAAGGCATAGAAGAAAGGAGAAAGAGGATATAGAGAGAGAGAGAGAGAAGGGAGACGGAAATGATGAGGGCTTGCGAAGTAATAGGGTGGACGGGAGGGGAATGGGTGGGTGGGTATGTAGATTAATTTAATTTAGTAATTATATCATTAATATTAAAAATTGAATTATCATCTAATTTTTGAAATAAAAATTTGTGAATTTGAATTTTAAATTTTGGTATACTGTAATTCCCACCATGAGCGGACCTAGGGGGGTCCTAGGGGGGTAGTGCCCCCCCCCCCCAAATTTGCTAAAAATTTGATTTTAATATTCACCAAATAGGGGTAAAGTCACAATAAATTTGAATTTCGATAACATGCTAATTTAAAAATTTTTCGACGATCGTATGCTAATCGAATTTACAAATTGATTGTGTATCTCAAAACTTATTTCGAGAACTACATTATGTGCATATCGAATAATTCAAACGGATATCGAAAATAGTTAAAAATACGTTAAATGTGAATCTTAAAAAAAGACGTCTAACTCGTATTTTTAAAAAAAATTCATTAACATTTATTATTTTTGAGATACAAATTTCTTAATGTAATTTTCATCATTTTATTAGGAAATTTGATATGGAATATGACATCAAAAAGTTTCGAAATTTTACATCCGAAAAAGTCATATCCCATGTAAATTTTCGGATGTAAAATTACATGGGGTATGATTTTTTTGGACGTAAATTTTCGATGGTAAAATTTCTCCCAACTTTTTTGCAAGTTCAATTGTGCCCCCTCTAACTATAAAGATCTGCGTCCGCCCCTAATTACCACAAAAAAAAAAAAGAAAAAGAAAAAAGAACATTTTAGCAAAACGAGGAAATTATGGGAAAATTAGACTAAACCAAGTGTTTAGTTTGATGTTTTTGAAAATCAGGTTTATAGTTTATTTAATTAAAAATCAAGTTTAATAATAATAATATTTTAAATTAAATTAAATATACCCACCCCCAATTCCCAAACCCTATTCCTCCCCTCCCCTCCGTCCATTTCTCTCTCCCCCACCCCTTCCCTGCCATTTCTCCCCCTCCCCTCTCCCCTCTCCCTCACCTTACCCTCCCCCAGCTGCGAATCGTAGCAGCGTCACAGCGAAGCTGCTGTGATGGCGTCGCTGCTGTGACCTCGCAGCAGCGGCGCCGTCGGCTGCTTGGGTCACAAGAACGACGCCGCCGCACGTCGCAACAAGCCGTCTCACGCGCGTACGCTGGCCGTCGCGACGACGTGCAAGCCGTCGCGTCGACGTGCTGAACTACTGAATATTACTAGTTTCATGAAAATTTTGGAATGGCTTGTCTGAAGCCAAGGGACAAATATCAGAAGCCCAGATGATTATCTCTTCTGCACTAGAAGAGTTAGACTCGAGAAAGCGTATAGAGAAAGTGAGGAACGATTCCGACTCAGATCCAAATTTTCGCTCTGCTCTGAGTTCAATAGTTTACACTGAATTGTTGGTTAGTGATGGCGGAGGCAGTGTTGGTGATGGTGGTGGTTTTGGATTTGGATTTGGGGGTTTTACACTGATTGTGGATCTGTGGTTGGTGGTGGAGGTAGTTTTTGGGGTTTTTTTTGTTGGTGGCGATCTATTGTTGGTGGAGGATCTGAGTGTGTGGCGGATCTGTTGGTGGTGGTTTGGCCTGATATTGTTGGTGGGTGGATTAGGGTTGGCGACGGATCGGACGAAGTGTTTGACCAATTATTTGGTCGTTCTGTGACCAGGTATTGTTAACTATTTGGTCGTTCCGTGACCTGTGACCAAGTATTGTTGGTGTACTGTGATTGGGAGACGGGTACGGCGAATGGGTCGAAGTCTCTGTGACTATTTATTTGGTCGATCTGTGACCTGTGACAAAGTGTGGTGATGTACTGGGATGGGGGAAGAGTGTTTGGGTGACTGTGACCTAGCTATTGTGGTTCTTTTTGGTGTCTGTGACCTTACTATTTGACATATGACCTTAATTTTTTTGATCTGTGACCTCAAAATAATCTGTGACCTATAAAATTTTAAATCTGTGATCTCGAAATAATCTGCGATCTACAAATTTTTTTATCTGTGATCTCGAAATAACCCGTGACCTACAATTTTTTTGATCTGTGACCTCGAAAAAGTCGTCGGATCGGAGCAATCGCCGGAGTAGTAGCCGGAGCAAAGGGGGTGGTGTAGGTGGGGTGGGTGGGGTAATTTTATTATATTACATTTAAATATTTAATTTAATATAATAATTCTGAAATGTAATTAATTAATTTAAGAAAAACCTGATTTTTGTAATTTTAAATTGTTGGGCCTGATTTTTAATTTTGAAATAGTAAAGACCTGAGCCATAAACTTTTCCCGGAAATTATTGGGTCCAACTAAACCAACCGGGTCCAAGCCCAGAAGACTTTCACATATAAATTGAGTAATTAAGGCAAACGTGAACCCTAATTTGTATACATACTCAAGCGGCTCAGCCCCTCCTCAAGCTGTATCGCGAGTGCGCGTAATTCGAGATCTGCATCAATGGCTACTGCTAGAACCGTGAAGGACGTCTCACCCCATGAATTTGTCAACGCCTACGCCGCACACCTTAAGCGTTCTGGCAAGGTATAATCATATTTTTAAATGCAAATGTACATAAATTTGTGTAAGTGTATATATACTTGTTCATACGCAGACATATATGAGGGTTTCATCTTTATTGATTTATTTTATATGTCTATATTTTTTCTTTATACGTATTTAGATGGGTACTCTTTTTGTATTTGGTTTCCGGATATTTTTATCTTGTGATTTTATTAATAAATGTACATTGTAGTGATGTTTAGGATGGTAAATTAGAAATAATTGTTAAAAAGAACTGGGATAACGAAATAAGAGTGTGGGTACTCAGTTTTTGTTGTCTATGTTAAAACCCACTCGACGATTTTATGTTGTCTGTACCGTTTGGCGGCGTTATACTAGCCTTCTTTGTTGGTGTATTGTTTATATTCCGGTTAAATGCCGCATGAAAGGGATTGTAATTTGTGATGCACGTGAGAGGGAAGTTTGAACAGGACAGTTAGGTTATGGCAGACAATCAACATATTGTTCCATCTCTTCTTTGATGGAATAGTTGGAAGCAAAGATTAAGATGGAATTAATCTGATAATCCCTTACAAGGATGAAGTAATAAATTGACCTTTGAAGAAATAACAGTTCCCTCGAGCTAAAGAATAACAGTAGGAAGAAGATAAGGAGGAAAGGAAAAGCATTGTCAAAATTCCCCATTCACGTTACAGATTACTACATCTTTCTCTTATATTTTAACTTCTGAGCTTGGTCAAGGGAGATCGTTGTGTTATGGTTATTTCTCTTGCAATTCAGACCTTTAAAAAACACCATGTTGAATTGTTTATTTTGCCTGTGTTTTTCTCTCTATGAAAATATAAGCTGTAATTGTACATAGCACTGTTTTCAGAAATCCCCGACAAAACTATGACACTAGGGGGTTGGGGATCTTAAACTCTTTCAGCCCTATTGATTACTTTCTCTTATTGTTAAAAATAGATGGAGCTTCCTGAGTGGACCGATATTGTGAAAACTGGAGTACTTAAAGAACTTGCTCCATATGATCCTGATTGGTACTATATTAGGTCAGGTAATCCTCATGCCCATCATCCCTCTGCTTATATGTTTGTGGGTCTTTTTTTGTGTCAATTGCTCAGGTTATCTATTTGGGCATAATGCTTTCAAGTAAAATTGCAGTTTTGGTAGTTCAGTAACACCTTTAAATCCAAACCAATATCATGTATCTCATACCTATAATTTCTACTTTGAAGATTAACTTCTTAATTTGCTAAATGATAACTTTACCTCAAGGTTATTATCAATATTTTGTTGTCTATCTTGCATTGCAGCTTCCATGGCAAGGAAGATATACTTAAGGGGAGGTCTTGGTGTCGGTGCCTTCCGGAGAATTTATGGTGGGAGTAAGAGGAATGGAAGTCGTCCACCCCATTTCGGCAAAAGCAGTGGGTCCGTTGCTCGCCACATTCTTCAGCAGTTGCAGAACATGAACATTGTAGATATGGATCCAAGGGGGTAAGTTTAATATCTTCAGCAGACTTTAATCTCGTGTTTTAATGACTAATTGTCTTAAGATGCTGCCTGTAATCGTAAGTGGAGGGTGACACTGACAGCTAACGAACTGATTCTCAAATAGAAAGGGGTGTGGAAAGGTTATTATCAATCATGATATTAACCTGTAAAGAAAAAAAAAATGGCCCAGTTTTTTTCCTCGGAAGTTATCAAGTTATTTCTCCAAAATTGAAAAAGTATACGCGGCAGTTTTAGAATGCAACAAATTTTTGTTGCTATCACGACACTAATTTTGCATGGTTTACAGTGGAAGAAGAATCACATCCAGTGGGCGACGAGATCTTGACCAAGTTGCTGGAAGGATTGCTGTTGTTGCACCTTGATAGATTATATGGGCTTCAGTTTAAGCTTGTTGGAGAGAGCTCTTAGGAAAAATCTTTGATCCAATTTTGGCTTCAAATGGGAACATTGTCATGATGTTTTTGACTCAGTAATTTCTATGAAGTTTCACCAGGTGTACTGTTAGAGCAAATAGTCGTATTTTGATTTTGTTTTCATTTATGAATGTGATTTTGTTGGATTATACCAGTCTTGCCATTTTACTAGTGTGTCACGTTGGTTGATCTAGAATGGATGGACTATTAGATTGTTTTTATTATTGTTAATTGGTATCCATCTATCCGTCAGTTGAATGTCATCGATTGGGTAACTACTTAAAATTGGCGTTCCTCGTTGATCTTCAAAAGTGAAGTCCGTGTGGATAATTAACACTGTAATGCCCTTTGTAATTACTAATTATGTTTTTAATATGGACAATTAGAATGTTGCACATGCTTGGCCATGACTTCCTTAAAAAATCAGTATAAGATCGATTCTTTGAAGTTAGTTAACTGAGAAAACGTCGATCCAAAAAGAGGAGAGGAATGCCCACTTCGATAAAATCAAGGAAGGAGATTAAGCTGGAAATTATTGAGCTAAAAACTAACATAAAAAAAACAGAAGTCGGATAGAGATAAACCTGCTGAATAGCAGGGAAGATGAAGAATGATTCAATCATTCAAGCTTAAGAAAATACAATGCAATCTATCATATTTATAGAAAAAATAGCTAACCAATTTTCTAACAAACTAACAACATAACAAACTTAAGAAGGAATTAGAATATGCTAGAATAAGTAAGCTGAAAGGAGTCACAGGTGCTAAACGTGAACTGAAGCTGAAGAAGAGCTGAACACGTGAACTGGTGTTGCTGAAGGTGAGCTGGTGTTGCTGATGAGCTGCTGGTTTGCATGTTGGTTCGTGAATTGGAGAGTTACTGGTTTACTGATGAACTGGAGGCTAGTTTATATTCCAATACTCCCCCCTCAAGATGGAACTTCTTGAACCGTAGAGAAGGAGAGTAGAGATGCAATCAAGGAGCATCTTGTTTCGAATCAATTTCAGTTTTCTTCATCACAGACACTTCGTCTGTCTTTTTTTCGGTTTATCTTCCTTCTCCTTTTGAGAAGGAATTTTTTCAAAATCTTCATCACTTAGAAGATAAAATCAATTTGAGAAGCTTGCCATTCCAGCAGGTTCCATCTTCAATTTCATTTCAATTTCGGTTTGATTCCCTATCTGGGAATAAATCATCCATCCTCACAGACACTTTGTCTGCCTTCAATTTCGTTTTGATTCCCTATCTGGGAATCAATCAATCATTATGGGAAGATCTTGAGAAGCCTGCCATTCCTTGCAGGTTCTTTCTTCATTTTCCAGTTTCTATAGTTCTCAGTTTCTGTTTTCTGCATTACAGCAGATTCTCAGTTTTGTAGACGGTTCGTCTGGAAATCAATTCAGAATTTAATAGCAGATGACCTTTCTGGTAATTGATCTGCCATCCTCAATCTTCAAAGAAGAAGAAATTCGTTTCGACATTTCGTCGAACATTTAGTGAGCCAAGTGACTTTCTTGTTTTCTGTGTTTCTGATTTTGGGAATTTTTTTTTTTTTTTTGATAGATTCAATTTAGAAATGATAAAGAAGAAGAAGAATTGCAGATGGAAGGATCTGAACTCGCTCTGATACCATGATAAAATCAAGGAAAGGAAGGAGATTAAGCTGGAAATTATTGAGCTAAAAACTAACAGAAAAAAAACAGAAGTCGGATAGAGATAAACCTGCTGAATAGCAGGGAAGATGAAGAATGATTCATTCATTCAAGCTTAAGAAAATACAATGCAATCTATCATATTTATAGAGAAAATAGATAACCAATTTTCTAACAAACTAACAACATAACAAACTTAAGAAGGAATTAGAATATGCTAGAATAAGTAAGCTGGAAGGAGTCACAGGTGCTAAACGTGAACTGAAGCTGAAGAAGAGCTGAACATGTGAACTAGTGTTGCTAAAGGTGAGCTGGTGTTGCTGATGAGCTGCTGGTTTGCATGTTGGTTCGTGAACTGGAGAGTTGCTGGTTTACTGATGAACTGGAGGCTAGTTTATATTCTAACACACTTTATTAAGTTTCTATAATTTAGTCATCATCTGCAATTTTAAGCCCGACTCCATAACTACCTTTTTTTCTTCATAAAAGTCTAAAAATAATTTCTCCCTTCGTTTGCATGGGTTTTGAACACCCGCCTCAAGAAATTTCAAAGAACACACTCACATTGGTCGTTCTTTCAAGGTAAAGTTAATTACAGGAAAAATGGATGGAATCTATCCATTTAGATGAATGTCACCAATTTATCTAAGGTTAGGGACGCAAACGTTGTAATTAAGGGGTTGAGGACAAAAGTGAAAAAAGAATGAAAAATTGAGGAACATTTCATGCAATTTACCCATATGTTTATTCTGAGTAAATTGAAAAAACTATGCCCGAGCCAATATTCGTAGGATCCATTCCAGAGTACGTCCGACAAAGCTTAAAAATGTAATAGTAAGCATTGCTTATACTATTTTTTGTTACTTTCTAAATTATAAAAAAAGTTATTTATTTTAAAAGTAAGTTTGATTTTACGTTAAGATGAGTAAATTATTTTTAATGAATAAATAGATATTTACTTTAAACAAACTTATTACTTATCTATTTTGAACTAAACAAAAATACTTCTTGGATTCCAGATTGATAAGTGTATTTTATATCTTTATTTGGACTTAAAAATATGGACATTTAATAGTTCTTTTGAAGAATTATAACCTAATTCATTTTATATTTCTTTTATTAGGTGAAATTCGATGAAATGAAGTGGGTTTCAAAGAAGTCAAAATTGGCGAAAAAATGGGGCGGTATTCAAAATTTGGGGATTAAAATGTAAATACTCAAAAATTGTGCCTGAAAGTTATAAATTATTAAGACCCACGTGCGGAATTACACAATTAAAAGTAACAAATCATTTTTTAATTGTTTTTAGATGGTTAGATCAAACAAATCAATTTATACTAAGTTTGAATACCACAATCAATAATTAAAGCTGTAAAGAACATCAAAGATGATCACGGAGAAACCCCAATTGGGTAAAAACTCCGAGTATTTTACCGATCAATAATTCACTATAAATTGAAGCAAACTTACAGTATGGCCCAGACCCATCTACCCCGTAGAACTTCTAGCCTCAATTTCTGTAGTCTTCCTTGATTCTACTGGAGTGTACTCCTTCAAAACAAATCCCGACTCCTGATTTATAACTTAACCCTCCTAGACTGCGTGCTCCTGACATCAGATCCAAACTCCTGGTATCTCATATTAGTCATCCTGAATTTGTGTTTCTACAATAGCTTCCAATCCCTGGTATCGACTTATCTTCGGTAGATTAAATAATTTGGTGTTTGATCAAAAGATCTTGTGTATTTTGATCTATCGATTTTATATAAAATAATATGACTTGATCAACAAAATATGATTTAAATGAATTTATAGATCAAGTAATATGTGGTGGTTGAATCTTGGAATCAATGAACATTTTTGGATTTTCAAAGGAATAATTTCTATGAAATAAACATGATTAACACACTTTTGAATGTTCATAGAGTATGATATATATAGGGAAAAGTGTTTGGAATGAAAACAGATTGAAAAACCAAGCGTTTAAAGCAAAACAGATTTCTGAACGTCGACTCGTCACTCGAGCTCCAAGCCAGCGTAGGTAGTAGCAGTTAAGGCTCGTCAGTATTTTTATCATAACTTTCTCTTCCGGTGTTCGATTGATGTGATTAAAAATGGGTTGGAAAGCTAACTCAAATGGCTACAATTCTTTTAGCAATAGACTTGTCCAAATTTTGATGTTTTCTATGTGAGAAAGGGGTTGCAAGTTGCAACTGAGAGTTTGATGCATAACTTGTACGACTCTTTGACACTGTTTAGACTTCTAATTGTATTCTCTTGATCATATGTGATCTTCTTGCACTCCTCAAGGACTATACTACCAACCCCAACTCTTTTGACTTTAATTAGGATTCAATAACTCATATTTTGATTACAACTCGATAAACTCCTAATACAATTCAATTAAGACTTGATTTTGATTAAGAAAATTGTTATTACAAATTTAAAATTTGTCAATTACAATTTGGACTTAAAAATCCCCCCCTTGACATTCCGTGATAAAATCATTTTTATTTCAAAGTCAATAAGTCTAAAACTACCTAAAAATAAACTTCCAAAATTTTCTTCAATAATATGTTAACTCATTTCCTGAAACACATGAAAACCACAATATCACATGAAAAGAAAGAGAAAACTAACAAAACCAAAATCATATAACTAAGTTAAATAAAACATAAAATAAATCATATGTAAACATGCAATATCACGTTAGTTATAAATTTAGAAATAAATCATATAATTTTATATCAATATAGACAAAACACAACATTGTATCAATAATAAAATCCCAGCAAATATATTAAATGACTCCCCCTAAATCATCTATGAATCAAAAAATTTAAAATTCTCTCCCTAACTTATATAATCAACTCCCTGAAATAAATATACATCTCTACCCCTTTTGTCAAGAATAACAAAAGAAAGGTAAGTAATAATCATGTCAAATACAGAGATGAATGAGTACAAAAAACAATCACATGTATAATTAAGCAAAAATTATTTAATCTTTTTTTCTTGAATTTTTCATAAATTTTCAACTTTATCGTTTCGAACAGTTATTTGTTTACGTGTACATGCATAATTCATTCATGTGTGTGTGTGTATTGTTCTTTTAGTTTTCAAATCTTAGTGCAAAGTCTTCTTTATTAAGCTTTTTACATGACCCTTGCAACGAGTTTTGGGCCGATAACTATAAAGTCAGATTACTTATAGGGCACCGGCATTAAGATATCCTGCAGGCTCAATCACTTAAGTCGTATAGGTTGTGAAGAAAATTATAAGATTGTCTCACAAAATTTTATGTAATTCAAAATCTTTTCTTTAAAGCTCAGAAGTAATATTTCTTTTAAGGAAAATATATAAAAGCTAGATCAACTAGTTTAAAGGTCATTCCATATTTAAAGTCAAATCACCACACATGTGATCGTCATCTCAAATCTCAAACACGTGGTCAAAACCCACTCACAAGAGTATAATGTGTGCAGTACGTAAAATACATGTAACAACATATACCAAGTACTCCGAATAAATTCTAAACAAATTAATAGAAATTTAATTTACCATGTACGAACTTTACTAGTACTTAATCATAAAATAACATGTTCAAAAATATTAATTATCAAAAATCATTTTCTTTTTCATTTTAATATAATAAAGAAAAAAATGTAAAAAAGAAAGTCCTAAAATACAATGGATGGATGTGCATGCATAAATATATAGATATCATGAATAATACAGATGCATGCACATAAATACCTACTCAATGAGGCACAAAAGTACTATTATCATGAAGAGCAACGCGAGTAATACCGCTATTAACAATATCACTTTGACCCCGCAACATCATTTCTTTTGATCCAAATCTTCTCAGAAGAAGATGCAATCTTAGTCAACCGAGTTATCAAATCAGTCAAGTGACTCACTTGGTTAGTTAAGAAACTTACACGAGTAGTTAGATCTTGACTGTTATTCCCAACAAAGGACTTACGACATTTAGATCTAATGTGACCTAAAACACCACAAATATAACATGTCGCAACAAATTTAGGAATAACCTTAAGTTTCATATTTTGAACCTCAGGTAGAGGAAATCTATGTTTTGTAGATGATTTCGATTCTTGGATAGCTGCACTATTGGTCTTGTTCCTACTCAAGAGCTCGAGACACTTAGGTATTATATGTCTTACCTTACCATAATGGTGACACGTGAGAATGAAACTGGTGACACGTGAGAATGAACATAGGAGTAACTCTAGGTCTCAAGTTTTAAACCTTAGGCTTTAAGGCAGATACAAACTTGTTTTTTGAAGAAGAAGTGGTATAGGAAGTTGTTGCCTTAAATCCTACACCTCTTCTATCCCCAATTGTTTTATTCAAACCTATCGTATTATCAATTTTCTTAGATTTGTTAGAAAATGATTGGAATTGGGTATTTGATTTTTCCAAATCACTCATTAGAGATTTAACCTTAATATTTAAGGACTCTTTCTCAACTCTTAACTCATTCAAACTTTTAGTGGATTCCTTAAGTTTGGCTACAATACTCTCTTTTTCTAATTCAAGATTATTTAATTTTTTAAAAGCAGAGCGATTCGCTTTTTTCAACTTAAGGCACTCCTCAAACAATTGGTCATAAGTTTCCCGAATTTTCATATCATATTCAGATCTCGAATTAGAAATTGATTGACTAATCTAGACAAAATTTTAGGTCAATGATCGTTATTAAGCTCTTATACAATTTGAAAGTTTTAAATTATTTAGACCCATGTGCGAAATTACACAATTAAAAGTAACAAATCACTTTTTAATTGTTTCTAGATGATTAGATCAAATAACTCAATTTATACTAAGTTTGAATACTATAATCAATAATTAAAGTAGTAAAGAACACCAAAGATGATCATAGAGAAATCTCAACTGGGTAAAAATTCTGAACACTTTGCCAATCAATAATCCATTATAAAGTGAAGCAAACTTACAGTAAGGTCCAAGCTCGTATTACTCCGTAGAACTTCTAATCTCAATTTCTGTAGTCTTCCTTGATCCTACTGGATGTGTGCTCTTTCAAAACAAATCTCGACTCCTAGTTTATACATTAGCTCTATTGGACTTCATGCTTCTGACACCATCTCGATTCCTGGTATCTCATATTAGTCTTTCTGAATTTGTGCTTCTGCAACAGCTCCCAATCCCTGATATCAATTTTTCTCAGTGAATTAAATGATTTGGTGTTTGATCAAAAGATCTTGTGTGTTTTGATCTGTCGATTTTGTGTGAAACAATATGGCTTGATCAACAAAATATGATTTGGATGAATTTATAGATCAAGTAATATGTGGTGGTTAAATTTTGGAATCAATGAATGTTTTTGGCTCTTCAAAGGAATGATCTTTATGGAGTAAATATGATTCAATACACTCTTAGACGTTTATAGGGTAGGATATATATATTGGCACAAGCGTTTGGGATGAAAAGGAATTTAAAAACCAAGTATTTGAAGCAAAACAGATTGTTGAACGTCGACCCGTCGCTTGAGCGCCAAGTCGCGACAGGTGAGCAGCTGAACAGTCGTCAATATTTTTATCATAACTTTCTTTTCCGATGTCCAACTGAGTTGATTAAAAATGAGTTGGAAAACTGACTCAAATGGATACAATTATTCTAGAAGTAGCATTTTCTAAATTCCAATGTGTTCTATGTAAGAAATGCGTTGCAAATTGTGACCGAGGATTTGGAGTATAACTTGTACGACTCATTGACACTCTTTAAACTTTTAATTGCATTCTATTGATCACATGTGATCTTCTTGGACGTCTTGGACTCCTTCAAGGACAATACCACCAACTCCAACTCTTTTGACTTTAATTAGGACCCAGTAGCTCATATTTTGACTTTGATTACAATTCGATAAACTCCTAATAGAATTCAACTATGACTTGATTTTGACTAAAGAAATTGTCAATTACAAATTTAGAAATTGTCAATTATAATTTGGACTCAACAGTGCCAAAGCTTACGATAAAGATTCGAGAATACTATGGGTCAATTTGATGCAATTAAAAGTCAAAATGAGTGAAATATGATTAAAATATTTTCACAAATCAATTTTCAACCGCACATGGATGTTCCAAATTTCCACCCAAAGTTTGAGACCCATTTCTGGGCCAGTTGATAAGTGTGTTTTTACACACTTATTAGACACTTTATGGAGTTAAATATAATACAAATTAAGTACATTTGGATGCATAATTGTGAAATTTTCACTTTTATAGGCAAAAACCCCGATAGAAAGGTGAACGAGGCAAAATGAGAAGAAAAAGGACTAAAAGTGTACAAAAATGTAAAGTTGGGGACCAAAGTGCACAAGGCAAAAAGTTGGAGGACTTGGAGTGCAATTTATCAAGTTGGATATTTTCTTGTAATTTTAGCCACTTAACTAAGCTTACTTCTTAGTTAAGTGATAAGTTTGTATTATCTTTATTTTTTTTAATAGGAGATATTTTTGGATATTTTTGAAGTCTTCAATTATCCTTTAAAATCAACCAAAAAACACTCCAAACATATCACTCTCTCTAGCACATTTTTCTCTCTTTTTTTTCCTTGCTTTCATTTTTTTTCTTTTGTTTAGTTCTTGGCTCATTTTGGAAGCAAAGTTCATAGCAATTAGGAGATTTCATCAAAGGAAACCTGGAGGAATCATGGGAGGAGTTCACTAAAAGGGTTGTATCTAAACCTTTGTATTTCTTCCATTATTTTTCCAAAGTTTGTAATGTATTATATAAACAATCTCCTTATTTGTTATCTATATATGATGAGTTAAGTATTTTGTGTTGAAATTTATGTAGTAACTTAACCAATATTTCATTAATATCATCGAATGTTTTGAATGATTGTTAAGATGCATTTGTTGTCAAAATATTAGTGTATTAATCATCATGTTAAAATTACTTCATTTATTTGATATCAATAGATGTTGTGGTTAGGTGTTTGTGTGATTGTTGAAAAATAGTTGCATTTACTAGACGCATTTACTAGACCGAAATGATTAATATCTTAGATTTGTATTAGTATATCTATTGCGCGTTTAGGTGATATAGAGATATACACATACTCTAGATGATCCTTTAAGTTATTTTCACAACAATTCATGCAATTAGTTAAGTTTGTATCGACATAGAAATTTGTGGTATGAATTAATTAATCAGGGTTAATATCGCTCGAAAGAGGGTACTGATTTAAAATAGAAAAATCGGGTTTAACTACTTATTTTGGTAATTTGCATCAGCGCATAATTGAATTGATATTAATAAAATAAAGGTTAAGCAAAATCATAAATTCCAACATCTTTTCGAAATCAAAATTTTTTCACATTTTATTTGTCATTTTACGTTTTAAATCAAAATTGTCTCTTTTTAATTTAAAAAGCACATTTTTAAATATGTGTGTCAATTTCGTTAATTTGAGACAAATAAGCTTATAATTGAAATCAACACTGTCTGTGGGATCGACTCGGACCTAAAAAGTCCACTTTACTACTTGTTCTCGACCCGTGCACTTGCGACATATTTTCAGCGAACACCAGTAAACGTTCTAATTGAATAATATCTACTTCTAGTAAAATTATAGCTCTTTGAGTTATCTTTACAACTCAATTTGAATAGCTTCAATCGGATATTAGGAGATAAAGTTATAATAAAAATACTCAAAGAGGTGTAGTGTTGAAATTTTCACGAGAGGTGGCGCCGACGTCGCCTGGGTACATCTATGGAGCCTTTTTTACCCGTTTTGAAGTTCATGAAACCCTACATTGGACACAAACATGGGGATATTATAAATACACGTTTTTGACACATTCTTGGTGTAAGATTCAATTCTTTCTATAATCAAGATTTCAAAATCTGGTTATGAACTCTATACTTTTTTTTTTCTTTTATTATTATGAGTGCCAAAATTTATAGTTAAGGCGAACAATGTAATCTATTGTGACCATTTATTTCTTTAAATGCATATGTGTTGATTTTATTCATGAATTCAATATTTTGGATTCTTTGGCCAATTATTAAATAATTTTGTGAATTTATTACGAATTGAGAGGTGAGTTTTAGATTTAGATTTAGATTGCATAGTAAAATCGGGTAATTTAGGATAACATGTAGAGATACCTATACTAATTATTGCGGTCATTAGATGGATTCCTAGAATTAATATTTCGTTTAACTGAGATTGATTCACATAAATATATGAAATTTGATTAGTTAAATAGATTCAATGAGAATTCGAGACGGGTGAATTGAATATTTTAGAAGAATTCGACTGAATACTACAATAGTAATGAATCTTGATTGGCGAATTAAAGGGGATTCATAGATAAAATTGTAAGTCCTAGCATCCACATTCATACTTTTAAAACCCAAATTCGATAAATTGTGTATGTTAGATAATTTAGTTTTAGTTAGAATAATTTAGACACCAATTACAAAACTTTATTATTTGTTTTCGATCAAAATAAAGTTAGGAATAATTTAACCAATTGTTAGATAGTAGTTCTCGTGGGAACGATATCCGGACTTATTGGTCTACTATATTACTTGTTACTATTAGTATAATTGCGGAATATAAAAATCGACAACACAGATCTCTTTGTCATGGTCTGAATTTAAGGATGGGCCAAAGTCCATGTCACCTTCATACTAGTAGTTTACTTCTGTAAATTATTAGCACTTATTTCATTTTTTAATGAAAAAATTGCAGTCATGGTACCAAATCTTTTATTTAGTCGTAGACATTGTTCAAATCTTTCATTTGTGTCACTCATAGCACCTAAGCTTTGAAAAACTCGTACACAGAGTCCAAATGGATGGAAATTGTTGGTTTGATCGTTAAGTTGACCAAAGAATTGACATTGACTATAGTTTTGACTAATTTTACAGGGACAAAATAATAATTTTACATTTTCTATAATAAAATAATTAAAATAAAAAAACTAAACCACACATACCCACCCCACCCCACCCCACCCCACCCCACCCAAACCTAAAACTATGTTATCTCGTTCATCTTTTCCATTTCCATTTCCACTTCCACTTCCACTCCCACTCCCACTCCCACTCCCAAATCAAAATCAAATAATTCACCGGCCACCTGCTTTTAAGCATTTCACCAAACATCTTCGCAGGGCTTTCAAAACACCCACTATTTTTATAAGCCTATCACTGTATTGCATAAATAAACAGCAAATTCAATACCCATTTCTATAGCCACATAATGAATATTATCTGCAAATGTTTTGCCACTTTTAATAAACACTGTCAATCCATTCAACAACCTGAAATTTCATTTGGCATTTCGAAGTGAATTTTTGTCTAAAAACCTGAATTCATTTATGAATCAGAGGGGCTGAAGTTTCCAGTAATTGCGAAGCCATTGGTGCTTGATACGCACAATAATTTCCGTACTCGAACTCGAGCTACTGGGCTCGACCTTGACCCAACTTCATTGGGGTTATGTTGAGGTCAGGCCTTGCCTCGAGGTCGAGCTATTGGGCTCAACCTTGACCCAACTTCATTGGCCTTAACTTGAGGTCGGGCCTTATCTTGAGGTTGGGTGCAGTCTTGACTCACCCATCCTCTTGACATCATCACACGTTTCCTAAGGAGTACCAATCCTACCTGAATATAAATCCCCAACTTCTTACAAATCCAATTGTAAGAAGGACTCAATCTCCAACATTTATAAATACAAAGTCATTGCTCATTACTTAGTCATTCAATAATATTCCAGCATATATTTTGTAATTTCTCTCTCTGACTTAAGCATTGGAGGGACGACGAAGACACATTTCGACACCTTTGTATTTCAGGTATTGAGGATCAGAGCGCGTGGAGTTCAACCTTCCGGTTCAAGTCAATCTAGGTATGAATTTTTGGTAGCATCAGTGCTAATAGTAGCTCCAACTCTCATCAGATGGCCATAGTTTTTAATAAGGAGGGTTCGAAAGGGTTAAAACCCCCAATTATACTTCATGAGTTCGTGAATTATTGAGAAGTGATTTTCAAAGTTTATGTAGCTCGAGGGCATGTGTGTGGTGGGGGTGGTAAGGTTTTTGTTTCTAGGTTTGGGTGGGGTAGGTATATGTGGTTTGGGTTTTTTTCTTTTAATTATTTTATTATAGAGAATGTGAAGTTATCATTTTATCTTTTCAAAATTAGTCAAAATTATGGTCAAAATCAATTCTCTGGTCAACTAATGGTCAAACTAACGATTTTCATCTTTTTGGACTCCATGTGCGAGTATTTTTAAAGGTTTGATACCGTGAGTGACACAAATGAAAAGTTTGAACAAAATTTGTAACTAAATAAAAGATTTAGTACACAATTTTTTCTTTTTTAATTGGAGACTGGGAGATTAATCATTCAAAAGAAATTTTAAGAGTGTGTTTGGTAGGGATTTTAAGGAGAAAAATTGATTTTTGAATAGTGATATGATGGGAAATGTGTGGTTGAAAAAGAAGAAAAAAGTATTGATGTGATGGAAAATATTATTTTATTGAAGAATGTGTGGTTGAAAATGAGAAGTGATTTACTGTAGAAAAGGAGAATTGTTACCAAACAGGCTCATTTCTCGCTTTTGATTTGAAAAGCCATCATTTTCCGGTGGCTTAAATTTCACTCAAAAGCTTTTGCAGCCCATAATCACAAGCAAAGTTGCAGGTTCATTCTTAATTTTTAAGTTAGCTTTTTTTTTTCTTTTTCAATTAATGCCCTAATTCAATATGCATTAAAACCAAAGCGCATTCAAGCACCCTCTCACGTTCATTTTCAATTATACATTTTTAAAAAAAATTAATTTTCACATTTTCCTAAAACATTTTTTACTTTATATATATATATATATATATATATATTAACTAGCTTAAAGTCACGACAAGATCAACACTTACTTCGCATCGCCTCTCTTATAGAAAATTTTCGATGTTGTTAGGTCATGCCATTAGACGCCACCCTTGGGACAATTGTTATTCGATACAATTGACATTTGCTGTAAAAGGCGATGCATAGCTAGATCACAACTTTCAAGATATGGTAACCTCTAGCCTATGATGACGATGTATTGACACAATTGAATACGATAAATGAGTCATTGATATGATGTTATGTGTTCAGCATCTAGAGATACATCTTCCACCTATAAATAATTAGTCCTTTCTCCTTCAAAGGTAATCTAGTTTTAAATTTATAATTTTACTTGAGGTAAAAAATAATAATAATAACATCAAACTTGGCATTCATTTTTTTTGTCCATTGTGTCTTCCACATCCAAATATTTTTCTACTTCTGACTTGAGATTTTGGGTATACATGACCGTCGCACCCCATACGAGCTATGATCTTGTACAATCTAACATGATGTTAAGTGTACAAGTAATATAGACGCGAACGTGCGAGGAATTAAAATTGCTAACAGATGAGTCCCGTCAAATTTAAATGTCAACAATATATGTTCATAGAGATATAATAGTCTACTCACACACATGCACATTTTTACTGTATAGGCAAAATAAATGCACACAAAATATAAGTTAAACGTGATAAAATTGAAATGTGACTATGACATTTACCTTTTTGCACTTTAATCCATAAATTCATTTTCATTTACTATACCTATATTAAGAAATTGAAGATAATATTTAAATTGTATGAGCTACTTTTTATCTATTTTCTAAGGTAACATAAATCTAATATAATAATAGGAAGCGAATTTAACAGTAACTACTCTCCATCTTATGTAGTTACAAGGAAGAAAAGAAGAATAAACAATTTAATAATGCTATCAGCTAATCAGTGTTGTTGAACTGAATTTAGGTGTCAGCATATCATAAATCTTATAAAATGGATCGTAATTACTCGTATTTAATTGAACCTGTAATTTAATGTCACCAGTGCTGCTAACTAAATTGATATTAAATATCAATTGCGTTAAATAATATTACTCTAAACAATTATCCCATGAAATTTAATGTTTACTACCATGTTTTTTTTATGCCATATTCATTTCTTTTGTCTTTCGTATATCCTTTTAATGATGCAAAAAGAAAAATTCATAAATATGTGGTTACAAATTTACGTTCAAGTAATTTTAAAAAAATATAACAAAAACGTTGTAGAATATTTTCAATAAATTAATTGTAGACTAAATGGTCGGAAGTTACATTAATGCTTCCGATAACATAAATTTTTTACTTCTATATAAAATATTATTTCAAAAAAAATTATGTTTGTCTGATTCGAGAAAAAAAAAGGCTCGTTGGGTTCTTATACCACTACAAAAAAAATGGCCTCCAGTTTTTGGTCGCTAAAGATGTTCATCGACGGTGAATTAGCGACCATGGAGCGACCAAGGTTTTTTGGTCGCAGAAGATCTTTAGCCACCAAATTATTGCCTTTACCGACCAATTTCATTGGTCGCTGGAGACCATAATTTTTATAGTATACTTTAATGTTTACAACTCAATTCATCTGATTATTACAAAGTTGAAAAATCATTCACATAGAATGACTATATTATTAAAAATGTGGTGATATTCAAATAAAGTCAATCTTAGTATGAACGTGAAACTAATCAATCAAATTTAGTAAATCTTAATTTTGATCATTGTTCGTCCCATAAAATTGTTGGTAGTTAATCAATTTCTTGTATTAGGTGATATTGTTGAATCTACAAAAATACAATCACAATCAGTTTATTCAGCTACTAGATATAGGTAAAATAGGCGATTCCCACGATCCACTCAGATGGTGATCATTTTTCGACAAATGGAAATAATTTAAATAGCTGACGAAATTATTATTAACGTCTTATTTGATTCTCATTATTTTTAAAATACATTTTTCTCTTTTTTCTTTTCAATCACACATTATTTGATAAAATAATCTTACACACAAATTCAAAACTTTTCATTTTTTAATCACATATTCTCCATCAATCACTATTTAAAAATGAATTTTTAACCAAATAATGGGGCTCAAACAACGGATAAATAAAAAAACTGTAAGCACCACACGTGTAGATATTACCACTTTTTGGCAAAAAATTATCTTCATAAAATCTCTATTTTACCCTTACCCTGAACACTCTCTCGCCCGAACCACCAAATTATAAGGATTAACAGTAGAAAATTCCTTAGAAACGTTTTCATTTGTGATATATCCTCATACCTATTGAAAATCGCAAACAAAAAAAAAAAAAAAAAAAAATCTTGTGTGAAGAATCCCTCTACCGTCAAAATTTCCATTTAAAAAAAAAAAAAAAAAGTAAAAATGCCAAAATTAAAAAGTAATAATTGCAATTTTAGTATACAATCTTTTTATTCTTTTACGAATTATACAATTTTTTTTATTTTTGTTATGTACCACTCACAATCTCAAACCTTTAAAACTTTATTTTTCACTACATCCCATTTCATTTTCTTCCCCAAAACTTTGTTATTTTATTTAATACCTTCCAAAACCCTCCTAAATTCCTCGTCCCAAATTCCCCATTTCTTCTTCTCACCACAAACCTCTAAAACTTTTTGCTATATTCTTATACAAATTGTAATATCATTCAATCCAACAGCTACTTGTCGGCATAAATGTAGACCAACACTCTTCCTACTACAAAGTTTTTTGGTATCTTCCAAAGAATTTTTCGTTCGGAATACAAAAATTATGCAAAAGAACTTGTGAGGTGAACCAAAGAAGTAGAAAGAAATTTTAACATTGTCCATGGAAAGTTCAGACGTACAACTAGAATGCATCTGAAAAGGAAAAAAAAAAAAAAAATCAAATCCTATACTTCATAAAACAAAAGAGAATCCAATCGACAGCCGTATTATAATCCCAATAATCACGACAACAATCAATCTTATATAAGAATTCTAAAACAAAAATAAATTTTTGCATTGCATAGAACACTAAAAACCCATCTCCAATTTATACTGAAATTGTGAAACAATCATCATGCTCGACTTGATCAGAAAGAGAAAAAAAAATGGCAATTATTGGAATATGAGGGTTTTAGATTTGGAAATGAGAAGAATAAATGAGAAATTTGGGATGCGGAATTTGAGAGGGTTTTTGAAGGGATTAAATAAAATAATAAAGTTCTGGAAGAAGAAAATGAAGTGGGGTGGGGTGGGGTGGAAAATAAAGTTTTAGATGTTTGAGATTGTGGTGGTACATAAAAAAATGGGTATAATTTGTAAAAGAATAAAAAAATTGAATACTAAATTACAATTATTACATTTTAATTTTGGTATTTTTACTGTCTTTAAGGACAAATTTAACGATAGGGAGATTTTCGTACAAAAAATTTCAAATAGGGAGATTTTATGTGATTTTCAATAAATATATCGCAAATAAAAATATTTATAGGAGATTTTATGCTATTAATCCAAATTATAACGTGTAAAATTCTTTCTTCACTTCCCAAATATGCTCACATTTTTTATTTTTTTCTATTTTTATCACTGGAAAGGGTAGTTTCAGCATTTTCTGTTTCCAAAATTTACCTCTACAAAAATATCTATAGAGGGATGTTATTGTCTTTTCAATAAAATTCTAAGGCCAGCTGATGGTTCCACAACGACTATTAAAGGAGGTGCCCGCTCTCACAGATTTTCGTACCACACTCTCTCCATAACTCGCTATATCGATTTCAGAAATCCAAAGGTAAGATCTAAGAGGTGAAATATTCGTTTTTGTATTTGAGATTTTAATACTTTTGCGTCAAACATACACACTGTAATATGTGTCGGTAGATTTGATGTTTTTATGCGCGTTTTCTGTGCGTGAAGAATGACGTTGATTTAATATTTTGGTGTGATGAAATAGGTATGGATTTCTGCGGTTGTTTGTTTAATTTATTTGATTATTCACTGATCTGAATAATTGTGTCGGCAAATGATTTGGTCTTAATGATTTAAATGAATTTGATTTGATCTATCTATTGCTGCTGAATTTCTGTGAGTTGTGATGTTAATTTTGGAGTTTGCATAGATCTATTAGTGTTTAGAGGAGTCTAGTCTCGGATCTGGATTTCTGTTGGTTTAGATTCAAGTTAAACCTACAAGTAGTAATTTTTTGAGCGCATTACATGCAATTGCACGGTGGTATCTAGATCTGTTGGAACTTATTGTAATTAGGTGATGCGAATTAGTAAATCTGATATGCTTTGTTCTTAGATATGTGAAATACTCCGTTCTAAAACTTCTGATCTTTCAAAAAGAATTATAAAAAGCTGCATTTGGTTTAAATTTTAAATCTTCTATGTTTCTTTGTCCACGATACATGCTCAGCTCTAATTTGAAGCTTTGAGATGGATTTTGAGAAGGGTGATTAAAAGACATATTGATTTTGGTAATCTATGCCATCAAATGCTGGGCAATAGGTTTCTTGAGGAAGCATAATCTTTTGGTTGGGTTTATTTTGTTGATCCTTCTGAATGTAACTAATTATGTATGCCCATAAATCTCTTACTGTACAATATGCTTTAAATTGCATATAATTGTTTTCATCCATTAGCAAAACTCTCTCTGTTAGAAAAAAGAATTAAAATTTTCATTTAATTGATCATAAGTTTCAAGTTCTGATCAGGGTTTACTTTTCAAGAATGTTACTGAAATTATCTTAGTTGACATCAAATTTATTAGGATTAAGACTTGGTTTGTTAGTGAAAGTTCCGTGATCTTATTATGAGGATACCATGTGTTAACATTTCTCGCTAGGAAATAAATAAGCATATCTTTTTTAATACTGGTATTAAGACTTTCATGCTAGGGCTTAAGATTATAGACCGCCACCAATTTGTTTTGAGCAATTATTCTGTTGTGATGGGTAGTAAGATCTAACCACTTCATATGTTGCACATGGAAATACTGCCAAAGTCATCCTGAGATTTGCCACTGCTGTGATGATTGCACGGTGTTTCCATTATCCTTTTTTTTTTTTTTTGTAAATGTAGTCAAGAAATCTATGTGTATCTCATAAATGAGTGTATATTTTTCCAGATTACTAAACAGAGGAAAGATGGTGAAGATTTGCTGCATTGGAGCTGGGTATGTCGGAGG
The DNA here is from genome assembly GCA_035079005.1 of Fraxinus americana. Lineage (NCBI taxonomy): Eukaryota > Viridiplantae > Streptophyta > Magnoliopsida > Lamiales > Oleaceae > Fraxinus > Fraxinus americana. The sequence continues at coordinate 9,547,858 of CM068715.1, forward strand.
CCCCACCATGGCAGTGATAGCACTCAAATGCCCTAAGATTGAAGTGGCGGTTGTTGATATTTCTGTCCCCCGCATCAATGCCTGGAACAGCGATCAGCTCCCGATCTATGAGCCAGGCCTTGATGAAGTGGTGAAACAATGTCGTGGCAAGAATCTTTTCTTTAGCACGGAGGTTGAGAAACATGTTGCTGAAGCTGATATAGTGTTTGTCTCAGTCAATACTCCCACCAAGACTCGGGGTCTTGGAGCAGGCAAAGCCGCAGATTTGACTTATTGGGAAAGTGCAGCCCGCATGATTGCTGATGTGTCAAAATCCGACAAAATTGTGGTTGAGAAGTCTACTGTCCCAGTCAAAACAGCAGAGGCCATCGAAAAAATTTTGACCCACAACAGCAAGGGAATTAACTTCCAGATTCTCTCTAATCCAGAATTCCTTGCTGAGGGGACTGCAATTAAAGATCTTTTCAAGCCTGACAGGGTTCTGATTGGAGGCCGGGAAACCCCTGAAGGCTTAAAGGCAGTTAAAGCACTGAAGGATGTTTATGCTCACTGGGTTCCTGAAGAAAACATCCTTACCACTAACTTGTGGTCCGCTGAGCTCTCAAAGCTCGCTGCTAACGCATTCTTGGCCCAAAGAATCTCATCAGTCAATGCTATGTCTGCTCTTTGTGAGGCTACTGGTGCAGATGTTTCACAAGTTTCATATGCTGTAGGTACAGACTCAAGAATTGGTCCCAAGTTCCTTAATGCTAGTGTTGGTTTTGGTGGCTCTTGCTTCCAGAAGGACATCCTTAATTTGGTTTACATTTGCGAATGCAATGGTCTTCCTGAGGTGGCAGAATACTGGAAACAGGTCATTAAGATTAATGACTATCAGAAGACTCGTTTTGTGAACCGTGTTGTTGCCTCTATGTTCAACACAGTCGCCAACAAGAAAGTTGCCATCTTAGGTTTTGCTTTCAAGAAGGATACAGGTGATACCAGAGAAACTCCTGCTATCGATGTTTGCAAAGGACTTTTGGGTGACAAAGCTCGATTGAGCATTTATGATCCTCAGGTTACCGAGGATCAGATCCAGAGGGACCTTACAATGAACAAGTTCGATTGGGACCATCCTCTCCATCTCCAGCCCATGAGCCCCACCACAGTGAAACAAGTTAGTGTTGTTTGGGATGCCTACGAGGCAACTAAAGATGCACATGCTGTTTGCATTCTTACGGAGTGGGATGAGTTCAAGACTCTTGATTTCCAGAGGATATACGACAACATGCAGAAACCTGCCTTTTTCTTTGATGGAAGGAACATTATCAATGTGAATAAGCTGAGGGAAATTGGCTTTATTGTGTACTCAATCGGCAAGCCACTGGATGCCTGGCTTAAGGACATGCCTGCTGTTGCATAAATGCATTTCTTTGATCAATGTTTACATTTTTGAACCAACGAGCATAGATGCACGTGGACAGCTGGATTCTTTACATTTTATTTCCCATCAGTTTTCGAATTCTCGTATATTTTACCCTGTAATCAGAAGATACCGAGTGTCCTCATCTGGTCTGAATTTAGAACGTTATGTTTCCTCGTACCAGTATTTATGATACTGTTATCAGTCATTTACTTGTCCTCTTCAAGGTCCTGATTTGTTCTCTGTTTGGCTTATAAGTTGATAAATTTTAGCAATTTTTTCGTCTCATTAGTTTTTGAAATCTATATGTAGAGCTTATGTGGTTGGAAAAATAAGAAGTAAATTTGATTCAATTTGAGATGCTGTGGCTATTGCTGTGAAATTTTGCACTGTGATTGATTACTTTGTTGACCTGTCAAGTTGCCTTGATAAAAGGCAAATTCGGTTTGTTTTAGCAAATATTTGGTTGGTGTTATCAAAATGGTGGAACTTTCGCATCGATTTTAATACCCATCCATTACACCAAATTATTCTTAACAATTAATTTTTTTTCAATAATCGTTTAATTACATATTCTATTACTACTAAAATTAATAAATTGAAAATTACATTCCAATAACTAAAACATTGCATTTATTAATAAATTTTAAGACAAAGCATTACACTTAATCACATTTAAAACAATATTAAATTTAGCATCACAATATAAAAAAAAATTTACATATAATATAAAATCGACCTACAATGATGAATCAATGTAATGTTCATCCTCGATTATCATATTGTGCATGATAATGAACGCAACCATTATACATGTAATACATGCTTTTTCCAAAATATGTTGTCATGTCACAAAAGCAAACCGTGAGTGCGGAACGTCAAATGTATGTTTTACATCTTTCCCAGTTAATCGAAGTTTTTTTTTTTTGAACCACATTATCGGCAAATATCTTCACAACAGAACGACGAAATCTCTTCAAAGTTTTAATTGTTGTGAATTCTCATACTCAACTTGCAACACATTTTTCACATAGAAAACATTAGAATTTGGACAAGACTACTTCCAGAAGAATTGTAGCCCTTTGAGTTAAATTTCCAACGCATTTTAAATCAGTTCAATCGGATATCGAGAGAGAAAGTTATGATAAAAATACTGACAATTGTTCAGCTACTACTCATCTGTTGTTGGCTGGCGCTCGAGCGACAGGTTGACGTGTATATATATATATATATATATATATATATATATATATATATATATATATATATATATATATATATATATATAACCCTATGAACGTCCCAAAGTATGTTGAATCAGATTTATTCCATAGATATCAATTATTTGATGATCCAAAACATTCATTGATTCCTAGATTTAACCACTACATATTACTTGATCTATAAATTCTTCCAAATCATATTTTGTTGATCAAGCTATATTGTTTCATAATAAACCACATATTAAAACACATAAGATCTTTTGATCAAACACCAAACCATTTCATCCACCGAAAATAAAGCGATACCAGGGATTGGAAGCTGTTGCAAAAGCACAAATTCAGGAGGGCTCAGGTGAGATACAAAAGTAGGGATCTGCGTTAGGAGCACATAGTCTAGGAGGGTTAATGTATCAACCAGGAGTCAAGATTTGTTTTGAAGGAGCACACTTCTACTAGGATCAAGGGAGACTGCAGGAATTGAAGTTGAAAGTTCTATATGGTAGATGTGTCTGGACCGTACTGTAAGTTTATTTTGATTTATAGTGGATTACTACCTAATAAAGTGCCCGAAATTTTTATCCAGTTGAAGTTTTTCCGTGATCATTTTTGGTATTCTTTATTATTTTAAGTTATGGTATTCAAATTTAAGACAAATTGACTTGTTTAATCAAATTATCTAGAAACAATTAAAAAGTGACTTAATTGTGTAATTCCGCACATCGAGTCTAAATAATTTAAAACTTTCAAGTGGTATTAGAGCATAAATTTTAGAAAAATAAATTCTAAGAATTTGTAGAAAAATAAAAATTAAAAAAAATAAATAAAATAGTCGAAGTTCTTAATGATTATTTACATAATTTTTTCAAAAAATATATTTAAATGAACACAATAAAAATATTCTTAGTCCATGTCATTAATTTTTATTTTTATTTTAATATTTTAAACTCAATTTTTTATTTATTTTTATTTAAACTTTGTAGTGAGAAAAAATATTGTAAGATTTACTAACTTTAAATTGTATATATTATTTGAAAATATATATGAACAGAAAATTGTTCTATTTTTGCTGAATAATCAAATTTCATATAATAAAATGTCATAAGATAATTTTTCAAGATTTCAAGCCAAATGTATTTTCTAGTTTTCTATTTTAAAAAATAACTTTTTAAAATGATAAACCAAATGCGTTTTTAATAATGTTAAAAGAGACTCTCAAAACAAAAAACAGAAAATAAACTCAACCAGCACAACTAAGGATCACGCTTGAATCACTAGCACAAGTCAAGATTACAATCAATTCTCACACAGAGGACATAAATCGGACAACCTTCTCAAAAAATATAGTATCTAAACACCTTTTACTAATAGGAGGTTAATATTCATCATTCACAAAAAAAATGCAGAGTTGATTTAGAAAATGGCCAGGGTTTCAATTTTTTTTATCAAATGAGAGAATGAACCCAAACCCGGATCCAGTAGCTCAAACTCCTCCCTGTGTCATCATCCAAAAAAATAGCCATTTCAAGAGCCTCGAATGGGCGGAATGGCCCACGTATAATCACCATTTCAAGAAGTTCAAATCTAGAGGTGTCAATCCGGGTTGCCAACATATGAATCCGGTAACGGTCCGCATGAAAAAAAGTCCGTCCGCTACGGGTTCCGGGTCGACCCTCAAATTTTTGACTACAAACCAGGTTCGCCCGCTGACCCATCCGAGTCGAGCCCATACGGGTTGCGGGTTGTTCCAAGAATTTTTTATATTGATTGCAAATTTTTTTTTTTTTTTTTGTTAAATGTAAATTAAGAATTGAACAAAATGATAAATTCATATTTATACCAAAAAATGTTTACATAGAATTCAAATTTAATAATTGAAATTTAACAACTAAATGCATTTCTAATTACGTGAAGGTATATATTTATAGCAAAGTACATCTCAACTAGGTTGACACCTACTTTTACTATAATTTATAATTTAAGTACATCACAATCAATCAATCGTCATGAAATGTAAGATTTTTGAAATCTTCAACAACATCATCATTAATTTTATCTTGCATCATTCGATCCGCGAATATCCAATCTTTCACGCATATGAGAGCTTCCAAAATATCTTCTTTAAGTCTAGATCTTCGTTCGTCCAATACCCTGTTACCTGCACTAAAAGCAGACTCGGATGCCACTGTTGAGATTGGAACTGTTAGTATATCTCGTGCCATTTTAAATAATACAGGGTATGACCGCTCATTTAATTTTCACCATCGTAAAATATCTAGCTTATCCACTTCAACTTCAGGTATTAAACTATAATGATCAAATTGATAATATCTTTCTAATTCAGCAGGTGTGGTATGTGGTTTTGCAGTTGAAGTTGAAGTAGTAGAAGAAGAACCAAGAACATTACGTTTCTTAGCTATTATGGAGAAAAAAGAAGATTTGCCTTTAGAAGTTGTACTAGTGATTGGAGAAGAAGGCATATTTTCATTATTACCATATTTAATAAAATAGTTGTTATACATTTCATTAATAAAAATTTCCAATTGTCGATTTGTAATATTTATGTTAAAAGCCAATGTTTCAGAAAGTGATTCTAAAGTACAATGAACTCCAAACAACTTAATGCGATGATCTATTACTGCTGTCACTGGAAAAATTAGTGGCATATTTTCATAATATTTTTTAAACTTTTCCTCCATTGAATAAATAATTTCAAAGAAAAATGGATCGTCTCTAAATGATGAAAATTGTCCAACAATTTCTACTAATTGTAAAAGTACAAGATTACTAGCGGATAATAAACTCCAGAACTAACTTTTGTTGCCTTATAGAAATATTTCAAAAATTTCATAACTTTAAATGCTTTTTCCCAATTCGAATAAGTTATATAAAATTAATTTTGCTTTGAATTAACAAATGCATTAATAGAATTAGTATAGCCAATACACGATTTTAATATTAAAAAAGTTGAATTCCATCTATTAGGAATATCATCAACAAATTTTTTTCTTCTCAATCCAAGATTTTTACAAATTCTTGTTGTCTAAAATCTGAATAAGAAATATAATTAATAGATTCTCTAATTATACTTATTTCTGGTGTTATTAATTTCAAACCATCTCGCACAACTAAATTATATATGACAAACACAACGCATGTGAAATAATTTAGAATCATATGGAGGTGTAATCGTTCTAATCAAAAGCTCAATGCATGCCGTATTAGCACTTGCATTATCAAAGGTAACACTAAATAGTTTATTTAACACACCAAATTCATTAAAAATTTGAAATAAATTTTCACACAAATTTATAGGGGTGGGCGCGGGTCGGTTCGGTTCAGTTCGGTTCGGTTCTATTCGGTTCCGTTCGGTTCCGTACTATAATTAAATTTTTTAACATTTAAAATAATACTACATAAATATACCTTAAAGTGGATACCAATATTAATAACAAAAAGTAGATACAAATACCAAGTTCAATCTTAACTTTTACAAATTAACGTAATCTAATTTAATAACATATAAATAATAAGTTGTCAAATACAAATACCAAAAAGTAAATATTACTAATAAAACTTCGATATTCATATCAATAATTCATTTGTTTCAAACCTTCAAATCTACATAAAAGTGAAATATAAATTAGAAGTCACAAATATAAAATATTTTAAAGTATTGATAATACTTACCAACTATTTAATGTAATTATTAGTTGGTTGACTTTCCATACTAACTATTAAGAAACTATATAAGAAAAAATTGAAAAAAACACAACTAACAAACATAAATAAACTCTAAATTGTTCAACTAATAAGATTTAATAAGAAAAAAATTATTAATTTGTTTAGAAAAAATAAAAGAAATTAATTTATCCAATATAAAAAAAAAAAGTTCGGTTCTTATTCGATTCTTCGGTTCTTGGTCGTGAACCGAGAACCGAACCAAACCATTCTGTTCTCGATTCGGATACCCGTTCGGGTATTTCATTTTAAAAAACCCGCTCGGTTCGGTTCGGTTCGGTTCGGACATTTTGCCCAGCCCTACAAATTTACACAATTATGTGGATATTTAAGTAAACGAAAAACAATAATTCTCTTATGTAATAATCAATTATTATCAATGAAATGTGCCGTAACACAAGAATAACCATTATGATTTCGTCAAGACCAACAATCAGACGTAAAACACATAATTCCATCAATTTTTTTAAAATCATTTTTTAAATTCTCAGCCATTGTATGAAATAATTTTATAAAATCAGAACGAGAAGTATTTCTACTTACGCTCCGTAAGAAGGTTGAATGTATTTTTGGAGGAACTCTTCAAAATATTGATCTTCTGCAAGTGTGAAGGGCATCTCACGAGCTGCTAAAAATTTCGACATCCCAATACACAAAATTAGTAAAAGTAATTGATCCACTAGTATTAGTAAAACTAGTATTCTGAGTTTGTCTAGAATCCAAATGTCCCATTTCATTTAAATGTTTCTTTTTGTGTCTCGGTAGTGTGTCGGTGCCTTGTTCATATCTCCGACATAATCTTTTTTGCAGATATTGCATACTGCTTTTCCATCTTTTTCATTTACTGTAAACATTTGCCACACATCTGATGTTTATTTTTTTCCTTGCATTTTGAGATGATCCAACTTCTACAACATTATCATCTTCTAAATTTATTGGAGAGCAACTATCATTGAAAATAGGATTTTGAGAAGAAGAATCGCGAGAATCTATAATATAGTAGGATTAAAAAGTTTAGTAGTGACTAGTGAGAATTGAGTATGAAGAAAGTATGAAGAATGAAGAATGAACTATGAAGTATAAATGTAGTAACAAGTATGAATAAATTATAGTAAGGTAATAACAAGTATGAAGAAATGAAGATTGAAGTATGAACTATGAAGAAATTGTGTATAATAACTAATAAGAGGATATTGTAAAAATAATTGTAAGAATAAATTGAAATTTATAGATGAAGGGGATAATATTACCATTATAAAAATAATATTACCGTTACTAAAAAAAAAAAATTAAAATTAATTTTTTTTTTTTGGTTTGACCATGCAGGCTACACCTGCATCGAAGAAGCAGGCAGGAGCTCCTGCCTGTAGCTACAGCAGGCACGTCGCTACAGCAGGCTACGCCTGTTGGGGGTGAGAGCTAAACGGCTCTCTCCCCCCATTTTTTTTTAAAAATTTTGTATTTTTTTTTCACGGACCGTGGGTTAAACCGCGACCCGCGAAGTCTGCGGGTTACACCTCCATGGCCCATGAACTGCTCGCACGGGTCACTAGTCGGCCCGCGGTCCCCTTTTCATGGGCTGATTTTCACGGGTCTGGCAGACTTGTCCGTCTTGATACCTCTATTCAAATCCACCGATAAGTGTTAAACATTTTTTTTTAACACTTACAATTCTCTATTTTAAGCAATTCAAAATACCAGATCTATAATCGCACAGTGAAAAGCAAAACACAAGTAGATTGTATCAAATCAAAATAAAGCCACACAACGAAGAAAACAAACAATTTAACGTGTGCAAAACCAGGAGGATGTACTAGTATTGCCTGCTTCAGGCTACAAGATGACGACATCTACAATTCACAAAGTAAAAAAAAATAGAGTCAGTTCGGCTCGGTGCGGCGAGCCGAAAGCTTGAGCAAAGCCACGATTTTTCAGCTTTGATTCAGCTCGGCTTGAGCCAAAAAAGCCCGAATTGATTTTTGCAGGGCCAAGGGCCCGCTCGGTCCTACTCATTTATATCCCTAGAATAGCTGGATTCAGGAGCGGATGCACATGGGTGCATGTGGGGTCAAAAAATTTAGAATTTTTTTTTTCACATTTTCCTTGTTTGCGCGAGTTTTTTCTTCAAAATTCCGTCCACCAACTCTTCTCAAGCCTCGTATCTCTTTCTTTCCTTCAAGACATATGTCATTTTTATTTTTATCAATTTTATTGCAGTATTTGCTTGGACTCGTGCATTAGTGAGAATTTCTGCAAACATAAAAAGGTTTTTTCATGCTTAATAAATTAAGTTCTTAATTTATAATTTTATAGTATTATTATGTCTTCTATTAGTTTTCTATTTAGATTAATGTTTATTCATTATCATGAAATTCAAAATGTAAATATGTAATTTCGGTAATTGTTTTTTTTAAAGACATTTGTGTTTCAAGTTTTGACTTCAATCTTACTTCCAAGGTATGCAATGACTTGTCGTAACTTGATGGTTTTAAATTTTGTTCAAATTTAAAATTTATTGTTGGATTTTTTTTGTAGAATTTTTTGTTTTCTATTGTGATCTAAATGGAATATTGGGACTTTGGCAATCCCTATTGAAATTGATTTTGCTTTTATGGTTGAAATCAGGGCAAAGCCATTTGTACCCGGGCCCACCGCCTCCCTCACAATGAGGGGGGCCTGAGGTGAATAAAATAATGGGCACCCCCCCATTGTGAGTGGGATTCGGGTACATGGGCGGTTGAAATGAAAAAGAGAATAAGTGCAAAACAAGTGCCGAATCTGTTCCAAATAATAATTTCAAAGGTTTTGCTACAGGTACACGGGCGTGTAAACCACATATTCTCCAAATAAAATAATAATACACACAAATCTAAAATTTTTCATTACTTTTCTACCACACATTCTTCCATCAATCACTATTCCAACGTTTTTCAACTCATTAAAATGGGTGTCAAACACTCACTAGCATTCATTTATTTGTTGAATTTCATATTAGGCAATTATAAAAAATAATTTAAACATATAATATTAAATTTTGAATGAAGAGCAGAATATTAGTAAAATGATTATCTAAAAGGAAAATGGTGTTCGAAAAAATTATTTATAACTTAATATTTAGCCCCATGGTAAAGAATGTCTGGCTGGCTGGGATTACAGTTAGAATTCTGATAAACTTAATATCACCATTTTCAGTCACATCCAGGGGTGTATCTAGAATTTCCCATAGGGGACTAAAACTTAAGAAAGACAATGTACTAAAATTTATATAAAATTAAAGAAGTGATTAAAGGACATTATTTATTTAATTCGTTACCGACAAGGATTTGATTTTTTTTTTGTTCAATAAAAAGTATCATACAATCAACAAGAAAGTCATCTTCCATTTTGTTGTAAAGTACCATCTTCACATATTTTATGCTGAAAATGCTCGCTCAGTACTCTAAAAGAGGGAGGTAATGTCAATACAAGATGAAACATACTAGTCATCATAATGTAAGTCCTTGACTAGGGATGATAATGGTTCGGTTCGGGGTCGATTCGACCAAAATCATAATTGCACCACCAACTTTTTGGCCATACCATAACCGCACCATAACAACATAAGTCAGTTCAGTTCGGCTTGGTTCGTATCTCGATTCAGTTCAGTTAATAACCACGAAAATAAATTATTTTTTATAAGTCCAAACTCCAACCGTCAAATTGAAAAAAACAATTATGAAAAAAAATCAATAAAAACAAAAAATACAATATTAAGCCAATTTAGTAAACAATATCCCAAATGAAAATGCAAACAATATCCCAACTTCCAAATGCAAAATTTGAATTTGGGACAGTCAAAATACCAGGCTTGAAAATTCTAGTGTCTAATCCTATATGCACACAAATTATTTCACAACAAAAGCTAGTTTATAGAGACTTTGCATTTTTTAAAAACACAGCTGTTCCTGATACTGCTGTTGTGCCATATGGAAATTTCCTATTATGAATTTAACCCTTCAAGTAGGGTGATACACTTCTCTTTGGGCATTGTGTACAAAATTATTGACGCATATCATGACAATTGACAAATGCAAATACATGAATAAAGTCATATTCAATCTTCATACAAGAAACCCACATAAAAGGAAAATGAAATGAACAATCTACAAGCAAATGAATCCCTTCATTGATGAATACGGAAAAAATATACAAGTTGCATTAACAATTATATATACAAAAAATCACTAAGATGAATACATATAAAGATAAGCATGAGAGACATTTAATCCATTATTTTGTAAGTTCTATTTCTAATTATCCTAGAGATACTGCTAATTTTTCCTTCAAACAGGGAACCTAATGATACCAGTACATCTCGCTGTTTTACTCAATACTCAAAAGTAGAGACGCTATACAAGCAATTAAATTACATTATCAAAACCTGATCCCCTTGGAAAAATTTATTCGGAAACATCAATTTTGGGAAATAACTCAAGAATATCATACATGGAACCATAAATGTATAAAGATAATTTACAGTCTGGAAAAGGACGAAAAGAAAAGCATGCAGATGATCACAAAATTGATTAAAAGATTACTCTGAAATTACGCAGAATGGATTAAAAGATTACGCAGATGACCCATGGCAAGACATCTCAGATCCGATTGCTGAAAAACGAGATTTGGGGAAATTGAGAAAGAACAAAATATGGTATAAAAAGTGGAAGAGTGTTTTGTAATGTTAATTGGGCCAGAATTTTGGGGAAGCCCAATTGTCAAAATTGCCCAATTAATTTTGGGAAAACATAATGAAAAACCCAATTACCCAATTAATTTTCTTTTAACGAGTAATCGGTTCGAGGCAGGACACCATTACTAAATACCATACCCGCCCCGCCACGAATCGGGTTATTAAAATCAAAATCATAACCACCCCATTACACCATCGGTTCGATTTTTTTCGCCCCATTCGGTTCGATTGACCACAATTTTCGATTTTAACAGTTCGAATTGCCATTCCTATCCTTGACCTTACACTTTCAATTAACTATCGACATAACTCAATAAGTGTAGATACTTGAAAGTGAGGCTCACACTTATATCTAGCTCATAATGTGGTAACTCATATTCCAATGTAATAATATATTGCTTTGAAAAATCTTAAAGATAGTAAGAACTTCTCTGAAAGTGTGCAAATATTATGATTGTCAAATGATCTAAATGAAACTTTAGGGTTCAAAGCTCTAATTAGAGGAAGGAGTTCTAATATGTCATTATATCTTGTATTTAACATCATAATTATGCAATATATTGCTTCATTGAAAATATCAAAGTGATAATAATGCTCACCTGTAGTTTCACTACTAGAACGATGATTGTTATACAAACTTTCTAGATCAAGTATTTTAGCCCCTGTTTGGTGGGTTTTAAAATCAAATTTTTAGTTGATTTTGATAAAAGTTTATGAAACTTGTGGTTAAAAAATTGTGGATCCCTTGAAATATATGATTAATTTTAACTGTTAACTTTGGCTAAGATTAAAATCTTGAATATAATTCCTACCAAACAGGGGCTTAATACCATTTCTTGAGCAAAAAACTTTTACTTCATGAAGAATTCTTCCTGATCATCATCTCTCAAATTTCTAAAGAAATTATTTTATAGTAGACACAAATCTCAAAGCAGTTAAGATGTCCTGAGATCTTTTTTGAAGGATTTGATAAATAATATCAGTTATTCTCATAATTCTATGTATCAAATGTAAGATAAATATGAACTTAAGACTCACCCGCTTTTTTTAAGCAACTTGAGGTCTGCCATTTGGAAAATGGTCATAAGTATATAATCAAGCATTTCGTGAGTATGACCATATATATCTATCAAGCCCTTAACAAAGTCATAGTGTAAACTCCATGAGCAGCTCTTGACCTCAGCAAATTAACTATTTGATTAGCCTCATTTCCAAACTCAAAGTCTCCATCAGCTAACTCATGTTGAATTTCCTCTCTACAAGAAGTTTGCAACTTATTAACTCGCTTAGGAGAAGAAGTAATACTATTGACGATATTGTCCAAATGAGAAAATAAGTTACAAATAACATGGACATCTTTAGTTACAGCAACTAATGTCAATTGTAATCGATGTCCAAAACAATGGACACAATATGCATATTGACAATCTCCAAAAATAATGCTTGAAGTTCATTTCAAGCACCGCACATGTTACTAGCACCATCATTCCCTTGTCCTCTCATTTTATTCGTGTTGAGCAAGAACATTGGATAGCTCGATTTTGAGATTCAAGGATGTGGCGTCGCTAACTCATTTGATTGAAAGAAGTGTCCTATAAAACTACCATGACTATTCACAAACCACAAGAGAATGTCCATCTTCTCTCGCTTAGTTGCATCTTGTGCTTCATCCACAAGAATGCCAAAAAAGTCCATCCCCAACTTCCTGTCGAATGATCCATTGCCCATAATATGCAAAACTTCTTTCTTAAAAGTTAGAGCAATATATTGGGCATTTTGTGGGGCATTTTTCAATATAACTTTATTAATATCTAGATTCAACTTTGCCACATACTATATTAGTTAAAGAAAATTCCCATGATTTATTGAACCTCTGAGGGCTCAACATTGAAATGTTAACCATCGAATACTTTAAATTGAAGTTATTATGACGATGTTTCTAAGGTTTCTCTTCCGATACGGCATGCATCACCTTGTCAATTTGTTGAGACAATCTCAGTAAATCTCCAGTTCTTGTCTCACACAACACACTTTAGGAGATATTACACCGATAATGTACATATTATATTAATCAAGAGCATGCCGTTGATATGCATGAAATCGAAACATCATTCGACTTACCGAAATCTGATTTGAGAAGATAAAATAGCGATTTACCGACTTCGAATATAATAATATGAATTCTTCACTTCCCAATATGAGTGAACGCATGTTGTTCTTCAATTCAAACCCTTTAAAAAAAACACATAAATAAATTAACCATATTCTGAAATCAAGTATTACTAAAATCAGAAATGAGAAAGATGAAATGTAAGTGATGCAATTGGTCGAGACAAGTGTTTGACAATTTGTCCTTAAGATGAATTTGCCCCACATCGGTGCTAACGGTTTCTTGGCAATTATCTCCCAAGATACAACGACCACGTCAAGCCATAGGAGCACTCCAAATAACTTAAACCAACGAACTCGAATGGAGTTCTCTCTCTACCATAACCGTGATTTTGATGCAAGAAATAATCACTTCTATAAAGTGTTTTATGCAGAACTAAAGTAAAACATGGAATGGAATGATATGGAACTATAAATTGAATTGTTCCTCTTTCTTATTGTTGTTGTGATCCAAACATATGGGGAATCTATATATATAGTAGTTGGAAATGCTTGTCAAAAGACACAATCATACCAAGAGACACATCTCTTGAATATACATAATTATTGGAAGTTACTCATACCAAAAGTCATGATCTCCAAAGGTCATGATATTCCATATGAAAAGACACATCTTTTCATCTACATCATCTCTAGAATATTCCACAATATTCTACACAATTTTTCAATAATTTCAAGTATTAAGTGGTTTAAGTTTGACTTAATTTCTCATTCACCAAATAAGGAATTTCCACTTAAAACATTTCAATTGGTCACAACCTTCCACTTAAATCATATCAATTGGTCACAACCAATTTCCAATACAAAATTCCAACAATATTTTATGATATGAGGAACTAGTATGAACAAGAAATGCACACTTATTTTCGTCTTTAACCCACTTCCAATTATTATGGCTATGTTTGGTAAAAATTCTAATTTGCAACAGTAAATCAATTCTCATTTTCAACCACACATTCTTCAATAAAATAATATTTTCTATCACATCAATAATCTTATCTTCTTTTTCAACCACACATTTCCCATCATATCACTATTCAAAATCAATTCTTCCCCCGAAAAATCCCTACCAAACACACACTATATACTTCACAAACCAATCTAAAACAGCTGGACGAATTACCATCTTTCTGAAAAAAAAATCAATAAAAACAATATGCCAATTATGTTGAAGGAGAATATTCCAACCAAGGAAATTTAGTGAACCAATTTTTCTGAAGTGACGAGTTTGATTTTTATTTATTTTTTATTTTTTTAATCCTTGGATACTCTTTAAGCTTTAATTGATAAGGCCAAACTTTTAGATTTGTGATTCTAATCTCATCTCGTACATTGACACGATTTTTAAACATTTTATTTCTTTTCCCCTAACACGTATACCCCACTAAAAAGATTATATCATGTAGAACAGGATAAATCTTGTGCAAAAATATATCTTTTGCTAAAACAAATACTAATCGTTACTTCGTCTTCGCGGCAAAATCTTGAACCTTGAGGTATGAATATGACTCAATTTATCCTGGGTATGAAAAGGGAAATTATTGAAAATACCCAAAATAAACCAATAGCCTTTCCAAAATACCCCATTTTACTATTCAACCACATAAACTACCTAAAATACCCTTAAAAACAATAATTGCAACTAAAGCTTTCAACATAAGAAAAGAATACAAACAAGTCCTATATTTTAAAATGAATAATAAAAATTATAGAAAACCTAGAACTAAAAGAGGACCATATAAAATTAAAAAGATAGTTAAAGATAAAAAGGAAATTGAAGTTGAAAATGAATTTGATAAGATTGGATATCAAGAACAATTAAATGCATCTCAAAAAATATTAAGATGTTTTAAAGAAAATATGATAGAAAATTTTGTTAAAGGAATAGTAAGATCTATAATAATAAAAGATATACAAGATATTATAAATAAATTAGAAAAAAGGAAAAAGAATATTTCTAAATACGAGATACCTTTTAATCCAAATGTAGATATAATAACAGATCTTGAAATTATAAATTCTCAGATGTTATTAGATTTTGAAAATTTATTAGAAACATTATAAGACCCATTTTTTACAGATTATTAGATTTTAAAGTTTATTAGATTTTTAGATTTTTGTTCGCTCATAGTAGCACCCCCTAGTTTGGTATCAGAGCCATAGAGCCATAAAAGACCTACAAAAGATTTATAAAAATCATAAAAATACTACAATTTAAAGAAAAACAAAATTATTAAAAATAATGAAAATTGAAGATTTAGGTAATAGATATCATATAATAAGAGAAGATTTCAACATAATAATTATAAAACCAATATTAAATAATAAAAGTGTAACAATTACATTAAAATTACTTGAAAAATTACCTATAGAGATAAAACAATTTATAATTGAAAAGATAAAACTAGATATTGTAAAAGATATGTATACTTGTGAAATGATATTAGAAACCTATGAAAAACAAATGTATGATTTAATCGAAAAAGAAATAAGAAAATATGACTAAAAAAGTAACGATTACTAAAACAGACTGGTATTATATGTTAGAAGATGAGCAAGGAAATTATATAATTGAACCATTTCCTAAAAAATTAAAAATGATAACATTAATTATAGTTAAAGAATTACCTAGAGAAATAAGAGAACAAATATTAGATAAACTAATAATAGGAACTATAATAGACGAATACATATATGAAAAAATTGGTAAAGAAATTGAAAGAGAAAAAATCATACTACATTGTAAAGAAAACATACAAGAATTATCATTAAATAATGAATTTTCATGATAAGATAATATTTAATATAGAAAAATTTACAGAAAAACTTGATAGAGATTATAATTCAAGATAAAAATTAAATCAACAAATAGAAAATATACCAGAACAAAGATTGATAAATAATCAAGAAAATCAAATATTAAAATTAAAACAAGAAAAATTTAGAATAAAAGCTAGATATTATAAAAATCTAACAAGACTTCCAACTTCAGAATATGAAAAATTCTTATTTAATAAGAAAGCAATAGAATCAAAAAATATTGAATGTCAACTATTCTATCTAAGTCAATCAAAAGTAAGACCTAATTATGGAAAATAATTTGAATAAAAATTTAAAAAGAATAAAAATAATTAATCATCTAATATTAGACGAATTATTAACCCCTGGAGATTTAACAAAATATCAAGAAAAACAAATATTGAAATTAAAACAGGAAAAATATAAGGAAAGAGCAAATTATTTTGAAGAATTAAAAAGACTTACAACTGATGAAAATAAAAAACAAAAGTATGATAAGATTATAAAAGATTGTAAAGATACTGAATGCAGAATATACTATTTCAACCAATCAAAGAAAAGATAATCATATGGAAGACTTAAAAACATTAATAAAAATGTTAATAACTGATGTACAAAATTTAAGAAATGAAATAAAAGAAGAATTAAATATATTAAAAATGGAAATTAGAGAATTAAAAGAAAATAATAAATGTCAAGACAAGAAAATAGATAAAAAACTTATAGAAAAAGAAATGTCTAGGATAGGAAAAAAGCATATAAAACAAGAAAACTTAGTAATAGAAGCAGGTAGTATGGATGATTATTTTAGAAAAGATATTTTGCCAAAAATAATAGAAGAAGAAGAAAATTATAAGAAAACATTAGAAAAAAGAAAAACTTTAGAAGAAATTCAAGAAGAAAAAGATGAATGAAGAATTAGATTTACTAATAGAAAACTTTGATCAATTAAGTTTAGAAAATATAGATGAATACCAAGTTTTAATGAATACTGGAGGAGGACCTACCCCAGCAGAAACCTCTAATCAAAAAATTGATCCAGATGAAAGTTATGCACCTATATATAATAAACCAACAATTCTATGATAAAATAATAAATAGACAACCATCTAAAAGAAATAAATACAGAGATAGATTTGAACTAAATGATAATTATGATAAACCAATTAACCATGGAGGAACAAAATTAGATTTAGATTGTAAAATAGAACTAAGAAAGCCTTACTAACTTGGGCAGATTCAATGATACTATTCTTTTTATATAATAAAGATGATACTTGGGAAAGTACAGATAGAAGAATAGATTATTTAATAGCATCATTTGAAGGAAATGTAAGAAATTGGTGGGAATGTGTTAATGATGATACTAGATTATTAATGAAAAGAAACATACAAACAGAGATAATAAAATCAGATAAAGAAGGAATAGAAAGATTAGTAGCATATATTGCAAATGAATTTTTAGGAGAAGAATGGATTAGAAATTTTCAAGATGAAGCAAAAAGAGAGAAAGATGATGCTAGAATAAAATTAATAAATTTAACAATTTGTGATATGTGTAAAATAAAAGAATATACTTGTGAATTTAAAAATTATTACTATATACAATTTTATAGTAATGAAAATCAGGAAGTATATTTAGATATGTATTATACTAAATTACCTGGAACATGGGGAATATATTTTAAAATAGAATTTGAAAAATATATAAAAGATAATATAGGAATACCAAGATCCTTAGGATCAAGGATAAAATTTCTATTTGATAGACTTGCATATATATGTCAACAAAGACAATTATTAAAAAGATCAGGAAAGTTAACAAGGATATGTTGTGAGGATATGGAAAAACCTACACAATGGGGATGTTATCCTGAAAGGAAAAATATTAAAAGAAAACATAAAAATAAAAGATTTACAAAATTCAGAAATTTTAGGAAGAAATATACAAAGCCTAAGAGAAGATACTATAAGAGGAGATTTAATCCAAATAAATAACAAAAGAATAAAACCTATAATAAAAAAGATAAAAGTCAATGCAAATGTTGGAATTGCGGAGAGATAGGACATATAAGTCCAGATTGTAATAAAAAGAAAGTTAGAATATTACAAGAGGAATATTTGGAAATAGAAGATGAATTAAGTGAAATATCTGATATTGAACAATACTATGATCAAGAAGTATTTGTAAGTGAAACAGAATCAGAAGAAAATGGATCAAAATCCGAATAAAGAGATTAAAGAAATAGAAAAGGATAATATAGAAACACAAGAATACGAAAGAATAGAAGGATATGGATTAAAAGTAACTTTTGATAATCATAAATTCAGAAAATTACAAAAATTATCTTTAGATTTGAAAGTAGGAAAATGAGAAATCTTTGACAGAATATGGAAAAGAGAAAAAATAGCTATAAATGAATATCATAAGATTGAAAAAACTATAGATGTTAGAACAACTCAAAGAACACATAAACTAAATCTTTTAACAAAAAATACAGTTGATGAATTATTATCAAAAATTAATAAAAAACAAAGTGAAAAGATTCAATATGTTTACTTAGCAAGAATACAGATAATGTTTAAATCCTTATTTAGAGAAGGAATAGATTCACCCTTAACAGTGAGTCTACATGATGGAAGAATAATAAATTTAAAAGATAGTCATTTAGGAACTATAGAAGAAAATTTAGCATATAAGAAGTTAATATTTACTTGTTACCCAAAATATTGTATTTCTTTAAAAGATAAAAATTTTAATGAAGTCTTAGGATTACATTTTAAATTACATAGAAAAGATATAATGCAACCAGGAGATCAAATTATGACTATTGAATATAGAACTTTATATACATTTACTAATTCTAATTATGGGAATATTTATTCTAAAAAATCATATATAGAAGTTCATAAAGAATGTAAAGATATTAGTAAAATTATAGAACCAAATAAACAGGTAAACTTGATTCCAAAGGATTATGAATTTAGGATATCAATAGATAAACCTGATATAATAGAATTTAGGGAAGAAGAATACCCCGATAAAAATATAATATTCAAAGATGGAAAACTAATCAGAAGATCATCAAGCCTTAGAATACCTAGATTATTAGGAGAAAATAGTCATACAAGAGAAATGAAACTACATAGGAATACAGGAAATATGAAAATAAATGGAGAATATTTCAATGGAAGAGAAATAATATCAGGACCAAATATATTAATAGATACAGGAGCTAGTGAATGCCATATAGCTTCAATAAGAAATAAAGGTTTAGTACCTTATAAAAAAGAACCATATAAATATGTAAATTTTGATGGACAAATACATACTACAGAATTAGAAGTTAAAGTACCTATAAAAATAGGAGGAATTGACCTGATAGTGCCATATTATATAGATGAAAGCATGAATATTAACCCTCATATATTATTAGGAATGAGTTTCTTAAATGGATTTGAAGATTATAGTATAAAAAGAGAAGGATTATATATATTTCATAAAGGACAAAATATATTATGTAACAAAGATGAATAATCAAATAAGTTTTCCATTAGCAGTATATATACAAGTTATTATTATAGAAACAGATATAACAACTTGTGCCTTAATAGACACAGGAAGTGATATAACTATATTTAAAAACTTCTTAATTAAGACATGGGAAAATAAAAGTAAAATAAAAATAACAGGAGTTACAGGAGAAGAAACCCAGATAATAAAT
Source organism: Fraxinus americana (assembly GCA_035079005.1). NCBI lineage: Eukaryota > Viridiplantae > Streptophyta > Magnoliopsida > Lamiales > Oleaceae > Fraxinus > Fraxinus americana. The sequence goes on from CM068715.1 coordinate 9,567,643, forward strand.
AGTGCTGATAAAATTAGTATAATACTTGGAAGTAAGCAAATAATAATTAATAAGATATATAGTTATGATAAGTTAGAATGTGATATATTATTAGGAAAAGACTTTATACAACAGTTCCAATATTATAAACAAAATAATTATATGATCATGTTACAAACCCCTTGTGGACATTTATTAAAAATACCAAGAGAATTTAGACCATACAGAATTCAGCCAGCCCAGCGTGGTGAAAGATGGGAGAAAAAACCAATTATACAAAATGAAATAAGAAATAAAAGAATAACGTATAAAAAAGTCTTAAAAACAGGAGTAGAAATAAGTATAGAAAAAATTATAGAACAATTAGAAAAAGTTTATGGAGAAAACCCATTAATATTTTGGAAACCATATCATCCTAAAGCAAAAATAGAATTAATAGAAAATGTGATTATAAGAGTAAGACCAATGAGGTATACCATACAAGATACACAAGAATTCAATGTTCAAATAAAAGAATTACTAGAACAAAAACTTATTAGACCAAGTAATGGACCCCATAGTAGCCCAGCCTTTATGGTTGTGAAACATTCTGAGCAAGTTAGAGGAAAAGCCAGAATCGTTATAAATTACAAGGAATTAAATAAATATACTAGATTTGATGGATACTTTTTACCAAATAAAGAAGTCTTAATAAAACTTGCAAAAGGAAAACAATACTATTCTAAATTTGATTGCAAATCAGGATTTTGGCAGATAAAGATGGAAGAAGATAGTATACAATATACAGCTTTTAGTACACCCCAAGGTAAATATGAATGGTTAGTTATGCCTTTTGGATTGAAAAATGCACCTCAAATATATCAAAGAAGAATGGATGATGTATTTAGAAAATTTAATAAATTTCTAATAGTATATGTAGATGATATATTGATATGTTCCAATAATAAAGAAGAACATAGTAATCATTTAATACAATTTATAAATGAATGTAAAAAGGAAGGAATTGTCCTTTCTAAAAAGAAAGCTATTATAGAAAAATAAGAAATTGATTTCCTAGGATTAACAATAGACAATAGAGGAATTAAATTACAAACTCATATATCTAAAAAAATAAGTAGTTTTCCAAACAAATTAGAATCCAAAGAACAAATACAAAAATTCTTAGGATGTTTAAACTATGCTGAAGGATTTATTGAAAATCTTTCAAAAAAGAGACATAAGATACAGGTTTTATTAAGAAAAACAAATACTAAGGGATGGAATAATGAACATACAGAAATAGTTAAATCATTAAAAGAAGAATGTAAAAATTTACCAAAACTTAGACTACCAGATGAAAAAGATAATTTAATTGTTAATACTGATGCCTCAGATAAATATTGGGCAGCAATATTGAAAACGGATTTAAATGAAATTTGCAGATATTCAAGTGGAACCTTTAATCAAGCTGAAATAAATTATACCACACATGAAAAAGAATTATTAGCAATTATTAGAGGAATAAAAAAGTTTTCATTATTCTTGTTATCTAAGAAATTCATTGTTGAAACTGATAATTCTCAAGTTGCAGGATTAGTCAGGAATAAATTACCAATGGAACCCCAATATAGGATATTACACAGATGGCAAGCTTATTTATCATTTTATAACTTTGAAATTATCCATATTAAAGGGATTAACAATTTTCTTGCAGATTTTTTAAGCAGAAATATTGAATTTGCAGATGAATAACACCATAAAGATACTAGATGAGCTTAAAGCCATGGCTCTTTATGCCAAGGATGAAGCTGAAGATATCAAATATGGGATGGACCAGATGAACGAAATATTACAACATAATGTTAAAATTATGATGGATATAAGTTCATCACATATGAAAATTACAAATGATATTATTGATCAAATTGAAGCTACTAAAGCTCAATTAAGATCACCAGATACTAAAGATACCAAAGATACTATTGGATACCAACATGTTAATACCAAACAGGTACAAATACGGAGTGATCCACCAAGCGGAAGCAGCAGTGGACCAAAAAAGGATATTACTATTCAAAGTCCCAAAAAGATTATTATCAATGAAGGACATTCTAAATCTATCAGGATCCAACCAGATGAGGAAGATGAAGTCCCTTTGTCTCCAAAAGAAGACGAATACAAGATGGTCACTAGAATGATGTATGAATTAAAAGCAACTGATTCATATTTCATTTCACCAGGTGATCATATTTACCCAAGGATAATAATGATGAAAGGATCCGAACCAACAATGGTAAAATTGATGGCTGACTATGGATATTTGGATTTAATTTATCCAGATAAAAATTTTAAAGAACTTGAAAAGTTTGATGATATATTCAAATCTGAAGTTTCCAAGTATGCTCAGGGAAGATCCATATATTTAAAATTTTATACACTTAGTCCAGAAATAGATGGAGGAATATTCTATCCAGCAGAACATATTATTACAATTGGATATGTTGGATGGAATTTTGCTATGGATATGGGAGTAATTAACAAACCAGTACCAAAATTTACCAGAGCATGGATGAAGAACCGAAGAGTTCTTGGATACAAAGTTCTCTATAATATGGCTAAAAATCTTTATACGAAAAGATTTAGATGTTTATGCCAATATGAAGGATATACTCTACTTACAAATGATGGAATGCAAAAATCCGAAGTACTTAGAGATTATATCAACAAATTTGACACACATCAGATGCCAGGATGCATATCTACCTTACAAAGAGCATGTGAAGCCAGAGAGTGCCCCACTTGCCAGCAAAATCAAAAAGCAGATTCCAAAGAGATAAGGAAGATGTGATTAAAGGAAGCCAGCTGCATACCAAGACAAGGATATAAAGAAGATGTGACTCTAATGGAGGGACCAGGAGGTTCTTAATTTCAAAGCACTAATAGTTTAGTGATATATGACGAATGCAATGATGTAAGAGGCCAATAATTTTGCCTCAATTAGATGTATAAATAGAGGCCTTCGGGCTTAGAGAAAAACAGAACGAATTGGAGAGAAAAATTTGAGCACTCAACTTGTGAGAAAGCCAAATATTCTGTTGATCTTGTACCAAATCTTTCGATATCAATAATACTTTGATATTATCATTCATATTCCAATCCTCTTAAACAGATATGAGTCTTTAAACTACTCTTCCCATAGATTCTTGATAGATTGAAAGGAAGAATTTCTCTCTTACTTTAACAAAAGAAGAGTTTTCCTTATTTAAGATCTATAGTTTTGAATCCTTAGAAAAGATACAGTGAGAGCATAAGCTGGAATAGCAATGATCCTTGTAGGCAGGAAGCCATTGAAGGAATAGTTTGCAGATCCAGGAGCTTGAAGGCCACTCTATTCTAAGAAGATAAACCAGAGATCAAAACTAAGGTAAAACCATTAGTTTTGTTAAATTTAGATAGAATTCTCCTTATATCTGGAAAGAATCGCAGGGATTATATATGATGTTGTTTGATGTATGCTTTATTATCAGTTGATAATTGATATGCCAGGATATACTGTAAAAGGATTAGATAATTTGTTAGAAAAAATGAGAAATGAAATGAAATATACTACTGAAATATGTATCCAATTAGAAGAAGATGGAAACATATTAGAACTTGAAAAATTTGATAAAAAATTAAAAGAATATTTTAAAAGTTATTCGGATATATTTCAAATTAGAAGAAAATTAAATGATAAAAACCAAGAAAGAAGAAATATAAGATAAATATGCCTGGATATACAGCTAAATGATTAGATAACTTGTTAGAAAGGATGTTAGAAAAAATAAAAAATATTAAAACTCAACTAGAAAATAGAAATAGAACGAATGAGGAATATATTAAACTTATCAAAGAATATGAAAGAAAGATTAAAGATTATGCTAATCTTGTAGATCAAATGATAGAATTGATAGATAGAATTGAAAATATAGAAATATAATATATCAATTGTTAAGACCATTCATAAAGAAAGGATATACTTGCAATAAACAAATTATATATCATTAAGGGTAAAATAGACTTTTCTACAAAAACCCAAATGGATCTATTATACCCGGCTATTTTGGAAAAAGCCCCGTATGAAAAAAGGAGCGTAATTTCCAGTTATTAAAACCCTAACCCTTTTGGGCCCAATGATTATAATTTTCCAGTTAATTATGCATAGTGGTCCAGTTATTTATATGCTACACTATATTATCACTCTAACCAAAATTTATAGAACATTAATAAAAATACTACGACAAAAATAAGCTATTATTACAAATTATAAACTTAAGTTTACATAAAATTGTTGACAAATAATTTTATCTTAAAGTTGAACTGGTGTAACTGATAAAATTATCAAGAAATTAAAATTTGTTAATAAATAAGCTCAAGTTCATAATAAACAGACCTGAAAAGTTGTCGTTTATAATAATTCAAAATTCTCAAGTAATTAATTAGAAGATTTAAGTAATAAAAACCAAATGAAAGTTACATCCTAATGTGTTACATGCAGTGGCGTACCCAAGAACGTGATTTAGTGGGGGCGAAACAGAATTATGTAAAAATTATGAGTTAAAAACTTAAAATTATGAACTAAAAAACTATAAGGACTACTTTGCAATTGCCCTCAATGGGCCCTTAATGGGTCCACCACTGGAATGTCTGATCTCTTTTGTATAATATTTGAATTTTCTCCTATATTTAATGTTTAAAATATTATTTACATACTTTATTGCAGTATCACTGTAAGGTCAATTCACGTTGAATAACAGCCACATACTATTTGAGTATCGTGTATCTCGTGTTAATGTTCCATTATCTTTAGGGATGTCAAAAACACTTGTCGGCTCGGGTGGCTTGGGCTTGGCCCGAAAAAAGCCCGAGTCGGGCTTGATTACACCGAGCCGAGGCTCGGGCCTGCCCATGGCCCGAGCGAGCCTGCCGATTAATTTTAAAAAAAAAAACTAAAATTAATTTTTTATAAGACAGCTGCCTACAGGCAGCTTCAGCTTCCTTTGCAGGCAGCAAGCTTGCTGCCTGTAGGCAGTAGGGATGGCAAAAAAAACCGCCCCGCCCTGCCCCGACGGTGCCCCGCCCCGAATGGGGCGAAAAAAACCGCCCCGAACGGGTTGGCGGGACGGGGCGGGGCAAGGAGGGCCGCCCCGTCTCGGGTCGTGGGGCGGGGCGGGACGGAGATGCCCCGCCCCGAACTCGCCCCGTGAACCGTTTAAAAAAAAGTATTCATGTATTCTTTGGTAGAATACATGATGAACAAATATTTTTTGGAAGTAGAGTTATGGATTTATGTTCTTAAATTTGATGAACAATTTTTTTGGAAGCAGAGTTATATTTTTCCTTAACCGTATAACTGGAAATTTTTTATAGCAAAAAAAAAAAAATTATAAAAAAAATAAACGGGGCAGGGAAATGGTCCTACAACGCGCCCCGCCCCGCCCCGTCTTAGACGGGGCGGGGCACGGGGCGGGGCGAAGTGGGGGAGTGGCGGGACGGGGCGGGATAGGGGTGCCCCGCCCCGAACCCGCCCCGTTGCCATCCCTAGTAGGCAGCGCCTGTGACAGCAATGGAAGCAACTTGCCTACATGCACCAAGCTGCCTATATTTTGCAGTAGCAAGCTTGCTGCCTAGTAGCTCGAGCTTTTTAGCTGCCTGCTGCAACCTTTTTATTATATAAAAAAAATTCAAAAAATTCGAGCCGGCTCGGCCCGCTAAGGTTAAAGGCGAAAGCTCGGGCCGAGCCTCATTTTTTTTGGCTGGGCTTCGCTTGGCTCGGCTCGGGCCCAAAAAAGCTCGAGTCGAGCTCGAGCTTTTTTTTTTTTTTTTTGGGGGGGATTGGGCTTGGCTCGTTGACATAGCTAATTGTCTTACAGTGGGACTAAAAATGACGGTGTTTGGTCTCAGATCTCACTCAAATAAAACATGTATAATAAGAAGATAATATCTAGATATGAATATTCTTAATTATTACAATATCCCTAAAAAATGCACAGATTGTATGAATGTTAATCGAACACTGTCGTCTCAACAATTTGGAGATGAGAAGATCTAGAAATTTACCACATTTTTTTTCTAACTACCTCATTTAATATAATTGTAAAAAGCATAAAAAAACTTAAAAATATATGCAGTCCCCTTATTTTATGTGGAATGATGATCTAGATCGTTCAATATGGATATTTGGAAGCACTTATGATGAATTATAGTTTAATCTCTTGTATATGTTGTTTGTTGGGTAAAATCCAATGATTTGAGGTGAATTTGGAATAAAGGAACGAGAATTTTTAAAGTCTAGGGACAAAATTGTAGATATTTAAAAGTTGATTTAGACAAAGGAATGATGATTGCAGATTAGGCGAAGTTAATTGGACATAATTAAAAGACAAACGATGAAAATTGCACGAAGAGCGGACTCATGCTAAACAATGGAGCAACCAAAATATAATTCTTCCATAGACAAAGGGTTGTGATTGAAACCCTAATATCTTGGAACATGAGCAACCGAGGAAGCCCAACCGATCGCATGTAAATATCGTTCAGATAATTTTTGCAAGCTTAGAGGATCGTTGATAAGTAATAATTTGATTCGTTAAGAGTATCGTTCCACAATGAATAAACTTTAAATTTACTTGTATTAGTTCGAAATTTGATTCGAATATTGTAAAACAAAAGAGATGTATTTTAATTAATCTAAATTATCTAATAATTACCTAAGATGACTTTAAAATAAAAGATGAGATATATGCGTTCGAATTTTGAATCCACATATTATTACTTTATTTTCAATTTTCAATTATGTAATTTAGTTTCATTCATACATTTTTTACAAAGGGCTACCTTAAGTTTTCAGGACCGAGTATTTGTAGTATTTTTGTCTTAACTTTCTCATTCGATATTCGATTGAGATAATTCAAAGTGAGTAGAAAAGTTAACTCAAAGGGTTACAAATATTTTAAAAGTATCATGTTTTCAATTCGAAAAGTCGACATGCGAAAAATAGGTCTCAATATGAGGTTGAAAACTTGGAGCATAACTTGTTGATTTGTGAGAATACTTTGACTATTCCATCCGATTCAAACTCAACTATGTAGACTTCTATCACCTCCTAGGATTTGATCACAAATTCAATTATTGGACAATCAATGAAGTCAGCATGATGAGTTAATTTCATCTTCATTAATGACCGCTTCTTCACTTGGTTTCTTTGTAATTAATTTGTCATCCTGTTTATGTTATTCTTCAATAATTGTTATCTCTTCGGGTTGAATGGTCAGTTCACAGTCCAAATTCACGAACAATGGAAATTATTTCCTTTCAACTTTTTAAATTGGATTATATTCGCACCTTTTAAATTCGCTCGAGAATATGACATCTCGCACATGCATTTTGCTTTCATCCAACTTGACAAGTTCATTATAGTATTTTACAAATACCTCCTCGTTCAACATAGGAGGACCAAATTCCACAAGCATGATGTTATCATTTTTAGTGGAAAGTATTTGATTTTTACTTGTTAACTAAAATGGTAATATTGTCTTTTAAATAAAATAATATTTTGTAATTGTATTATTTACTTAAGGGCATCTTTGTCTTTTAACATTCAAAAGGCCATTGTGGAAATATACAATTGTTAAAAATTCAAAATGAAAATTAGGGGGTTTGTTCAAGCCAATTTTAAAATTACCCTCCTTTAGATTCGACTAGAAAGGCAAACTATGACCTCATTACATAGGGCCTTTTTAAATACTTGATAGGTCATGAATGTGGCTCATCGGTTGGCTTTGCTGTCTGAACTATTGGTGGTTCACAATGTGTTTCATAAATCGATGATCAGGAAGTATGTGCATGATCCTGATCATTGGTCAATTACCAATCTCCGAAAGTACGAATCTTATGAGGAATTACCTATTATAATATTGGATCGAAAGGTGCATAAGTTACGAAACAAAGAAATTCAACTGATGAATTACAATGGAATAGTTATGGAGTAAAAGAAGCTACTTGAGAAAGAGGAGAGAAAGTTAAAGACAAATATCCGACACTCTTAGTCCAACCATAAAGTAAATTTTGAGTACAATTTTTTTTTTTTTAATGTGTAAGGGATGTACCGAAAAATAAAATGAAATTAGGCTCATTTTTATGTGATGGTCTAACACCACGAGCCAACTATGAGCCTAGACCATAGATGAACCTTATGCCCGACATACATAAGAAATGAAAGCTCAATAATAGTCCGATATGCCTTAAATATATTTCCAAGATTAGATTTGCATACGATATTTTTCAAAAGGACCAAATTATAAGTAAAAGAGGATTTAATGTTTTATTTGGGGATTTGTATTGCTATTTCCTTATTCTATTAACTAAATAAGTATAAGGATTGTAGAATCTATAATTCGAAAATTTTAATTTGATAACGAAATGAACCGATGATATCTATTGAGTTTAAAACTCATGGATCAATTCCCTTCCTACATGTTAATTTGATTTACTTGAGGCGTGGATAATCGTAGATAAGATGTAACGTGCAATGGAGAAGCCGAGGACTTAATGTTTTTTATTCGAGTAAGAAAAAAATTGTTTACGTTTTTTCAAATAAATGAATTTTAATGAACGTCGTTTGTGGAACTATTCTATTAAGTTTGTCATGAATTAGTTATGTTTAGTAGTTGTTACAAGTTCCCGTTTCACAAAAAAATGTTAGCGATAAAATCTAGTGTTGCTGTTTTCTTTTGAAATTCTAGCTTCTAGCCTTGAATTTAAAAATCCCTAGCTCACTCGTTACTTGGAATTTTTGGACGAAATCAATGGGTTGTGATAGCCTCATGGGTTAGCTACTAAACAAACTTGAAATCATGCCAATCTAATGTCAGTAGAATTTTATATTTCTCTTTAAGTAAAGTGCGCTGGTTTTTCTCTCAAACTGAACCGTTATGAGGTTTGGAAAATATTTTAGTACCTCATATGTTGTGAACGGAAGCCAGTTTTTGGATATGTCATATTATAGGAAGTTTCCCACTTTCCCTTAAAATTTTGTGAAGTCTCAAAGTCGATAACTATGTAAACGAATTTATTTTAGACTCTTACCGTGCAAAATAAAGAACAAAAGAAAATGGTTTGTATATTCTTTTCTGCCTAAACCTTTCTGCACGTGTTCACGTGAATAAGACCCCATGTACATATTTTTTCAACATTTCCTTTTCTTTCATTAGCCCCTTTCAAAATACATTATTTCAAAATTTATTTTCGACCATACAATTTTTAATAAAATAATATTTTCCATCACGTCAATAACTTTTCCTTATTTTTTAACCACATATTTCTCATCATATCACTATATAAAATACATTCTTTTCTCAATAATACCCATCAAACACACCCTAATTTATTTTCTGCATGTGTTCACGTGAATAGGACCCCATGCATGAAATTTTTCAATATTTCATTTTCTTTCATTAATTTCTTTAGAATCATTTTAATACTATGTTATTAGAAATTAATTAGTAGTCTTCTTAGAAAATATATTAAAGTCAAAAATTTTGTTTGGTTAATCTTTATGCATTATTCGAAAAGTTTGTTTATACAAAGTATCAACAAAGTATCATTCAACGAAAAGTATAGTTAATTATTTGTTTGTTTTAATAATTTCTAAGTCTAAGGCTAAGGTACAATCGTTATAGCGATGTTTTGATTCATATGGGTTGGGCCGTTACATTGGTGACTCTTGATAGAGTAACATCTAATATCACTAAAGTATACCGGTCCTCATATAAGGTACTATGACAACTTCAAGTCAAATGATTAATTTCACCACTGAACATTGGAGATTAACCATTGAGATAGTGATCCATGTGAAATCTCTATAGTGGGTCTCCAATGTTTTGTTCTCTTAAGCAAACATCCATGCGTCATTTTAATTGTTACTACCTTTTAACCTATGAGATCTGCTACTCACTTCATAAGTGAAAAATGCCACGTGTATTGGTCTATCTGCAATAACGATATCTATATATTGTTATTTTTTACGACCACGAATAATTCAAGATTCAGTCATATATAATATGTATTTCACAATAACAACTTCTTTTGATTAACAAGTTATCAAGACTTGAATCTATGGAGTCTAATAATTTAATTCGTCAAAATAATAATACAATTAAAATAATAGATCTATCATAGATGAAATGCAACGATCAAAGTAAAGTGTTTACATTCTAAAGTCAATTGAATTTAGGACATATTACATACACATACATGGTGGCATGCATGACCGCAAAATGACTGATATCTATTGTATAATATTTGAATCTTCTCCTATATTTCATGTTTAAAATATCGTCTATGTACTTTTATTGTAAGACCAGTGTAAGGTCAATTCACGGTGAATAACAGCCAAATACTATTTAAGTATCGTGTTTCTCGTGTTATTGTTTTATTATCTTGCTAATATCTTCGAACGCTATGTGGGCAGAAGAAAAGTAAGGCTGAATGACATTTCTTTCATTATCTTACACTGGGGCAGAAAAGGACAGTGTTTGGTCCAGGATCTTACTCAAGTAAAACATGTGTAATGAGAAAATAATATCTAGATATGAATATTTTTAATTATAATACCATCCCTAAAAAATGCACATATTGGATGAATGTTAATTGAATCAACAATTTGGAGATGAGAATATCTTGAAATTTGTAACCGTTTTTTTTCGTGACTGGAGGATACTCCAATTCAAACATAGCTATCTCATTTACTAAAGTTCATAATAAGCATAAAAAACTTAAAAATCCACATACTCCCCTTATTCTATGCAGTTGAAAATTTCCTAATGTGTCTTGCCGAAATAGTATGGTTTCAAGTTCACATAATTGAGGCAAAAACCGCACCAACTTTGGTTCGACAAATTATTTCCACGTATGTAGGAGATTCTATGGAAACTATTGCCATCATTTGGTTAATCGATTCATCCTTTTACATCTTAAAACCCCTCTCTATATATAGATATTTTGGTGATGAGCTCCCGTCACATCTCTCCCTCCTACTATCTTATATCTAGACCATTTTTTTGTCAAATGGATAAATTCCACATCAAATAGAAATAATAACCAGTTTATAAACTTTTATTGTAAGACCAGTGTAAGATCAATTCACGGTGAATAACAGCCAAATACCATTTAAGTATCATGTTTCTCGTGTTATTGTTTTATTATCTTACTAATATTTGTTAGATAAAATATTCGTGAATGGATACCGATTTAACAAATACCAAAATTTTAACACATACCGAATATGCAACTAACATACCGTATATGCAGTTTACCGTGTAGACAATAACTTACCGAATAATAGCTAAGATATAGCAGATTAAATAATTTGCTAATCATAACAAACAAAATAAGTTATATAAATCACGATAAAATAGAACAAATAATCAAATAGTAGAGAATAAAAATTCAATTGAACTTTAAAAATCGAGCCATGTGTGAACACAATTTCTTTAAAATAGATTCGTCCCCTCACCGTAGATACTTGAGATTTAATTTGAGCGTCTGTTTTCCAAAATACAACGCTAAACCAGTAGAGTTTGAGCATTGCAATTCTACTTCGACGATCAGACTTAATACTTGAACAATATTACCACCAAGACCTTGACATACAATAAATTATGTATGCAGACATAGATTTTTCGTGTGTTTTGAAACTGTAATGCAGAAAGTGTATTCTTCAAGTCTGAAACAGTGGAAAAACAATGCTTCATATAAACTTAACCCCAGTAATTAACGAGTTAAATATGTCCATTAACTCAATACCAATAATCATTGGAGTTTCAACAGTTTCAAATGTTAATGGCAATAATCATTGTAGTTTTTGCAGTTTCAAAAATCAAAAGTCAGCTCTTGAAAGAAAAAAAAATAAAAATTGGCAAAACATATGCCCTCCTAAGGAGCTAATTTTTGGTCCATTCAGTCCAACATTCCTGTATGCAGCTCGCACCTCGTACACAAGTTCAAAATTCGAAACCTATTTCGGTTCGTGATTTGCACCCCTGCGCGCATGTGGAGAGAGCCTCTATGTTACACATGATTACACACTTCCAATGTGTAGTCATATAAAAAGTGGTTCATGCTTTCATAAATTTCATGTGTGATAAACTCAAATTTAGTTTTCCCTCCAACATAAACCATATTCCAATGATCCACTTTGAACTCCAATTTCTAATTCACTCGAACTTCATATTTGGCCAGTAATTACATGATTTCGATATTTTCGCGGAGGATAACGCAAATCAACGTCGATCCTCCAAAATAAGCAAATGGGGTCCCACTCAAAATTTATGTCAAAGTCAACCATTCTCCTCATGTTTTCCAACAATCCCCCACATGAATGAAAATTGGGAGAGACACAAAACGTGAAACAAAGGCTTAGTGATAAAATTCAACGGTTGAAACATGCATAGAATAGGTAGGTATTACCCCTTGAACCTTCCCTTATGAAAGTATATTTATTGAAACATGCATAGAATAGGTAGGTATTACCCCTTGAACCTTCCCTTATGAAAGTATATTTACTTTTCTAGTTGACCAGTAGACACTCTGTCTTAGAACTATTCTGCCGTTTATGTAAATGATGATATGTTCCACAACGGATTTTTCCTAACACAATTCAGTTCTTATGATCATATTCGTTTTTTGCTATGAACATATATCTGGTTCTACGAGAGTTCTTAAGAATTGAGCCCTACATAATTCTCTTAGAAGCGGCCTCACTTCTCTCTTACATAGGTGGTTTCTTATTACAAGTAGCCCGCATTACTTGGCTCGATTTTCGATGCATAAGAATCATTAAAAGCCTGTTGCATATCCTTCATCCTTATGAGCATCACTGTTGCATCATAGGAATGGATATGATGCAACATTTCCCCCCACAGTGATTTAATTAAATCTTTACAATTAGCTTGTCCCTTGGAACCTAGATCTTGGGATCTTCAGTCAACTAGGTTGGGTTTCCTTCTTGGGATCTTCAGTCAACTAGGTTGGGTTTCCTTTTTATTAACTTATCCGCTCAATGGTTTAAGTCCCATTCCTTTTGATAATTTTTCAACTAACTCTCTATTTAACCATTTGGTTATGAGATCCACAATTTTATCATTTGACCTTATATAGTCAATAGTGATAACTCCAATTGAGTGTAGTTGTCTTATAGTATTGTGTCTACGACGTATATGTCTAGACATACAATTGTACATGTTATTTTGTGCCCTTCCAATTGCTGATTGACTGTCACAATATATGTAAATTGCGGCACAGGTTTCGGCCATCTTGGAATATCCTCCAAGAAGTTACGTAACCACTCAGCCTCTTTATCACATTTATCTAAAGCTATAAACTCATATTCCTGGTAGATCTAGCTATAACAATTTGTTTAGAGGATTTCCATGATATAGCTGCACATTCCAATTTGAACACAAATCCACTACTCTTTTGGGTTAGAACACACTATGTTCACTTCATAAATTACAGCTACGAGATTCATTTCCGACACATCATGTGCAATATAGTCAACCACATTTGCTTCTTTCTTATTATTTTTCTTGGTAATTTGCACTCCGAAAACTTGTGGCCTATTTTGTCACAATTGAAGCATTTTCCTTAAAATTTCTTCTTAGAAATGCCTCCTTTCGATCCCAGCTCAGTACCTTTGCTACCGGATATCCTATACTTGTTCTTAAAGGTCTTAGAACTTTGATCGTGCACAACAACATTAGTTTTAACCACAATAGGATTGAACCCTTTCTTTTCTGAACTTTTGTTGTTTTCTTCAATTCGAAGTCTAACAATCAGTTATCCGACGTTCATTTCCTTTCGCTTGTGTTTAAGATATTTCTTGAAATCTTTCCACACATGTGACAATTTTTCAATAATTGCAGCCAATTGGAAAGTTTTACACAAAATCATCCTTTCGGCAAGAATCTCGTGAAGAATCACTTGGAGTTCTTACACTTGATTGATTACTGTTTTGGAGTCCACCATCTTATAATCTAACAATCGGTCAACAATGAATTTCCTGGTCCCGACATCCTCAGTCTTATATTTCCAATCCAATGACTCGCAAAACTCCTTAACAGTTTTCAAAGTACTGCTAAGCTGTTCATAATGTAATTTCAGCATAGAAAGTTAGAATATTTCCACGCATCTAGTGCACTAACAGCTTGAACATTCTCCTCACCATCTTTAAGTTTCGGAGCAGATTCAGTCAAGAATCTCACGAGATTCAAGGTGTTTAGGTAAAACAACATTTTCTGTTGCCACCTTTTGAAATTCAATTCATTGAATTTCTCCGATATTTCTCCATGATTCACCGGAACAAAATCGGCATGACCAATTGGTTGAGCCACAATCTGGCTCAAAGCACAATTTAGCAATTTAGCCACAACAGTATTTGGCTCTTGAAGCACAACAAAACTTGGCTCTTGAGCTACAGTAGAACCCACGGCCTGGTTTTCAGTAGCCACAGTTTGAGTGATGTCCATATTGGTTGATTCGGTTGCCATTTCTGAAAATCAAACAAAAATTAGTTTCTGAAATCAACAATATAAGAAACTAATTTTTTTTTCTTCGAATCTGTTTTAAATTTGTTAGATAAAATATCCGTGAACGAATACCGATTTAACAAATACCGGATTTACAACACATACCGAATATGCAACTTACTGGATATGCTGTTTACCGTGTAGACAATAACTTACCGAATAATAGATAAAATATAGCAGATTAAATAATTTGCTAATCACAACAAATTAAATAAATTATATAAATCACGAAAAAAAATAAATTATCTAAATAATAGAAATAAAAGTTCAATTTAACTTTAAAAATCGAGGCCTCTATGAACATAGTTTCCTTAAAATAGATTCGGCCCCTCATCGTAGGTGCCTGAGATTTAATTTGAGTGTTTGTTTCCCAAGATATAATGGTAAACTAGTAGAGTTCGAGCACTACGGATTCTACTCCAACGAACTAACTTAGTATCTAAATAATATCACCACCATGATTTTAACAGACAGTGAATTATGTATTTATACAGTAAATTATGTATGCAGACATAAATTTTTCGTGTGTTTTGGAACTGTAATGCAGACAATGTATTCTTCATGTCTGAAACAGTGGAAAAACAAGGCTTCATATAAACTTAACCCCAGTAATGACGAGTTAAATCTGTCCATTAACTCAATGGCAATAACCATTGGAGTTTCAACAGTTTCAAACATTAATGACAATAATTATTGGAGTTTTAGAAGTTTCAGAAATCAAAAGTCAGTTGTTGAAAGTAAAAAAAAAATTGGCAAAACGTAGACTCTCCTAAGGAGCCAATTTTTTTTTTTATCAATTTAGTCTGACATTCGTGTACACACAAGTTCAAGATCCGAAACCTATTTCAGTTCGTGATCCGCACCCCCTGCGAGTGCACGTGGAAAGAACCTCTATGCTACACATGATTACACACTTCCAAAGTGTAGCCATATATAAAGTAGTTCTTGCTTTCAAAAACTTCCTATGTGCGATAAACTCAAATTTAGTTTTCCCTCCAATATAAACCATATTCTAATGGTCCACTTTAAACTCCAATTTCTCATTCACCCGAGCTTCATTTTTGACAAGTAAATACATGATTTCGATGTTCTCGCGGAGGAGAACACAAATTAATGTTAATTTTCCGAAATAAGCAAACAGATCCCACTCAAAATTTATGTCAACGTCAGCCATTCACCTCATTTTTTCCAACAATAACTTCGTATGCCAGGAACACTATGTGGGCAGAAGAAAAGTAAGGCTGAATGAAATTTCTTTATTATCTTACGGTGGGGCTGAAAGGGACGGTGTTTGGTCCAGGATCTTACTCAAATAAAACATGTATAATAAGAAGAGAATATCTAGATATGAATATTTTTAATTATAATATCATCCCTAAAAAATGCACATATTGGATGAATGTTAATTGAACACTGTCGAATCAACAATTTGGAGATGAGAATATCTTGAAATTTGTAACTTTTTTTTTCGTGACTGGAGGATACTCCAATTCAAACATAGCTATCTCGTTTACTATAGTTCATATTAAGCATAAAAAA
Organism: Fraxinus americana; assembly: GCA_035079005.1. Classification (NCBI taxonomy): domain Eukaryota; kingdom Viridiplantae; phylum Streptophyta; class Magnoliopsida; order Lamiales; family Oleaceae; genus Fraxinus; species Fraxinus americana. Next base: position 9,583,764 of record CM068715.1, read on the forward strand.
CTTAAAAATCCACACACTCCCTTATTCTATGCAGTTGAAAATTTCCTAACGTGTCTTGCCGAAATAGTATGGTTTCAAGTTCACATAATTGAGGCAAAAATCGCACCAACTTTGCTTCAAAAATCGATTTGTCTTTTTACATCTTAAAAGACCACTCTATACATAGATATTTTGGTGATGAGATCATGTTAGATCTCTCCCTCCTACTATCTTATATCTGGACCATTTTTTGTCGAGTGATAAATTCCACGTCGAATAAAGATAATAACAAAGACCAATTTATAAAAGTTTGGACTACTTCACTTAAAAGATGTTGCCCTTTTATGATAGACCTCAAATCTTAACATTCTCCTACCATTCCTCCAGCATTCTTTTATATATCCCTCCTACATAACACTCATTTTGTATCCAAGTCTGTCAAGTTCTTACACTACAACAATGGAAAAAACTGAAGCTGCACAACCAACATGGGCTGAACTGATAGGAAGCAACAACTGGGAAGGCCTCCTTGAGCCCTTAAACCTCAGCCTCCGGAGCTTCATCCTTCAATGTGGCAATTTCTGTCAAGCCACTTACGATGCCTTCAATGATGACCAAAATTCCAAGTACTGTGGTTACTCTAGGTATGGAAAGAACACTTTCTTCGACAAAGTCATGCTGGAATCGGCATCCAATTTCCAAATCTACAGCTTTCTCTATGCCACGGCCCAGGTTAGTGAAGGCGAAGCTCTCCTATTTCACTCAAAATCACGTGAACCAGGGGACAGGGAATCCAATTGGATTGGCTATATTGCCGTCACTACCGATGAAGTTAGTCAACGATTAGGCCGTCGTGAAGTTTATGTTGTATGGCGTGGTACAAAACGATCTTATGAATGGATAGACGATTTTCATTCAACTCCGGATTCCTTTGAACATTCGTTACAACCTATAGCTTCTCAAGACGGCTCTAAAGACGATGAGAACGTGCCTAAAGTCATGCAAGGTTGGCTCACAATCTATGTTTCTACCGATCCCAATTCACCTTTCACAAAACTAAGTGCAAGAACTCAGCTTTTGACAAAGATTAAAGAACTTAGGAACCAGTATAAGAATGAGAATCTGAGCATAATAGTCACTGGTCACAGTCTTGGTGCAAGTCTAGCTACTTTATCTGCATTTGATCTTGTTGACGATGGAGTTACTGATATTCCGGTATCTGCCATTGTTTTTTGCTGTCCAAAAGTGGGAAATGAAGCTTTCAACGATAGATTGAATCAATTCTCGAATCTGAAAGTTTTGCACATCAGGAATAAGATTGATCTTATACCACATTATCCAATTTTGTTGGGATATTCGAACACAGGTATCGAGCTACAAATTGACACCAGAAAGTCCCCGAACTTGAAGGTCTCGAAACATCCTTTTGACTGGCATAATTTGGAGGCTAATTTACACGTGGTGGCGGGTTGGAACGGAGCTGAAGGAGAATTTGAATTGAAGGTGAAGCGGAGCTTGGCTTTGGTCAACAAGTCTTGTGGTGCTCTCAAGGATGAGTATTTTATTCCAGAATCATGGTGGGTTGAGAAAAATAAAGGAATGGTTCTGAATGGAGATGGAGATTGGATTTTGGTAGAACCATCAGATGAAGACCAACCTGTGCCTGAATTCTGATTCTTACGTGCTATCTACGATTTGCCACACGAGTCATATTTAATCTATTAAGCCATTTTATATCTGTAATAAAAATAAGGATGTAACATAATGATTGCTCGATTGTTAGTACTTCATTTCTATTAAGTCATTTTATATCTGTAATAAAAATAAGGATGTAACATGATGATCCCTCTATTGTTAGTACTTCATTTCTCGTACCTCTGTGTGTAATAATTCTAGTAAAATTTCATATGTATTGGGTTCAATTACATAATGTTTTTATGTTTGTTATTTCTTTTAGGTGAACTTTGAGATAAATACGAAACGTACAGCTTATGCAAGTAATGAAACAGTATATAAATTAAATTGGTTTAATTTCAATGGAGGTCACTGAGCTTTTATCATAGTTGCAGTCGTGTCATTGAAGTTTCACCCTAGTTACAATCAGGCCACTTAACATTCAACCTAGTTGCAATTAACTTTTTTGAGTGCACGAGTCAGAAATATACTTTATGAATCAATTTGAAAGTTTCCACATACTACAATAACCTGTGAAATTAACCCATGAAAAATCCGATTAATAATTATGAAATCTACACAATATCAACACATTCAATGAAAAAAGTGCAACTACCAAATAGATTGCAGGAAGGAACAATTGGGAAATGATGCGAAGAAGAAAGTAGCTATGGAGGCTTTACTAAAAATCGATAGCACTTGCAAAGGAGGCGGTGTTGGAGAGTTTGTATAGAAATAGGGGTTTTCGATGTTGTTGTTTGTCCCACATAGGATTGGAATAGAAAGAAAAACTTGTTTATAAGTGTGAAAGTTATGTCCTTAATAAATTGGATAAAAGACCATTCAAATGGGATTTGGGCCTGACCCATATGATTTAGGTTTGATTGGGCTCCTTGATAGGCTATATAAATATATATATTAGGAAAATTACAAAAAATCAGGCATTTAATTTTTCAAGTTCAAAATTCAGGTGTGAATTTTATTTAATCAAAAATCAGGTATTGAATTAATAATTAAATCAAGTATTAAATATTATATATCCAACCCCCCTCCCCAAACCCTAATTCATGTCATTTCATTTCTCATCCCTCTCTCACCCGCCGCCTCCACCGCCATCGCCAGCCTCCCCCTCTCCTCATCTCCTCTCTTCTGACCTCTTTCTCTCCCTCCTCTCCTCCCTTCTCCCTCTCCGTCTCCACCCTGTCACAGTATTCGCGAAGCTCCTGTCTGCGTCGCAGCAGTGTCGCGATTGCTGTGTCGCTGCTGCGTCGACGCTGGTGCGACACAGCAGCGTCGACGTTGCTGCCAGCGGGTTGGGGTTGGGTGGGTGGACCAAACAGCAAGTGGATCTGTAGATGTGGGGGCGACATCAGGTGGATCTGTAGATGTGGATCTGTGGATGCGGGGGATCTGTGGATGTAGGGGCGACAGCGTCCGATCTGTTGCAGGTGGAGGTGGCGACCGCCACCGCGAGAAAATCACTTAGATGCTCCAGCGTGCGGCTGTGGTGGGTGTTGGGTTTTGATGTGCGGGTGGTTGACAGTGGTTGCGATGGCGGTCCGTGTGGTGGCACTATGGTGCAGTTGATTTTTGTTATTGTTGTGTGACGGTTGTGTGGTGTTGTGGCGGAGTCGACGGCGGTGGTGCAAGTGGAGGATCAACCATTTTTTTTGTCTCTCCCTCATGTGTGGTAGTGGTGGCTGAAGTAGTGGTAGTGATATGTGACCAAGTATTTGGTTATCTGTGATCAAGTATTTAACTGTGACCTAAAATTTTGACAATATGTGACTGAAAAATAATCCGTGACCAATAATTTGAGAATATGTGACCAATTTTTTATCTGTGACCTAAAAATTATATAATCTGTTACCGTAAAAAAATCTGTGACCAATTAATTTGGAAATCTGTGACTGTGTGACTTATAAATTTTGATCTGTGACCAACTAATTTTGAAATCTGGGACCAACGAATTAGTTGTGACCTATAAAATTTTTGAACTGTGACCTTAAATTGTAAATCTGTGACCAGAATGGTCATCGAAATAGTCGCCGAAATAATCGTCGGAATTGGAGCAGTCGTCGGAGAAGAGTGGTGGTCGGAGTGGTTGTCGGAATAGTCCCCGGAGCGGTATGGGTGGTGCATGTGGGATGAGTTAATTATATTATATTAGAATTAAATATTTAATAATAAATTGATTTAATAATTTATTATTTCATAAAAAAAAAAAAATCTGATTTTTGAATTTTCAAACTATAAACCTGATTTTTGAATTGATGTAAAGAATACACCTTATTTATGAATTTTTCCCTATATATTATATAATCAAAAGATGGGCCTTGGGGCAATGCAAGCCAAAGGAATAACTTGGCGGAAGCAAGTGTTATATCTATCGAGGGGAATGAGCTTAAAGCCAATGCAATGTGGAGTAACTTGGCGAAAACCAAACCTAGCAATTTTGAGTATCCAATTCTAGGTTCAAAAAGGAAAACTAGTTGAGTGAAACTCGAAAGAATAGAGCATACAATATTGTTCATTCCTATGATAAGAAACGTACGCTACCTGTGATGATAAGGGTGAATGATTAATCATTCTTAATGACACAAAGTATATAATAAAAGAATATTGCAGGGTAATCATAATCATCGTGTCACCTATATAGGAATAATGTGGGGTCGCATTCATGAGAATGACATGGCTAAATTCTCTAAAGCTTCTATGAATTCAGGACTGTTCATGACCAAAATGAACGCAACTGTATGATTTGAAAGGTGTGAAGATTTGATATGTGTGATACTTGTTGTCTTGGTTTACTAAACATGGTGAACGGTTCAATGTCTCCTATACACACTGATTCGCTAGTGACTCCGATAAGTATTCACTAAGGAAGATTCAAGTCCAAAAGACACCTATCCTGATGCAAATCGAATCTAGTTTTTCTCCGGGCCGTCCAAACCCTGGTAACTGACGCTATTTTCTATACAAATGTGGGGTATTGTTGGAAAGTTTGTATAGAAATAGGGATTTTGGATGTAGTTGTTTGTCCCACATAGGACAGGAATAGAAAAAAAACTTGTTTATAAGTGTGAAAGTTATATCCTTAATAAATTGGATAAAAGACCACTCAAATGGGCTTTGGGCCTGACCCATATGATTTGGGCTTGATTTGGCTCCTTGATAGGCTATATAAATATATATATTATATAGTCAAAAGATGGGCTTTGGGGGTCTTGGGTCTTGCGATGTCTAAATTTCAGTTTTAGCACTTATAATTTTCTTTTTCGATTTTGTTCGGTTTTGTCTGAATGGATGTATCTGATCAATACAACTGTTTCACTATAGCCAACACAAAGGATAAGAATCTTCGTTTTCTATATATCTGTATAGAAAACGTCTTTTTTTTTTTACTGAAAAAATCCTGCATTTTAATCCTTCATAAATTTTGTTTGAGAAAAGAAAATAATGAGTATAATCGTCAGAACCAAGAATCGAGTGCTCGTTTCTTGGGTATAGATTGTTGAATCCTGGTGGCAGACGCTCATCGAACTACAAGCACAGGAGTAGGGGCGAATTTCTGCTATAGGACATAACATTGTGCTAGCCTTAATCTGAAATTCAAGTCAGTATCGTTTATGTTAATTTTGTTGTCGATCTATATATATTGCAGTGATATTATTCTATTTTGTAAGTTCTTTGCGTTATTAGTTCTGTCTAGTTGTTTATTGTTTCCAACAATCTATAGCAGAATATTATTAATTTTTCGTGTTTATTTTGTTAGTTTAATTTTCCAGTATGGAACAATCTGGGACTGGCGTGAAACTGAAACCCTATGTTAAGAAGCCAGATAAGTTCAAAGGATTGGACTTCAAACAATGGCAACAGAAGATGTTGTTTTATTTAACAACGTTGAATCTTGCTCATGTTGTTAAGGGAGAATGTCCTAAAGTAGAAGGAGAAAATGTTTCTGTAGAACAATTCAGTGCAGTCGATGCTTGGAGCCACAGTGAGTTTTTATTTAGAAATTATATTCTGAACAGCCTTGATGATACACTATATGATGTGTACAGATCTTATAAAACTGCAAAGGAACTCTGGGATTCGCTAGAGAACAAATATAAGATCGAAGATGCTGGATCAAAGAAATTCATCATTGAAAAATTCCTAAAGTACCAAATGGTGGATTCAAAGGCCGTTGTCAATCAAGTTGAAGAATTGCAAATTATTATCCATGAACTTGCTGCAGAAGGAATGGACCTACCAACAGCATTCTCTGTCGGATCTGTAAAAGAAAAATTACGTCCATCATGGAATGATTTCAAGATTCATTTAAAGCACAAGAAGACTGATATGTCTATGGAGGATCTGGTTCTCAAACTAAGGGTTCAAGAAGATCACCGAATAAGTGAAGGGTTGAATGCTTCAGTGTTCGAAGCCAAAGCCAATGTCATTGAGGGTGGAGAATCATCCAAGCCTAAGCCTAAATTTCAGAAGAATAAAAGGTTCAACAATAAAGGCAAATGTCCAAGTGTTTTTGCTCCAAAAGGAAAGAATTTCAAGGCAATTAAGGGTGCTTGCTGAGTATGTGGAAAAAGGGGACATAAAGCACAAAATTGCCACCACAAGAAATCAAATCCTGCGTCTAACGACAACAACAACAATCAGGCTAATGTGGTTGAAGAATTTGTTGGTGTTATATCTGAAGTTAATATGATGATTGATAGCAAGGATTGGTGGGTGGATACAGGTGCAACAAGGCACATTTGTGGAAACGGAAATATGTTTAACACCTACACTCCTAACAATGGCGAAGAAAAGATGTTTATGGGCAATTCATCTACTGCAAATGTCGCTGGAAAAGGAAAAGTGGTTCTGAAATTAACTTCTGGAAAAGAACTTATTCTTATGGATGTATTACATGTTCCTACTATTACTAAAAAGCTTGTTTCTGGTCCCGTTCTAAGCAAGAAGGGATTTAAACTTGTATTTGAATTTGACAAGTTTGTTCTTACTAAAGGGGGAACATTTGTAAGAAAGAGCTACTTGGCTGAAGGGCTCTTTAAACTCAATGTACTTGAGAATGATGTTATTAATAATATAAATAAGGCTTCCATCTACTTGATTGAATTTTCTACACTATGGCATGCTAGATTAGGACACGTTAATTCTAAGTCTTTGCATAGAATGGTTAATCTTGGTTTGTTGCCTAGTTGTACTATAGATAACATGCATAAATGTGAAACGTGTATTGAGTCAAAATTTGCTAGTAAGTCATATAAATCATTTGTCACTAGATCAAACGAATTATTGGGATTAATTCATACAGATTTGGGTGATTTAAAATCAACACCAACTCGTAGAGGAAAGAATTATTATATTACTTTTATAGATGATAGCAGCAGATATTGTTATGTATACTTATTGCACTCTAAAGATGAAGCTTTGAATATGTTTAAGACATATAAAGTAGAAGTGGAAAATCAGTTAGATAAGAAGATCAAAACACTGCGTTCGGATAGAGGAGGAGAATATGAATCAAATGCATTCGCAGAATTTTGTACTTCTCATGGAATAGTACATCAAACGACAGCTCCCTATACTCTTCAACAAAAAGGGGTGGCTGAACGTAAAAATAGAACTTTGAAAGACATGGTGAATTCCATGCTTAATAGTTCTGGTTTATCACCTAATATGTGGGGTGAAGCTATACTAACTGCAAATACCATCTTAAATCGAATCCCACCAAAGAAAAGTGATCAGTCTCCATATGAAAAATGGAACAAGAAGCTACCAAGTTACAAAATCATGAAAGTGTGGGGTTGCTTAGCAAAGGTTCATGTTCCTTTACCTAAGAGAGTAAAACTTGGTCCTAAAACTATTGATTGTGCATTTATTGGATATGCCAATAATAGTGCAGCTTATCGATTTCCAGTTATTAAATCTGGAATTTCGGAAATTCAATCAAATACCATTATTGAGTCTAATGAGGCTGAATGGTTCGAGCATATTTTCCCATATAAAGAAAGACTCGATCAAAATAAAAGAAAGATACATTATTTAAGTCATGAAAGTGATGATGTGCCATCATCTGTTGTTCGAGAAAAGGACTTTGAGTCAAATAGAGACACATCGTTGCAAAGGGAAGAAATGGAACCTAGAAGGGAAAAACGAATCAAAGTTGCAAAAGACTTTGGACCTAATTACTACACCTTTCTTACTGAAGATGAGCCAAAAATATATAAAGAGGTTATAACTTCATCTGAATTGATATATTGGGAAGAAGCAATAAATAATGAAGTTGAATCCATTTTACAAAATAATACATGGGAATTGGTAGACTTACCATCGGGATGTAAACCGATTGGTTATAAATGGATTTTCAAAAAGAAATTGAAGCCGGATGGTACTATTGATAAATATAAAGCTCGATTGGTAGCAAAAGGTTATCGTCAAAAACAAGGGCAAGATTTCTTTGATACATACTCACCAGTAACTAGGATTACATCTATAAGGATGTTAATTGCTATTGCAGCTATTTACAATTTGGTTATACACCAAATGGATGTAAAAACCGCATTCCTTAATGGTGAGTTAGATGAAGAAATCTATATGGAACAACCTGAAGGTTTTATGGTGAAAGGGAAAGAGAAGAAAGTGTGTAAACTTGTAAAGTTCTTATATGGACTTAAACAAGCACCTAAGCAATGGCATGAAAAATTCGATAACACAATGATATCACATGGATTTCGGATCAATGAATGTGATAAATGTGTTTACATCAAAAAGTTTGACAATGGTTCTTATGTAATTGTATGTTTATATGTTGATGATATGCTCATCATAGGACCAAACTTAGATGTCATAAATTCCACAAAGAGGATATTGAATTCGACATTTGATATGAAAGACATGGGAAAAGCAGATGTTATCTTAGGAATTCGAATTCAAAGGAGTAATGATGGATATATACTTAGCCAATCACATTACTTGGAAACAATACTTAAAAAGTTTAGACACTTTGATAGCAAACCATCTAGTACTCCATTTGATCCTAAAAGTTTCTTGAAGAAAAATGTTGGAGATAGTGTATCTCAACTAGAATATGCACGAATCATTGGTACACTATAGTACATTACAAATTGTACTAGACCGGATATCGCTTATTCTGTGAATAGATTAGCAAGATATACAAGCAATCATTCAAAGGCTCATTGGGGAGCTCTGATTAGAGTGTTGAGATATTTAAGATATACAATGAATTATGGATTGCATTATACAAGATATCCTCCAGTTTTGGAAGGACATATTGATGCAAATTGGATTTCAAATGATACGGAAAAAGCTACAAGTGGTTATGTTTTTACACTTGGAGGGGCTGCAGTATCATGGAAATCACAAAAGCAAACGTGTATATCACGTTCTACAATGGAATCAGAGTTCATAGCCTTAGATAAGACCGCCGAAGAAGCGGAATGGCTTAAAAACTTCTTAGAAGATATTCCATTATGGCCTCAACCTATGACAGCCATATGTACACATTGTGATTGCATGACAGCTATTGGTAGAGCAAAAAGTCATATATATAATGGCAAGTCAAGGCATATAAGGCGTCAACATAACACTATAAAACATATGCTCACAAGTGGCATTATTTTCATTGATTATGTGAAATCAAAGGAGAATATTGCAGATCAACTTACAAAGGGTATACCAAATAAGCAAGTGTTATATCTATCGAGGGGAATGGGCTTAAAGCCAATGTAATGTGGAGTAACTTGGCGGAAACCAAACCTAGCAATTTTGGTTATCCAATTTTAGGTTCAAAAAGGAAAACTAGTTGAGTGAAACTCGAAAGAATAGAGCATACAATATTGCTCATTCCTATGATAAGAACCGTATGCTACCTGTGATGATAAGGGTGAATGATTAATCATTCTTAATGACACAAAGTATATATTAAAAGAATATTACAGGGTATTCATAATCATCGTGTCACCTATATAGGAGTAATGTGGGGTCGCATTCATGAGAATGACATGGCTAAATTCTCTAAAGCTTCTATGAATTCAGGACTATTCATGACCAAAATGAACGCAACCGTATGATTTGAAAGGTGTAAAGATTTGATATGTGTGATACTTGTTGTCTTGGTTTACTAAACATGGTGAACAGTTCAATGTCTTCTATATACACTGATTCACTAGTAACTCCGATAAGTATTCACTAAGGAAGGTTCAAGTCCAAAAGACACCTATCCTGATGCAAATTGAATCTAGTTTTTCTCCAGGCCGTCCAAACCCTGGTAACTGACGCTATTTTCTATACAAATGTGGGGTATTGTTGGAGAGTTTGTATAGAAATAGGGGTTTTGGATGTTATTGTTTGTCCCACATAGGATAGGAATAGGAAGAAAAACTTGTTTATAAGTGTGAAAGTTATATCCTTAATAAATTGGATAAAAGACCACTCAAATGGGCTTTGAGCCTGACTCATATGATTTGGGCTTGATTGGGCTCCTTGATAGGCTATATATATATATTATATAGTCAAAAGATGGGCCTTGGAGGTCTTGGGTCTTGTAATGTCTAAATTTCAGTTTTAACACTTATAATTTTCTTTTTCAGTTTTGTTCGATTTTGTCTGAATTGATGTGTCTGATCAACACAACTGTTTCACCATAACCGACACAAAGGATAAGAATCTTCGTTTTCTATATATCTGTAGAGAAAACGTCTGTTTTTTTTATTGAAAAAATCCTGCATTTTAATCCTTCATAAATTTTGTTTGAGAAAAGAAAACAATGAGTATAATCGTCAGAACCAAGAATCGAGTGCTCGTTTCTTGGGTATAGATTGTTGAATCCTAGTGGCAGACACTCATCGAACTACAAGCACAGGAGTAGGGGCGAATTTCTGCTATAGGACATAGCATTGTGCTAGCCTCAATCTGAAAATCAAGTCAGTATCGTTTATGTTAATTTTGTTGTCGATCTATATATTGCAGTGATATTATTCTGTTTTGTATGTTCGTTGCGTTATTAGTTCTGTCTAGTTCTTTATTGTTTCCAACAGGCGGCTGGTGGCTCAACTTTAACGTTTCATTTTGGAGGTTGTTTGCCTCCACAACTCGTAGGAATTTTGCCCTCTGATAGATGGGAACTTCAATACTTGCGTCGTTAATTTTTCTAGTTGGGATGTCAGTTTGTTTGAGATATGTAATCATGGTTTTCCTCAACCATTAAAAAATAAAATAAATGTGCATTATTTTTCTCTCTCCATTGATGTGCATGTTAAAGATGACTTTGTTTATTCTAAAAATTTTCACACGGTTCATGTTGACACAGTAGATTTCAAATCACTTTACATGTCTCATTCACTTCATTATTTTATTGAGTTTTGGTTTTTTGAAGAATCTACGTTCGGTTCCTTATTTTGCTCGATTTTTATTTCAAGATGTTTGATTTTTCTTGCAATATTGGATCAATTACTTCTTATTATTTTTATTTTTATTTTTTCATTTCAAAATTGAGTTAGTTCAATACTAAATATATTTGAAAAGTTATGATTGAATCTTGAAACCAATTATTTTTCACTAGATGGTACTGCATCATAGCCGTTGGGGGTGTGATTGTGAAAAGAAGAGGCTAAACTCAGCCTAAGAAGAAGATTGTTAAAAAGACCAATGTTTTTTAGGCAATGATGGGTTTTACCTATTTTTGTGAAGTGCTCAAGTTTAATAAACAATCTAGCTACTAGCACAATCTTCCATAAACTATACTATATTGTTTGAATTACACAAGTGTAAAATGTGAGGAAGCATAAATAGGTATGTCAATTTCGTTCGCCAGTTAGGGTCGCTCGTGGTTTGACCCGAGAAAAGTCCAAGCCGGATCGGGCCAAGGCTCAGTAGAACCGAACCGAAGCTTGGGCTGAGCCCATTTTGGGAAATCGGGCTGAGTCGAGTCGGGCCAGTGTGGCCCGTATAAATTTTTTTTTTAAAAAAAAGTTGAAACGGAAGGGGAGAAAGAGACAGCTGTTTAGCTGCCTTTGTATTATATATATAAAAAATAAAAAAATCGGACTGATCCGCTGATGCCCGAGCCTTTTCCTCAATTTTTTTCCACTGAGCCCGAACCCATTTTGCTCAAGCCGTGCCCAAGATTCGAATTTCGGCTCGACTTGGCTCAAATTGTTGCCACCCTTGAGCATAAACAAGCTCTAAGGCTGTGTTTGATAGCCTAGAAAATTAGGTGGAAAAAGAAAATGTTTTACAACTTCATCCAATTAATGGTGTTTGATTGTAAAAGTTTTCTTGACTTTTTTTTTTTCCTACCTTTTCTAGGTACAACCATTTTATGCACATTTTCTTGAATTTGTTATCCCACCTATTAGGCGGGAAAGCAATTTCCATCTCTTTTTTTTTTTTTTTTAGCAATGGCAACAAATTCTATAAACTATTGCAAAAAGAATTTTCACTTTTGTTTACAATTTCTATGCAAAACAAAGTCAAATGAATATGGTAATTTTTTCTAATTGTTTATATTTTTTTAATTTTTTTTTTTTACTTTTTGGTAATTGGAACAAATTCTAGATGTAATGGTGGAAAAAATTATCACTTTAATGGACAATTTTCATAAAAAAATGAAGTCAAACGGATACCAAACTTTCAACATTTTTCAGGTGGAAAATTATACCAATCAAACATAATTAATTACAATTCTCAGTAAAACAATTTCTAGGTAATTCAATTCCCAGTAAAACATTTTCTTTCCACCTTTACAGTCAAACGGACCCTAAGAAAAAGATAAAACTACCCTCAATAGTCACTGTGAATCCATCTATACAATCATGAAATAAAATCTTGAGCAACAAAGAGATGAAATATTACATGGGGCTTAGTGTTGACATTTCAGCTTATACGTGTAATATCCACAAAAATATAGTTGTCTGTTTCCGGATAGGTTTAAAGTAACTTCGTGACTAATGCTTTGAGGAAAATTGTTTCAAGAGTTTCATTGTTTAAGCTTTTGAATGAGGAAAATTGTTTAACCTTTTGAATAAGGATAATTTAAGTATCATATGTATCTCGTGTTAATGTTTTATTATCTCGCTAATATCTTCGTGTACTAGCAACAATATGTGGAAAGAAGGATAAAAAGCAGTGGGACTGAAAATGATGGTGTTTGGTTTAGGATCTCACTCAAGTAAAACATCTTTCTATGTATAAAAAGTGCCTATTTAACGGAATTTGTTGGTTTAACGGAAAAACTAACGGAATTTCTTGTTTTAAACAGGCAGCTGCACCTTCTTTCAGTGTTTTTATCATGACTTTGTATTCCGATGTTCGATTGAGGCGATTCAAAATGCGTTGGAAAGCTAACCCATCTAGCTACAACTTTGATTCAGACATCATTCTCCAATTCGATCACTTTCAATGCCAAATATATGTCTCAATATAACGGACTATGTAACGGAATGTTTTGTTTTAAACAGGCAGTTGCACCTTTTTTCAGTGTTTTTATCATAACTTTGTATTTCGATATCTGATTGAGGCGATTCAAAATGCGTTGGAAATCTAACTCATCTGGTTACAACTTTGATTCAGACATTATTCTCCAATTGGATCACTTTCTATACTAAAAATAGGTCTCAATATAACGGATTATGTAATGAAATTTCTTGTTTTAAACAGGCAATTGCACTCTCTTTCAATGTTTTTATTATAAATTTGTATTCTGATATCCGATTGAGACGATTCAAAATGAGTTGGAAAGTTAACTCATCTGGCTACAATTTTGATTCAGACATCATTCTCCAATTCGATTACTTTCTATGTCAAAAATATGTCTCAATATAACAGATTATGTAACATAATTTCTTATTTTAAACAGGCAGCTGCACATTCTTTCAGTGTTTTTATCATAACTTTGTATTCCGATATCCGATTGAGGCAATTCAACATGCGTTGGAAATCTAACTCATTTGGTTACAACTTTGGTTCAGACATCATTCTCCAATTCGACCACTTTATATGCCAAAAATAGGTCTCAATATAATGAACTATGTAACAGAATTTCTTGTTTTAAATAGACAGTTGCACCTTCTTTCAGTGGTTTTATCATAAATTTGTATTCCGATATCCTGTTGAGGCGATGCAAAATGCGTTGGAAAGCTAACTCATTTGGATACAACTTTAATTCAGACATCATTCTCCAATTCGATCAACTCATATGCCAAAAATAGGTCTCAATATGAGACTTAAACACCGGAGCATAACTTTTCAGTTGGAAATTGATTTGTGATCATCTTTTGAGTAAATTTGATCCCCTTGACATCTTCCTTTATCCAATTGACTCCGAGCACTCTCAAATTTTCATCGTGAGATTCGGCACAACTTTTAAGTATTTACATTTTAGCCCCCGAACATTGGATCCCTGACAATTTAGCACTTTCTCCAAATTTGTCTACTTTTGCTTATTTTTTTCAATCTCACCAGCCTACATTACAATTTCAAAATCACACATCTAATTATTTATCAATTACATAAACATTACATTATTAATTATTTATAGGGTGTCTGTTTCTGCTCTGCTTTTCAGCAGAAATTAAGCCGTTGGCAACACAATTCATGCAGTTGGGAGCCACAATTTTGGACCAATTCTCTCACTGTAGGGCTGTAGGTTTGAAAAAAAAGGTAACATAATCAATTTTCCTTTCTCCTTGCAGGGCGCTCAGACACGCCCTTAATTAACCAAAAAAAAAAAAAATTACATCTTTATTAATAACAAATTAATTATTAAACAAAAATATTAAATATAAACTAAACAAACGTGCATTGCACATTGCTTACACCTAGTGTATAATAAAAAGAGAATGTGAACATCACTAAAGTTTATTTTCTACATGTGAATTTTGTATTCCAAAAGTGTACGGATCGTGACAATTAATAAAGTGAATCTAAGAGTTCAAATTATCATTCCCACGAGGACGACTATCTAATCGTTGATTCAAATATTCCTAACTTCAATTCGATTGAAGAAAATTAAATGTGTTTCGTTTATTTTTTATTTTAAATATACTAAAATAATTATAACATGTAGGCATGAATTTTTTATATAATAGTTCAAGTGTTAGGATTTATAAGTTTACCATAGCAATTCCCTTAATTCACCATAGTTATCCCCTTAATCAATAATTTGAAAAATAATTAATTATGTGTACATATCAAATTCTTCTAAATTAATTGATTTATGTGTCTCGAATTCGAACCAATCCTCTACCCAATGAAGTCAACCCATCATATTTCTATATAGATACGAATAGTCCATAATTGTAGGTTTTTATCATGTGGTATAAACAAATAACTCACCTCTCGACATAGTTATCGCTCACAAGTTAATGAATTATTGGCCAATTAAGCTCCTACTTGGGCTCCATTATTTGAAAAATGTATTTTTTTTTTCTCTTATTTTCAACAATACATTCTCCTATAAAATAATATTACGCGTAAATTCAGGAAAAAAAATTATTTTTTAATCACAAGTTCTTAAAAAAATTACTATTCCAAAATATATTTTCCGCAAAATTAGTAATGGAGCCCAAATGGGTCTAAATCAACAAATTAAGAATATGAGTCATTCTTTTATAAAATAATATCACACGTAAATTCCAAAAAAATTCTTACTTTTTAATCTTAAAAAAAAAATAACTATACCAAAATACATTTTCCTCAAAATTAGTAATGGTGCCCAAAGGGGTCTAAATCAACAAATTAAGAATAGGGGTAATAATAATTCAAAAACATCAATTGCAAATTAAAACTTATAATTAAAATTAAGGTTCAAACTAGGTTACAATCCTTTGTCCTTACTAATTGTTTAATTACATATCATGGGTGAAGAAAAATACAAAAAAAAAAAAAAAATAAATAATAAAAATTGAAGTATACCACTGGATTCTAAGGGAAAAGGTTGAAGATCTTACATCAAGAATTCGTCTTCTTCTAAAATACCTTGAAATCCTAGCTTTTTGATTAATTTCTTGATTTTTTTTTTATCCAAAGAGGCCTTTTTTTTTTGTGACCTCATAGGGAGGAAGAATTTTGGGAGTTGTGGCTTTGAAAAAAGTCGAAACAAATTAAGAAACCAAAAAATAAAAATAAAGAAGTACGAAAAAGCAATGAAGGTCGGACCATGGTCGTGATCGAGGTCCATAGTGTTTGCAAACTACGGCTGTGGACCACAACAAATAGCTAACAATGCCTAATCGCAGTCTAGCTACGATTTTATAAACTGCAGTTGATCGCGGTCCACTCGAACTTTTTTGAAATTTAAAATTTGGTCCCCAAATTATGTTTTTATCCAATTTCCATCCTAAACATCAATTTTGATGCCAAAACTTCCCCAATCTTCTAGATTGGTCTCAAAACTTCATAATTATTCAAAACTTATTCTTTTCAAGTTTCAAAAGTGTCATTTAGTCCCCCAAACTTTTCAAAAGTTAAATTTTACGCCCAAAATTTTTAATTTTCATCTAATAGCTCCCTTTCTACTTCTAATCATTCCTATGCCATCCAATTAATTTTTATTTGTCCGAACCAACTCCATATTATCTCAAAATCACCATTTTCATGCCAATTGAATTCAAGTTTTGTTTTGTTTTTTTTTTTCCTTTCCTACAACTAATAAAGTTACACTAAATTAGATAGAAATTTGATCAATTAGCTATAATTTATCAAGTTTAGAAGCATGAATACGTGTGTAAAAACACACTTGTCAAATATCTCAAACTTAAACTCATGGTCATTTCGAGCAAAACTATCTACTAAAACACAAGAAAACAAAGAAAATAATAAATGCATTAGATAAGTTTTTTGATCTCGCAAAAGATTCGTAAGTAATACTATCAAACATAAATTCTTCAATTATTTCGTGCTTGACCAATGTGTGTGCATAATCAGTCAAATCATAAAGTCCTTTTGAGTTGGTTGTTTCCCAACCCCCAATTTTTAGATATTTCGTTGCTCTCTCATGGGATTCACACCTTCAATTTATTTTTGAATCTCTTACATGGAGTATTAATTCTAATTTAATTTCACAACCCTCGTTCTATTCCTGATGAAGTCCGGTTTGGATTTTACTAATGAAAGTCACTACCTCGATAAATTATACCTTTAATGTATCACAACATTCTTTTTTCTTCAAATTTGTCATAACAGGGAAATTCTATGTATCGAATAGCATGACCAATACCAAACAAAATATCAAGTTCTATACATGTCAAATACCTCAAATTTTCTACGAAACTCAAGAGTTGAATAAACTTTATCACCATCATCGAATCTTGAAAAAATTAGCCCAAGATTAACGAGGGTACAAACTGGCAAGCAATTATCCATTTTTAAAGTTGACAAGAATCTTTATATCATAGGATTCTTCGGAAATGGAATTTTCTTTTTCTTTTTGCTTCAATTTTATGCTGTGGGACTCGAACCTTGGTGGAACGGTTTGCTGCCAGCAATCACGATTAAGTGAAAAGCGTGTTTTTCTGGCTATAACGTTTTATCCCATTTCCTTACCAAGATGGTGACACGTGGAATGATCTGGACTGTTGGCTGATCTTTTGGCTGACTCTTAAACTTACTCAGAACGTTTTCTTTTGGATCATTCGAGAAACGCTCCCTTTCGTCTGCCTTGTGAGAGAAATACTTAGGGTTTCTTCTTCTGGCTTTCTTGGCTCAAATATCTGATTTGAGGTTGTAATCGAGAGAGTTTTGACTCTCTGATTGTGATATTCTGTGTGAATATCTGTGGGAACTAAGGTTCTATTTGCGTTGTGTATTGATCGAGTTACTGTGGGGTTTCTTGAGTGATCTGTGATAGATCTGTTCATGTACTTGAGAGATAAGTGTTCTATCTTCATTCTTTGTACTGTTTGAACGATTTGTAACCTTCGTTGCCAATTTGGGGCTATTTAGTGCAACTGAGCATAATCCAACTTGTTGGATGCTCAACGGGGGATGTAGGCGTTGGAAGTGGTCGCCGAACCTCCGGGGCTTAGGCCAAAACAATTCTTGTGTTGATTCTTTAATTTTCTGCACTTTATATTTTCAGTTCTATAGTCTAATATCGTGTGTCCTGGCCTTACAGTGGTATCAGAGCCTTGACTGGAGATCGTGATACCTGGATCTTAAAGGAAGGTGATAGATCTGCTTCAGATCTAAAATTTTTGGGACTGCTTCAAAGCAGAGTTCTTATAATTTTCGAGTTTTTAAAACTCGATTGGTGAGATCTTCCTTTTTTTAATTTCTGTAAATTTATTTTTCGGAAATTTAGGGTTCCTGTCTTTTTCCCTTGATCTACCGTACACAAAAAAAACCCCCTGAGACTAATCTTTGTCCAAAGGCTCCTGTGAGGCCTTGGGAATCTGAGATAAATCAGGAACGGTTGTGTACTTGGAGGATCTTGAAGGAGAAACTGTGGAACATTGCTGTTTGATCTCTGATTATTGTGTTTCTTCTTTGGGTTCTTCACTTATGTGATCTTATGAAGTGCATAATATTTTTTCATAATCTTGATTGTCATTCTGTGATAAACTGTGATCTTGAATAACATATTAAGTGCTATCATTGTTGTGTCTCTGAGAACTTGTGAAACTGTTTTCCTTTATCTGTGATCCTTGTTTTTGGGTTAAAACATGGCCTCTGCTAAATTTGAAGTAAGTCAATTTGATGGTAAAATTGATTTCAATATATGGAGTCAAAAAATGAAGGCTATCTTGATGCAAATGAAATGTGCTAAGGCTGTAACTGAAAGTTGGCCTGATGATTTACCCCTTCCTAAAAGAACTGAACTTGATGAAATTGCTTGGAGTACTATCTTTTTATACTTGTCTGAGAATGTGATAAGAAGTATTGGTGATACAAGGACTACCTCTGAATTATGGACTAAACTGCATGCTAAGAATGTGACCAAGACCACTCCAAATAAATGTTTTCTGCTAAAACAATTCTTTTCTTTTAAAATGGATCCCTCAGTTGATTTGGATGAAAATTTAAATAGATTTACAAAACTTACCCAAGACTTGGCCAACTGTGATGAAAAACTTTCAAAAGATCAGATGGCTGTAGTTCTGTTAAACTCCATTAGTGATAGATACAAAGACATTAAGGTTACTCTAGAGTATGGCAGGGAAGACCTTACTACAGATATTATAATAGATGCTCTAAGAAATAAGGCCCTAGAGATAAAGTCTGAATCTAGAAATAATCACAATGGGGATGGTCTATGGGTAAGAGGAAAGAGTTTTGGAAAATCTGATTACCATTCTAAGCCTTTTACCGAAAATAGAAACAGATTTAATGACAAGCATAAGTCCAAGACCACTGCTAAGGGAAAAAGGTGTTACTACTGTGGTAAGTTGGGACATTTTGCAAAAGATTGTTTCAAAAAGAAAAATGATTTGAAAGACAGAAAACCTGAAGATGGGAGTAATGCTTTAGTGTATCATAAAACCAAAGTTGATACTGAAAATGGTTTGGTCCTTGTTAATGTAGAAAGAAAACTGAGTGATGAATGGATTTTAGACTCAGGCTGTTCTTTTCACATGTGCCCCAGTAAAAACTGCTTTCTGGATTTTACTAAAACCACAGGGGGGCAAGTCATTATGGGAAATGACATCACTTGTAAAGTTAAAGGCATTGGTACTGTAAAACTGTTGCTAGAAAATGGAAATGTACTATTTCTTAAAAGAACTAGGTATGTCCCTGACTTGAAGAGAAACCTAATGTCTTTAGGTATGTTAGATGACTTGGAGTTTAACATAAACATAGGTCAAGGACATATTAAAATTCTTAGGGGCAATGATTTAATCATCAGTTCCCCTAAGAGACATGGCCTCTATTTTTTAAAGGCAAAACCCTTACTTGGTTTGACTGCTGCTGCCATATCTGAAAACTTTACTCTTGCAAAACTGTGGCATGAAAGACTTGGTCACATTGGTAAGAAAAGTCTGAATTATTGGCAATCAAAAGGATTTTTTGGAAAACTGAATCTTGGGGATTTTGGATCTTGTGAAAAATGTGTTATAGGCAAACAAGTCAAATTACCTTTTCCTACAGGAACTCATAAATCTAAATAGATTTTAGAATACCTACATGCTGATTTATGGGGACCTGCACCTGTTTGTACTTTGTCTGGCTTCAGATATTATTTGTTGATTGTTGATGATTTTTCAAGAAAAATTTGGGTTCTCTTGCTAAAAAGCAAAGATGAAACATTCTCTGTCTTTAAGGATTGGAAAATTCAAGTTGAAAATCAAACTGATCTTAAAATAAAAACCTTAAGGACAGACAATGGCTTGGAATTCTGTAATAATGAATTCAATGATTTCTGCAAAGAACATGGCATTCTGAGACATAGGACTGTTGTTTATACCCCACAACAAAATGGTATTGCTGAAAGAATGAATAGAACTTTGTTAAATAAAGTGAGATGCATGTTACTTAGCTCTGGCTTGCCTAAATTGTTCTGGGGTGAGGCTGTTAAAACTGCTGCATTTCTTGTTAATAGATGTCCTACCAAAGCTTTAAATTATGATATACCTGAATCTGTGTGGTCTAAAAATCCTGTGAATTATTCTTATTTGAAAATATTTGGTTGTGCTGCTTATTCTCATCAAAGTATTGGTAAACTTGAACCTAGAGCACTCAAATGTATTTTCTTAGGATATGATGAAAATGTTAAAGGATATAGACTGTGGGTTCACTCTCAGAAGGGCTATAGAGTTATAATTAGAAAGGATGTAGTTTTCAATGAATCCATTATGCCTTGTTTAGGGGGAAAAGAAAATGATTTGACAGAAAAGGATACTCTTTTTGAGGTGGAGTCTTCTCACATTGAGCAAGAAACTCCTGCACCTGCTGTAGATGAAACTAGTTCTGGTAATAATAATCCAATTCTGGGTACTGAAGTTGACCAAGTAGTTGATCATTCTGACCTGCCTGACCCTTTGCCTCTTAATGAATATCAGCTTACTAGAGATAGGGAGAGAAGACAGGTTAGGCCTTCCACTAGGTTTGACAATGATGATTTTGTTTCTCTGTTCACTTACCAAGAGCAATTAGAAAATGAACCCAACTCCTTTGAGGATGCCATCAAGTGTAAGGAGAAAGAAAAATGGATGGAGGCTATGGAAGATGAGATGACTTCACTCCATAAGAATGATACCTGGGTTCTTGTAGACAGACCTAAAGATCAAAAATTGATAGATTGTAAATGGATCTATAAGGTAAAACAAGGAGAATGTGATAGTAAAAATGTTAGATACAAAGCTAGGTTGGTTGCTAAAGGCTTCACACAAAAAGAGGGAGTTGACTACACTGAAATCTTTTCTCCTGTAGCTAAGTATACTACTATCAGATGTCTGCTTGCTTTTGTTGCTCAATTTAATTGGGAACTTGATCAGTTGGATGTTAAAACTGCCTTTTTGTATGGTGAATTAGATGAAAACAACCTGTTGGTTTTGAAAAAGGAAACCCTGAAAATATTGTATGCCTGCTGAAAAAGTCACTGCATGGGTTAAAACAAGCTCCTAGACAGTGGTATAAGCGTTTTGACACTTTCATTTTAAAACTTGGTTTTAAAAGGAGCTTATATGACACATGCCTATACTGCAAAGGTAATGGAGGTAAAGATTCCCTATATTTAGTACTTTATGTGGATGATATGTTGCTTGCAAGTTGTGACAAAACTGAGATTGAAAATATTAAATCAAAATTGAAATCTGAATTTGACATAAAAGATCTTGGTTCTGCTAAAAGAATACTGGGAATGCAGATTTGGAGAGATAAGGATAAAAATCTGTTATTCTTGAACCAGCATGATTATGTGATTAAAATCTTGAAGAAATTCAATATGTATGATTGTAAACCTGCCTCTTTGCCTCTTGCCAATCATTTTCAATTGTCTTCTGATTGCTGTCCTAAATCTGAAGATGAATATGCTAGAATGTCTAAAGTACCTTATGCAAATGTGATTGGATCTGTTATGTATTTAATGATTTGCACCAGACCTGATTTAGCCTTTAGTATAAGTGTCTTAAGTAGGTTTATGGGTAATCCTGGTGAAGAACACTGGAATGCTCTAAAATGGCTTCTGAGATATTTAAAAGGAACTGTTAATTTGGGACTTGTGTTTAAATCAGATAAAAATGGTGTAGTTTTAAGGGGATATACAGATTCTGACTTTGCTGGTGATAGGAACAATAGAAGATCTACTTCATCTTATTTTTACACTCTGTGTGGTACTGTTATTAGCTGGAAGTCTCAACTTCAAAGGGTAGTTGCTCTGTCTTCTACTGAAGCTGAATACATAGTTGCCACTGATGCTATAAAGGAGGGTTTATGGTTAAATGGCTTACTATCTGAACTGGGATTTATTGATAATAATGCTGTCTTGATTTCTGACAATCAAAGTGCCATACATCTTAGTAAAAATCATATGTTTCATGATCGCACAAAACATATTGATGTTAAATATCACTTTATAAGAGATGTGATTTCAAAAGGGATTATCAAAATTGGTAAGATTGCAACTCAGTTTAATCCTTCTGATATGGGCACTAAGGTTGTACCTCTGCATAAATTTGCTACCTGCATAAAATTGTTATCTGTTGATTCTATGTGATGTGTTACAGGTTGCTTAGAGCGTATGAAAACAAAATGGAATGCTCCTGGCTACACTTATAGTCCCAGATTCTGGCAGCAAGGTGGAGATTGTGGGACTCGAACCTTGGTGGAACGGTTTGCTGCCAGCAATCACCATTAAGTGAAAAGCGTGTTTTTCTGGCTATAACATTTTATCCCATTTCCTTACCAAGATGGTGACACGTGGAATGATCTGGACTGTTGGCTGATCTTTTGGCTGACTCTTAAACTTACTCAGAACGTTTTCTTTTGGATCATTTGAGAAACGCTCCCTTTCGTCTGCCTTGTGAGAGAAATACTTAGGGTTTCTTCTTCTGGCTTTCTTGGCTCAAATATCTGATTTGAGGCTGTAATCGAGAGAGTTTTGACTCTCTGATTGTGATATTCTGTGTGAATATCTGTGGGAACTAAGGTTCTATTTGCGTTGTGTATTGATCGAGTTACTGTGGGGTTTCTTGAGTGATCTGTGATAGATCTGTTCATGTACTTGAGAGATAAGTGTTCTATCTTCATTCTTTGTACTGTTTGAACAATTTGTAACCTTCGTTGCCAATTTGGGGCTATTTAGTGCAACTGAGCATAATCCAACTTGTTGGATGCTTAAATGGGGATGTAGGCGTTGGAAGTGGTCGCCGAACCTCCGGAGCTTAGGCCAAAACAATTCTTGTGTTGATTCTTTAATTTTCTGCACTTTATATTTTCAGTTCTATAGTCTAATATCGTGTGTCCTGGCCTTACATATGCCATGGTAGTAGGTCGTTAGCTCTATATGTAGATATCGCGCTCATAAGGAAATCTGACAAATCTATTACTTTGAAGATAATGTAGACAATCGAAGGTGTTTCTTATCCATGACTTTAAGGTGGAGTCCGTTAAGTTGTATAGTAGCTAGTTGGGTATCTAAACTGTAGAAGATAGTTTCTCTTTTGTATACTGATGCTCAGTATGTTGTTTTGATAAAAGCTGGCAAATAGATGATAAGGTTGCAACCTTTCTTGGAAAAATTGGGCCATAAGCATGAGAAGAGTACTGTATTGCATTATGACAGTGAGAGTAATATTCACAAGCAAATAATCATGTTTATTATGCAAGGACAAAATATATATAGGTTCATAATCACATCATCAGATCGACTTTAGAGGATGGAATCTTAACACTTGAAAAGATTTGAAGGAGTCAGAATCTGGCTAACATGTTGATGAAGACTTGTTGACAAAGATTGTTCTAGTCGAAAAATTAAAATTGTGTTCAACTTTAATTAGACTTTTCTTCGAAGGATTGAGGAGTTGTTGCCATCGCAAAGGAACCATTGATGGAGGTTTAGTCTCCAATTGGGAGATTATAAAGTTGTGTATCCTAATTGTTTCCAGTTCGCATTGCAAATACAGAGATTGACCTTCACCATGAGGTTGTCGTGGGGGTGTTGGAAGATAAGCGGGATCTTCTTTTCACACCATTGCAAAACATGCGGGGATTAAAATTGAAAGGTTATCAAGAGAAGGATGTGATCTTGAAAGGGATGATTAAACTCGAAAGGTTATTAGGAGCAGATAATGAGATCTTTAATGAAAATATCTTGTATAAGGTCAGGTTGGGAAAATACCCTAAATGCACAAATCCTAAAGTACAGAAACTTGAAATGATCTCATTGAGTAATTGAGTTAGAGAATGTGGACTACTCTAGTAACTCAACCCAAAAGATCTAGCATAACTAGTAGACCTCCATAGAGATATTCTCCGACATTGCATTATATTCATTGATTGATAGAGGAGAACCAGAAAGTTAAAAGTGAATCTATGCAGGTTGATAATTCAATCAAGTGGAAGTTATCCATCTGGGATGCGATGAACTCATTATTATCCAATGAGACATGACAATTGACATAGTTACCAAAAGGAAACAAGGCTTTGCAAAATAAATGAGTTTACTGATTAAAAGAAGAATATGATGGCAACAAAACCTATATAAAGCAAGGTTGGTCGTAAAGAGGTTTCAATAGATAGAAAGCATTGACTAAACTGATATTCTCTCCTTTTGTGAAATTAATAACAATTAGAGTAGCACTTAAATTAGTGGTAAAGGAAGACTTGCTCGTAGAGCAATTAGATGAAAAGATAACCTTTTTTCATGGTTATTAGGATGAGGAAATTTACATGATGTAGCCAAAAGATTTTAAATTAAAGGGATAGGAGAAAATCAAGTGCAAACTTAAAAAAGGTTGTATGGTCCTAAACAAGCTCTGAGATAGGAGCATAAGAAGTTTAATAGTGTTAGGACCCGCCAAACTCCACATTGGTATGATATTGTTCGTTTTGGGCTGGACCCTCACGAATTTGCTTTTGGATACTACCCAAAAGGCCTCATACCAATGGAGTATTGTCCTACACTTGTAAACCCATCATATTTCCCATGTCTAGCCGATGTGGGACTTCTTTTACTCCCAACAATCCTCCCTTCAAACAAAGGACCACGTCATTGTGGCCTACCCTCAAATGATAATTTATCAGCCAATCATCTTGTACCGTCATTATTGTCGTCGCCCTCAACCAAACAGGACCCGCCACCTAACCACCATATTTTTATGTCAGGAAGACTTTTGACACAATGCACCTCAAACGCGGATGACTTATAGCTAGAAAAAGGCTAATTGGGGAGGGGAGGGGAGGGGAACTCTTCCACGCTTTCCGCTGCATTCCTTCGGTTAAGTTTTGGGCCCTGGCTCTGATACCAATTGTTAGGACCAGCCAAAGCAAATTCGTGAGGGCCCATGCCCAAAGCGAACAATATCATACTAATGTGGAGTTTGGCGGGTCCTAACAATTAGTATCAGAGCCCAGGGCCCAAAACTTAGCCCTAGGAACGTCGCGGAAAGCGTGGAGGAGGTCCCTCCCTAATTACCCTTGCTTCTCGCCTCTCATGTTACCCTTCTTTTTTGGACAATCCCTAATGAAGTGTCCAAACTTACCACAGCTGTAACATCGTCTACCACCGGATTTGTCTCAACTTTTGCTCTTCTTCTTACCCCCATCATCACTCGAGTCACTACTCAAGTCACCACTATCTTGAGCTCTACCCAAACTCATTTGCTTAAACTTCATTCTACTCCTCATCATATGCAACTCACCATTTCTCTTATCTTCTTTTTCAGCCTTAATTTCCATATCCTTACTCCTAAGGGAATCTATGACAATCTCAGGGGTTAAGGTGTTCCTACCAAGGGAATCTATGACAATCTCAGGGGTTAAGGTGTTCCTACCATACTTAATAGCATTTTTAACTTCACGATAAGTATCAGGCATAGCATTCAGCAAAATAATAGTTTTGTAGGTTTCAAACACCGACTCTCCACAGTTAACAATATCTTGAACAAGTTTGTTAAAAATATCCAAATTGTCATCAAGATCCTCTGAAGGATCCATTTTGAAACTGAAAAAAACGTTCAAGTAAGTAAAACTTGTTTGGAGTAGATTTGAGCAAATACAGTTATTCCAATTTTTGCCAAAGATTTTTAGTGGTTTTCAGTTTGCCTACTTTTCTCAAAACTGCGTCAGTCAAGTGTAAAATAATAGAGATATAAACAAGCTCATCAGCCTCTTCTTTTTGTTCTTTTGAAAAACCAGCGAGAAAACTGCCAGCAATGGCTTTTGAAACCTTTTGTGAACCAAAATACTTTTCATTTTTTATTGTCAAATAGAAAACTCGAATTTTCCATTAAAAATTCCCAAATCAAAATTGCGCGTTGTCATTTTCAAAACAAGAAATACCAAGTCACAATTAAGTCACACAAAGCAGACCTAGGTTCGCAAATATACACCGTTTTAGATTCACAGGGTTTTGTAAGATTCACAATCTTAGATCAAGGGAATTTTCAAACGGGTAAAGTTTAGGTGTTCTAACAACTTATCAATGCTACCAGAGAGAAATCAACAGAACAGTTTCACTTACAATTTATCAAAAAAGATGATATTTTGTAATTTATCAAAAGTACAAATTTCACTCACGTGGCAACGAAGAACAAATAATTCCTAATTTCTAGCACAAGCAATGATTACCCCTTCACGGTAAGTCCAATCCTAATGTCACTTCACACGATGACGCGCTAATGCTGAAATTTAAACGGGATAAGCCAATTTACCAAAGCGGACCTATCCGAGTCCGTAAATTACGAGAGATGTGAATTTACTACTTTAGGACCTCAATTTATGACCTAAAGTAATTCAGTAAATATTTTGCAGTTTCGACCGTCGAACCCACAAAGGGCAAAATAGTCCAAATTTTTCTGCGAAGCCTGAAACACAAACAAAAAATATTAGTACGTTCAGGAAATCAAAATAAACAAATTGCTTGAAGAGGGTGTCTCCAGAAGAGCAGCCACATGCCCTCACTCGTTGCCCAAGCCCTCTACGCGTGGGCCTTACGCGCTGCCATCGCCGCCACGCGCCTACCATCCAAAAGCTCCTCGACTTGCTGAACACACTGGTGGTCTTAGATTTTCCAATAGATCACTGGTTTGGGCAAAAAACAAGAATGAAGGTGTGGTTTCTCCTGTTGAAAATCAGGACAGTTTTTTAAATAGGTTGTCTGCTCGATTTTTCTGCTGATTTTGGATAGTTTTTGGCCGAAAAAATCACCACCTAAAGCTATGATACCATGAGTAGATTATTTCCTTCAATTTCTCCAAGATCCGGGCTCAATTAATCTCCAAATAACACCACGATCAACCAATGGAACCACAAACCAACACTTCCCAAACACAAATGGTTGCTCCAATTTGTATGGCCTACAAAGGACTAAGGATGGAAAGATAACAACCAAAGAGAACAACCACAGAGGCTAAACAATGAAGAAGAAAGGATGGGTCTCTAGAGAGAAGGCACTAAGCAAGATAAGAAACCGTTTTTCTCTCTTCACAAGGGGACGGCTGCAACTAATAATTTCCACACAAACAATAGTAATGGTCATCCAAATAAATTGGTTAGCAATAGATTTAGGCTTTAGGTCAAACAACATGCCAAATAACAAAAGGGATAAGTGGGATAACACTTTAAAGCCATCCAAGTCATTTGGGTTGGGCCATGAGCATCACTAAAATAATTAGATTGCTCCAAATG
Source organism: Fraxinus americana (assembly GCA_035079005.1). Classification (NCBI taxonomy): domain Eukaryota; kingdom Viridiplantae; phylum Streptophyta; class Magnoliopsida; order Lamiales; family Oleaceae; genus Fraxinus; species Fraxinus americana. The sequence goes on from CM068715.1 coordinate 9,611,226, forward strand.
GTCCGAGTGGATTACATGATTCAATTGGTTCAATTGTGGTGTCAACATTTCACTTCACTCATCGGCTGAGGCCTATGAAGTATAATCCAACTAAAAAATCGATTTAACATCATTGCCCGAATTTATTGGGTATCAAAACCTAACAAATATTTTTATAGATAATCATAGCTTCAAAAGTCGTCGGGCGTATCGTTGTTGTTATGTGAAGAACATTCGTAACTCCTATATTATCTGGCTGCTTTATGTTGAAAACATGTTGATTGTTGGTGGTAGTAAATAAGAATAGACAAATTAAAAAAGAGTTATCCAAGGAGATTGAAATAAAGGATTTGGGTGGTGCAAAATAAATCCTTGAGAATTACTAGGAACAGTGACGTTTTGAAACAATCACAAGAAGAGTACGTGAAGAATGTGCCAAGTAGGTTCACAATGGATGATTTATAAAAATGAATACTCATTTGGATAAAAGTTACCCTTTCCAAAATAGGAGTGAGCTTACATGTTAATGTGTCTTATTCATTTTGCTAATGGCAGTCTTATGTACGCCATTGAGAAGCAGTAAAGTGGATTCTTAGATACTTAAGAGGTATTTCAAATTCAACAATATTTATGTTTAGAAAAATCAGGTTTGGGATAACAATTTTTGACGTGTAATTTCAATACATATAAATTTATGTTTGTCTCCCTCAAGTGATTCTTTAAGGGTAGATCTATTGAGTTTTTTTTTCTTCATTATCATTTTCTTCTTCATAATCTACCTTTTTAAAGGGATTTCTATCACCCTGGATTCCTTTAAGTTCTTCTTATATGATTTGGATTTCTAATTTTAACTTCTTAATTTCTCTTCTAATTTCTTCGACAATATGCTTTTAAGCCTTCTGTTCCTACTGTTTATTTACATTATCTTAAATATTTTTCAGATTGTATGATGCTGTTAGAAAAGTGTTTCAAGTACTTGGATACCGATTTTACACACTGGATACCGAATTTACACTAAATACAGGATCTACAACTTAACTACCGTATATGCAGAATGGATACGAATTTACAACGTATACCGGATTTACAGTTTGAATATCGTATATGCAGTAGGCTTAAACAATGTATTTACACTTACTATTTTTCGGATTAAATTATATATATAACAAATCCAATGATTTGTTAATTACAGTAAGAAATAACAAGAAAAAAAAATAATAATGAAGAAATGGTAATAAATTTTTAACCCGAGACCTGTGTTACACACAGTCTCTTTAAAACGGATTCGCCCTCTCACCGTAAGTGCTTGAGGTATAATTTAAGCATCTGTTTACCAGGATACAATGGTAGAACAGTAGAATCTAAGCACCACAGATTTTACTTCGACGAACTGAGTTAATGCTCGAACAATATCACCACAAAAACTGAAATAAAACTGAAAACGAAGACAAACTCGAACTGTATACATACGAATTTTCAGATGAAATTCGTGTATTGAAAACTAGAAAAAATCGAGATATATAAGACTTGGATCTCATAACTTGCCATTCACATCATGACAATTACTACAGGAGTTTCAGGATTTTCAACAGTTTCAAAAAATGAAAAGTTAGTTGAAAAATAAAAATGTTGCAAAACGTGGACACTCCTAAGGGGCCAATTTTGCTCCTTTCGATTCAATATTCTTGTACGCAGGTTGCGTCCGCACACAAGTTCAAGGTCCAAGCCTATTTTGGTCCATGATTTGCACTATCTGTACGCGCACGTGGAGAGAACCTCTATGCTACACATGATTACACCATTCTAAAGTGTAATCATTTATAAAGTGATTTTAATTTGCATCCACTTCTTATGTGGGACAAACATATTTTTTAGTTTCCCACCAACATAAACTCCTTTTAAGTGGCACATTTTGAAATTCAATTTTCCTTTCACATGTGCATCAAATTTGTCAAGTAAATTTATGATTTCGATATACTCATGGAGGAAAATACAAATCAATCTTGATTTTCCAAAATAGCCAAGCGGGTCCCACTCAAAAATTATGCCAAAGTTAGCTATATGCCCATTTTTTCTAACAATCCCCCACATGAATGAAAATTGGGAAAGACACAAATGTAAAATAAAAGACCTGGTGATAAAGCTCAACGGTTGAAACCTGCATAGGATATGTATGTATTACCCTTTGAACCTTTCTTTGTGAAAACATAATTACTTTACTAGCTGATCAGTAGAAGCGATGTCTTTGAACTATTCTACCATTTATGTAAATGATGATATACTTCACACAAGATTCTTCCAACACATTTCAGTTCTCATTATTATGTTCGTTTTGGCCATGAACATATGCCTGGTTTTGTGAGAGTTCACAAGAATTTTTTCCCACATAATTTCCGTAGAAGCGGCCTCACTTCTCTCTCACATAGATGATATCTTATTGCAAGTAACCTACATTACTTGACTCGAATTTTGATGCATAAAAATCATTAAAAACCTATTGCTTATCCTTCATCTTTACGGGCATACTGTTGCATCATAGGAGTTAACATCCCCCATAGTGATTTTATTAAGTCTTTACAATTAGGCTGTCCCTTTGAACCTAAATCATGGGATCTCTAGTCAAATAGGTTGGGTTTCCTTTATATTACCTATCCATTCAAGGGCTTAAGTCCCATTCCTTTCGATAATTTTTCAACTAACTCTCTATTTAACCATTTGGTTAGCGGATCCGTGATGTTATTTTTTTACTTTACGTAGTCAATAGTGATCACTGCAGATGAGAGTAGTTGCCTTATGGTATTGTATCTACGACGTACATGTCTAGACTTACCATTATACATGTTAATCTATGCCCTTTCAATTGCTATTGGCTGTCACAATATACGTAAATTGTTGGCACATGTTTTGACTATCTTGGAATATCCTCTAAGAAGATGTGTAACCACTCAGTCTCTTCACCACATTTATTTAGAGCTATAAACTCATATTTCATTGTAGATCTGGCTATAACAGTTTGCTTAGAGGATTTCCAAGATATGGCTACTCCTCCCAATGTGAACACAAATCCACTAGTGGACTTTGAGTCTTTTATATCATATATCCAATTAACATCACTATATCTGCTGGATATTTGGTATAGTGCAGTCCAAAATTACGAGTATATCTCAAGTTCCTCAATACTCTTACTATTCATTTTCAGTGATCATCTCCTGGATTACTCGTATATCTACTCAGTTTACTGACTGTGTAGGCTATGTCTGATTTTGTACAATGCATCAAGTACATCAGACTTCCTATAATTTTCGAGTACTCTACTTGAGAAATACTTTCACCTTTATTCTTAGATAGATGTCGAATTGTATCTATCGGTGTTCTAGTCATGTCAGCATCATCCTTACTGAACTTTTCTAGAATTTTGTCCACATAGTGTGATTGATTTAGAACGAGTCCATATGTTGTTCTATTAATTTTAATTCCAAGTATGACATTAGCTAAACTCATATCTTTCATGTCAAACCTTGAATTTAACATATTTTTAGTAGATTTGATCATTTTATCGTTGCTACCAATAATAAGTATGTCGTCAACATAAAGACATAAAATGACATAACCATTTTCAGTGTCTTTGACGTAGACACATTTGTTACACTCGTTGATTTTAAATCCATATACCATCATGACATTATCAAATTTTTCATGTCATTGTTTTGGTGCTTGTTTCAAGCCATTTAATGATTTCACTAATTTACAGACTTTTTTCTACCCTGGAGATGAAAACCGCTCGAGTTGTTCCATATAGATTTCTTCCTCTAAATCTCCATTTAAAAATGCAGTCTTAACATCCATTTGATGTGATTCAAGATTTTGTAGAGCAACAATCGTAAGTATCATCATAATATATGTTATTCTCATTACTGGAGAATATGTATCAAAGTAATCAAGGTCTTCCTGTTGTCTGTAACCTTTTATTACTAATCTGGCCTTTTACTTTTCGATTGTTCCATCTGCTTTAGTTTTTCGTTTGAAAATCCATCTGTAGCCTAATGGTTTACTTCCTGGAGGAAGATCCACCAGCTCCCATGTATGAGTTTGCAATATGGAATCTATTTCACTTTTAATGACCTCTTTCCATTGAGATCTTTCAGAGGAGTTCACATCTTCTTGATAGTTTTGAGGTTCACTTTCAGGTATATAGGTCAGAAAATCTGGACCATAAGATTTTTCTGTCATTTCCCTTTTACTACATCTTGGTTGAACCTCAACCTCCTTTTCTTGTTCTTAGTCCTCACTATTTTCAGTCATAGTTTCATATGTCCGTTTAGAAGAGTTTGCCTCTTCTTTAAACTTGTATGAAAACACATGTTCAGAGAACGAAATATTTCTCGATTACATAATCATGTTTTTGTATATATCTGAAATTTTAGATTCATACACAAAAAATCGATAAGCACTACTATTATGTACATATCCAATGAAGATACAATCTACAGTTTTTGAGCCTATCTTCACATTCTTTGGTGTTGGGACAACCACTTTTGTAAGACACCCCCACACTCGTAAGTATTTATAAGAAGACTTTCTTCCTTTCCATAACTCATAAGAGGTCTTTTTCAATTTCGTTCGAAACACCTTATTTAAAAGGTAATTTGCTGACAACACAGCTTTCCCCAACATGTTCTGAGGTAATCCAGAACTTATTAGCATTGCATCCATCAATTCTTTTAAGGTGAGATTTTTCCTTTTAGCAACACCATTTTGTTGCGGTGAATAAAGTGCGGTGATTTCATATATGATTCCGCATTGTGCACAAAATTTATCAACTGATGCTTTATACTCACCATGTCTATCACTTCTCAATACTTAATTTTTTTGTTAAGTTGATTTTCAATTTCATTCTTATAGAGAATAAATTTCTCTATGGCTTCATCCTTACTTTTTAGCAAATATACATAATAGTATTTTTTGCTATCGTCAACAAAAATAATGAAGTACTTATTGCCACATATTGTTTATACAAATTTTAAATCACATATGTCACTGTGAATTAAATCAAGTGGTTCTGCATTTCGTTCAATTGATTTAAATGATGACATTGTCAATTTTACCTCAACACAAGTTTCGCACTTATGTTTGGAATCAATGTGAAAAACGGGTATGCAATTCAAGTTAATTAGTTTATGTAAAGTATCATTGTTAACATGTTCTAGTCTACCATGCCACATATTGGAAGACTCAAGTTAGGGATGACAAAAAAATCCAACATACCCCATACCCACAGGCCCCGCCTCGAAGGGGGCGGGGATAACCCACTTAATAGGGTTTTGGGACGAGGCAGGGCGGGGACGGGTAACGGGCGGGGACGGAGCGGGGGATGGGTAAGGGTGCCTCGTCTCGTTAAATTTTTTTCAATTCAATACTTTAAATGAAAATTTTCATTAATTATAATAGAAAATAGCAACTAAAATTATTTACCCAAATCTAGTGATTATGGGCAATAAAAATAAATTATTAAAAACTAAAAAAAAATAAACGAGTAGTAAATAGGACAACAACCCCACCCCGTCCCGCCTTAAACGGGTAACAAGGAGGCCCTCCCCGTCCCGTTGACATCTCTAACTCAAGCAAGTAAATAGAAGAGTTTACTTTATTCATTTTTGGTTTAACAACCATTACATTCAATTTAAACATACCATCAGAAACATAGCATTTTTCGACAAACATTCCACTTTTTGACAAAATGACTTTGTCTTACTCAAATACAATACGAAAACCATGCTTATTTAAAAGTGACCTAGACACAAGGTTCTTACAAATTTTCGGCACATATATCACATTGTTAAGGGTCAACTCTTTTCCCGATGTCATCTTTAGAACCATCTTTCCTTGACCCTTGATTTTAGAAGTTGCTGAATTTCCCATAATCAACTCCTCTCAATTCTCAATTGCTTCTAAAAAGAAGTAAATAATTCTTTATTAGAACACACATGTCTCGTAGCTTCGGTGTCAATCTATCACTCTTTTGGGTTTGAACCCACCATATTCACCTCAAAAATGACGGCATCAAGATTCATTTCTAACACATCATATGCAATGTGGTCAACTACATTTTCTTCTTTCTTCTTCTTGACAATCTACATCCCGAAGATTTGTGACCCTCTTTGTCACAATTGAAGCATTTTCCTTTAAACTTCTTTTTAGAAATTTCACATTTAGGTCCTAGCTTGGTCATTTTGCGACCGGATGAACCGGGCTTATTTTTGTAGGTCTTATTGCTTTGACCATGCTCCACAATATTAGCTTTAGCAACACTAGAATTTGAACCACTTCCTTTCTGAACTCTTGTTGTCTTCTTCAATTCGAAGTCTAACAATCAGTTCTTCGACTTTCATTTCCTTTCGTTTGTACTTTAGATAATTTTTGAAATCTTTCCATGTGGGGGTCAATTTTTCAATAATTGCAGCCACTTGGAATGTTTTACTCAATATCATCCATTATGGCATGAATTTCGTGAAGAATCATTTAGAGTTCTTGCACTTGACTGATTACTGTTTTGTAGTCCACCATCTAATAATCCAAGAATTGGCCAACAATAAACTCCTTTACCCCGACATCCTTAGTCTTATATTTTCGGTCCAATGACTCTCACAGCACTTTAGCAGTTTTCATAGTACTAGACACACTGTATAGCGAATATGCTAAATTGTTCATGATGTAGTTTCGGCACAAAATATTCGAATGTTTCCACGCATCAAGCGCACTAACAACTTGAACAACCCCCTCACCCTCTTGGAGTTTTGGAGCACTTTCAATCAAAAATCTCGCAAGATTCAAGGTGGTCAGATAAAATAACATTTTTTCCTGCCATATCTTGAAATTCAAGCTATTGAATTTCTCCAATTTTCCACCATGATCAACCGGAACAGTAATGATATGGCTAGTTGTTTGACTCATAACATGACTGACAATCTAGCCACAGCCTAAGCCACAACAGAATTTGGCCCTTGAGTCAGAGCAGAGCCCACAGTCTGATTTTCATTAGCCACAGCTTGGGTTACATCTTGTTGGTTGAATCGGTTGTCATTTTTGAAAATAAAACAAATATTAATTTTCAATAAATCAATATTATTTTTCCAATAAACCAAATGAAACAACTTATCTATAATAAGAATTTGTTTTAAGTTTATTAAAAAAGTGTTTTAAGTACTTAGATACCGATTTTACACACTTGATATCAGATTTATACACTAAATACTGGATTTATAGCTTAGATACCGTACACGCAGAATGGATACAGGATTTACAGCTTGATACGGGATTTGCAATTTGAATAACGTACATGCAGTAGGCTTAAACACCATATTTACACATACTGTTTTTTGTATTATAACAGATTAAATTATATATATATAACAAATCCAATGATTTGTTAATTAAAGTAAGAAATAACAAGCAAAAAAATAATAATGAAGAAATGGTAATAAACTTTTAATCCAATACCTGCGTTACACACAATTTCCTTAAAACAGGTTTGCCCCCTCACCGTACATGCTTGAGGTATAATTTAAGCATCTGCTTCCCAAGACACAACGGCAGAACAGTAGAATCTAAGCATCACAGATTTTACTCCGGTGAACTGAGTTAGCGTTCGAACAATATCACCACAAAGACTAAAATAGAAACTGAAAACGAAGACAAAATCGAACTGTATGAAGATGAATTTTCAGATGAAATTTGTGTGTCCGCACGCAAGTTCAAGGTTTGAAACCTATTTCCGTCTATAATTTGCACCCCCTACCCGCGCACATGGAAAGAGCCTCTATGCTACACATGATTACACCATTCTAAAATATAATCCTTTATAAAGTGGTTTTAGTTTCCCACCAATATAAACTCCTTTTAAGTGGCACACTTTGAGTTTCAATTTCTCATTCACCCTAGCATTAATTTTGGCAAGTAAATATATGGTTTCGATATACTCACAGATGAGAACATAAATCAATCTTGATTTTTCAAAATAGCCAAACGGGTCTCACTCAAAAATTATGCCAAAGTCAGCTATATACTCATTTTTTCCAACAGATGCTTCATTATTCAAAATTTTCTGGCCAAGTTTTTCAAACTATTTGTAATCTCTATGATTACTTCTTTCATCATTATCATTTCTAAGATTGTCAACAAATTGACTTATAATTTTTCTTTTAAAGAAGAATAATCTATTTTGTTATGTTTTATTGTAATTGGCAAGTCTATGAACAAAAATGACTGAAATTAATATGATATAAAAGTCAAAGAGTAAGTTACAATTTGTATAAATTGAAGTGTTTAGGTTCTAGGGTTCGAATATGGAAAGAGGAGTAAAACGGCGCAACAATTTTGTTAGCTCATCGCCATGCCTTTGCTCGAGCAGTAGAAACAAAAATATCGTCGCTCGCCTGCCACCTTGCCCTCATTTGAGCAACAATCTGTCGCTCGCCTGTCGCTAAGCTCTCGCTTGAAGGACAATGTCATCCGAAAATTTTTAATTCGCGTTTTTAAGGCTTTTTATCCGACCCATTCAATCATAAACCTACACTATAAATACGAGCACGTCTCTGACCGATTTTTTCCAAGGTTGAATATTGAGATAACACATATTGCTTCATATCTACTTCATCAAATTCATCCATTGCTTTTAACCTTCGTAGTTTGATTAGTTCTTGATAGTGAAAACATCAAATCCACTTAATCCAAATATCAAATTGCTTACTTCCTACAGTTCTGAAGATCAAGGGAAGATGACTAGAGTTTCAGTTGTTGTTAGAGAATGCGGAGTTCTTCGTTGATCCATATGAGATAGACGAATTCTTAGTATCAGTTAAGGTTCTTGGTTCGAATCTGGTTTTTATTCTCTAGATTTGCCCAATTTTCTTTGATTCTGCCATAGTATTTCTTGAAGTAATTTTTTTTTCTTTTTCTTGTAAAAGAAAGTAACCTGAATCAGGTTTGCCTTGAAATGATGAAAGGACTGCTTAATCTATAATCTCATCTTTGTTTTTAAACCGTTCTTATTTTAGATCGAAGAAGATTATGGACATTCTTTGAGGCAACATTCATCTACTTCTACCCTACTGATCAACTCTGAAACAAGACATCTATATAGGTTTAATCTTGTTCTTTTAATGAATCTTCATTTGTCAAACATTTATGCTTCTCCTTTTGATATGAACACTTAAGATGGTTTTTGATTAATTTTCTGATATTACATTGGTTTTTTGAATCAGTACTATATATATACACTTTACAGATGAAATATTGAAGGTGCACTGTTAGCTATTACTTATGGCCCATGATATTAGCATGACTTCGAAAAATCAAGTCTTCTATGCATAGTATTTTGACATTGGCATTTAAATTCTATTCTTTACCTATTTGCCTGTATTTTGTATTCAAAATCAAAAACCTTTAATAAAACAACGATTGATTTTATTTCTTTTTCGGAGGAATTGACTATTTGAAAGCAAATTTTTTGGTGATAATTGAGCAATAATAAAGAGATGGATGGAGTGCATTCTATTAGTGCTCTTCTTTTTTCTGCTGAAGGTATACTCATGTTATCTTTTGTATTCCAGTTCCAAAGAATCAAAATGTCTTCTATAAATAATGCTTTTGAATATCACCGATAATTCATGTTAACTACTATAGTTGCAACTCAATTTGTATACACTGTAACTATATATGATTGTGTTGGAGATTTTACACCGATTATATGTGCATATATATTATTCAACATATCTTCTATCTAAGCATGAAATTGAATAGAATCGACTTACAAAACCAAGTATATGTTATATATTTATACTATAAATATAATATGTGAAAGAAATAATGAATTAAGATAAAGTGCCCAACTGGTGAAAAGTGTGGAATTTGTGTGGGAGGTCAGGGGTTCGAGCCACGCCTCACGCATTATATTAAAAAGTCTTTGATTGGGCCTTGGGGCCTTGGGCTTTATTGATTCTAATAAAATACTTATTATTTTTTAATTATTTTCGGAATTATTTAATGGGTCAACTAGCCGATCAAGAAATATGACAAGCTTTAATCGCCGCTTTAATATCCATTACCATAGGCCATTACATCTGCAACTTATTGCTAGATCATGGTGGAAGAAGTTACATCTCTTCATGCCTATATAAACACACTTTTTGGTATTAGAAATATATAACAAAAACGAAATTGTCTCTTCATATATACAGAAAAATATTATACTCAAATTGTCTTTTATTTTCTGGAGTACACTTGAGAGTTCTGAAAACCTTTTATGATTGCTGCATAATTGGGTTATTTGATCGTTGTATCATTGAGTTGATTGTCCACCGAGGTCGCAGCTTATCGACGGGCAATTTCGCTTTTTAGGACATCGTGTCACACGAGACTCGATCTATTGATAAGTTTTTTTTCGCACTTTACCATTATTTTATCCAACAATCTAAAGCGAAATTAGTTTTTAATGGCTGCAGAGATATATCTGCTCCTAAGTATTCCGAAAGCCCGAATTATTTGATGGAAAAAATTTTAAGAGATGGCAAATGAAATTGCGATTTTATTTGACAACTCTTAAAGTTGTAGATGCTATTGAATCCGATAAACTGCTTTGCAATTGCCGATGAGCCCATATAAGGAAACATCGATTTAGCTAATTGGGAACGTAATGATTATATGTGCGTAAATTATATTCTCGAATTGCTTGACGTTGGATTTATATGATGTTTAATGGTCGTGTAAATCAAGCTAAAGAATTATGGAAATCATTAGAAAAGAAATATGCTATCGAAGATGCACGGAACTAAGAAATTTGTTGTGGGAAAATTTCTAGATTTTAAAATGGATGATATTAGAACGGTGGTAAGTCAAGTTGAAGAATTACAGATTATAATTCACAAAATTATTGCTGAGGGATATAAAATATGTGAAGGTTTTCAAGTGTCTCTGCTATAATTGAAAAACTACCACCTACTTGGAAAGAGTATAAAACAAATGAAGCATAAAAGAAAAGAAATGTCATTAGAGGATTTGATTATCGAATTAGGATTGAGGAGGACAATAGAATGGCGTAATCGTAGGGAGAGACCAGGACTTGGGTACAAAAGGCCAATCTTATTGAAGGAGGTTACGATAGTAAAAAGTCGTTGGAAATTATACTAAAAGTCAGAATTTTAAAGGCGATTCAAGGGGAAACCATTCATAGGAAAGAACAATCGGTCTAAGCCTCAATTTAAAAAATAAAACTCGTTGGTGATTGTTTTGTTTGTGGTAAACTGTGTCACTTTGCAAAGGATTGTCGAAATAGGAAAGGAAAACTCTGTGAAGCATCAGCACATATAGTGGAAGATGGGAATTTTTCTCGCTATGGTGACAGAAGTTAATCTAGTGAGCAACATATTGGGGCATCGCGGGTAGATTCTGGAGCTACCAAACACATTTCGCACGAGAGGTGCATTTTCTTCATTCACTCCTAATAGTGATGGAGAATGTCTCGTTCATGGGAAATGCTTCTTCCTCCAAAATCGAGGGGAAAGGAACTGTGACACTTAGATTTACTCGGAAATGTCCTTAGTTTGAAGGATGTCCTTTATGTACCTGATATAAGGAAAAATCTAGTGTCTGGATCTATTTTAGTCAAAAAGGGATTTAAAATTGTATTTGAGAGTGGTCAAGTTGTAATGTCTAAGGGTGGTACTTTTTTTGGGAAAGGGTATGCAGATGAGGGTCTATTTAAATTAAATGTTTTCGTGATCAATAATAAAGCTTCTACTTCTTCTCGTTTACTTGTCGGACTCTTATGATTTATGGCATGCTAGACTTGGACACGTTAATGTGAATTCTATTAAAAAATTAATGAGATTGGGAAACATTCCTAAAACTGATAAGTTCCCAAACTCAAAATGTGAAACGTGTATTGAATCTAAGTATGCTAGAAAACCATTTCCACATGTTGATAGAACTACTTCAGTTTTAAGTTTAATACATTCTGATTTATGTGATTTAAAAGGATATGTTACCCGTGGTGGAAATAAATATTTTTTAACTTTCATTGACGATTACTCTCGTTATTGTTATATTTATCTTCTTAAGAGTAATGATGAAAGCTATTCAAAATTTATTTCATATAAAACTGAAGTAGAAAATCAGTTAGATAAAACCATTAAAATTTTAAGATCTGATAGGGGAGGAGAATATTCAGGTGAGCTTGATAAATTTTGTGCTGATAATGGTATTATTCATGAGATTACTCCACCATATTCTCCCCAATCTAATGGTGTAGCTGAAAGGAAAAATAGAACTCTAAAGGATATGGTCAGTTCAATGCTAAACTCTTCTGGATTACCTTTTAACTTGTGGGGAGAAGCACTTCATCGCATGTTATATTCTTAACGTAATTCGATAAGAAAAATGATAAATCCCCTTATGAATTGTGGAAAGGTAGAATACCTTCATATAAATATCTTAAAGTGTGGGGTGTTTGGCTAAGGCATCTATTCCAAGACCTAAGAGAACTAAACTTGGTCCAAAAACTCGTTGATTGTGTATTTATAGGTTATGCTTTTCATAGTAATGCCTGCGTATTTTTAGTAATTGACTCTAAAAATATTTTAGTTGAAAAGAACACAATTTTTGAAACTAGAGATGCAGAATTTTTGAAAATAGATTCCCTTTTAAAGAAAAATCTGTAAGACCAAGTAGTTCTCTTAGTGTTCCTCCTAGTGTTAGAGAAGAGCCTATTGAATTAGAAGAAGTTTGAAGTTAGGAGAAGCAAAAGACCGAGGATCGCTACTTCTTTTGGTCCCCGACTTTCTAACATATTTAGTAGAGGATGATCCTATTACATTTGATGAAGCTATATCTTCACCAGATTCTATATTTTGGAAGGAAGCTATAAATAGTGAATATGATTCCATTATGTCTAATAACACTTGGGAATTAGTAGAATTGCCTAGAGGATGTAAAACCATTGGGTGTAGATGGATTTGTATGAAAAAAATGAAACAAGATGGTTCAATTGATAAATTTAAAGCAAGACTTGTAGCTAAAGGCTATAAACAAAAGGAAGGAGTTGACTTCTTTGATACATATTCACCTGTTACTAGAATTACCTCTATTAGGATGTTAGTTGCAATTGCTTCATTGTATAATCTTATTATACATCAAATGGATGTCAAGACTGCTTTTCTATATGGAGATTTAGAAGAAGAGATTTATATGGATCAACCTGAGGGATTTGTGGTAAAAGGCCTTGATGATAAAGTGTGTAGACTTAAAAATCTCTTTATGGCCTTAAACAAGCCCCTAAGCAATGGCATGAGAAATTTGATACTGACTTTGACATCTAATGGTTATGTGATAAATGAAGCAGATAAATGCATATATAGCAAATTTGTGGGGGATAGTGGTGTCATAATTTGCTTATATGTGGATGATATGCTAATAATGGGAACTAGTTTAGATGTGATTAATAAGACTAAACAGCTTTAAAAAAGCATTTCGAAATGAAAGATTTGGGTGTTCGATGTTATTCTAGGGATTAAAATAGTAACACATTCGAAGGGATTACTTTAACACAATCACATTATGTAGAAAAAGTGCTTAAGAAGTTTAAACAATATAATTGTATTCCCGCTAAAACACCTTATGATGCAAGTCATCATTTGAGAAAACATTCAGTCCTAGTGTTTCGCTTTAGAATATGCTAGAGTGATCGGCAACCTCATGTATCTCATGAACCTGCACTGTGCACTGATAGCATATGCCGCTGTAGACTTAGCCAGTATACTAGTAATCCTAATAATGAACATTGGGATGCTCTCATTCGAGTCTTGAGGTATTTGAGATACACTCTTAGACTGGGAATACATTATACTAAATATCCCGTCGTACTTGAGGGATATTGTGATGCTAATTGGATTTCGTATACCAATGAAACTAAATCTACAAGTGGATATGTTTTTACATTAGCAGTGGTGCCGTATCTTGAAATCTACTAAGCAAACTGCATTGCGAGATCCACTATGGAATCGCAGTTCATAGCATTGGATAAGGCAGAAGAGGCCGAATGGTTAAGGAATTTTCTTATGGATGTTCCTTTGTGGTCCAAACCACTTCCAGCTATCTATGTCCATTGTGACAGTCAAGCAGCTATTTCAAGAGCTCAAAATTCATCCTACAATGGAAAGTCTAGACATATTCGTAGGAGGCACAATATCGTGCGTCACCGCTAAGGATGGGGTTATAGCTATTGACTATGTGAAGTCAAGTGATAATATTGCGACCCATTAACAAAAGGATTAGCTAGAGAGCTAGTTCAGAAAACATCGAGGGGGATGGGGCTAAAGCCTATTATAAATTAGATCACCTATAATGGAAACCCAACCTTGCGATTGGAGATCCCATGGATAAGGTTCAATGGGATAACAAAGTTATTGGAGTGATCTGTGGGGGTACTACATTGAATTTATTTCAAACCCCTCCCTATGATGAGTAGTACCAATTAACCGTATTGATTAGAGGATGAGCAAATGCTCTTAATGCTTTCTATAGCTGATATTCAGTGGGGTGTTTAAATACAGTGCATCCTTGATAGAAGCACCTATTTGAGTGTGGAAGTGGGGCCGCTTCCTATGAGAATTGAGGCTAATTCTCTAGAGCACTCAAAGAAACCGGGAAAGTTCACGGCCGAAATGAACACAACCGTGAGAACTCAATGATTGTTTTAGAAGTCATGTGTGTGTTCTATTGTCTCAGTTTGCAAATCATAATTGTGGAGTTCAAGACATAGTTCACTCTACAGTTAGCAAGCTCGATAGAATATACAAAGCTGAGGTTCAAGTCGATAGACACCTAAGCCTGCGTGATTTCTACCGTACTCCAGAATAATATTTTTATTTATCTTATTTCTTTCATGTGGGGGATTGTTATATATTTATACTATAAATATAATATGTGAAAGAAATAATTAATTAAGATAAAGTGCCCAACTGGTGAAAAGTGTGGAATTTGTGTGGGAGGTCGTGGGTTCGAGCCACGCCTCACGCATTATATTAAAAAGTCTTTGATTGGGCCTTGGGGCTTTGGGTACTGGGCATTTATTGTTCCTATTAAAATATTTATTTTTTTTTATTATTTTCGGAATTATTTAATGGGTCAACTAGCCAAGAAAATATGAGCGCTTTAATCGCCTGCTTTAATATCCATTACCATAGGCCATTACATCTGCAACTTAATGCTAGATCATGGTGGAAGAAGTTACATCTCTTCATGCCTATATAAACACACTTTTGGGTATTAGAAAAATATAACAAAACCGAAATTGTCTCTTCATATACTGATGAAATATTATACTCAAATTGTCTTTTATTTTCGGAGTACACTTGAGAGTTCCGAAAACCTTTTATGATTCTTTGCATAATTGGTTTATTTGATCGTTGTATCCTGGAGGTGATTGTCCACGGAGGTCGCAGCAGTTATCGACGGGCAATTTCGCTTTAGGACATCGTGCTGTCACGAGACTCGATCTATTGATAAGTTTTTTCTGCACTTTACCATTATTTTATCCAACAGTATATATATGTAGATAAATTCGAGTCTTTCCATACTTCGATGAAAGCCATTTCATTCTTCAATTTGAAACCTATCATATATAATAATAAGAAAGTTAGTATTTCTAAAATCAAATACAATTTAAAAAAATAAAAAATAAAAAAAGAAAGAAAGAAGATGTACAAGTGTAAGATTAGTTGAAGCAAGTGAAACAATCTTTCCTTAATATGAATTTGCCCCGCATTTGTGCTAACTGTTTTCCGGAAATCATCTCCCAAAATATAAAAAACCATGTCTAGCCATAGGAGAACTTCAAATGAATTAGACCAACAAACTCAAATGGAGTTTTCTCTCTACCATAACCATGATTTTGATGCAAAAAAGGAATCACTTCTACAAAGCGCTTTCAAGTAAAACCAAAACGTAAATATGAAATGGAATGAATAATAAGCGTCATAAGAGTCATTTATATAGAAGGTGAAGGGGTGTGATTGGAGAAGCACACCCTAAAACTCGACATTTATTATGAAGGGACGCACCCCATTCCATCACTCGCCTACCGCCCATGTAGCACTCGAGCAGCGCAATGTAGTGAGCTATCGCTCACCTGGCGACAGCCTTACATGCTGAATTTCAATTTTTCCTTCAAATTTTGGGTCACAATTTCTCATTCATTCGGAATTGGTTTTTAGATTTTGAATATACTATGATGATATAATCTACGAGTAAAATAAGTTAATCTATTTACTTTCGTAATTTAACTATCGGATCAAGTCTGAATATTTGACCGAACCTGACACAAAGTTATTTTTCAAGGTTTCTATTTAACCAAAAATTTCAATGCTTAAACCAAATTCCATTAATCCCCCATATGAATGGAAATTCCAAATATGCACAAATGATAATGCAGATACTAATAGAGAGAACCAAAAACATTGCATCAGGAGGGTAACTTCTAGCCTTGAACCTTACTTAGTGAAATACTAGCAGATTTACTTGACTAGTTGGAGAACGCGATGTCTTGAACCATTCAACTGTTGGTGTAAACCAAAACAACAGTACTCACACAATGTCTTTCCTAAGTCATTCATGGTTCTCATAATTGTGTCCATTTTGACTATGAAACACTCTTGGATTTCAAAAGTGCTTAGAGAATTTCATCCTTAAACAATTCTCATCAAAGCTGCCACACTTCACACTTATATAGGTGACCTCCTATTAAGAGCATTTTACACTACTTCACTTGGCTTAATCAAGATATAGGGATCACTAAAAGTGTATCTTAACCCTTTAACATTCTATAGAAAGCACTTTAAATGTCATACAAATGAGTAGGAACAATTTCCCAAGTTTTTCATGAAATCTACATAAGCTAGTTATCCCTTTAAACCAAGATTTTGGAATCTCCAGTCAACAAGGTAGGGTTATCATTACAAAGACTCTAACGTAGTAGGCTTAATCGCATTCCCTTCGATATGCATTATACTTGATCTATTGGTAAACATATATAAAATGTATCCACGAGTTTACATCAATGAGATCAACTGCTTATGATATTGTGTCGACAACATTTACATTATATATATGACTAGTATGTAATACACAAGCAAAAAAATTATACATAAGCAAACATATTTTATAACCTAAAATCGGTAGGCAAATTTTTTTAATTCGGATAAATGTTCAAACTGATTAATCAAACCAAATCGATTTGATTTGGTTTAGTTCAATTTCCACAGCTAGATTGAGTCGGTTTGGTTGAAATTTACCCAAACCGACGAAGTCGGTTTCGATTTCGGGTTGAGTTCAAAACCAACCTATCTGAACTATGCTCAGACCTAGATTTAATTTTCCGCTAGAAAATCCTTTGAGATCATGATCATAACTTTTAAATATGTTATAGATTGCATATCGCTAATATATATCCCTGGTTATTTCACTTTAATTCCTAAGGCACCAAAATATTGACTAGTTATTTGGTCTCAGTCACTGATATCTCAAACAACTTCAAGTTAGTCATCGAAATCCATTATCGACTTAGAATTAAGGTGTTATGTTCAACAGTGAAGTGAAATTAAATTCAAGTGGTCAATGTTCACAGTTTCATGTGGTCTATTCCAATATATTCCAAAATTTACTCTCAGTTTATCAAAGTCAAAGATGAACTTTAATAAAATTAAGACAATCTTATCAAAAGAAAGTGTTTGTTTATCGATTGTGCACAATAAAACTTATATCAAATTATAAATCAAAATTTTCCGTGTTTAACAACTTTAGTAATTGATTTATAGTATCATATCCATCTTGTGAACAAAATGTGAGTTCAAACTAATACAAACAATTTAATAAAAAAAAAAAACTAATATATTATTTCAAAATGTCGTGAGTACAAATAAATTTAATTTGTGCGCAAACACTTATCCTACAAACTCCCCTCATGACCTTGCTATTGTTCCAAGCGACAGGGCCGGTCCTGTGATTTTCGGGGCCCGAGGCAAACTCCGTAAATTGGACCCCCCCCCCCACACCAACATTTGGGATGTGGCACCGACGACTCCATCAGAAACATAATATATGAAATTCAGAATAAGACGCAACATATTTCTTACCAAAAAGCTATAGGCTTTTCATAGTGATGATATATTTCCACTTGTTTCTAGTCATCTTTTCAATAATAACTTCTTGCTTCTCCTACAAAACAGTTCATAATATGTTTAGTGCACTCAAAACCGAGCCCTTCATAAGATAAATGTAACACAAAAAATGCAAACAACATCAATGATTAATGGCCCCCGATTCAAAATTCTCGACAACAACTTATGTTTTGTTGTGCATTAAAGGGTCTTTGTTTTGACAAAGAACACCTTTGATGTCAGTCTAAAGAAGCACAACCCAAACATGCTTAGAACGAAAAATGTTAAGTATACAAAGAAGACTAACGAGAAATAATATGCATCTCTTAAGGGAAGCATACAAGAAACACAAGGACAAAGAAGCCTTTCCAATTTAAGCCAACGAGTTCCTTGATTCATCAGTAGGGATCTTAACATTAGCATATAAAATTTGTATAATTTCACGTCTTCTGAATTGCAATGGGAAAGACTTTATTCATACAATTCTATACTAATTACACAATCAAACTATTTAGAAAATTATACGAAAATCAAACATTTATTTTCAATTAAAAACTCTGCAACATCTTCATAGTATAGTAAAATTATCTCTCTTGTTTATAACTATATTTAGAAACCCTTCCAGAGATGACCCATCATAAATTTAGTGTTATCCTGTAAATTACTGTAATTCATACCTCGATTTCGTGAATTGAAAAGAAAAGGACAGAGAGCAAATACTAATTGTAGGAAAAAAAAATATGCCAACATATGTGCACTCAAAACCGAACGCTTCATGAACTCCCAAAACAAACACCAGTAATATAGAAACACCATAACCAGTACGACAGTTCCCCAAAATTCTAAAGCAGGCCGGCATGCCCTAAAGGTACAAAAACAGATTCTCAAAAAATATCACCTTCTTTTTAATCTTTCCATCAGCTGGAGTTGGATGACGTCGCCAGTCCGATCGGAGTTGGATGAGTCGCTGGTGGAGCTGGAGAAGTGGATGTCGAGCTGGAGGTGATGAAAATAGATTCCCCCTTTTCCTCCTTTACTAATTATTAAAAAAAAAAAATTTTGGGCCAAAAATAGGCCCTTCTGGTTTTGGGCCTGAGGCGCCAGCCTCATTTGCCTCGCCACAGGGCCGGCCCTGCCAAGCGATATACCATCACTGCTATCACCTTGTAGCCCACCCATGCACCTATCCTAGCGGTTCACTCTTCCTCGCAAACTCATCCATCTGTCAACCTTTACCACAATCGTTCCTAGTATATTCAATTTGGAGATTCCTCTTCAAGTACCTCCAATGATCCTTTTGTCTTTGACTCTACGCAACTATTCCAAATCCTCAAGTTATTAATACACATCCTTGGTAGAAACAACTTCTTCATTCTACATCAACTAATCATCCTTTACTTGAGTTTCATGAACCTTTACGTGTATCGCAAGCCATTAGAATTCCTTCATGCCATGTCTAATGAGCTTAATGCTCTTATCAGAAATGGAACTTCGAACTTAGTTTTGTCTGACTATACTACAAATGTAGTAGGTTGCAAATGGGTCTTCTGTGTCAAAAAGAATCTAGATGGGTGTTATAAAGCACGCTTTGTTGCAAAAGGATTTCATCGAAGCCAGTACTAGCAAATACTTCTAGCTTTCTACCCTAATAAAGGAGATCAACACCATAATCAGAGGCCTTTATATTGGTGGGGATATAATGAGTGAACAAAAGAGCTAAGCTCGCACCGTCAAAAGTCCGTACAAGAAGTATTTTGGATTCGAAGTAATCACAAACCTACATCTCTTCCAATTACTTTTGATAGTAACGATGAACATAGAGTCATATATTCTCACTGTGATGTATTAATAGTATGAGTTGTAATAGCTCGTAACAGCATTAGCCACATGTTGGTAGATAATGACAGTTGCGTTAATATTCTGTTTGGAAGTACTTTTGACGAAAAGCCGGTTGACCACCCTTAGATACCAATGGCCAAACCTATATATGGTTTCACTGGGGACAAATTATGTTGACAGTTGAGCTCGACGACAAACTACATTTCAAGGACACGTGGACCTTTTAGTCATGGATGGCAAATCTACTTACAACGGGATCTTAGGAAAGCCTGCTTTGAAGCAACAGAAAGCAATAATATCTATCACTTGTGCTTGAAAATTGAAACTTCCCAGGGAATAGCTTGTATTAAGGGAAACCAAGCTATCGCGAAACAAAGTTATTTCAAAGCTCTACAAAAGATAGCACCAAAACCCTTATAGGGTAATACCATATTTATGGTTGAAAAGAACGAAAACATGATTGAAAAACAATTTCTAGGAAATCAAATGTCTAATGCTGCGAATGATAGGTTGAAAGACCTACCCACCAATGAAGACAACTTCGCAAGTACAAAAGAAAACATAGTTCTAGAAACATAAACCAATACCGAACCCGAAATAAGGTTCAAGGAAACAAGATAACTAAAAGTGAGTTTTAATTCACCGAAGAAATTTCAATTAAAGGCGAAGTCTATCCCGCCAAGGAAATTTCGATTGAAGGCGAGGTTTATCCAACCAAAAAGAGTACGACGACTTCAAAGGAAATTGTTGTCAAAAAAAGGATGAGACCACGTCCAGAAAAACTTAAATATCATGACATATTGTAAAAATGTGCAAAGTACTTATGAAATGAAAGAACCATGGTGGGGGAAAGCGAATTAATCCGCATTTCCCTTATGTTGTATTGCTCATTCATTATTTTTTTGAAAGTTGCATCGTTGAAATGTGATATTAGCAGAAGAATGATAAACTTTGTTGCTGATATAAAGTCATTATAAGCAGGGGCGGAGCCAGGATTTTTGGTCAGGGGGGGCACAAGTTATCTGATAATGAACGTCGAGTTTTGTCATGGATGTAATGATAATAAAAATATAAAACAATATTACGACAATACTAAAAATGACATAGTTTATAAATTACACTTGTTCCTTTCGAGTTTTCATGCTTTGATATCGTTGTACAATAACTTCATTATGGAGCTTCAAAAATATATCTTTCTCTACATAAACAATTGAGCTATCATTCATCCACTGATCACCCATCCTATTACGCAATCTATCCTTCACAATGCTCATTGCAGAAAAAACTCTCTCCACAGTAGCAGTAGCAACCGGCAGAATCAATGCTAAGGTCAAAAGCTTGTAAACCAATGGATATACCATATTTTTCTTTGTCAGAACTAATTTCTCTGCAAGATTACCAAGGTCGTTCAACCCTTCAAACTCTTTGTTAGAGCGCATGTCAAAAATATAAGTCTCAAGTTGATCATGAAGTACATCACGAGATTCATCAACTAGAATAGAAAATAATGAATCACCAAGATCTTTGATAATAACATTGATTGTCTCAACGGCACAAGCATTTACTATATCCTTTTGAACATCAGGTGATGTCAATTTGCAATTTTGAGGAGCATTTCCAAATGTCACAGCATTAACATCTTCATTATGAGCAGACAAAAATTCCAATAGGACTAAGAAATTGCCAGGATTGAGAGAATCACTGGACTCATCATGTCCCCGAAATGAGTGCCCTTGTCGCAATAGAAGTCGAACACAATCAATAGATGCATTAAGACGGGTAACATAAGCACTTCTTACTTGTTCTGACTGCTTGTACAAAACTGATTGAATGTGTTGATCTTGATTCATCAAAGCTTCGCACTTAATGCGAGCTTGATTATGTGCACTATCATGTTCTCCAACGTGAATATGAAGTTTTTTTTTCTCTTTCCAACATGTAAAACCTTCACCAACAAAATACTCACCCCCACCTTGCTTTCCAGAATTTGATTTAAAAAGATAACAATACAAACAATAAGCAGCATCTTTTTCTACACTATACTCCAACCAAGAACCGAACTCTTTAAACCAAGAGGGATTAAATCGTCTACCTTTTACTCCAAATTGTCGTTTTGGAAAGTCATGATCATGTGGCTGACAAGGACCCATTAACATATATGCTCTTCGAACTTGATCTCGAATGTTAGTATTGTAATCCAAAATGGGTATCCTTAAACCAGGATCAGTAGGAAGTTTATTGACGTCAAATTTCACATTATTCGACGTCGCCCCAACAACATTTACATTGTCCAAGTCAGCTATTCTCTGAAAGAATCTCTTCATGAGATTTCAACAATTTCAATTCAACCAACAATACCCAACTTTCAACAATACCCAAATTTTAGCAATTTCAACTCAACAACGGGACAACACCCAAATGTCAACAATACCCAATTTCAACCTACAACAATACCCAATTTCTACTCAGAAGTCAGCAATGCCCAAATTTCTTCCATACCCAATTTCCATTTCAACAGAGTCTACTCTACTGGCTACAGCAATTTGCCAATTTCAATTTCAATTTTCAACCATACCCAATTTCCATTTCAACCATACTCAGCAATATATTCATCTACTGCACATAGCAAACAAGAAACAACAATACCCAAACATAGTATTAATTAAAAGAACAATTTCTAATTTTCGGTCTCAAGACTCATGCTATCACCAAATGCCAATAATCCAAATAAAAAATTACTAAAGCCTACAGAAAATACCTGGCAGACGCAGTCAATAGAGGAGGCGGAGGCTGGAGGTGGTCCGGTGGAGGAGGAGAGCAGTCGCAGAGGAGGCGACTGGCGACTTCTGCGACTGCGAGTCTGCGACTGCGAGGAAAGCAGAGGAGGCTGGAAGTCTGCAATGGAGGTGACTGTGGACTGGCGTCGTTGAGTTGAGTCTGCAATGGAGGCTACGGAGGTGAAGTGGAGGCTGAGACTGAGAGGCGACTGGCGAGAGCAGGAGGCGATTTTGATTTTGCTTTTGCTGAGGATCGAATTCGTAGGCTTGAGGAAGGAAAGGAAATGAAATGGGTTTAAATGTTTGGGCTTTCTCCCTTGGGTTGGGCTGTCCAGCTGGGCTTTAACTTAAAAAAAAAAAAAAAAAATTTGAGCCCAAAGTTCAGGGTGGGCCTGTGCCCATCCTGGGCTGTACTGGGCTCCGCCCCTGATTATAAGTGCTTCTAATATATATATATATATATATATATAGTACACATTCTCATTTTGGTTGGAACTACTAATTCTTTGATTCTAGTTAGTAAGAGGGATCTTGAACATGCAATCTATCCGTCTAAATTGACAAACGGCTGAAGATTTCTAAAAGCGGGGTCATCTAGGCTAATCGGGGTGTTATGCTCGAAGAGCATACTCACTTTGGAGCAAAGAGCATCAACAAAAGCATCGGCTGGCTTATCTTTAGCAGTAGTTTCACTGGAAGGAATAACTACAGAATCTTAAGTTGGTCAGGTTCGGCAGAAGTGGACGAATTATCAGAAGCCCCAGTGACTTGTGGAGTGTCCTCGTAGAAAGAAGTGCCTTCAGCATCCTCTTCGCGAACCTTCAGAAAATCAAAATTCCACTTAGGATGAAAGCTCCCAATAATGTCAAGAACCTTATTGCTTCCATCCTGCATAGTATCCTCCAAAAGCTTTTCCTCGTTAGCTTTTACTTCAGAAAGGCCAGACTTCGCAATAGCCAATTTTATCTCGGTATGCTCCAACTGATTGAGAAATAAGGCCTTTTCACGCATCGCTTTATCCACATCCTTGGAGATGACAAATAGTTCAACCTTAACTGACTGAAGCTCCTCTCTGAGGCATAAAAGCTCAGTATCAGTTCTGACGATATAAGCAGCATGGTTGTCTTTAACTGATTTCAAGTCCTTAGTGACTCTGGTAAAGTTGGCCACGAGAGATGCCTCCTTCACAGTTAAGGCCTTAAAGCCTTCGCTCATCTCGTTGTATTTTCTCTCCTCTTTCTCAGCTTCTCCCAATTTTCTTTAGAGAATTTCACACCTCCTCTAAAGAATTTGTTTTCTTCTCCAGTCTATTAGTCGTCAAAACACGGACTTCATACTTAGCCTACTGATTATGATGAAGAGCAGTATCCCATAAGAGGTGAGTGTAGATTAAATTTCCCTTTTGCTTGGGAGTCATACCCTCCGCAAACTTCTCCCCCACAGAGTTAAAATACAGGAAGGTGGACCAATAGCCTTAGAAACAAAGGTGGGAAGCAATTATAAGGCCTTGGGGTTCAATTCCTAGTTAAGGCGAGAGGGTATCTGCAAGGTGTTCAGGCCCCACTGGCATCTTCATGTTCCCTTTCGCAGGTGTACCTTGCCAAATTCGGTATGGTTTGGCAAGGAGTGGGCGAGCATTTAGCTTCTTAAGGTGGTAGAGGTCGTCTAATTGTACCCTCGCCCTCATGTGAAGCCTCACCCTTGTATCCCCTAGAGCCCCCTGTGGGTACATCCTTAGAAGGAAAAGAGGTGGCCAATTATTGGCATGTGGGAGCAGCGCTAAAGTTGATTTTGATCTTCATAATAGTGTGAATGGTGATATTAACTATACAAATAAAGAAAACTGTACAAGCAAATGTCGAAAAAGAAAAATATTACAAATGAAATTAATGCTTTCTTTAGACATTGAAATATCAAAATAAACAAGCATTATTAGGGGAGAAATCCCTAGTTACCACATAAATAACTAGAATACTCTTTTTCTATGTGCAATATTAGAAATAGAAAATAGATAAAGAAAAGGGGACTGAAAACCTCATATTTGACAAAAGTTCATAGAAAGTTATATAGCCTCAAGATGAATGGTTGGTAATTTAAGATTACTTGGGATACAATAACATTACAAATGCATCCGTCCCAACTAAATTGATAAGGCCTCAAAGTCGCTCATTAATCAAAACTTATGGTCTCTGGGACAGAACTACTAGATTAGCTCTTCAATCCGCATGATGTAGTACGAACTTCAACCTTAAGTTGGGGACTAACACTCAACTGAGATTATCCCAGTATAACCCTAAAATTAAAAGGGATACATGTCAACGAGAAACATAACTCCAAGGATATAAACTTCTTCAAAAGAGGTAACAACACCAAAAAGAGGCAAATTTAAATTAAAAACTTCCAGCCTCCAAAGCCATGGAATACGTTTTGCAGAAATAAACCAAATAGGCAAGAGATAAGTGCAAGGTAATACATACGTACATATCTAAATGAAAAGGTTGAAAGATAACAGAAGAAGAGAGGAATTGCCGAAAAGCAAGAATGTCGCCAAGAGCAAGAAATAAACACAGAAAGCGAAGAAAGCGGTGGTAAAAAGAATGGTGTATTAATAGGTTTAGACGAAATATTTGAGCTGTCGATTGGATCAACAATAGATCTAGAACATTCATACACTTCTCACAATCATGGCTATCCAACACTAACAGGCCCTTGACCAAAATTCAAAAATGCACGGATAGGATCGACCATGGGCTACATGCGCTTTAAATGCATACAAGGCATTAAATTGGAAATGCAACCCTTTAGCATATACTAAAAATTGTAACAATCATAACATGTTCCCCTCAAAGTGTCCCACGTCATCTACCACTAAGAAAGGAGTTCTGCGAGCAATAGTGGTGGCAATGGGCCGAGCCGAGCCGGCTCGGCCCATTGCCCCACGAGCTCGGCTCGTTGCCCTACGAGCCGAGCTCGTGGCTCGTTACAAACGAGCCGAGCTTCTGCTCGGCTCGTTTGCTCGTGGGCGAGCTCGGCTCGGCCCACGAGCTCGTGATTCACGAGCCACGAGCCGACTCGGCTCGGCTCGGCTCGTGGCTCGTCAAATTTTTTTTTTTTTTTTTTAGTTTTTCTTAGTTTTTTTTTTTTTTAAATATTTTTCACGAGCCCACGAGCGCTCGTGTCTTGACGAGCCAAGCCGAGCTCGGCTCGTCTATTGACGGGTCCGCTCGGCTCGAGCTCGGGCTCGTCTTTTGACGAGCCCGAGCGGCTCGTGGATCGCTACAGTACGAGCCGAGCGGCCGAGCCGACGAGCCGCTCGGCTCGATTGCCATCACTAGCGAGCAACAATAGGTTCGCTATGCAACAATAGAAATTAAAGTTCTAGATTTATTATGAATAATAAAATCGAACTTGGGAGACTATTTGTTAACCCTCGAAGCGAAGTCTGCAAACGTGGATAGCAATTGGCGAAGTATAAAAGTGACTCACCAGGGGAGCAAAGATATTGTAGCCTCGCCTGAATCTTGCGAATCATTTTCCATGTTCAGGTTGGCTACAGATTGTCATTAAAAGGTACATGGGGCAATGAGTAATGCGTGATTCTCAATCAAATCTGTTATAAGATAGCCAACAAGGAGCTGCCATCTGTATTCTCCCAAAAAGACCAAATTACTCCAAGACTTGAAGAAAAATCTATAAATACCCCCTCATTTGAAGAAGAAAAACATACAATTCAAATATTTTTCTCTCAAATAGCTATTTTTCTAGTTGCTCCTGTTTGAGCAAAAAATTAGTGAGTGTAGGAAGTGAAAATTATAGCTAAGTAGAATTGGTTCATCATATTTGTATCATCAACAACTGTGACTTTACCAACTCCAACAGTGACTCCAATTTATTCGTAACCAAAATATATTAGTCTTATCCTTCTATCACTTGTTATACGATAAAATAAATACATGTACAACACTTCATTTTTCACTCAATCAAAAATAATAGTTTTCCTCTCTCTTTGTAATGTTAACCGCTGCATTGCAAATCTTGTTTAATTTAATTATAACTTAGTAAAAGCAATATAAACCACACAACACGAGAGGTTTCACGTGTGTTGCACCGATTATGACAAGACAAATGGCAAATTTTATCCCAACCTCTTCGGTGAAATCGTACCAAACATGTCCGGCCTTTTTCGCTTTTACTTTTTCGTTTTAGCCCCTATTTGACAACTATTATTTTAGAACTCTTTTTTTTTTTTTTTACATATTTTCAATCACACATTCAAACAATAAAATATTCTACATGTCAATTCAAAACTTTTTCCTACTTTTTAATCATATTATCCTAAAAATCACTATTTAAAACTCTATTTACCATATAGCTGGCGTTGAATCAAGCCATCTTGCATCTGCATTGCAGTTTTTAAGTACAAATTGTGATCAAAGCAAGTTCGTCAACGTATAAAACCAGTTAGCCACTTAGAAGGAACCAATACGCCAAGAACATCTTCTTTTTCCTTTTTAACACCGACCACCAGTGTTCAATCCACATTGTTAAACGTATCAGAAATATTACAAATATGCGCCATAAAACTCTTTATTACTAGTCATTTCCATGTCATCTGAGCTGCCATGGCTATAACTCAATAGAGCAACAGTAGCTACTTTACAAAATTTGCAGTAGTTCAAGAACCAACGGGTACTAGACTAGGAAAAAGACAGACTCGCGCACCACGGGGACATGGTAACATTATTTCTCTTACATGGTAATATTATTTCATTATTTATATCACTGATTGGATATTACTGCCTACTCATCTTTAAGGTAGCTCAACGGGTTTGATACACCATATGTCTTTGGCATATTCATGAATTGTTCTGTCACTGCTGAACTTGAAGGAGCCTGCTGTATTCAGTATAGACATTTTTGTCCATCTCTGCAAAATAACAAGTTGGCATATTAGGCATAGAGTAATAGAAGCCAAAATAGGATTTAATTCGTGGTGTTGATAATGTTGGGGGGGAAAAAAAGGAATTTCAAGGTAAAACTTCGAATGGGATGATTACGATCAATGTCCCCAACCTTTCATTGATGGGAAGAAATGAGAGTCGAATTTATCAGCAGATCTAGAATCACAGAAGATTTAATTTGCTCTTTTTATAAGGTTTACTATTTCTGTCTTTTCAATTTAGCCCCTGCTTGGTGTAGCTAAAAACCAGATTTTTAGTAGATTTGATTAAATGAGTCGTAGAAAAGTTGTGGGTCCCATGAAATGTGTTGTTAAAATTAATTGTTAACTTTGACTTAGATTTTAATCCACACCGAAAAGGGGCTTAGTCTCATTTTTCAGCTAAAGTGTAATTGTATTTCGAATGAAAATTTTAAAAGACTTAATGGTCAAATGGGCGAAATTCATCCACTGGTGGACCCCAGTGCTTCCTGCCAAAAGAATAGATCAAGGACCTACTTACTACTTTTGGAATATTTTGGGGGACTCGAACTGTTATTTCACAACTTCGAATACAAGGAAAAAAGTTTGAATTTCAAGTTCATGCAGATAACAAGTTGTTGAATACATGCATATGCATGGCATAAATGCAAAAACTAGCAATATGGACTAAGGCTTTATATAACTCACCTTTTGATCTCGATATGCATCATCAACCTTCTCTTGGCATTCGATGTAACTTGGAAAGTCCTTGCCCACAAGGAAGTAGTCAGCACGGCCAAATCCTTCATTCCCTTCCAAGGACCCCATTAGTTCATCATAATTATAAGGCCCAAAAGCACCATTCCTAACAAATTCCTTGACTTCCTCAAAGCGTTCATCTGGCACAAACTGCAATTAACGAGAAGATAAAAATGAGTCAATCCCAAAATGAACATCACTTGGAAAATGTAAGATGGATTGGTTTTGGACAACTTTGATAAACACATGACCGGTCTTTATGCATTTGACATCCCACAATCCAGTTTTACAAGGCCACTATATTCAAACTAGAAAACAAAAGAAAACATTTAAAAAAGAGCAATGAAGGAAACAGGTCTTAGATTTTAAAGATTCTGGGCACACAGAGGGAAAAATAGAGTTGAACTTTACCTTGCCCTTGGCTCTCTCTATCCGAAGTGCTGCAATCTCATGAGCTTTAGCTCCAAACAAGAAAAAGTTGTCCTCGCCAACTTCCTCCCTAATTTCAACATTGGCACCATCCAAGGTCCCAATCAATACGCAGCCGTTCATTGCGAACTTCATGTTGCTGGTCCCACTGGCCTCCATACCGGCAGTACTAAATAAGGAAACGGGGGTGGGGAGGAGTGGAGGTCAGATATTGTTGTGTTGAATCTGTTAATGAAGGGAACACATTTTTCTTTCAGGAGATATGATGAATCTAATACTTCCAAGTATGAGCTTACACACCTGATATGTTGTGAAAGTTCACTTGCGGGAATTAATAATTCAGCAACACTCACATTGTAATCTGGAACAAATACAACCTAGATAGAGGTTGAACGTAACGTAATTAAAACCATGATTTGTGTGAATGAATGTGCACCAAGCAACTTAAGAGTAACATATACCAAGCAATCCCACAAAAAAATTATATGACAAATCCCTTTTTCTTTGCATATAAGAAGCATAAAGTCAACCACAAGAAATAAATGATTCAATGACATTGAAATACAATTTAACGATATTAGGAGGAAGCTTGTACCTTTAACAAATCAGCAATATCTGGATCATGATTTATGGTAACTCCAACATCTGTGATAAATTTTACAATCCTCTTTGCTTGTACGTATGTGGCAAATGCTTTTCCTCCAAATATACAAACTCGAGGAACAAACTTTTCTTTCCTTTCTGCTGCGGTCATTTCTTTCATTTTCTTATAGCGATAAACAATTCCCAAGAGATTTAATAGTTGTCGCTTGTATTCATGAATGCGTTTTACCTGAAAAATGGCAGCCACATTCCATGTCACCAATACCGCCGGAGAATTGTGTGGAAAGGAAATATAAGAATTGATCTCGAAAATGATGACTAGGAAATATGTATATGCCCATCAGATGTAGATTGTTTAAAAATTCAAACCACAACCAAGAGGAGAGAAAATGACCTGGATATCGAACATTGCATCTGGGTTAACCGAATACCCTGTCTTATCTTTGAGGAATGAAGCAACCTTGATCTTGTTGCTTCTTTTGGCTGCCCTCCACTCAATTTGAAGATCCTCATTATCTGCAAACTGCAATGATTTTTTCACGCGTTAAAATACATTATATGGCTTCAATAACGATAAGGAAAGAAAAATAATCCACTGGGTTTAAAGATAGTGCATGTATAAAAGAACTGAACGTAAAAGTCCTACTTAATTTAATAAGGTGAATAAACATATAAGCTGTTAAGAAATGTAGAAGTTATTATAAGGTGAAACTATATTGCGCAACTCCAGAAACACAGGTTATGTGTAACTTGAGGTGACAAACATGAGGACTTAATATGAGTACTTATCAGCTCAATAAGCTGGAACAAATAAAGGTCCTGTACAGAGCCAGTTAAGACACAGAAATCATTCCAGAATTTAATGGCCTACTACAAATAATCTAGCAATATGAGTGCTGTATATAAAAGTTGGATGTGGCAGACTACATGAATTACCTTCTGCAGTTCTGCCAATTTCTCAGTATTCAGGATCCAATCCTCTGTACCTATCCACTTAGAAATAATGGTACTTAGATCTGGATTGCAGAAATGGATCCATCTTCTAGGCGTTACACCATTTGTTTTGTTCTGAAACTTCTCAGGCCAGAGCTGCAAAAGATTTACAAATGAAAACCTCTTGCTACACAGGAGAAGTACAATAATCCACCAAAATCAGCAAATGATACATGATCGGACAATGAAAAAGAGTTCTATAATCTTATTGAGAAATTTACCTGAAAAAAGTCATTAAAGACTTCCTTTTTAACTATTTCACTGTGGATCTCTGCAACTCCATTAACGGCATGACCACCTACAACACAAAGGTTAGCCATCCGCACCATCTTCGGCGGTATAGGAGCTTGTTCGGGTTTTACAACTTTCTCCTCCTGTGGGTCTTTTCCTTCAAGTTCATCTTCACCCTGGACCATCTTCTGCGGTATAGGAGCTTGTTCGGGTTTTACAACTTTCTCCTCCTGTGGGTCTTTTCCTTCAAGTTCATCTTCACCCCGGACCATCTTCGGCGGTATAGGAGCTTGTTCGGGTTTTACAACTTTCTCCTCCTGTGGGTCTTTTCCTTCAAGTTCATCTTCATCAACAGGCACAACTTCATCGCTAGTTTCATGAATAAGGATTTCTTCTGGTTTAGCAAATAAATCAGCCAAAGATGCAGGCAGATCAAAATTTTCCAAAATTCTCATTGCATTCACTTTTTTCTCCAACATTTCAGGATTTGATGTGCCATATTCTGATATTATTTCTTGAATTAGCTGAAAGATGATTAAAATGTGATGATATTCAAATGATGATAAATTCATGGAAATATGGGATTTGTTGATTTATTCATGTGTCTTAATACCTGTTCATCAATCATCTCTATAATTTCAACGTGTCTTGGCAGCAGTTTTTGCATTAGTTCATAACTCCATTTCTCCAGGGCCTCAGGCAAAACAGTGTGATTTGTGTATGCCACAGTTCTGCAAAGAACACACCACATGAATAGTTAGTTTAGTAGCAGAAAACTTGAGACATTACAAAGTTTAATTACATTCAATAAAACCAACCGATTTAAAAAGCATACTATTGTTTTTGGCCATTTTAGATTTTTGTTGGAACTAGATGCATGGATGGAGTCACAAGGCACATCAAACAATTTTTTTACAATAAAGTTACAGAAGATACCAAGTCAAAGTTCAGCCACACATGCAAAGCCATTATTTAAGACGGAAACAAATCAAAATTTTCCAAACAAGGAATACACAGCAACACAAATTTAACCCACAAAGATTATATAGTTTGGCGTAATAGAGAGGGATTCCTAGATAAATTTTAGCACCACTCTACCATAGACTTTGTGTCTGCCTCATAAGACATAAATCACAAAGACCTGAGTATGATGGGGAAGAATTGGATGCTTCTGTGTATGCATTGATTAATTTTATCTATGATTCATAAACCGGTTCGAAGCCAAATAATTTGTTATCTCATCTAAAAGTTTAATATCGTTAAGAGGGAAAAACTTATTTGCTAAATTTAATCTTGAGCACATCCCTCAAGTAGATGCCAGTAACAAGTTTTTCATGTTTTCACAAATAGGTGAGGATGAGATTGAGACACAGAACCAAGACCTTTGTTTGCTTTGGATACCAAGTTGAACACATCATTTAAATGCTTATGTTATTAAAAGGGGACAAAACTAGTTTTAAATTTTTTTGTCTTCAAACACTATAATTTTACTTTGCATTATATTCCAGTATATCTTTAAGGATTTGAAGAACTTCTCTGACATGGTCCATGTAAAGAACAAAATTCCTTATCCATTAAAAAGGGGAAGTACCTCTGTGTAATACTCCAAGCTTTCTCCCAACTCATGCCCTTGAAGTCCATCAAAATCCTCATTAACTCTGGAATACATAGTGTTGGGTGAGTGTCATTCATTTGAACTGCAACCTTTTCGGGAAACTCTTCCCATATCTCATTTCCACCAGATCTCTTCTCAAATCGTGCAATAATATCTTGAAGAGAAGCTGAGCACAAGGTATATTGTTGCTTCAGTCTTAGGATCTTTCCCTCCGTTGATTCATCCCCAGGGTAGAGTATGTAACAGATCTGATGTCAGAGAAAAGCAGAAGATAGGTTATTCTTGTGAAGTTGGTGGTGCATTTGCATATAAGAGCAATATTTAGGGAATTAGGAAGAACGTAACAACAAAAGTTTATACCATATTTAATATGCATACCTTCTCAGCATTTACTTGGGCTTCACATGCTTTCGTGTGTTCTCCAGCGTTGAAAGCATATAAATCAAATTGTTCAGATGGAACCTTAGTGGACCACAGTCGAAGGTTGATTGTGGTTTTGGTTTTATATCCTGGTATTGGCACATCACATGCAACAGCAACTATATCTTCTCCACCAATCCAACGACTCTTCCCATCCGATCCTGTAAGAACTTTGCCGAAAAACTTCACAGGATATGAGACATCATTTCTCACAATTTCCCAAGGATTGCCCATCTGCATGGAAACTTAAGTTTAATAGGATATACTGGAGGTTTTACATAAACATATCACTATGGAAACCTTTTGATGAATCGTTTCCAGAA
This sequence comes from Fraxinus americana, assembly GCA_035079005.1. Taxonomy (NCBI): domain Eukaryota; kingdom Viridiplantae; phylum Streptophyta; class Magnoliopsida; order Lamiales; family Oleaceae; genus Fraxinus; species Fraxinus americana. Next base: position 9,644,321 of record CM068715.1, read on the forward strand.
GCTTTCTTGGAGTATGATTGTAAATTCCAAACACTCTATCTGTGCATATATGAATGAAGCAAAAAATGAATAAAAGCAAGCGTACTTCAAGCCAATTTTCAGCAACCTCCTCTTGTCCATCTTTTGTAATCAGCTGCTTAAATAAGCCATACTTGTACCTAAGTCCATAACCCCATGCTGGATAATTTAAGGTTGCCAATGAGTCCAGAAAACAGGAAGCGAGTCGCCCCAAACCCCCATTTCCAAGAGCAGCATCTGGCTCCTGTTATGGATAAGTCAAACAATTAGCAAAAAGAAAGGAAAGAGACTGGCTAATACTTTCTTGGAGATTGCAAATCCTAGCAGTCTTTTATCTCAATATCATTTATGTGTCAAAGGTCCCCGTATTTCTTAGCCCAAGTACATGTTTCAGCACAGACAAATCCGCAGCTCATATTGCAATAAAGCAAGATTATGGCATAACACTTGCAGACGTAGAAAACTAAATTATGATATAAGTAATTTTTTGAAGACTAAAAGTGAGCAAAGTCTAGATCATTTAACAGAGCCACCCTAACAATTACATTGTAAACTAAATTCTGATATACAAAGAAAGGTTGCTGACAAGATGTCCACTTCCAACGTATCCCAATTGAAATAATCAGGGGACAATCTGACCTGTGAAGCTACTGATTCAAGACTGTGACCAAGCTTTTTCAAAGCTTCTGCGTATTCACCAGAAAGCTCCAAATTACCAATTGAATTTAACAATGCTCTACCCTGAGAAGAAACACGCTTCGTCAGAGAAAGAGGAGTAACCAAGAGCTCAACATGGCAGATTTTTGTCGAGGATACAAGTCCACATATGCAGTAGTACTTGGCTTCTGATGTTAATAATCAAAACTATTGAGAAGGGACTCAGTACAAACCTGTAGAAATTCCATTGATAAATAGTATGCTTGTTTTACATTCATCTTTTCATGAAGATCGTATGTTGCATTCCAATTGATGATTAATGCATCACGTACACTTTGGGCAGTAGCATAGAAAGCCTTGGGGAGCTCAAAATGTTCAGGAGAAAATAATGGTGTGAACTCGGCGTGGTATTTGATACTTGAGGCAATAGATGCAGCATCAGGTTTAAACGAACTCTGATAACTATGAACTCCTAAAATCAACACACGAGATCAAATAGTTAAACCTGAGTTCACTAGCATAAAGCTGATACAAACAACTGACTCTTGATCAATCAAATACTTGCTCTTTGCATCCATAATTCAATTTTTGACAAATGTGTCAATTCTAGATAAGGCTATCATAAATATTATACAAAAATAAAACATAAAACCACAAACTTTGATGATGTGGAAGCATAAATACTGACCAAAATTTTACTCTAAGATAAAGGTTTAATATCTCCAGTTCGCGAGTTTTATTATTCCAAGTAAAGCTGTAAACTTTTAGGGTGTGTTTGAGCCACATTATTTTGGAAGAATGTATTTTGGAATAGTAGATTGATGAAAAATGGGTGGTTGAAAAATAAGGAAAAGTTCTTGATGTGATGGAAAATATTATTTTATTGAAGAATGTGTGGTTGAAAATGAGTAGAAGAATGAGAATGAAAATTTTAATGTGACTCAAACAGGGATTTAAACTAGATATCTATTATTCAAGCATTTATAAATCACAGATGTTCCTAGAGTAGTAATGCTTACTAAGAAATTTGTATTACACTGCTTATACTGCAATATATCCAAAGAAAATCTCATCCAAAAGCTGGAAACTTAAATTGATTCACATTCTATTATTATTTTTCAACATCATGATTGTAAATAGTTACATATACTCTGGAATTAGCACTTTTCCCCCTCTTTTTAGCAAAAAATTGATTTCTATGCCTGTACTTTCTCTAGCTTGCTTGTTCAATAAAACCCCCAATTTCATTATATTTGCACATATGCTCAAATGGCCCCTTCCTCCCCATAATAGAGCACAAAAGACTCTCCCTCTCTTTTTCAATTAAACAGCTTTGTACAGTGAACACCTGTATGTAGCTCTGTGTATTTAGGTAAGAATCTTTATGGAATTTCATTTCTTGACTCCTTGTTATTGAGGATGTGGAAGCCTAAATACCGACAAAATTTTACTCTAAATAAAGGTTTAATGATCTCCAGTTCAAAACTTGTTATTCCAAGTAAAGCTGTAAACTTTTAAACCTGATATCTATTAGTCAAGCATTTATAAATCACAGATGTTCCTAGATTAGTAATGCTGACTAAGAAATTCATGAATTTCACTGCTTATGCTGTAATAGATCCAAAGAAAATTTCATTTAAAAGCTAGGAACTTAAATGGAACTGACATATTTAAATTTCCAAAATTTAAAATTTGCCAAATGCTTAACAATGTTTGAGTGTCGAGCAATAAAAACGCAGAAAATTAAGATATATTATAATTCACAGGAGTTTCTAAGTTAATTAGGCTGAGAAAGAATTCGTCAATTCTTCTAATTATACTGCAATTAGTATATCCAAAGTAGAATCTCTACCAAAAGCTAGGAACTTAAACTGACCTCACAATTTCAAATTTTCCAAAAATTAAACTTTTCCAAATGCTTAACAATTTTCGAAATGGTAGACAATAAAAATAGCATCAAAAGTCCAACTGAGACTCTCATCCAAAAACTAGGAATTTAAATCTACCTCACATTTTAAAATTTCCAGAAACTAAAATCCTCTTAACAATTTTTGAAGCGTTAAGCAATAAAATAAAAGATAATTAACACAGATTACATAACATAGCATCAAAACATCCATCGTAAGTGTAATATACAAACCGAACCTTCTTCAGTGATCGGATCAATTACTTCTTGCTTCGGCTCACTGGAAACACTCTTCACATAAAATGACGAATTTACCCTTCTTCTCGTCAAAAACAGCTTACAGTTTCCATTTCTGCAACTGAAATCAATTAGCCTTGAATTAGAACGTCGATGCGATAACACTGCCGTCGCCGCGTAGCACGAAAAAGTCGCCATTTTTTCTCTCTGCCTCTATGAAAGTGTGTGCAAATGTGTAGCGTTGATACTGGAGATTGAAGATATTATAGATAAAAAATATCTGAGGGACATGGTTTGATGGAGTGTATTGTCCGGTAGTGATTAATCATCGAATCACGATACTGTTTCTCGTGCCAGCCATTCTGTTAGTAAACGTAGATATCATATCACTCACTATATGGGAAAGAAACTCTCTACGGTCGAGAATTCAGCGTTCTCGATAATATTAATATTTAAGTAATATCTCATCCGTTCCACAAATATAGACTTGTTTTCATTTTTAGACGAATCGAAAAAATATAATTAATATAATTAGAAATATAAATTTTTCTTACATTTTTCCTAATATACTCCTATATTAAATAAGGGTTTAAGTTGAAATAATTCATATTTGTTTATAACAAGGTACATTACATAAGAATATACATTTTTTTTTTAAAAAAGTAATGTTATTCATAGTCAACGACTACAGTAGACATTCTATATGTCAATTTGTTATTGATACATTAGTATATTATTTGAGGCAACAAAATTATAGAAAATTAATGCATCAAAAAACAATCTGTCATATAGAATGACATGTAGGACGACTCCAAATAGCATTATTCATATGAAACTAAGAAATCAGTTATACTCTCAACAGGGAAAGCGACCTGTAGATTGAGACAAACGAAAAAGAAAAGCAAACATATCTTTATCGGATGGGGTATTTTTTTTCACAATCAATTTTATGTTAATGTTGGGCATTCTCTCAATACTTGTGAGTAGAGAAGTTTAGAATACGTTAGGTTGGGTTCACAGTCCTTTATTTTTTCAAGAAAAGAAAAATTATAATACCTGTTGGATCGTTCTTTCAACCATTTATAGGCAATATTATATTTAATATTTCTACTTATAAACTCAATTCGAACATATTTATAGATTAGAAACTAAAAATGACAATATTCATCTTTGTAACCCAAATACCTCGTAAAATCTCTCTCTAGTTAAGAAGAATTGGCTCACGTTCATTCTTAGCTAACTCTCAGAGTGACTAGCGGAAATCTAGGCACATGTCGAAAAGCTCGAAATTGCCATATCAAGAAGCACGAACGAGCATAGAACCAAGAGGCACGAGAACTAGAAATCACTCGTGAGCATCATTATGGGTGTTCTTGAGTTGAGTTAACTATGTAAGGCAGGGTACTTGTGTTTGGGTGGGACAAGGTTTAGAGTGGAGAAGCTCATCTGAAATTAGAGCTAAAAATTTCCTACTTGTTTTCGTTCAAGTAAATGACTACAAAATGCTTCTATACTTTTTTTTCCAGGGTTGAAAATTCAAATCACCATTGTACTTCGCACAATATTCTTCATTTATCATCGAACTTTTAAAAAAAAATTATGATCGCTGAACTTATCAAATTGTTATTTAATTGAACATTAAGTTTTAAAAGTTCTTCTATGGTCTTCGAACTTATTAAATTATTATATCATTAACTATTAAATTTTAAAACAATTTCGGATGATCACTTATCAAATCATTATTTCATTCATTACTCAATAACTCAATGTTAGAAATTTCGATAGACTCGCTGATGTGGCAAAAAAATATTGACACGGCACATTATAGTCATTAGTTGACAATAATTTAGCCAAAAACACGTTCCATCTATTAAAAGCGCTTATAAAAATGCGATTGAATTTTAACTTTTACCTGCTTTTCATTTGTTTACTAAAATTTTCAATTAGTGTTTTTCGTTGCTTTTTCCTGTTAATCATATTTTTGTAAATGTATTTTTGATTGATTGATTTGTCATCAAATAACAACAGTAGTGTGTCACGTCGAATTTTTTAACAGTAAGTTATTGAGTGATGAATGGGATAGCGATTAGATAAGTTTGAAAACCATCCAAAAAACTTTCAAAGATTTAATGGTTGAAGGGATAACAATTAGATAAATTCGGTGATCATCATTTGATAAATTCGATATTCATCTGAAAAACTTTTAAAATTTAATGGTCAATAAAAAAAAATATACAAAGTTCAATGATCATTTGAATTTTTAACCCCTTACTACTACTAGTTCTATTTGTATCAATTCCCCAAAACTTAACCAGATTCCAACTAATGACCAGGGACGAACCCAGCACCCGATGAGCCCCCGCGGCCGCCCGTGCTAGATCCGCCGGGAACAATTTTTTTTTTTTGGTTGACAATCGATAAACATTTTAGATTATATACCTGATAATTTATTTTATTTTCAAATATTTCTTATATCTCAATTGGGTAGAACTCCTATATTTATATAGGAGGTACTGTTTTCGAATCAATTTCCCATCGTTTTTATTGTGTAAGATTTTTAATACTTTAATTTTTACCTTTTACCAAAATTAAATGGGATGGAGAGGTAATTCGAAATCGCGACCCCTCCTGGATAGTGATAGCTTGACCATTGTGACACTTCTTGGATTTGATCATAATCTTACCAGAATAATATATGTTACATTGTAGCGGGTTTAATGCAATTCTAAAAATTTGAACACACTCTTCCTTTGAATTATACAAAACTTGGTCACAATATTATTTGGTGAATATTACTAATTTTTACAACAAAATTATATATGTTCAGTTTGAACAAAATAATTATTATATTTAAATTTTAGACCTTGTTTGATTTTATTTTTTTAAATACATTTTTTTCTTCTTTCAACCGCACATTTCTCTTTCTTCTTTCAACCTCACATTTTTTAATAAAATAATATTACATTCAAATTCAAAACTTTTCCTTATTTTTAATCACATATTTTCCATCGAATCACTATTCCAAAATGCACTTTTTGCAAAAAAATATGGGCATCAAACGAAACTCTTAATATTTTATTGTTGACAACGGTTAACGATCCACGGCCGCCCATGTTGACCCAAAATCCTAGGTCCGTCACTGCTAATGATTGCCTAAGTAAGAACTAACATGGGCACAACTAGGCTTTTGAATAGCCTTTTTAACTGAGAGAATTGATTCAATCGTTTTGGCTACCTGACATCGCAGTAACGTTCCTTGCTACAAGAAACTGAATTCTTCTCAAAGAATAGGTTCCTAAATGCACCATTTCCTCGTGAATGGAAAGGAAGGGCACGAATTCCGTTTTGAGAATTTCGAGGCATTAGGCAACTCATTATTTTGAGGTACTTATTTTTGAATATGAAACAAATTTCATTGAACATCTTAATAGCCAACGGTACACGGAGGAAACACCTCCTACACAATGCCCTGCCAAGAGGGATTAACGTGCGACCTAAGCCGAAGCTATTACAATGGTCATGTACGACCACCAGAAACCAACCAGCCCCCACACGAGGCAAAAGAACCGACCCACGCTAACCGGTCCCCAATCAAGAAATGAATCCAGCAAAAAACGAAACCATCAGCATAGGCAAACTTCCAGGAGCAGGAAATCCATCAACCATCAAACTCATCAGCCCTTCACCCATAAGGTGAGCGAAAATCCAAAGACACCCGAAGAAACCCTACCAACACCAACCAACAGCCCATCCACCACCAACAGGAGCAGACACATATATACACTCCCAAACCGAACCAACCTGAACAACCAGAGACAAGAAACAAACCAAAACAAGCTGGTGAAACACAAATACACCACCAGACCACCAAAAACTGGGAACTTGGCCCTAACGATCAAGCAAGAGGATTGCTCAATCAGCCCCAGGGATCCCAAGCCCTGACCCAAAACATTCCCAGCCTTACGGAGGATGCCAAGGCTACTCAGCAGCCACTTGCAAAACAGGGACATCCACCTCTCCCTGCACACGTTTAACTCGTTTTGGAGTTGACTCCTCAGTACCCTCAGTCGCCTGCCCTCTTGAGCTCCAAGAATTGGGCTCGCATCCATCTACCTCCATAACCTGGTGACCAGCCGAACCTGAACTTGAGCGAGCCCTCTTTTTCCAGTTTTTGCTCTGACCCAAATCCATTAGTTCACTCCTATAAGGACGAGCTTCCCACTACTATCCATCACCTGGATATCCGCACCTGCTTCTTTCCCATTGTCTTCCACCTCCATCTGCCCAGAATTACAATCATCACCAGTCTGCTGAGGATCAGGATTTGAAACTGGGCAATTCAAATTTGAGTTTTAGCAAATTTCCCTCCGACAATGATACACATGCTGAAAGCTTCCTATTAGCTCTCAACCATGGGCCATACTGCTCTTCAATCCCTTCCCCAATAGCAGCCCCTTGATCCTTCTGAACACACCGACCAGAGGAATGAAAAATCAACCCACAATGATAACAAAAATTCTGCAATCTTTCATATTTAAATGGAACCCAACACTGGTCCCTGCCATGTTTGAATAAGCACCCCCGCATCAGTGGTTTTGATATATCAATAAGAACCTTAATGCGCAGGAATGCACCAATGTAAACCCCACTACTATCCGTATCAACGATCAAAACCTTCCCAAGACGCTCTCCTAATGCACTCCCCGTTTTATGCGTCATATCGGCAAAGGGTAGGTCATGGCATTGGACCCAAAAAACCTCTTCAGTAAACGCTATCTCCTTTGAGGTACTTATTTATTGATAAAAAAGACACAAATTTTCACAATTACAAAATTAATCACACATATTTTATGTCATATATTATCTATTGTTGACAAATTACCCAAATAATTGGTCACAATTGCCCAATAAGTAATCACAATCACTTTCATCACACATTCACACCCATTCGGCCACTCCATCCCACCACCACCGACACCACCCAATACGTCTCGTCACCTCACCACCACCACCATACAAATGTATCCAAATGCTGCTGTCACCTCCACTACCACCATGGCCACAACCACGAAGCAGAAATGTATCTCTACCGCAACACCACCACACAGATCTATATATCCACTCACACCACCATCACCCCATATCTATACACCCATCACACTACCACAACACCATCACCTACACAAATCTGTATACCACAATCCACCACCACCTGCACCACCATCACTGTAAACGAGGTCAATCTAAGGGGTGATTTTGGCCCCTCATGGAGCCGTCACCTTCACTTCCCAAAAATCACTCGATCCACCATCAAAACCAACGAAAAACACCATCAACAACAACTAATCCTCAAAATCAAATCAGTATATTCGCATTAGGATTCACGAGGATACGTATCCTAATGCACTCATTCGACCTTTTCTAGTTAGATTTTGGCGACGGAACCACCAATAATTGAACTCAAAAGCCCCAAAAACCTTTGGGTTGTAGCCATTGGCTTCCAATTTGGACGGAAACGAGGTCAACCATTTCTCTCTCTCGATTTGCAAAGCAGAAAGCGGATGGTTTCTGGTTCCATTTCCTTTCTTTTACACAAATAGAGAGAGAAATGGTTTTACCTTTTAGCACGGGAGAATTTTCAAATCTGGGTCAAATGACCATTAGGGTTTTTTATATAAAAGTCTATTTTTCCCTTAATGAAATTAATTTTTATTGTAAATCGTGTCCTCAATCTTTATAATAGTTTTTAAAAATTAGTTTTATTCTTATTTTATTCGTCCTCACTACATGTTTCTTCTAAATCTGGTTTTTTTTTTTCAAAAATTTCTTCATTAATTTCTATTTATTCAATATTAACTTCTTCACATTCATCTCTAATTTGTTCAAAATCTGTAATTAATATCCTAACTTTCTTTTTTAGACATTCAGTACTTATATGTCCTTCTTCATTACAATTTCAACATTTACATCTTTTTTTATCTGGCGGTTTTCTATTATAAGGTTTATATTTTCTTCTAAAATATTTTCTTTTTGGTTTAAAATATTTCTTTTTAAACTTATTATATTTTTTATATTTCTTAGGTTTTATTTTTCTTTTTCGTTTATAATCATAACATCCCTAATTTCCTGATACTTGAGTATGTCTACAACAAATTCTATCTTGTATAAATCCTGATTGTTTATAGATCGTTTGATTACTACACAGGGCGTGTTCAGTAGAGATTAAAATTGGATTAAAATTGAAAAACTAGCCGTTATTGTTGACTTTTATTAGATGAGTGAGACCCAATAACGGCCATATTTTCAATTTTAATTGGATTTTAAGCTGTACCGAACAGGCCCATAGTACTTATTTCATCTTTTATAGTTCTTATTATAAATCATAATGTATAGCATTCCTCATTTCTTCCAAATTGTTTTTCTTTAATCTTATTTTGAAAATAATTATTCCATGATGATGGTAATTTTCTAATAAAAAATTCTTTATAATAATTGTTATCAGCTCCACTTCCAAACATCATATAATAATATTTACTATATTCACAGCAATATTCATTAAGGTAACACATATTACAAATTTATAAATATTCCATCCTATTTTTAGCATCTTCTATTTCTTCTATTATAGTTTTAGTACTTTCAGTTACCCAGTCTTCTTCTGCAAATTCTCTATAAATTCTTGTAACAACTCTATTTATTCCTTGTATTATGCTAATTCTAAATCCTGCTTCAATACTATCTTTTCAAACACCTTTTGTTGTTTCTTCTAATCCTCTATACCAATTAGCTACATTTCCTTTAAATGTTGCTAATAAATATTCAGTTCTATTTTTATTATCGGTATTATTACGATTATAATTAAAGTGTGCAATCATATTAGTACTCCATTCATTTATAAATTTTCTAACATCTAATTCACAATCTAAATTTAAGTATGATCCTGCAATTTTCATTGGGTTCGATTCTCTTAATACTGGTTTAAATTGGTCTCTATACATTTTTTCTTTTTTTAGTTTTAAAATCAACTTTTGTATTAACATATCTTCTAGGATCTATTTCTGCTTCGTATCTAGCTGTGCTAGTTTCTCCATATTCTTCTTGTTTAACTGCTCGTGGTCCTCCTTTTCTTCCTACCATATGATTTTTAGTTATTTCTTCACAAATTTTTAAATTTTCTAAGTTAAATATTAAATTTTCCATATCTTCATTCATTATTCTTCTATAACTAGTTTTCCTTCTCTTTTTTCCTCTTCCTTTTCTATAAGATCTTCTTCTTGTTTTCTTAGATCAATTAATGATCTTTCAATGTCTTCTTTTAATCCTCCATTAAGTTTTATTAATTCTTCATATTTTTCAATTTTCTTTCTAACTTCTTTAAGTTCTTTAGTGTAATCTGGTTGAAATGGTTTTTCTTTGTTTAAGTTGTTTATTATTCTATTTAAAAGATTTTCTATTCTTAAAAAATTATTTTGTAGTTTTTCTTTTTCTTCTTCATAGCTTATTTCGACTCTAGTTATTTTTTCATCAATTGTTTTTATATTTTTTTTCAATTAAATTGATTTTATCATTCATACTCATACTCTAGGTCTTTTATAAGGTGGTTTGTCAATTTCAAATCCTAATTTATTTAATAGAATATCAATTTTATAATTAATAATATCTATTTTTTCTTCTAAGGTTGCAATTTTATTATTACTATTTTTTTTTTTTTTTTGCAATTTTTGATATTTGATTTTGAATTTCTTCAAGTTCAGTTTCATCAAGCATTTCTAAATTACTAATTTGTTTCTTTATTTTATTAAATTGTTTAGAAATATTTTTACTTAAAACTTCTAACATTTCTTTAACTATTTCATCTTTTAGATCTATATTATTTATTCTATCTATAGCTTCTATGTCATTGGATTTTAATTGTCCTACTTGTTTCCATAAAAATGCATTAGTCCAATTTGTAGTCATATTTAACAATCCATTTGTATTTCCCCATGAACTTAAGGGTTGAAACAGAGTTGTATTCCATCCTCTAGTTTGATAACTTCCTATTGGTAGTCTAATATTTTCTATTTCTTATTTATCAAATCTTATTTTTGTTGGTAAGCTCATATTAGTCTGGTAAATTTAATGGATTTATTATTTGTTCTATTCATCTCCTTAATTGCTCTTCTCTTCTTAATTCTCTTATAATTTCATTTCTTAATAATTTTCTTCTAATTTTATACCGACTAATAATTTCTTTTTTAATTTCTCTACTATTATCACTAGTTATTAGTTGTTCTTGTAAAATTTTTATTTGATTATCACAAAATTTTATAGTTATTCCAGACATATTCTTATAATCTTTGAAATTCTAATCATTTTTTGTGTATTCTATATATTCTTTTACTTTAGAAAGATATAATCTATTATTTATTATAGATATATAAAATTTTAAAGTTAAATTAAATTTTAATTTCTTATATTCTTGTAGTAATCTATTCGAAATAGGTCTTCTCATTTTTTATTCTCTATCATCAAAACTAAGATCAAAATCATATAATTCAGCAACTTCATTATAACTTACATGCTCTCCTTCTATAGTTTCAAAAGCTCTTTCAATATTTTCACTATCTAACTAGAAAAATATAATCATTTTTATTATTTCTTTTGGTAATATTTCTTTTAATCCAAATGATGCAATTGTAAGACATCTTCTATAATATCTAAGATCTCTTTTTATGAAATTTATTCCTCTAGTATAACTATCATAAGTTTCTGGAATTTCTATCATGTGATTATAATCAATACTTTTGGTATATCTAAAAGGTACAATTCTATAATAAAATTCGTAATTTTCCATAATAAAAGTTCTTCAAAGTATACAATCTTATAAAAATTCTTATATAATAATTTTCATGCAAATTTTCAGACAATAAATTTTCTTGTAGCTTAAAATAAGGGTCTTACCACGCTTCGCCAAATAGCAAGAATGTTAAATGTTTCTGGTCACCTTCGTTATAAGAGTTGGTCAAAGTCCGACAGCATCACAGCAAAATGGACACGAGGGCACTCAAAATTCTCAAACAAACTCACTGTGTATAACAACACTCAAAGCGTAATAAAAGATTTTATTGATCTGATGATAGATTGAAAGCTATTATACAAAAATTTTTACAAAGATTGATACTCCGAAGAGTGGTTTCTACTCCCTAATGCAAATGATTAGAAATATCATTTTTCAAGATGGTATTCTGATGTTGGTAATTCAGGATGAGATTTTTCGGATGCCCTTCTTCTAAAGAAGAGACTCAATTTATAGAAGGCACTCACTTCACCGAGAAGCTTCTGGCCAATCAAATTGTTCTACTTTTTCAAAGAGATAGTACAATAATTCAAAAAGTAGATAACTTTATTAAAGCTTCTTTTGACTTCTTTATTCCAGCTTTTGAGCTGTCTTCTTTTGCTTTAAAGCTCACATGGTGCTGTCTGTGATGTCGCTTTCTTATCGTCATTTACTTGTGGATGTGTCCCATAAGTCGGCAAGCCTCTTTAATGCATTCTTCACTTCCAGAAAATTGATCATTGATAATTTCACAAATTTTTTCTTCAAGAATTTTTGATTCTTTATCTCCTCTACAGATAAGAATCCAATTATTGCTCATACCATAAACCATGTATATTTCTCCATAAAAGAACTGCATTGTTGAGTAGACTGATTTTATTCCAAGAGCTCTCCTGTAAATCATCAATTTCTTATTAATAGTGGACAACTCTTTACAAATCTGAATCTCCTTGAGTGGATTACCATTATTCCTTCGAATAGTGATAAGATGATGTTCTCCATACCATTCTGATTCCTTATATTCAGGACTAATTGTGTAAAATCTCAGTTCAACTGGTTGTTTATCACTAAATTTTTTAACACAATTAATGGATTCTTTATCAAATTGTTCAATCTCTTTTAGATCTATTCCTGGGAAGAGTCGATCTAAAAATCCAAATGTTGCTAATTTTCGAACAATATTGAGATCTGCTCCTTGAACTGCACTGATCCTTGGATAAATCGTCGTTGGAAGGGCTATCGAGTATAGAGAATTTCTTTCTCTGAAATTATATACTCATTCTGAAAATTCATAATACTCATTCTCCATAAGATGTAGATAGGGATGGCAACGGGGCGGGGATGCCCTCCCCGTCCCCCGCCCCGTTAAGAAATTCATTCCCCGTCCCCGCCCCGTTCCCCGTTTAAGGTGGGGTGGGGTGGGGCGGGGGCGAGGCGGTGCGGGGGTAGGTTATTTCCCCGTTTATTCCCCGTTTAAATTTTTTTTTTTTTTTTTAGTTTTTGATAATTTATTTTTATTGTCCATATTCATTATATTTAAACAAATAATTTTAGTTGCTATTTTCTATTAGAACTAACAAAAATGTTCATTTAAAGTATTGAATTCTAAAAAAAAAAAAAAAAATTTTTTTTTTTTTAACGGGGCGGGGTCCCCGGGTCCCCGCCCCGTCCCCGCCTCGGGGAATAATTCCCCGCCCCATCCCCGCCCCGTTACCCGTTTAAGCGGGTTTCCCCCTCCCCATTCGGGGCGGGTCCCCGCGGGTATTGGGTTTGTCGGGTTTTTTTGCCATCCCTAGATGTAGATTAGTTCTGATGTGGTGAGCATTAACTATTCCCTTTGGTGATTTAAGGTCACCAATCAGTACTTTTTTATTTTCTTGGAATTCAATGATAACAGTAGGCTGTTCCAATGGGTCTTTTGATAAGGATGTTTGAGTACTAGACTGAGCGGCTCATTTTCCACTTGTAAATTTTTCCAACAATTTGTCAATACTGACGGGTAATTGTTGTGGACCCTTTGTTATGACATTTTCTTCTTGCGGGGTAAGAGGGTCATTTCTCTTAGATTTAGAATCTCCACTCGAGGTAGGTGTATTAATTTCCCGAAATGGGATATGACTCGTATTTTGGCTGTATTCATTTTTTTTTCTAAAAGAGAGTACTCCTGGCTGCAACTTGCAAAAAAAGTCTAAACATTCTGTCAAATTTTCATCTATTTTTTCTTTATTGTCATTTAATTTATCAATCTTTTTTCCACTTTCAATAACTTTGTTTGATAGATTGCACAAAGTTTGTCGGATATCAAGATGATCATCTTGAATAGCAAGATAATCTACATTAAAATCTGTTAGAAGATCTTGCAATTACTTGGTAAATGCTTCAATTTTTTCCAAAATCATGATTCCTGCTTAAGAAATCAGCAAATAAGTTATATTTTCCTTTAATATATTCAAATTTAAAATTATAGAAAGATAATAGCACTTGCCATCTGTGTAATCTTCTATGTTGAGGTGAATTTGGTAATCTATTATTTACTAGTCCGTTAAGTTGAGTATTATCAGTTTGAACAATAAATTCCTTAATGAACAAAAACATTTTGAATTTATTTATTCATTTAACAACTGCCAATAATTCTTTTTCATTAGTCGAATAATTTACTTCAGCATTATTGAATGTTCCACTAGTGTATCTACAAATTTCATTTAAGTCGGTTTTTAATAAAGCACTCCAATATAAATCTGATGCATCTGTTTGTACAATTAGTTTATCCTTTTCATCTGGAAGTCTAAATTTAGGTAAATTTTTACAATTTTCTTTTAAATTTTTAACACAAAGAGTATGTTTTTCATTCCATCCTAACTTATTTAACTTTCTTAATAGTTTTTGAAATTTATTTCTTTTTTCTGCAAGTTTTTCTATAAATCCTTCAGCATAATTAAGACATCCTAAAAACTTTTGAATTTGTTGCTTATTTTCAAGTTTATCAGGAAATAAAATTATTTTTTTCTGATAAATGAGGTTGTAATTTTATTTCATCATAATTTATTATCATTCCTAAGAATTCAATTTCATTTTTTGATATTTCTGCCTTTTTCTGACTAAGTATTATACCTTCTTTTGAACAAAGTGTAGCAAAACTTCTAAAATGTTTAATATGATCTTCATATATTTCTGAACAGACAAGTATATCATCAAAATAAATAATAAGAAAATTATAAGTTCTAAATACTTCATCCATTCTTCTCTAATAAATTTGTGGTGCATTTTTTAATCCAAATGGCATAACTAACCATTCATAATGTCCTTGAGGGGTACTAAATGCTGTTAATGGTATACTATTTTCTTCAAACTTGATTTGCCAAAATCCAGATTTACAATCAAATTTTGAATAATATTTTTTATTCTTAGCAATATTTATTAAAACTTCTTTATTTGGTAGATAATATCCATCAAATTTAGTATTTTTATTAAGTTCTTTATAGTTTACAACCATCCTAGGTTTTCCTCTTTTTATTTCTGAATGATTTCTAACCATAAAAGTTGGGCTACTATGAGGTAGGGATGGCAACGGGGCAGGAGGGCCCTCCCCGCCCCCCGACCCGCTAAGAAATTCCCCGCCCCGTCCCCGTTTAAGTTGGGGCGGGGCGGGGGTATGTCCATTCCCCATTTATTCCCCCGTTTAATTTTTTTTTTTTTTAAGTTTTTGATCATTTATTTTTATTACCCATATTCATTAGATTTGGACAAATAATTTTAGTTTCTATTTTTTATTAGAACTAATAAAAAATTTTATTTAAAGTATTGAATTCTAAAAAAAAAAAAAAAAAAATTTAAATGGGACGGGGACCCCGTTACCCGTCCCCGCCCCGTTACCCGTTTAAGCGGATTTTCCCCGCCCCGATCGGGGCGGGGCCCCGCGGGTATCGAATTTGTCGGGTTTTTTTTGCCATCCCTACTATGAGGACTATTATTTTTTCTTATAAGTTTTTGATTAAGAAGTGCTTGAATTTGTATTTGAAATTTTTCTTTATCTTCTTGATTATAGAGCATAGATTTGACTCTAATAATGATTGTTGGTTCTAACAATTTTATTTTAGCTGTTGTTTTTTATTTTTTCCATTTTTCAAGTGGATTTTCATTATAATTCTTAGTTAAAAGATCTTTTATTTGATCAAGAGTAATTGTTTTAATTGAATAATTGAGTAATTTTGATATAAATTCTATCTTTTCACCACGCTGAGGTGGCTGAACTCTAAATGGCTTAAATTCTCTAGCAATTTTCATTAAATGTCCACATGGTATTTTTAACTGAATATATAAATGTTTTGACTATATTTGCTAAATTGTTGTAAAAAGTTATTTCCTAGAATAATATCACAATCATTTATATTATATTGGTGTAAACATTTCTTATAGTTACTATTTTTGATCCTATAATAACTTCTACATTTTCATTTTTGTACTTTGAAGATTCTTTTATTCCAGTTATTCCTTGTATAGTTAATGGTTGTTTATTTTCAATCCATTTTGTTAATAAGAATTCTTTAAAGACAGTTATTTCAGCTCCCGTATCTATTAAAGCACAAGTAGTTATTTTGGATTCGAATACAATTATTTATATATATACACTTTTTGAAAATTTTATTTCTCAACTCATTTTTCTTTAGGGCAATAGGTAGTTATTCCTTGATGTGTAATAAGAATTTGTTTCTTGTCTATTTTGTAATTATCAAGATTATTTAAGAATGAATTTCCTAATAATATTGAATGTTCATCAAAATTCATGTTATTATCAATATAACATTCTATACTTAATAATAAATTTAATAGTTTGATTTGAACTTGTCCTATGATATCACAAGAGTTTATGTTTCCTTCAAAATCTCTATAATTATAGGGTTCTACTTTTTTCTTTTTAATTCCTTCATCTACAAGAGAGCAAATATGATTCTGACTTGCTCCAGTATCAATAAGTATTTTACTTTCATTTATCAATTTGTTTCCATTAAAGAATTTTCCTTTAATTCCATATACATTACTATTCTTATTTTGTTTTATTTTTGAAATATAGTGTCTTGATATATTATCTCCAATAATAATCTTATTTTCTTTATAAGTTATTTATTTTGGTATAATAGGTTGATCTATACTTATAGCATCATCATGTCCTATCTCAAAATTTTTTATTTCTTCTATATCTTGTTCTCTAGGTAGAATTGCTTCCCCTATATCTCTAAATTCTTCTTCAATTTCAATAAAGGGTTTTTCTTTATATATATTTCCATAATTACTATTTGTATAACTATATAATCCTTGATATAGTATAGTAAAAACTTTATTATCATCTTTCAATATTTTATTAGTCATTTTAAAATGTAAACTAAGACAATCATCTAAATTTTTATCATTTATATGCACACAATATCTTGGATAATAAGTAAATTTTAATTTTTCATAAGCTAAATTTCCCTCAACTATCCCTAAATTTTCATTTTCTGCGGTTATACATCTCTCATCTTGTAAATTAAGTATTATAAGGCTGTTAATTCCTTCTTTAAAACATAATTTTATTATTATTTGTACTCCAACAAGGTAGACATAAGATATTTTATTTCTTTTTTCTTGTTTTAATTTTCCTAGAAATTCATTAATATTTCTTTTTGTTATTAGATTTAATTTTATTTTTCCTTGTGTATGTTTAATATCTATGGCTTTTTCTATTTCATAATATTCATTAATAACTAATTTCTTTCTTCTAAAGGCTAATCCTAAAATATTAAATAATCTATTTTCTCCAGGTGGTTTTAGATTTCATTCTGCTCTATTGATTTTTCTAAATTTCTCCCAATCAAATTTTCCTTTTAAAGTATATCCTTCTACTCCTTCGTGTACTTCAATTTCTAAATCCTCTAAATTTTCAATTTCCATGATCTCTAGGACTCTGATTCTTCAATTCTCCTGATTTCTCTATTAAGAACCATTTGAATTCTTTTTAAAGTTCTTATTTTATTATGAATATGTATTTTAACAAGATATCCTAAGTTTTCTTCTAAAACTTCATTAAAATCTATTACAAGAAAAATAATTTTATTTTCAAATTTTTTCTTTATTTTAAGACTATCTGAGTCTTTTATTTCTTCAATCAAATTTCTTGATTTATTAACAAGATACTGAATATAACAATCAGTATCTGAGTATTCAGTAGAATCGTTAACATACCATCCTACGCAAATTTCTTTATTATCTTCCATTTTCTTATGGCTCTGATACCATTAGTGTGAGGATCCTAAAAATGCAAAAATACAATTAATTCAAAAATAAAATTATTAATCAATATCAAATTTTTCGGACTCAAGAAAGGTGGAAAGAGTAAAGTTAAAATTTTTATTACAAGGAAAAACAATTTGTCGAATCTTAGATAAGAATTAAAGATTTAAGGACTAAAATGAAATCTTTCTTATCTTAAAATGACTTGGTTATAATTTTTTATTTTGGGGGTATTTTCGGTAGTTTATGTTGGTTGAATGGTCAAAGGGTATTTTGGAAAGGGTAGGCTTCAATTTTGGGTATTTCCCATAATTTCTCTTTTAGCACCTAATTTTTGTAAAAATTTCTTAATTACATGATTTATGATAATTAGATCTTGAACCCCTGGTTTTAGGTTATTTTCCCAACCTAGAGAGCCATCTAAGTCAAAAGTCAGTAGTAAAATTGGAAAGGCGTTGTAATACCTGTACACGTGGGCATAAAGGCCAAATTTCATGAGTTTAGCTTTGGCTCTTTTTAAAAATACTAGTTCTCTACCCGTGCAATGCACATGCTTTGTTATTTTTAAGGTAATGTTAAAGTGTCTAAAAAATAGATTTATACCTCTTTTTTACATTTGTGACTTCTTGTTAAATATTCGATGCATAATATAGCATATTTTCATCTATTTGCTCTCCCAAAATTCAGAATTACCCATAATGAAGTTTATTTATTATCAAAATATTATGAGAGTAGAAAAGAATTACGAAAGAACCCAATTTTTATTAAATAGCAAATAGAACTGAATAACATTCAAAAGTTCCAATGTTGAATGACAAAAATCACCAAGGTAATGAAAGCAATCATCTTTACAAAAAAAGAAGCCAGAAAAGATGCAGTGAAGTAAAAATCCTTGCGTCCGAACATTGAGAGTTTCGTTATGAATAGTGAAAAGTAACTTTCTTTAACGGCCATTGAGAACTATAATAACCAAGAATATATTCATCGTGATTTAAATATGCAGGCAATGAATTGTAGTCCACCAGCAGGTACCTGACTTTGTTGATAATGTTAGTTGTTAGGATTTGCGTCTGTTCTGAATAATCCCTATTCTTTAGGGACAAGTTGTTTATTTCCTAGTCACTAGCCACGTTAATAGAGATGTGGCTGCAGATTTTTCTTATTTTCTGTTATTCTGTAAGGCTATATATATGGCCAAGTTATCTGTTCAATTTGAAGTATGAAATACATTCTCCTATTTCCTTTGTTTTTACTAATTCTGACATTTGGTATCAGATCCCTATCACATGGGCCTGATCTAAAATTACGAAGCAGCAGTCTTCTAAGTGTGTGACAGAGTGTGGAAACTGAGAGTGGATTTGTGCAACTAGCGATTCCAAAATTCGATGGTCATTATGATCACTGGTGTATGCTCATGGAGAATTTCATGCGGTGAAAAGAATACTGGAGTGTGGTTGAAGATGGGATTCCTGCAGCAGCAGAAGGAGGTGTTCTCACTGAAGCACAAAAGAAGGTGATTGATGATGCAAGGTTGAAGGATATGAAGGCAAAGAATTATCTCTTCCAGGCCATAGATCGATCGATTTTGGAAACCATCTTGAATAAAGGTACATCCAAAAGCATTTGGGATTCCTTGAAGCAGAAGTATCAGGGCACAACACGAGTGCAGGGAGCTCAACGACAAGCTCTCCAAAAGGAGTTTGAGATGCTGAACATGAAAGTGAGAGAGTTTGTAAATGAGTACTTTGGTCGTACTCTTGCCGTGGTCAACAGATTGAGAGCCAATAAGGGGAAGATGGATGATGTAGCAGTCATTGAGAAGATTCTGAGATCCATGACACCCAAATTTGATTACGTGGTGTGTTCTATTGAGGAGTCAAATGATTTGGATGCTCTTACCATTGATGAGTTACAAAGTAGCCTTCTAGTACATGAGCAACGTATGAAAGCTCATGACATGGAAGAGCACGCATTGAAAGTTACTTTTGGAGAGTCATCAGGAGGAAGGGGGCGTGGTTATGGTGGAAATCGAGGACGTGGAAGAGGAGGAGGTAGACGTAATTTTGACAAATCAATTGTTGAATGCTATAGCTGCCACAAGCTTGGACATTTTCATTATGACTGTCCAATGAAGAAAATAGAAGAAAGAATGAACTACGTGGAAGACAATGAAGAAATGTTGTTGATGGCGTACGTAGATAACAAGGATGACAACAAAGAAGAACTGTGGTTTCTTGACTCTGGATGCAGTAATCACATGTGTGGCAAGAGAGAGCTTTTCTTAGATTTTGAAGATAACTTTAAGGAAACAGTGAAATTAGGAAACAATTCAAGCATGGCTGTGATGGGTGAAGGTAATGTGCGAATGTTGCTGAATGGATTTGTACATATCATTACTAGTGTATTCTATGTTCCAGGATTAAAGAATAATTTAATAAGCATTGGTCAGCTAGCCGAAAAGGGACTTGCAATCCTCATACAACAAGGAACACACAAAATTTATCATCCTGAGAGAGGGCTGATTATGGAAACTGCAATGTCCTCTAATCGAGTGTTTAAACTGTTTACCCATACACAACTGAAGGAGGAAACTTGTTTCATTTCTTCCATGGAAGATTCAGCCTGACTTTGGCATTGTAGATACGGTCATCTAAGCTTCAGTGGTCTGAAAATTCTTCAGCAAGAGGGAATGGTGAGAGGACTACCTTGTTTTGAAACCTCATCGAAGATATGTGAAGTTTGCCTAGTGGGAAAGCAACGAAGAGATCCATTTCCTAGACAAAGCACATAGAGAGCCTTTCAGATTCTTGATTTGGTGCATGCTGATATATGTGGACCAAATTGCCCTATGTCCAACAGCAACAAAAGGTACATGATTAGTTTTATTGATGACTATAGTCGTAAAGTTTGGGTTTATTTCTTGTGTGAGAAGTCAGAAGCATTTATTAGCTTCAAGAAATATAAAAATCATGTTGAAAAAGAGAGTGGTTCAAGTATAAAAGGTTTTCGTACTGATGTGGGGATGAATTTACATCAATTAAGTTCACTATTTTTGTAATGAGAATGGTATTCACAGACAGCTAACAGCTGCATATAGCCTTCAACAAAATGGTGTTGCGGAGAGGAAGAATCAAACTATCATGAATATGGTTCGAAGTATGCTTTCAAGGAAGAAGATTCCAAAAACTTTCTGGCCGGAAGCTGTGAATTAGATTGTTCATGTCCTCAACAGAAGTCCAACCTTTGCAGTAAAGAATAGAACTCCATAAGAAGCTTGGAGTGGAATTAAACCATCAGTAGATCACTTCAGGGTGTTTGGGTGTATTTTTCATGTTCATGTTCCTGATTGCAAAAGGACAAAGCTCAATGACAAAAGTGTAAGTTGTGTTTTGCTTGGAGTCAGTGAGGAGTCAAAGGCATATAGATTATATGATCCTATCTCTCAGAAGATTATAATAAGTAGAGATGTGGTGTTTGAAGAAGATAGCAGCTGGGATTGGGACAAAACTCTCGAGGAATTCATTTTGACTGACTTGAATTGGGGCGAAAATGACAAAGAACAAGATGCAGCTACTGAAAATAGAGATGAAGCTGCAATTCATGAACATAACAGTAACGAGGAAAGAGAAACTGGTGATGGATCTTCTGAAGTAAATTCATCTAGTTCAAGTCAAGACCCTTCAATTGAATCTCGTGAACAAAGAATGAGATGCAACCAAATTGGATGAGGGATTATGAAAGTGGGGAAGGTTTATCTGAAGAAGAAGACATGGGATATTTAGCTATGTTTGCAACTACTGATCCAGTTCTATTCGAAGAGGCACTAAAAGATGTAAAGTGGAAAACAAAGATGGATGTGGAAGTTGAAGCTATAGAGAAAAATGACACTTGGGAATTGACTAATCTACCTTTTGGGGCAAAGAAGGTTGGAGTAAAGTGGGTGTATAAGACAAAGCTCAATGAAAATGGTGAGGTTGAAAAGTACAAAGCCCGTTTGGCTGCAAAGGGCTACACCCAAAAATATGGCATTGACTACACTAAGGTTTTTGCACCTGTAGCACGTTTGGAGACAGTTCGATTGGTAGTTTCTCTTGCAGCACAGAAAAGGTGGACACTATTTCAGCTAGATGTAAAGTCAGCCTTTCTCCATGGAGCACTCAATGAAGAGGTTTTCGTCGAACAGCCTCCTGGTTATGAAAAGAAAGGAGAAGAGCAGAAAGTTTATAGATTAAAGAAGGCTCTATATGGACTAAAACAAGC
Source organism: Fraxinus americana (assembly GCA_035079005.1). Classification (NCBI taxonomy): domain Eukaryota; kingdom Viridiplantae; phylum Streptophyta; class Magnoliopsida; order Lamiales; family Oleaceae; genus Fraxinus; species Fraxinus americana. The sequence goes on from CM068715.1 coordinate 9,666,484, forward strand.
TCCACGAGCTTGGTATAGTCGCATAGAATCATACTTTACCAAGGAAGGTTTCGAGAGGTGCCCTTATGAGCATACTTTGTTCATCAAAGCAGGGAAAGGAGGTAAAATTCTAATTATCTGTCTCTATGTTGATGATTTGATTTTTACGGGCAATGATGAGCATATGTTTCTCCAATTTAAAAATTCTGTGATGCATGAGTTTGATATGACAAACTTGAGAAAAATGAGATATTTTCTTGGTATAGAAGTAATGCAAAGACTAGAGTCTATTTTTATATGTCAAAAGAAGTATACACGGGAGGTGCTGAAAAGGTTCGATATGGTTGAATGCAATTCTGTTCACAATCCAATCGTTCCAGGTTGCAAGCTCAACAGAGATGAGAATGGATTAAGGGTGGATAGTACTTGTTATAAACAAATAGTTGGCAGTCTAATGTATTTTACTGCTACCCGACCCGACATTATGTTTGTGGTAAGTCTTCTAAGTAGGTATATGGATCGCCCCACAGAACTTCATCTTTAGGCAGCAAAGAGAGTGCTGAGATATTTAAAAGGGACTTTTGAATTTAGGATACTTTATAAGAACGGAGATGAGAAGCTGATTGCCTATATAGATAGTGACTACTCTGGAAATTTAAATGACAGAAGGAGTACTTCAGGTTTAGGGATGGCAAAAAAACCCGACAAACCCGATACCCGCGGGGACCCGCCCCTAAGGGGGAGTGAAAAACCCGCTTAAACGGGTAACGGGGCGGGGACGGGTAACGGGGTCCCCGCCCCGTTAAAAAAAAATTTTATTTATTTATTTATTTTTTTAGAATTCAATACTTTAAATGAAAATTTTCATTAATTCTAATAGAAAATAGCAACTAAAATTATTTGTCTAAATATAATGAATATGGATAATAAAAATAAATTATGAAAAACTAAAAAAAAAAATAAAATTAAACGAGGAGTAAACGGGGAAATAACATACCCTCGCCCCCGCCCCGACCCGACCCCGCCCCGCCCCGCCCCGCCTTAAACGGGGAACGGGGCGGGGATGGGGATTGATTTTTTTAACGGGGCGGGGGACGGGGGGGCATCCCGCCCCCGCCCCGCCCCGTTGCCATCCCTATTCAGGTTATGTTTTCCTTTTGAGCTCAGGAGCTGTTTCTTGGTCATCAAAGAAATAACCAATAGTCACATTATCCACCACTGAAGCTGAGTTCGTTGCAGCAGCCTCATGTGTTTGTCAAGCAGTCTGGATAAGAAAGATCTTGAATGGTTTCAATCATATTCAAAATAATGGTATAGCAATCTTTTGTGATAGCAGTTCGGCTATTGCGTTTTCAAAGAATCCTGTTTTACATGGTCGAAGCAAGCATATAGATGTCAGATTTCATTTCCTTTGTGACCTTACTAAAGATGGAGTTGTAAAGCTGGTACACTGTCACACATAAGAGCAGGTTGCAGATATAATGACCAAGCCTTTGAAGCTAGATATGTTTGTGAAGCTGAGAATGATGTTGGGTGTCTGCATAGATCCAAATATAAACTGAATGTATTTAGTATTCAGTTTAAGGGAGGATGTTGATAATGTTAGTTGTTAGGATTTGCGTCTGTTCTGAATAATCCATATTCTTTAGGGACAAGTTGTTTATTTCCTAGTCACTAGCCACGTTAATAGAGATGTGGTTGCAGATTTTTCTTATTTTCTGTTATTCTGTAAGGCTATATATATGGCCAAGTTATCTGTTCAATTTGAAGTATAAAATACATTCTCCTATTTCCTTTGTTTTTACTAATTCTGACAGACTTTCTTCCACAATTGCTCCACTTTCATTCCCTTTAATGAAGAACCCGTCTTCTGATTCTCTTTTCATCTGCAAAAAGATTGCGTTTCTTCACAATTTCCTTGATTTCTATCCATTTTCTGACCAACCCATTAAACATTAAACATAATATAAGTTTAAAATTGACATACTGGATATCTAGAATTCACAGGAAACGTATGAAAATCATAATATATTGCAGCTGTGCATTTATATTTTATATATGTAAAGCAATTAAAGAAATGCACACTTGAAATGGAAGGCGCTGTTTGAGCCTCATTATCCTAAAATTCATTTTTACTCAAATTGATTTCCAACCATCCATTCTCTAAATAAAAGAATTTGCAATATGAAAGCAACCTGGTGTGAAGAAGTTCAACTGGATCAAAGTGAAAAATTTAAAACCATAGACAGGTGAATGAAGCTAAAATCAAAGATTGACATGTTCTCCAGGTCATATATATCCTATGATAAGGTATATGTTTCAATCCAATATAAAATCACAAGTGTCAGATTCAACATCATAGATCCATGCACACATTGATGAATTCTATATTATGGTTTTGGACTCCAAACTTTTTTTTTTACTAAATATTTTTTAATCACCGTCTTTGATGACACTGTAGCTAGTATATAAATACTGATTCGTCGCTTACATTTAAGTAACTCTTTTTAGCACATTTCTTTATTGAAGAAATATCAGAATAAATTACAACATATAATTATCAAAACGTTTAGTGTAACTTCTCTTCGGTGAAGGATAATTTCAATATAGCATCTAGCTTATACTGTATAAATTTTAGTTTGTGAAAAAAAGATATGATTCATATAAGATATAAAAGAATCACATCTTCTATAGTGAAAGTACATTAAACTTATAATATTTAGGACGAATGTTTGTTATCGATAGTTTGTTAATGTTGCTGAAAATCAAGTCATGACAGAGAAAGAATAAAGTTCCACCAGATACATTCACTGAAATAAGAACCAGAAGTGCCACAATGGTAATTAGTTGAAATGATTCCAAGTTGTCAAAATAGAAAAAGAAAACAACTAAGTTAACCTAAAAGAGAGATTTATGAGATTCCAATATGAAATCTTGCATTACAGTATTCCAAGATTTAAATTTTTCAGTTACCCACAGCCCACCAAATAAAAAAAATTAAAAGAACTACCAAAACCCAACATTTGGTTCTCTCAATGTTTTTCTACATTGACAAATCTGAAATTGTGGCATAGCCTCTTGGGCCCAAAGTTTTCAAAAGTCACTAAATTGATTTAATTTCTTAAAAAAGGGAAGTATTGATGCAGCCTATCAAGAATCAAGACTTTTAAGCACCTTTAATGTCCTTGCTGAAATTTTTGTAAGATGGAATGTGTAGAAAGAATGTCCAGATTATGAGTTAGGCATAAAGCATAAAGAACTTAACAATAAGCCAGCACATTGAATTGTTATACTATTAGCTAAGGTGGAATATTGAAATAGCCAAATAGGTGTAAATTCCAATATACAATTTGAAAACAATAGATGGGAAGAGACATGATTCAGTGTGAGTAACCATGAAATGTGAAGATCTATTCAAAATAAAGAAAACATAACAAACGTGAAAAAACGTAATTGTGGTATGAATAGCAAAATAAAATACATGTGTACAAGAATGATATTAAACACGCTGAATAAAGCAGAACGGGGCAAACCTAGAAACAAAATCTATAAATATTTAACAGAACTAAATATACCCTCATTGTAGAGCATCCCACATGAATAACCCTTACTTGTCACCTCTATGACTCTCATTACGCGAGCTTGCAATCAGGACAATCACAATAATTATTCCATGAACTCATGATTTTACCCACCCTCTGAACATCATCCTTTTCCTCCTCCTCATTCGACCTGTAATCATCCTAAACAACTTGAAGCAAAGGTAATTAATATAGTGCAAGACATTTTGTCAGATGCTCAAAGAATGTCAATGTCTATGTGTAAGTAGTAGTCTTAAGCAAAAGAGAAGATAACATCAAAATTTATTTCAATCAAAAATCATGTACAGAGTCTAGAATAGAATGACTTGGAAGAATTGCATCAATTCTAGTCGATAAATAATGAGATAAAGAAACTTTTGATGTTCGGATGCAAGTCAAGTGCAAACAACATAACAAGGTCACTTACGAATGGAAGTAGGCAAGTGTAACCACATTAATTGTCTATAACGAAGAATATTCATCTTGGCATCTAGCCTCATTTGCCATAATAGAAAATTATAAAGAATTGAACGCTCAAGCTGAAATCAACTAAATCTACGGAAAACTTCAATTATAAACCAACAGCTCTATTTTCTGCAGTTGCATCCCTTCATGATCAACTAAATCTACGAAACACTTCAATTATAAACTAGCAGCTCTATTTTCTACAGCTACAACCTTTCATTATTCAAACATCAACAAGTAAGCCCACAATCAGCGGAAACAATAAATCCTAATTATTTAGTAGCTTCAGTTTGAACCCTTATATGCTTGTCTTCTCCGAACAGCGAAATACACAATTTTGTGGGAACATAAGCCCACAAAACTGTAGATCACAAAATTAACACATCCAATTACACAGCACAAAAACCTATAATTAACATATAAATTTATAACATCAATTTCATAAATGTAATACCTTTAGCAGCACATATCTCTTTCTCCACCTTGGCCTGCATTTCTCGCCGCTGCTTCTTCCTCAGTCTCTTGCAACCTCGTCTTCTACTCTCCAGTTCCTCTAATTCAAACACTAGTGAAAATGTGTATACATATATAAAGAGAGAGTAAAAAATACCTTAGCTTTCATGTTGTCATCTATGTTGGCCTCAGCTTCGGCTTTAAAATTTCCATCCATGTATGCTTCATCAGGTACTTCGTCGTCGTACACATCGTCATCTTGTTCGATGTTCCCCATGTGCTCCATCTCTATATATGTTTCTTCTTTCTACAGCTCTATATATACAATTTATGTATGTAGTTGTGTATACCTGAGTGTACAGTGAATGCTGGAATTGCAGTGATTATGCAAATTTTGCTGTTGTAGTTGTGAAGCCAAAAAATGGGCAAAATGGGGTTAAATGGATTCGTGGTCAAACAATAATACGATGGTTTCGGGGAGGGCCTGAGGTGGCAAAAGAAGCAGTGCCACCAAGGAGCTCAAAACCTTGCGTAGGCATTTGTGTTTCATCATGCCTCTCGTATTATGAACACATTAGGCAAACATGCAAGATTAACACACATTGTAATCTAAAAATATAAATGAAGAAAAAAAATAGTACAGTCAGAAGAGAATATAAGGTACACTCCACACATTTTACAAGCCTGAAACTATACAAAGACAACAAAAACACACTACAACTTCTTCCATCAATTTAAATCCTCTCAAATGGTTAAGATATACAATAATATCCACAAAGAAATATCTCACCTTTATTTTGTTCCCAAGAATCTCTTCATCAGCATTAGGATTCTTGCTAAAAGGACCCTGCATATACATTGAAGAAATAAACGCAAAAATATTTCATAGGTTAAGGTTGACTTTAAGAAATGGACACTGTTAAAGAATAAAAAAGAAGTTAAATTATGTTCATTATAGTGCTAAGTGTTTAATCCTATCTAATAGGACTTATCAACCATGTTTAAATTATAGGACTCCAAGCATGCAGCACATATTCTTATTATCAGACAAATTGTGTTGATTTCTTTGCCTCATACTTAATTTTAGGAATGCTAGAGAAGAACTCTCTTTTCTATTCACCCGAATCACTGGTACATTCACTACCAACATCTGTTGCATTCATTATATGCAATTCAAGATTGAATATTAAATACTAATTTCATTTTCTTCCCCTCCTTAGATTCAGAGAGACTAATTCATAAGCACAATTATGAAGGAGAAAAATATAAATTTCTTGAAAAATAAGAATAACTTGGGCAAATTCTTGGAAGAATACTTGATTAGAGAACAGTAGTTACAATTTAAAGGAGAAAGAAATTGAGAAAAACAATTATATACTTACATTTTGAGGATGTTATGGTGCTTTCTTAGAATTAGTACTTGAGCTAACTTTATTATTCATCTGGCAGCCTGTAATATTATGACATATAACCAATGAATGTCAAGGAAGATTATTCCTCATTAATATATGTTTGATAGCTCATAACATGCAACTTTTAAAAAAATAATGAACACATACTATGACAATCGAGCATGTATTCCATTTTTTCCCTAGGAGTTATATTTACCATGGCAAATTTGGTCTAATGATAATTTGCACTGTACACTGCCTCTTCTATGCTTGAGAACTTTAATAGTAAAAGTGAGTTATATAAGTGGAAAGTACTCCCAGAAGAATGACACGAACCTGGGTACAGGATCAACGTGTAAATCGCGGAATTAACTTAAAACACCGGGAAAGCCCAAATTCAGATTGTAGACAGTAGAATCTCGACCCGCAAATTATTGAACTAAGCAACCAAACAAAAACAAATTTTGAATGCCCTCAGACACAGAAATTTCTCTCAAGAAACCCTTGACAGATTACACAAAGTAACCAAATGTTACTGTTCAACCAAATAACAGATTCACCACAACCACACCATAATCAACACTAGACCTCACCAAGAACATCTAGAATCAGAGATTACAAGATGAAAAACAAAGATTTTCAGAGAGAATACACAGAGAGCAAAATAGAGAAAACCCTAAGAATAATCTCGAATACCGACGCAAATGAAGAGTTGGCCAATAATACAAACAGTCAGAAGCATCCAAGGGTCACAGCTATTCCACATGGCATTATCTCAGCCTTCAAATAAAATAACCAAAGTCGCACTTCAATTTAAAACGCGAGAATGCACAAGTTGAAAAAGCCAATGGGTTGCATTCAGAGCTGGACTCAACAGAAGTGAGTTTTCAGTTTGGGCTACATCATTGGGCTGTATTATTGGGCTGCATCATTGGGCCCAAAATTGTTGAGCAACCAATATTTAACAATCTCCACCTTACTTGACATTTTGGGTTTCATAGCAGATTAGAGGTTAACTCCTCATTCGATTTCATTTGCTCTATGTACCAACAAAAAACACTCGTTAGAAATAACATTTAGAATATTCAAACAATCCCTAAATCTATACAAAAGAAGTATTTTTGTTCCCGTGTCTACTGTATTACATTTAGTTGAAACCTTTTCAATTTTCATAATTTCATTTTTTAAGATATCTCTTATAAAATGAAATTTAACATCTATATGTTTAGTTTTATAATAAAAAAACAGGATTTCTACTAAGATATGTAGCAGATTGATTGTAAGAAAATATAACAGCATTGTTACCAGAAAAATAAATTCTATCCTACAAGTTTTTCAGCCAAATACTTTCCTTTACAGCATCAGTAGTTGCAATATATTCAGCCTCTGTTGAAGAAAATGATACAATCTTTTGCATTTGTGATTTTCAACTTATGCAGGTATCATTCAAAGTAAAAACATATGCATAAGTTGATTTTCTATTATCACAATTACTAGCAAAGTCTGAATCAACAAAACCTTTCAGTATAATTCCAGTTTTACTCTTATTAAACATGAAACCTAAGTTAGAAGTTCCTTTTAAGTATCTTAACAACCATTTCATGGCTTTCCAATGATATTCACCAGGATTACTCATATATCTACTTAAAACACTCATAGCAAAAGCAAGATCAGGTCTGGTACAGACCATTATATACATAATAGAGCCAACAACATTTGCATAAGGGACATTCTCCATCATATTCTTTTCTACTTCAATTTTAGAACATTGTTCTACTGAAAATTTAAAGTGAATTCCAAGTGGTAAAGTGACATCTTTAGAATTTTCCATAGAAAATCTACATAATATTTTTGAAATATAAGATTGTTGAGTAAAAAACAGATTATGATCACTTCTATTCCTTCTAATTTCCATTTCTAGAATCCTTTTAACTTCTCCCAAGTCTTTCGTTTGAATTCATGTTTTAACTTTTGCTTAATGATGTTAATTTCAGTCATATCACATTCACTAAGTAACATATCATCAACATATAGCAAAAAATAATAAAAATAAGGACCTTCATTATCATTATAGAAAAACATGGATCATATTCACTTCTATTGAAATCAAGTCCTTTTATAAAAGTATCAAACCTGATATACCATTGTCTGAGGGCTTGTTTCAAACCATAAAGTGATTTTTGTAAAAGACATGCATAGTTTTCTTTTCCTTTTTGTTCAAAACCTTTTGGTTGAGTTATATAAATTTTCTCATCCAAATTTTCATATAAAAAGTCAGTTTTAACATCTAACTATTCAAATTCAAAATCAAAATCAAATTGTAAAACAAGAGAAAACAAAACTCTTATAGATGTGTATTTGACTACAGGAGAGAAAATTTCTTTTTAGTCAATTCTCTCTTTTTGGTTAAAGCCCTTAGCAACTAATGTGGCCATAAACCTTACATTTTCACCTTTTGAATCACCTTCTTTTATCTTATAAATTCATTTGCAATCAATAACCATTTCCCCTTCGGGTTTATTCACTAAGACCCATGTCTTATTTTTAATCAATGAAAGCATTTCATCTTTCATCGCAGCAAGCCAAGAACTTCATGTTTTCCCTCAATGGTCTCTTCATATGAATTAGGCTCATTATACAAAAAATTATGAATATTCAGAGTTGTAACAAACTTAGAATCATCATATCTTGATGGTGGTCTTATTTCTCTTCTCACTCCATCCCTTGCTAGATGATAATCTCCTAAAGGATTTTCAGATTCATCAAGTTCAGGTTCATTAATAGGTTCTAGCCCAATTTCAGGTTCAAGTTCAGGTTCAGGTTCATTATTCAGTTCCTGACCAAGCTCTACCTCAAACTGGTCATCATTTCTAGAATTTAAATTAGTCAGAAAAAGTTCAGATTCCATAAAAGTTTTGTTTTGATCAGTTTCAGTTGTTACTGTTCCTTTTTCTTTAATACAAGGCATGTCTATCTCATTAAAGATAACATTCCTACTTATTATAACCCTATAACCTCCCTAAGCTTTCAACCAAACCCTATAGCCTTTAACACCTTCACCATAACCTAAGAAAATACCCTTAACAGATCTGAGCTCAAGTTTCCCTTCATTTTGATGTACATAGGCAGCATAGCCAAAGACTTTTAGTTTAGAATAATCAATAGAATAAAAATTCCAAACATGATCATGTGTATCATATTTTAATGATTTATTAGGACGCTTGTTTATTAGAAAAGAGGCAGTTTTAACATCTTCTCCCCAAAATAATTTTGGAAGGCCCGAACTTATTAGCATACATCTAACATTTTCTAATAAAGTCCTATTTATCCATTCTGCAAGCCCATTCTATTGTGGAGTATAGGTAACAGTCCTATGTGTGAGAATCACATTACTTTTACAAAAGCTATCGAACTTCTCATTGCAAAATTCAAGACCATTATCAGTTCTAAGTACTTTAACAATTTTATTAACTTGATTTTCAATAAGAGTTTTCCATTCTGCAAAGTTTTTGAAGGTGTCTGATTTATTTTTCAAAAGAATGACCCAACTTTTCTTTGAAAAATCATCAATAATGAGCAAGAAGTATTTAAAACCAGAATAAGTGCAAACAGTAGCTAGTCCCCACAGATCAACATGCAAATAATCAAGAATAGATTTTGATTTATGAATGCCAGTAGCAAAAGATAATTTCTTTTGCTTCCCATAAATGCAATGTTCACAAAATGACATTCTTTCAATCCTTTCATTACTCAAAAGACCTTGTTTCTTAAGAATGTACAAATTCTTATCACTAATATGTCCAAATCTTTTGTGCCAAAGTTCATATTTATCAGACTAGGAGACTTGTGCGGCAAAAAAATTATTCTGTAAAGGTAAAGCTTTCAAGGCATAAATCTCATTTGAATTTTCAATATGAGTGACTTTTGCAAAATCCTTTTTAAGTGTTAAATAACTTTATTTATAATGGTATCAAAACCTTCATCATCAAGAGTACCTAAAGAGATTAAATTCTTCTTTAGATCAGGAATGTATATGATCTTATTCAAAGTCAGAACATTCCCATTTTCTAGTTTTAAAACAACTTTACCAATTTCTTTTATTTTGCAAGAAACATCATTTCCCAATATTACCTGCCCTCCATTTATTTCAAGAAAATCAATGCAGTATTCTTTATAAGGTGTCATATGAAAAGTACACAATGAATCAAGAATCCATTCATTTTTAGCTGAAAATTGACAAGTCATATAAACATGTCCATTAGAGGCTGCAGCTCCACCTTCAATTTTATTAGCATTTTTCAATTCATCAATTCTCTTGTTACAATCTTTTATGAAATTACTCAATTTTTCACAAAAATAACATTTATTACCTTTAACCTTATTATTATTCTTATTGAATTTAGTTTTGCCCTTTTTAACATTTTCAGAATATTCTTTATATTTTCCAAAACTTTTATTTAAAGGATTGTTATTGTTTCTTTGGAAAGAATTATTTCATTTCACATTGTAGCCAACTCCACTTGAGGATGTTTTTAACTCACTTTTAAATTCAAGTTCTTTATTCCTTAAGGAAGAAACAATAACATCACCAGTAGCAGAAGTTCTTCCATATTCAAGGTCATTTTTCAAATCTTTATATTTTTCAGGTAAGGATGATAATAAGGCTACAGATTTTTTATCACCAGAAAATGTCTCACCACTATTGGTGAGATATTAAGAAAGTTTATTGAATCTATCAAGATTAGTTTCAAGATCATAGTTAGGATCAAACTTGAAGCTAAATAATTGTTTCCACAAGTAACATTTATTGGGAAGTGTCATAGTTTTGTAAAGAGATTCAAGCTTTGTCCAAATTTTAGCTCCAGTCTCAGTCTTTCCTACTTCTCTAATGATACTATCAGATAAATGCAAAAAGCTAGAGCTCCATGCAGTTTCATCTTGTTCAATTCTTTTATTATTAGCCACTTCTTCCCCCCCAAGATTCATCAAGGACTTTAGCACATCTAAAATGTATTAACAGAGCCTTCATCTTCTGACTCCAGAGACTAAAGTCTCATTTCCAATTCCAGATTTCAACATCAACTTTAGTACTACCCATATTTAAACTTGAAAAATAGTGAATGTTTAACAGCTTTATAACAGAGCAAAGTTTGATGTACCAAATGCAGAGAGTAACAAACCAACTAATGTACACATACGGAGTGTTAATGTGCAGAAAATTTAATTTTGCACAAATGTACACAGTTAAAAAACAGAGAACAGATAACACAAATAATAACCCAAACAACAGAATATGTAACTTTCGAAAGTAAGAACTTAAAGTAATATTGAAGAAATCGTTAATCCCAATCCCATCAGATTCTAGGGTTTTCAAAAGAAACCCTAGACAAAGGAAGATCCGAGAGGTTTCAACTAAGAGATCCAAGAAATCTACAGATCGAAAGAAGATATAAGAAGTAGGGTTAGAAATTCGTTACCAAATATCTCAGATCAATAATGTAAAATAGTGAATACCAAGAGTATATTTTACTTTCTCCGCAAAATAAGGACCCATCCCTTTCCAATACCGATTCTTGAAAATCTAGGTTTGTTCACCAAGGACACAAAAAAAACCAGATTGAAGAATTTATATAAAGATCGAAGTGCTTGATACCACTGTTGGTATTATACAGGCCCCAAAAACACCAAGTAATTACAGAAAGTTAAATCATACAAGAGATTTTTCCCTCGTAGGCCCGGATGTTCACCCAAATTAGGGCTAATCACCCATTGAGCAAACACCGAAGTGATTATCGCTCCAATCCACTAGAAATCAGGAAAAACAATACAAGTTTCACAATACATACATCTACAAAGGATTATGCTCTCAGACCAAAAAATTTATCTCAAGAAACTCTCGACAGGTTACACAAAGTAACCAAAGGTTAATGCTCAACCAAAGAACAGATTCACCACAACTACACCGTAATCAACACTAGACCTCACCAAAAACATCTAGAATCATATATTACAAGACGAAAAATAAAAATTTCCAGAGAGATTACACAGAAAGCAAAATAGGGAAAACCCTAAGAATAATCTCGAATATCGACGCAAATGAAGAGTCAAGCTAATAATACAAACAGTCAGAAGCATCAAATAGTCACAGCTATTCAACATGGCATCATCTCAACCTTCAAATAAAATAACCAAAGTCGCACTTCACTTTAAAATGCGAGAATGCATAAGGTGAAAAAGCTAACCGGGTTGCATTCAGATAATGGGCTGGACTCAACAAAATTGGATTTTTAATTTGGGCTACATCATTGGGCTGTATTATTGGGCTGCATCATTGGGCCCAAAACTATTAAGCAACCAATATTTAAAACATATCAATCTCCTACATAAGATATTAACTCCTTCAACTCATCCCCAATTGATTTCAAGTGAAAAAGAAAGCAAAAGAGCCAAAGAGAAGTAGAAAACAAGAAGCTGGAATTGAAAGTTTTTGGCAGGTGAGTTAGCTCAAGTTTTTGAGATTTGTCTTTATATTTTTTTTTGAAGGTTTTATATCATGTTGAACCTCTGGACTTGATTGAGATCATGTTGGGGTGTCTTGATGATTTAATGATGACAAAAGAGGGGTAATTGGTTGCAAAAACTTGAGTTAACTCAACATGGACAGAAACTAACGGTTGCTGGATTTTAGTAATATAACTTTGAATCTTATGTTATACTTTGAAAGGAACGTAAATGTTCTCATAGGTATGAAGATAAGTTTTAATAGGTTGGAAACTGATTTGTGGCACGATAATGTACTGGAAACCAAAGACGGTCATAGTAAGCTACTTGATATAATGTGCTATAAAATGGACTTAGCTTGAGGCTGAAAATCATGTACTTGTGGTGAATTCATGACTTGATTATATTCATATATATATATGCTATATAAGTCTGGTAAAAGGTTGGGAATGAATGGATGTAGTTAAGGGTGTGAAAATAGGCTAGAAAAATTAGTGGATAGTGATAGAACACTGAAAACAGATTATGTCCGATTTGATAGTTGCTTAGTTTTAACCTTTACAAGTCCAATAATCACCTCTAAGGCTTGAAAAATTAATTCTAATAAGTGTTAGGTAGTTAGAAACAATTAGATAACATTGACATTCATAATTAAACTTTGAGAATAATGAGATTTATGAGATTGTTTTGGAGAACAATCGATAACTTGAAGTGATAACGTTATCTAAATTAATTTGACATTAATTCCCATAGTGAAAGGTTGTGTGTGTGTCAAGGTTATCGAATTGAGGATCGTGTTTAATACTAAATGGTAATACAGGTTGTCTTCCGACGTTAGATGAAAAAGGGACTTGACCCACACTTCGTAAAGCGTGCGCGCACACACACAAAGGTGAAATGTAAGTAAAAATCCATTTACAACAATAATACAAAAACATAATATTTGTGCATTTCTATGGAATATCGTCGTAACATTTATATAACTTTGATAAGGAGTTCATTGTGTATTGTATGATGGTTACGATGATTGAGCATGTTGCTCCTAAATATATTGAATGAGTGTGTCATTCACGAGTATTGCATGTGCATGCACGACATATGTCCATCGTTAAAATTTAGTTTGCATGATATGATTGGAAAATGAGTTTACTTTATAAAACGTTTTATACCACTACTAGAGTACTGAGGCATGTGAGGCATGCTTATGTGATATGTTTTCGCATTATGGATGAAACTTCTCGTGTGATCGTAAAGGTAGACATTGGATGTGTCTTTGGTGATCACGGGAGGGTGGACCACTCAACTGTGCTCTTGTGATATTATGATATTGGCACCTCCGAAGGGATACTTTTAGGCGATCATGGTATAGTTAGGGAATATGTCTCTAGTGGTTATGAGAGGATGGCCCATTTGACTATGTCGATATCATGTGGACCATTTGATTATTGATATTGATATTGGGCCGAGGTCTATCCAGTGCATAGTAGATGGGTAAAGGCTTAATGAAAGGAAAAGATTTCAAATAAAATTATTTCAAGCTGACTTTGATGGATATTTGAATGGGGCATTTTTAGCATAATGTTTAAAGAAAATGACAGTGTCATATACTCCTATTACTCATACTCATGCATCCACGATTTTTGCTTATTGAGCATTAGGTTATGTAATTCTTGTATTGTAGGTGAGTATGAAACATCATAGAAGACACGGAGAGCTGTGAAGCTCTTACAGGATTCCGAAATTTGATGTACATGGATGACGACCTATAGGGCTATGCTGTGGGATGTTTTTTTGGTCTTACAATTTGTTGTATTATATTTTTGGGATCATGTATTGTATATGTATAACTTTTGACACGATATGATAGATACTTTTGTTACCTCAATGTTAATATGTTGAAATTTGGTTATATAGTATTTTGACTTAAGATACTCTATGAATATCATAGGTAATCTGGTGAGAATATATAGAGACCTTATTGTGAAGATGCTTACTACATTTTATCATGTAAAAAAAATAATGTGCAATCGTATGCATAGATCAAGTTGTCATTTATATATATATATATATATATATATATATACATATATATATATATATATATATATATATATATATAGGTGAGTGTATAGTTATCTACATAAATAGGTTGGGATAAGTATCTCTAATAGACTCTATAAACATAATATACTATATATTTAAAGAGTCAATCCTTAAAATTATATTTAAATAGACTCTTTAAATTAATATTTATTTTAGAGAGAGCTAGGTTCTCCAAATTTGGACAGCCAAATCCATTTTTTGTAATTAAATGTATTCAAAATATTTTAATTTTCAATAGAGGAAAATATTATAATAATTTAGAGGATAACTAATGAAAATAAAAGATAGAAAAAACAATAAGCACGTGTTTGAGCCCCCATTTTTTTTTTTAAATGCGTTCTTAAATAGTGTTCTGACCTCATTTCAACCACATATTATTCAGTGAAATAATATTACATGCAAATTCAAAATTTTTCCTTATTTTTTAACCACACATTTTTAATCAATATACTGTTCAAAAATTCGGTTTTTAACAAAAATGGGGATCAAACAAGTCCTAAATATTTTTTGAAAATATTAAAAAATGTTAAATATAAAGGCACTGTTGGAGGTATTTAAAAAGTTTTAATCTCTAACAATAAAATATACTTTTTAAGAAATTAGATTTTTAGTCGATTTTAATAGAAACTGATGAAATGTATGGTTAAAAAGTTGTGAATCTCACGAAATGTGTGATTAAAATTAATTGTTTACTTTGATCTACTTGATTTTAATTTCCACCAAACAAGACATAGTATTTTGAAGATGATCTAACTAGGGGTGGGCATGGCAGGGTCCGGTCCGCTACCGAACCCAAAATTTTCAGGTATTTAATAAATGGAATTGTCGGGTCTAAATTTAATTATGGAACAGTTCGGGTTCGGTTCCATTCGGTTCGGTTTTGGGATTCCGTACAATAATTAATTTTTTGTATATATTACAACAACGCTATATTAATTCGACTTTGACATATTCAATCTTAACTCTTACACAATAACGTAATTCAATTTCATGATATCTTTTGCACCTCTCTTTGTTGAGTTCTTTATAGATTTGACTGTTAAAAGCAAAGGAAGAGGAAGATGGCTAATTCACAATAATAAAATGGTAGAAATGATACTACGGTATAATAATAGATTTGGGTAAAATTTATGTCAATTTGATTAAGTTGGGCTTGACTGAAAATTAGAAATAGTAAAATCATATTTTGGGTTTGAATTAAATTAATTAGTTAGCAATTTATTTTAAAAAATAAAATAATTTGACTTATTTAAGATAAAAAATTAAAAAAATTAGGAAGATTCAGTTCTTATTCGACTTTTCGGTTCTTGGTCTAGAACCGAGATCCGAATCAAACTCATCGATTCTCGATTCAGATACCCGTTCGAGTATTTAATTTAATAAGAACCGTTCGATTCGATTAAGTTCGATTCAGGTCCGATTCGAGAAGTTTGTTCAGCCTTGTATCTAAACCTTCCCAATGCTTGACAGAGAGAAGGGGCTTCAATCCCTACTCTTCTAAAACCCTCGCGGAAATGAACTAGACACTCAAGTCCCACACCCTCAGTGTTAAATCCGTTTACTGGCCCGCAGCACAAATCCGCCGGGGAATGGCCTCTCGCCACCACCTCTGCAACCCCACCGCCGCCGCCACCTGTTCATGCCATTGTTTCCACACTACCTACTCCACTTGTCACTATGACTCTCTTCCACTGCCACCACCGCCAGCGATGGAGGTCCATCTCCACGCAACCCCTTCTCACATCCACCACACACCAACCCACATAGATCCACCTTACACCACGCCACCCCACCTCCCAAATCCACCTCAACACTACCCCGTTTGCTATTTCCAAGAACCCCGACAAACACAAAGAGACCCCACTGTGTCTGTATCCTCCCTCCTCAGCCGCATCGCCGCCCTCGAGTCCGCCCTCCGCCGCCGATCTCCTTCGTCTTCTCAGTCCCTTCGTGAGGCTGCTGCCTCTATTATTCAGTCCCACTTCAGAGTTTTCCTTGCACGCAGGTCAAGAACCCTTCGGCAGCTCAAAGATCTTGCTTCCATCAAATCCACGCTCAGCATTCTGAAATCCTCAGTTTCTGAAAATACCCATTATGATTGCGAAGCTTTATCTCAAAAAACCATGGCCCTGCTTCTCAAACTCGACTCCATTAAGGTAAAAAATAAAATCTTCCACATTACTGTTATAATTAAGACTGTATGATGCGTCGTTTGCCACATTGACCATCTTATTTACCTCTCGACCTGTATTTTTCAAATCTTGTGTTCAACATATATGCATAATTTTGCATTTTGTTTTATGAATACATGGTGCGGTTCTGATGTGTGCTTTTTGATCATTCTCTGTTTTTGAAGGGTGGTGATCCCATGATTAGAGATGGGAAAAAATCACTAAGCAGGGAGTTGTTTAATTTTCTGGAGTTCATCGAGGGTTTGAAAAGAAGGAAGCTTTCAACTAGTTTAGTTAAGAATGTGAGGAATGGGGAGAATAATGTTAAATCTAGGGTTTTCCAAGGTAAGAGAATTTTTGGCAATGTCAATGTGGAGAAATTGAAAGTTCTAGTAGAAAGGATCAATAAATTATCTCAGTACGATGAGGAGGGAGTCGAGTTAATTGAAAACTCTGGTGTCAGTGACATTTCTATGATAAGAGATCAAGGTGTTTTTCAGAATAGAAATGGTGGTTTGATGAAAAGGGGTGATGGGGTTCAATCCAAGGGAAGAAAAAGTGTAACCTTTGCTGAGAATGGGAATGTTTACAGGGTTTACAGATCAACCGGGAAGCCATGTTCAAATGGGGACTGTGATGTTAGCATTAATGGGGATGATTCAATTGATGATGAGAGAGAGCTCCTGGACAATCTTTGCCGAGAAGTTGAAGAAATTGGAGTGTCTTCGAAAGAGGCTGAGGATGATGAGGAGGAGAAAGATCTGTTGGAAAATGGAAGTGGTGGCGAAAAAGAATTGAGAAATTATCCAGAAAGTGAAAGTAAACATGTCGAAATGGGAGGTTTTGTTTTCTCAGCTCCATTGCCTGTGAAGATGGAAACAAGAGGTGATTTCTTGGAGAATAGGAAGACTGTAAAATTCGCAAAGTAGCATTGAGTTGATCCTAACTGTGGAGAATTGTGTTCGATCGATCCTAGTCCTGCAGATATTTGTAATGTTAAGATGAACTAGGCTATCTTGTTCCTTAATTCTAACTAATTTGTTAGTTTGGATGCTTCTTAGTTCTTTGAATAATGTTTACTTAAGTTGTATTTTATCCTACTTCAACCTCATTGGTAATGAATCTAATGACTTAGGTCTTGTTTCCTTGAGTTAAAACTTAACTTAATAGGCTTATAATCACTTGAAATCCTTCGTCTTACAATCGGTTCTAATTGTGAGTAGTACTATATGTAGTTTATAAGTTGTAACTAATGGTATCAAAGTCAGGCACCCTTATGGACATAGGACTACTACTACTACTAGCAGTTCCGTGGAGCCACGGTTAAGTCACTCAATGGAAATATGGGTTGTCGTGAATAGGGGTGTAAGCAGTCCGATTTTACTGATTTTTGACAAATTTTCAATTCAAACCGTTTAAACAGGTTTGGGAAAAACCCAAACCCAAACCAAACCGTTTTGAACGGTTTGAAAAAAACTCAAACCTAAACCTAACGATTTGGTCCGGTTTTAAACCGCTGGTTTCACCGTATAATTTTTTGTCTGTCTACTTTTATGACATTGATTCATTGAATTCAATATATATTTATATCTTACTAGCAATAAATCTAAAACAAACTAAATATATCTACTACAAATTTAAATACCAACTAAATCAAAGTGAAATCACAATAAACTAAAATATAGTTTTTTGTTTGCCATTTTAGACTAAAACGTTACGATAACGTTACAATACAAATCTACTAAACTAAATATAAAGCCCAAAAAAATAATGATGTTCAATAAGACTTTGTGATCATCATATTTGAAAAACAAAACTACTGATTAGATAGAGATAATAACCAATCATAATAATAAATCAATTGTTTATAATATCTAAACATAACAATTACACAAGTTTACCGTTGTATATTGTTACGAATTCAGTTTCTCACATATACTCAAACATCAATTGTTGTCACACATGATTCATAGTCTTCATTATCAAATAAATGCATTCGTTACATCATCATAGTATTGGATACTAAATAGATAAGAGAATCTTTAAAAATATGGTAATAGAAAATATAAACCACCTACCACAACTTTCATTAAGTCATCAAAAGGAATCAAGTATCTGACCTCCAGTTGAGAATGCAGACTCAGAATCAACTGTAGAAATTTGAATTCTGAAGATAAAAATGGTTTTTGATAGATTATGTTAGTTTTGAGATTATTAGATATAAATTAGGATTATTTGGTAATAATAATATATATATGTAATAGAAAATTATAAATTGACAAAAATACACACAATGACAAAACTATTGAATTTTACATATTTGGATGAATTTTCAAAAAATTTCATTTTTTTATTTTTATATATTTTTTCGCCGGTCCAATTTGATTTTAAACCGCAATTAAAATTCTCAAACCTAAATCAAACCCTTTTTGACCGGTTTGGTTTGGTTCAAAATCATTTCGTTGACGGGTCCATGTGGCACCAAACCGACGGTTTCTAAAATGCGGTTTCGATTCGATTTTTCGATTTGGGGGTTTTTTGCTTACGGCCCTAGTCGTGAATGTTCGTTCTGAAGAGATGAGTGAGTTTAGTTGATAATTGAGTGCTATTTCGTTGAGTTAAAGATTGATTTGTGTAGTTGTAACCTACTTTAGCAATTTCTCTCTACAAGTCGATTTTGAAGATGAATTTTACCTAGGGTAATGCTACATGTACACACACACTTTTACACAATCTTTTACACCTCTCTCACATGGAGGGGGGTCCACGATTATTTTATTATGTGTGGGCCCCCCTCCATGTGAGAGAGGTGTAAAAGATTGTGTACACTTACCATTATTCTTTTACCTAATGTGATTGTAAGCACTGCATTTGAATGTTAGGAATATTTTTTCTTCGCGTACTTTTACAATAGAGTGATGTGTGTTTATTAAGTAACTATGTTTCATTTTGGGTAACATACCGTTATTTGAGCTCAAAACTCATTTTTTCAAAATTAATTTTCAAACGAACATTCTCTAATTTTTTCACTTATTTTAAACCACATATTTTTCAAGAAATCACTATTCCAATACACATTTCCCCAAGAAAATGGGGCTCAAATATGGGCAAATCATGGTTGCAAATTTGCAATGGTTTTGGTTGTGAAATATGAATAAATTTGAGTAAATTTAATTAATGTTCTTTTAACATTATTTTACATTAATAATTGCTCATCGAATAATAAAATATAATTTGTTTCTCACCCATCTATCCAATTGCTTATTCATTCATCACCCATCTCATCTTTGTCATCGTAACTAACAAAATTTGTCACGTGACTGACGAGAATCCAACTTGGTACATCACCCTGTGAAGTCAGACCAAATGGGCAAAAGCGCAAAAAGCCCCATTTATTAAAATAACACGCTTTTATGTAGTCCCAAGAAACACACAACTTTCAATCTTGAACCTCTATCTTCAATTCGTTCATGGTGTTCTCTCTAATTTAGTTTTTGTTCAACACAAATGCATACTTCTGTAGTGAATATTGGTGTTGAAATTTGTTATTATTAACATGGAAAGGGAACATGAAATTTTGGTAATCGAAGGAACAAAACTCACACACTGTGTGAGATGCCGCAACCTCCACATCCAAAAGAGCCGTTGCTGCAACACGCATAAGGACATGTACACATGAAAGAAGCGTCCCAAATTGAAACCCAAATTCGCTCCCAAAATGTGGGAGCATTGAAGATGCTCGGGATCATTTAGCTGCGTTTCTTCTCCCAATGTGGCAGCATGAACTGCACAGATTAATGGGCATGCGCATCACGGACTAGGCTCTGCTGCAGTCTTAACTCTTTAATGGAGGGAAAGATGAAGGACTGCACTGATCCTAAACCAATGTCTGTTTGTTTTAATAGAACACACGTATTCATGGTCCAAGAAATGGAGGAAGAAGATGAAGGTACAGGATGAATTGAGAGATTTAGAAGTTAAGAAGGTTCCTGGAGGTACGGATGAATTGGAGGGAGAAGATGAAGGTACGGGATGAATTGTTGTAGCTTTTTGTATGTTTTTCGGTCTGCCACATGCAGGGGCGGACCCAGACAATTCGTGTTGTGGGGTCAAAAATGAGAATTCCAAAATATCATATCATTAACGAAAATAAGCCGATATGCTATTACAATTGTAACCTACGCGTTTTCATACTCTGAAAACGTCGTATAATTACATCGTTATCAATATTGTTAAGTACATCGTTTTCAACATATGCAACTAAACTATCACTTAACCATTGATCTCCCATCCGACTACGCAGTCGATTCTTGACAATTTTCATTGCAGAAAATACTCTCTCTACTGTAGCAGTAGCAACTGGAAGAATTAACGCCAATGTTACAAGTCGGTAAACTAATGGATACACTTCATTTTTTTTCGTTTCAACCAACTTTTCTGCAAGATGATTAAGACCTCGTAAACCTTGAAAATCTTCAGTTGTGCGCATATCAATAATATATGTCTGAATTTGCTCTTCAAGAGCCAAGATCTCTACTGGTGTAAAATCTTTGGGATAATACTCACACAACTGAATTAACTTGTCCTTGTTGAAAGCCGAAAATGAATTATCCGGACACAAGCATGAAACACAAAGGAGTAAATCACTATTTACCTCAGAGAAACGATCATTCAACTCTTGAATTTGCATATCGATGATAGCATAGAAGAAATCCACACGAAAGTGATGCAAATTTGTCGTTCCTTGCGTGTTACGCCGTGAACGGCCTAGAGGTATAAAAATATCATCCATGTTGGGAATATCAATGTTGTACCTTTCGCAAAAACAAGAAACTGTTCTTAAAAATGATTCCCATTCATCGTCCCTGGTATTAAGTATTATAAATACCATGACTTATTTTTATCCATGAAATGTTGTATTTGTGAGCAATTCTATTTTTTTTATTTTTATTTTTTTACCATGATAATGAAGTATAGTTAAAAATAACAAACTAGATACAACACGGATGGGAATGCGTTAAAAAATTTCTTGAGAAAATTACCTGAAATCATGTTTTTTAAGTTTTCATATCATTAATCAAACATTATTATTTTTTTTCAAAAATCATATGGTCACACTTACATAATATAACTGGTTACAAACACAATCATTTATCATAACAGGTTACAGTCATATATCACTTCATTTTTAAAGTTTTTTTTACAAATTTTTTAACGTTGAAATTATATTTTTAAAATATTATAATTATAAGTTATAATTGTTACCAAGATCTTCATGTATCGTTAACAAGACAATGTTTATGAAGACAGATATGAACAATTAACGGAGTAATAGTAGTTGTAGATATAGTACCGTTACGATTTGTATCGATAATCAATAGACATTTGCAAATCAAGCAAAGATGAGTTACAAAACTAAGTATTATATGTTTATTAAAGTACAATTCTATGGAATAGACCAACCAGTGGATAAAAATAAGTCAATGTATAATAAAAAAAAAAACTTGAAAAAAAAAAAAATATATTGTGGGGTCATTTGACCCCACATGACCCCATGTGGGTCCGCCCATGGCCACATGACACATTTCGTTAGTTGAGGATGATGGAGATCAAACGGGTAATGAACTGATCAGCAATTGGATAGATAGGTATTGTTCGATGAGCAAGTAGTAATGCAAAGTTGGGTGAGCATTAATTAAGTTTACTCATAAATTTTCGTTGTTTGTCTATAAGTGCAATTAGTATAGTAGTCAGTCATGTTGGCTTGGATATATATATATTTTTAACTTTTGCAATTTGATATAGATATTTTATGATCAAGAAAACTCATGTACCATAAATTATAAACTTATATGAGTTTTAGGTTCAATTAGTGATGGCAAAAAAATCCGCCCCGCCTCGACGGGTTGGCGGGATGGGATCGCCCCCACATATCGGGTCTCGAGGCGAGTGATTGCTTTGGATATTAATGTAGTTAATTTGAGTATTTTTTACGTTGGATTTTAAAATTTTGAATTTGTATTTTAACTGAAAATTTTTGAAAAAAAAGGGGGGCAGGAAACGGGGCATGCCCGCGCCCACGCCCCGCACCGCCCCGAGCCCCCCCCCCCCTCTAAGGCGAGGCAGGGCACGGGTCCATTTCTTGGTTCAATCTTTACCTGCCAATGGATTGAAAAGAGAACAACGGGTGACAATAGATGTAGATAAAAGAGAACACGAAAATGAATACTTGTGTAATACAATTCAATTTCTTGTTCTTGGCATCATTTTTACCATGGATGAAGTTAGCGGGAAGTAAACCGATGGGCATACCAGTAATGTCGCAGTCGAGCTCTCTCTTTTACTTTTCTCCATTGCTTCACTTTGAAGTTAGTAAGAAGGAATACAAACGACCCCCTTACAACGAGTTATTGAGGTTAAATTTTTCCTTTATCTAATGTGGAATTTAGAGTCGAGTTCTCTTGTGCCTTCTCTCCGTAGGATCAAAATAAATAAAAACAAAAGCTAGTACTCAACTCCTCATTTGCAAGCTCCACCATGGGATTGACCTTTGAAATTTGAATACTAGATTAATTCATTATTTATAATTATTAAAATAAATTAATATTATCTAGTATTGACTTCTAAATCCGGCAGGATCCAACTATCAATAAATTTGGGCTCCTCCTCCATTCATGTATATGTTACGTGCACATTTGAACACGACGCTAGATTGCACAAAACTATAGATCCAATGGGTGCAACTATCACTTGCATTCTGATACGAATTTGGGTGTGTAATAGACAATTGACAAAAATATGGATATTGGGTAGAAGAGAGTTTTCAAGATTGCAATTGAAGATGAACATTAAGATTACCCTTGAAGGGGAGAGAAAACCAAGTATTTATAGGTGGAACATGACCTCTAAATGTTTGACACTTGACTTCATCTCAACAACTTACTTGTCAAGTACAATTGTGTCAATTTATAGCCGTCATAGGCTTGTGACTTGCATAGTCTTAACATAGGCTTCGAAATATTTGTCAACTAGACGAGGATTTATGAATTTTCTTTAAGATTCATGGATGAGATTTTGAAATATGCAGTAGAGTGACGAGGAGATAAACCATAGCTTGATCATCATAAATGACAGGTGATGAACAACTCGTTGCAAATATTAGACATTTACCTCTGAGGTGACACTAGACAAGGTTGGTGCTCCAAGTTGGTAAATCTGAAGTGAAGAAGTCCTATTTTTAAGGGATGAGGCTCTTCGGTAGGGATGATAAATCTGGAATGAAGAATCTGAGGAGAAGAGCTCTTGTTTCTAAGGTGATGGCACATTCCATACATCATGAGACGTCACAAAGGGCTAGGAAGCACGCCGATCATTGAAGAGTTGGGTGTTTTCAAGGCACAAAGCAGCTTTAGAAAGGAAAATTCTATTTGTACATAAGAAGTTGACAACCGAGGTTGACAACCTCTCACATGAGTGCGGGATCCGTATGTTTAAAATTTTTTTTTAAAAAAAGTGGATCCTCCCATGTGAGAGGTTGTCAACCTCTTATATACAAATAGCATGGCTCCTTCAGAAAATAATGGCCTAGAGACATCGGATGCTATTGCTATTTCAAGTTGACACGCTCCCAGGCGCTTAATAGGCACGGCTTCATCCCAGGCTTTTGATTTGAATTTTGAATGGGTGTCTATTCCTTTCTACATTTGAGATTGCAAGATGACTAGACGGTTCAAATTAGCTGATCATTTGATCCAATGATTGTGATCGAAACTGTCTCGTTTATAAAAGCCCCAAGTTTCACTTTACAAACTTTACTTTGCCTTCTCTACATTTTTATCTTAAAGAGAATACATGCGAAAAGCACAACTTCGGCGAAGCCTTGTCGAACTCTTCGGTGATATTTAGCAACAAACTTTCCTTTAGGTACTTCCTTTTACCTTTTATCTCGTTCTTCTTCTTTTATATTCGTTTCTTTGAAACAAAAACTCCCATCAAAAAATGGCATCACATTCCACGAAACTTTCGATCAAGAAATTTTAATAGTTTGCCTATTTGGACAGTTTATTGATGGAAGTTGCGCCAAATTTTAGCGGAGTAAATAGTTTATAGATGGTGTAAGTCATAACTGGCCATGGTATAGTTTTGTGATCATAATAAGTTGTTTAGCATTTGTTATTTTCTCTTGGTTGGTGGATTTTATTTGCGCTTTATCTTGTTCTAGACAATATTTATCAAATTTTATCTTCCCCCTTTAAAGAGGATAGGTATATTGAGAAAAGTTCATCTCTATCAATGAAGCAGGAAGCAGTTACACTTGAAATATTTATTCTATAGTAGGGTACCCTCGCAAAGTTTGTAAGAGTAATCTTTATTTCATGAAGTGAGTTCTTGTATAACTTCTGCTTAAATTGATTTTTTCTTCTGATTGCTGCCAACAACTCTTGTAGTTGGTTGGTATTAGAACTAATCAACCAACCGTCTAGTGCCTAACTTCTCAACCATTCTATCAGTGCAGTAAGCAGCTCCTTGATTCTAGGAGTGGAAGAATATTTTTAGTTAGACACTTGGCATCAATCTATAGGTGATGGAAGAATATTGTTTTTGGTGTGTAGTATATTTCCTTTCTGTTGTAATTGTATATATAGAAGTAATACAAGATGAAAAAGTATGGTAGAGAATTCAATGCAAAGCTTATTTCCAAACTCATACCAAAGTTACAGAAAAGTTTAATTCCAATTTTCAATTTGGTATCAGAGCCATAATGGCCAACATCGATACAACAAGTCAAGCTTCCTCAACTGAGTTGAGTCCTACACCGACCACGGAAGTTGCTATGTATCAACCATCACCCTTTGGGATGAACCTCACTCAAACTTCATCAATCAAATTGGATAAAAACAATTTTCTGTTGGCTAAACATGATTATGCTTATAATTAAATGCCATAATCTTGAAGGGTATCTGCTGTGTACAAAACAATGTCCACCGGAGTTCATTGGTACTCAAACCACCTCTAATGGAGGAGGAGCTGTCAAAGTGACCCAAAATCCAGAGTATAGTAGGTGGATATCAATCGATCAGTTGCTGATGGGATGGTTGTATTCATCCACGACCCCTGAAATTGTAATGGGATGTACTAGCTCAAACAAGCTATGGAATGCAGTCAAAGAAAGTTATGGAATACTGAATAGATCGAGAGTTATATTCCTTACTGGAGAGCTGCAGAGAACTAGGAAATGTGCTATGACTATGGATCAGTATCTCACCTCCATCAAGCAATGGGCTGACAACATGCAGATTGCTGGAAAAATAGTGGATCACAATGATCTTGTGACCCAAGTTCTTGTAGGACTTAATGAGGAGTACAGACCTATTGTGGTGCAGATTAACAGTAGGGATGATGTGTCACGGTATGATTTTCATCAATCCTGATGACTTTCGAGAGCAGGCTGGAACATGTTAACCAAGTAAAAAATGGCATAGCATCTGTTAACATCAGTTAGTTAAGTGTGTAATTAGCTCAAAGATCTGCATCAAGTGGTGCCAGAACTTTCAGGGCTACAAATGGCGGAAGATTATCAAATTTTAGAGGAAGAACTAGAGGCAGAGAAAGAACTGGCAGAATAAATGAAAGTCGAGGACCCTGTCAAATCTGTGGACTCAACAACCATTCAGCCAGCTAGTGATTTAATAGATATGATGAGAGGTATATGGGAAGCAAACCAAGCAACCAGATTCATCAGAACAACAACTCAACTGGGTCTGCCTATTTAGCTTAACTAAGCATTTTTGAGGAACCAACCTGGTTTGTAGATTCTGGGCAAACAGTCATGTAACTACAGACAAAGGTAACCTGGCCATTGCCAAAAAATATAGAGGTAAGGAAAGATTATTAGTTGGTAATGGTAACTCACTGCACATTGCTCACATTGGAAACAAAAGTGTGTCTACTCTGAGTGATAAGTCACTGACTTTAAATAAGTTGCTTCATGTGCCTGCCATTAAGAAGAACTTAATTAGTGTTTTTCAATTGACAAATGATAATGGTGTATTC
Source organism: Fraxinus americana (assembly GCA_035079005.1). Lineage (NCBI taxonomy): Eukaryota > Viridiplantae > Streptophyta > Magnoliopsida > Lamiales > Oleaceae > Fraxinus > Fraxinus americana. Next base: position 9,693,181 of record CM068715.1, read on the forward strand.
ATGGAGTTTTACCCTGATTCTTGTATTGTTAAGGACCTGCAAACGAAGAAGATCATGCTGCAAGAGATTCTTAGAGATGGATTTTATCAGCTGAAGTTGCCATGCTTCAAACCTGAATTTGTAGCACACAACTCAAGTCACCAAAATAATTCTAGTTTCACAAGTTACTTAGTTAGTTCAAGTCCTCATGAGTCAATCAAAAGTGTCAAGTTACCAAACACGGATATAGATGTATGGCATAGAAGACTAGGCCATCCCTTAAGTCCTATAATAAGTCAAGTGTTGAAGTCTTGTAATAAAGTTGCCAAAGTTAATGAAAATCTAAATTTCATTTGGCAAGTCTCATGCCTTGCCCTTTAATGTTTCTTCTTCACATGCCTCAAGTTTATTTGACCTTATACACACAGACGTTTGGGGATCAGTACCAGTCAATTCTACCTCAGGATTTAGGTATTATATCATCTTTGTTGATGACCATAGCAAATTCACCTGGATTTATCCTATGGAACACAAATCAGGGAAACTAAATATCTTTGTTCAATTCAAAAAATTAGTGGAAAATAAGTTTGAGAGGAAGATAAAGACTATACAATCAGACTGGGGAGGTGAATACAAAAAACTCGATCAAATAGCCTCGCAATCAGGCATTGAACTTAGAATATCCTACCCTCATACCTCTTCCCAAAATGGAAGGGCAGAAAGGAAGCACATGCACATAACTGAAACCGAACACTCTTAGCATAAGCAAAAATGCCATTACATTATTGGTGGGAATCCTTTAAGGAAGCAACCTACCTGATAAACAGATTGATTACTCCTACACTTCAGCACAAATCTCCTTTTCAGGTCCTATATAAAAGAAACTTTAACTACAAAATTCTGAAGACCTTTGGCTGTGCCTGTTACCCCTGTTTAAAACCCTACCAAAAACATAAATCCAGCTTTCATTTTCATAAGTGTGTCTTTCTTGGCTTTGGTGATTCACATAAAGGGTATAAATGCCTAAGTTCCATAGATAGAATTTATGTCTCTAGACACGTGGTGTTTAATGAGTCAGGCTTTCCATTCAAAACTGGTTTTCTAAATAAACATAGTCAGCCACAAACTTATGAGCTTGTTATAAGCCATCTTCCAATTGATGTTGAGTCAAGTCATACAGTAGTGCCTCAAAATCAAGCTGATACACTTCATCCTAGTACTACACCTACAACAGAATCCTTCAACAGAGAATTACAACATGAAATTGGTGGTGAGATGACTGGAGATGAAGGAAATGAGAGTAGTGAAACTGATCAGGCAGCATCAACTAACCATGAAGTTATTGATGCTCAGCAAGGTGGAAGTATTGACTCGGATGAAGGCATTGACACTGACACTCAAAGTGTTCCATATGAGGTTGGACACCACATGGTTACTAGGAGTAAAGTAGGAATATTCAAGCCAAAGGTCTACACTTGCCAGACTCAACACTTAGGCACTGTTTAAGTTGAACCACGGAGTGTTGAAATGGTAACTGGAAAATAGCAATGCAAGAAGAGTATAATGCACTGATGAAGAATAAAACATGGAAGTTGATACCTCCAAAACCAGGAAAAAGGTGATTGGCAAGAAGTGGGTATATAAGTTGAAGTATAATTCAGAGGGCAATGTGCAAAGGTATAAGACAGTGCTAGTTGCCAAAGGATTTCTACAGACACATGGAGTGGATTTTAGTGAGACCTTTAGCCCCATCATTAAGGCCTCAACCTTGAAGTTCATACTGACTCTTGCTGTGTGCAAAGATTGGCAAATCAGATAAATCGATGTGAACAATGCATTTCTAAATGGCAAGCTAGAGGAGACGGTTTACATAAATCAGCCACAAGGCTTTGTTGATCAGAAAAATCCCAACTTTGTGTGCAAATTGGAGAAGGCACTCTATGGACTTAGGCAGGCTCCAAGAGCTTGGCATGAGAAGTTAAAGAACACATTGCCGCAGTGGAAGTTCAAGCAGTTAAAGGCAGACAACTCAACCTGTTGATGGATGAAAGAAGTGTGATGTTCGTATTAGTGTATGTAGATGATATAGTTGTGACAGAAAGTGATGGTGATCAGCTACAAGCATTCATTAATCAACTGAATGCATGTTTTGTCCTTAAAGATATGGGTAGTCTTAGCCAATTCTTGGGTATTGAAGTGTGCAGAAATGAAACAGGATTAAATTTAACACATACAAAATATGCAACTGGTTTGCTTAAGAAGTTTGTCTATGATAACCTAAAACCGTGCTTAACACCGATGGCAGTTGGGAAGATGATCTCTAAAGATGAAGGACAAGTCATGAAGAATCCAACTCTTTACAGAAGTACTGTTGGTGGACTTCAATATCTAGCACATACAAGACCAGACATCACCTATGCTGTGAACAAAATGAGTCGGTTCCTTCAAGATCCTACAGATGCTCACTGGAAGACACTTAAGAGAGTTTTTAGATATTTAAAGGGAACCCTGAATCATGGCTTAGTTATTCAGAGAAGTGACAACCTAAGAGTTACAGCCTCTGCCGATTCTAACTGGGCATCATGCCCAAATGACAGGAGGTCTACGGTAGGATATTGTGTGTATCTTGGAGATAACCTGGTGTCATGGTGTTCCAAAAAACAACATGTTGTTGCCAGGTTAGGTACAGAAGCCGAGTATAGAGCTTTAGCTCATGGTGCCTCAAAAATCACTTGGATACAATCACTGCTGAAAGAGCTAAGTATACCACATAAGTCAGTTCCCCAAATTTGGTGTGATAATCTGAGTGCAAGTGCCTTGGCCTCAAATCCAGTGTATCATGCTCGCACTAAGCACATAGAATTGGATGTTCACTTTGTAAAAGATAGAGTTTTGAGAAAGGAGTTGGAAATCCATTATGTACCATCCTCATACCAGGTTGCAGATGTCTTGACAAAACCTCTAACTTATTCCAAGCTATGAGTGATTGAAACACACTCCACCTTGAGGAGGGGGTGTTAGAATTAATCGACCAATTCAACCAATCGTCTAGTGCCTAACTTCTTAACCATTCTATCAATGCAGTGAGCAGCTCCTTGATTCTAGGAGTGGAAAAATATTTTTAGTTAGACACTTGGCAACAATGTATAGGTGATGGAAGAATATTGTTTTTAGTGTGTAGTGTATTTCCTTTCTGTTGTAATTGTATATATATAGAAGTAATACAAGATGAAAAAGTATAGTAGAGAATTCACAGCAAAGCTTATTTCCAAATTCATGCCAAAGTTACAGAAAAGTATTCCAATTTTCAACTGTTGGAAAGAAGATGGGCATATTTTTCTAACAGCAGCTACCTCCTAGACATCTCACTCCAATGGTGCAAGTTGAGCAGAAAAAGAAGTTAGATGAAGATGACTTTAGGGTATATATATATATAAATGATGTATGTATAGTTTTAAAATAAATGAATTTAATAACAATATTGGAATGTGGTATTGATGAAAATAGTATTTTTTAAAACTTTAAAATTTTAATAGGGATACATATGGAGTGAAATTGATATATAACAATGATAGAGGTAAGTAGCGGCTCTCAATTATTATTGATGAAAAATTCGTCAATCAATACTAACAAGTTTTACTAGGCAAAAGAGGTTTAACTATGAGTAAAAATAAGCAAGTATCCAAAATAAAATTTGATTTTATCAATCAAGTTAGAGTACATAAAATTCTTATTTTTGACATTAGAGTAGGACGGGTAACTTCATGATCAATTGAAAGTAAAAAATAACTTGAATATAATCTTTACTTTTATGTCAAATGTGGTGCAGAATATGCGGAATCCTTGCTTTTACTATTTGGCCCATATTTGATGGCCATTACAAAGAAAAATCGAGGGAACATGATAATTTGAATAGTAATTTTTTGGAGAATATATTATTAAAAAGTAAGAAAAATTTTAGATTTACGTGCATAATATTTTATTATGTGAATGTGTGATTAAAAATGAGTATAAGAAATCAAGAGTTTTTAATTTAAAGAGAATCGTGCTTAGATATATGATGTATTTGATTGACTTTATTTTTCATTAAAAATGTCATTTTTTCATCGAAGTACTTGCATTCAAAGTGTTTGATTGACATTTTTCCATGAATTTTTTTTTTCCAAAAGTCAATCACGTGATCATATTTTCTTTAAAACAAGGAAAATATTTTCTTTATGGAGTGGTATGTTCTTTTCTAGGCAATTCATCCACTCTATCTCGTTTACAAACACACCCTAAGGGTAATTATATTCACGCCACAATTTTTATTTCTTGCACCACATTTTAATTATGCTTAAAACTCTTAACATTTGCTCATTTTAACACCTATATTCCTAACGATTTTTCATATCATTATTATCTTCAAACTTGCCATTAATCAACACGTTTTGTATTTAATAATAGTTTTATATCCAAAAGTTCGTTGAAATGACATAAAATAACTTATTTTCCATCACATTTTAAAACATAAATAAATAAAAATTATGCAAAATATTTTCCCTCATTTCAAGCATGAAAACAAAATATTTTTATATACATTATTGTCAAGGATGAGACTTACTAATTAATGAAATATTGAAAATAAGAATTCGATGAAAAAAATTAAAAAAATAGTTTCTATAATGAGCAAAGATTGAAAACTTTAAATACAATTAAAATGTGGTGTATCAAATAAAAATTGTGGTGACAATATATTTACCCTTATATTAATAAGAATTTATTTAAGAAAAAGGGAATATATTGTATCTATCCGTCCCTATTATTTTCAAAATACATTTTTCTCTCTTATTTCTAATCATAATTTTTTCTAGAAAATAATATTACATGTGAATTCAATTTTTTTCTTTATTCGCACATTCTTATTAAAATATTATTCAAAAATGAATTTTGGGTAATTAATTTTAGAAAAAAAATTATTAGATCGGACGGTCGGCCAATCGGATTAAGATAGATAGCACCAAATTACACGAAAATATTCTCTCTTACATTCAACTTCCGGTCCAGAGAGTAAAAGCCGCAAATTTTATGGGGTCTTCATTTAATTGGCCTAGTCAAACCAAGTTTTAGTTTAAAAAGTCCATCAACTAAATTCTTTAGTTAGAAGGACTAAATATATGAAAAATGGAAAATATAATTTGTAAATGACTAGAATGTCCTTGTATACAAAAAAATATTATTGTCCTAATTCTCATTTCAATTTCTATTTAAACCTAATTGAATTCTACCTTCCATTTGTTCTTCAAAAACGGGCTCTCTACAGGTATGCAATCCTTTCATTTTCTCATCATCATTTTTCTCTACTTAAAGAAACCATAAACTCTACATTCACTTTCCCTTAAACACTCATTTGATTGAAGTGAGTAATATAATCTTTCAACATTCTTGTTGGGCATTTGAAGAAAAAGTGGGTATTGTAAATTTTCAATTTTTGGGTTACTTTCTTTCTTCATTTTTTTGAATAATTTTTTTATGTTGTTGTATATATGTTTATGGTGTTCATTTGTGAACAATGATTTTGAATTCATTTTAACATTGAATTAGAGTTTTGATATGGGTTACTTCCCAACCCATTTTCTCATTACCAGTTATTTGTATTAATTGGAGGGAAATGTAAGTTGGCAAAGACATGTTTGGCTATTCTTTTCATTGTTGTACTGTAAAACGTACGTTTGGTTTTTTCTGTACATAACGAATTACATATCGTTATCAGTACTGTGTTATGTTTGAAATTTGATGAAATTTTTATATTGAATTACAGTTATGTTATGGACACCGCGAATATGGTATGGATATCAGTTTGTTATCTAATTGAATATGAACAATCAATTGAAAGTGCATGGAAATGGAAATATGCAGGGAATGGCAAAGGAAAAACAACTCATATTCTTGTTGCGAAAACTATTTCTTATGTGGAATTGTATGAAAAAATCAAAGAGGTGTTGAACGTCGATACAAGGGTGTACAAAATGGAGATTTCAGCTCTTATCCCTATAATATCTAAGGCTCCAGCTGCTCCAACCATAATTGATTGTGACAATAATGTGAAATGGTTTCTATCTGTCTATAAAGAAACTTTTCTTTGTGTAACCCTTTCAAATGAAGTTGAAAATGAAGAAAATTTTGGTGATGAAGGATGCTTATTACTAACAGAGGGCGAAGAACAAATTGCAAATATGAACAGCGAGGAGGAACATGTTCGAACAGACGATGATGCTAACCATGACAACGGTGATGGAATATTTGTAGATTGTAATGATTTTGATGTAAGTGAAGATAGTCCTCGAAGAGTAGATGGCGACGATAATTCTCCTGTAGTAGATGACAATAATGTGGAGTTACCCATGGATGAACTTTATAGTTGGAATGTAGTGAATGATAATGATGTTGAATGTAGTCGGATTGTATCTGCAAATGCAAGTTCGCTCCGTTGTGAGACATCAGTAAGAATTCCAGAAAACGAAGATGTACAAGTGAACCAGTTGTTTACATCGAAATATGACCTAATATCATTGCAATTGCTAGCTGTAAAATGTCACTTTGAATACAAAGTCAAGAAGTCGAATAAGAGCACTTATACAATTGTTTGTATCGATGAAAATTGCAAGTGGCGGTTGCGAGCAACCAAGATCGCAGAAAGTCTTATTATCGAAGTTCGAAAGTATAATGGTCATCACTCTTGCTGCATGAGCATTCATCGCAGAGACCATAGACATGCTTCATATATGATCATTATAAACCACATCACCCCGAAGTATCAAGATGCCAACCGATTTTACAGACCAAGGGACATCATTAATGACATTCGTCGAGAGTTCGGCATAACCGTAAGCTATACTAAAGCGTATATGGCTAAATATTTTGCTTGTGGACTAATATGTGGAAAACCCCTTGAGAGTTATGCGAAATTACCAGCATATTGCCATGTTTTGGAGATACAAAATCCTGGTACGCTGACATTCATTCAAACTACTGATGATCGGCGCTTCAAGTACTTTTTTATGGCATTGGGACCAAGTATACGTGGATTCCTCAACTCAATGCGAAGGGTAATTTCTATAGATGGTACATTCCTGAAATCAAGAATGAAAGATACTCTACTAGTAGCAACCTGTCAAGATGCAAATTTTCAAATATTTCCACTCACATGGAGAGTCGTTGATTCAGAGAATGATGAATAATGGACTTGGTTCTTTCAGAAGTTGCGTGTTAATAACAGGTGATACGGATGAGCTTGTGATTATTTCTGATCGTGCAACATGTATTAAAAATGGAGTTAGAAATGTTTTTCAGTTTGCTCATCATGGTAATTGTACATATCACCTGCAAAAGAACTTGAAGACATAGTTTCCACAAAGTGATCTTGCAACTTTATTTAGGGAAACTTCGGAGGCTTATACCGTAACAGATTTTGAGTCCAACATGGCAGCTCTATGCAGTAAAAAGAAGGGCGTCAAAGAGTACCTATTAGAAGAAGATTTCCATTATTGGTCTAGAGCACATTTTACCGGAATACGTTACAATATCATGACTACGAATAATGCGGAATCCCTAAATGGTTTTTTGAAGAGTGCTCGAGAATTTCTCATAGTTGGTTTGATTGAATATATTCGAGAGACACTGCAAATGTGGTTTTATGAAAGACATGTTGAAGCGGAAAAATGTGTGACCCACCTTACGCCACCTTTAGAGAAAAATATGTGCATGAAATATAATGAATCAAATGGATTGGAGGTAAATCATGTATCTCCAGACATTTATCAGGTTGGTGACAATTTAGAACACCACTTTGTGGATTTAGATGAAAAGACATGTACGTGTAGGAAATTTGATCTAGACAAGTTCCCATGAGCGCATGCAATTGCTGCTGTAAGGTTTAAAGGAGATGATGGCTATAATCTATGTAGCCACTTTTATACTAGTATTTGTTGGAAGCAAGCGTATTCTGTATTCGAATATCCTTTGCCAAATGAGGTCGAATGGTGAATTCCCAAGCAATGCATATAAACTAAATTTATATCTAACGTTATTGTAAAATCATTAAAATTTGATTACTTACACTTCCAGTAAGCCAACCTTCCGCATTCAACAGGTCGGTCAAATTTTTTGATAGGACATCATAAAATCGCAAAGTAATAACTTCACTGCGCATACAACAAAATCAACACAAAGTTATTTTTATGTAATAATATCATTCCCTTCATATGTACTTGCAACTATTGGTAATAACTTACGCTTGAGCTGAAGTTTCCATGCATTTCTGAAGAACCTCAACCTTCACAGGATCCACCTTTCTATAAAGATCATATACGTCAACATTCGACAATTTTCTCCTCTTTGTCGGGTCCGTGAAGGGAGAACACAATAATCGAGCTTTTCTCTTTGAACAACGCCTTCGTCCTTTTGGTGAATTACACCCTACCTCCTCAATCTGTATACTGTCGCCTATGTATTGCAAATACCAACAATTAGAAATCTAAAATTGATTTAATTAGGATTTTGTAATGGCATGAATTTGTAAATCAAACTAATTTTTACGTACCTGGAGTGGATTCATTCGCATCTACTTCGAGTTTCTCGGGCCTCACAAAATCAGCGGAACATTTCTCCACATCGAGATGCTCATCCTCTACCATTGTTTCTTTTTCAACATCATCTTCAATCATTTTTTCTTTTTCTTGCTCCTCCATATCATCCCCAAATCCAACCTCGGTTACCTTCTCTCCTACAGTCTCTCCTCTGACCTCGTCTTCCAACTTTGGGTCATTCACAAGCTCTTCCACATTTCTTTCATCTACAGGCACATTCGTCACATCATCAAATCCAACCTCATTTTCCAACCCATCCTTCGGTTCAGCTTCTGGAACATCAGCTGTGCTACTAGTGGCACCATCAAACGCACTAGTCCCTAAATGAAATTGACCTATCACGGCCAATTCAATCAACATGTCAACCTTTTTCTCTACCCGATCAACTTGAGTTGATATGACTGCTTGTAGCCTTCCCTCGAGTTTTTCCATTTCGGTTCTCAAAAAATCCACTATGTTGAGCTCATGAGAAACATGTGGAGGTTGAGATGCACTAGGACAGTGCTAGTAGAATGCATGATGTGGCTCGACATCATGCTCAACCTCATCTCCTTCAACATATTGTGAAGCATTATCATCTTCTTCCACAATTGGGGTCAAAGTTTTCCAGAACACCTCCTCCAGTTCGGTTTCAGTAGGAATCAATGTAGAAATAACCTCTAACTGCAAATATTAAATCGTGGAAATCATTATTCATTTGCTAAGCTGATTCCACAATTTATCCTCACTATACTTTAAAAAAAAAGGAAATTTACCTCTTTCGATTCCAACACATTATCAATGGCGGCAGTTGCTAACCTCTTCGGCATTTCCCAAGCGACCATTCTTGGAATTGCATTCAGCTATTTCGTAGCGAACTTCATTCCCAATTTTGGAATCGCTTCGAATGCCCAAATCTATTGTAAAACAAACATTATTATCTCATAGCACAAAGTTTGTACATAAAAAATAATACAAGTCAAGTGCGTTGTTTTTTTCATACCATTATAGTGAGTGGAAAGCCGTGCAACGAATACCGACAACTTGACTCTCCTCCAACATCCGAACTTTTTGATTTACCTCCCATTTCACATTTGAAGACGTTCATCGTGTATTCAAATGAAAATTCTCCAATGGTACTTCTCAAACCTGTCCAGCTGATCCACCAAGTCCAGCCACCATAAATCGATGTAGGTGTTTTCCTCTGTGGCCCATAGGACGTACCCCAAGATTACGATCAATTCCAATTTATATTTGTCGCTCTTTTTTTCTTGCAGCTTACAAAACCATTGTAAACATCTCCCCTTGTAATCTTTCCCCCGCTTTTCTTAAAATATTCTTTGACGATCCGACACTCCGCCCCCAAAGTCCTATCCACGTTGTTATCATCGTCGGCATTTAAGCCCGTCACTAAAACAAATTTTTGCAATTCGAATCTTACTCGGCTGTTGCCTATCTTAAACCAAACTTCTTTTTTTTTTTTTTTTTTTCTGGTTTTCATCTTTCGTAATAATAATTGATGTATAACCTATGAAGCCAACCTTATGTCTCTCAATCGGAGAAGTGATCCAAAACAACTCTCGCGGAGCTTGTTTTTGTAATTTGTATCTAATTTTTCATAAACATCTTGTATGACTTGCATTTTGCATCTCGTTGTAATTGTAGCATCAACTTGAATCTTCTCCATATCACTGCAAGTTATAAAATAATTACAAATATTAAAGCAAGTGATGACGGTAAAACATATTCGAACAAGATGTATAAGATGTATAAACCAAGTTGAGCATACAAATTTTCAATAAGAAAATAGAAATTCTGTACAGATTGCAAACACCGTAGTAATTCACCACAAAAGCTCATATTAACATTCTACTAATACAATTACCAAATCTACAACCAAATGTGAAATTATTATCGAAGATTATGCTTCATTTCACGTTTTATTATCCAAGCTCTCGCAGTAACCACAAATTGATCGAGCCCTGGGTACATTCGGCCATGACCCATGCCTCGGCAAGGTGCGCCGGCTAGGGCGAAACAGGCCCAGGTGGTCCACGACCTGGGTTCGTCCGGACGGATGAGGAATCGCCATTTTTTTTAAGCTGCTTCGCGATAGTCGCGACTGAGCAGTTTCGTGGTGAAAATTCGTGTATCTAGATGGATGATTGGAACAAATTGTGGCCTTGGTTGTCTTCTAAGTATGGCAATCGACCGGTATAGGTCCGACGTCATGGGTGTGGCCGGAAGTTGAGATTATACAGATGGTTCAGAAATCTTTAAGAGGAGAGAAAATCACACCACTGCTTCACTTAAGCTTTCGTAGGCTTACCTTAGGAAAATCTCGAGACTGTGGTACAATTCTTGAAGGTGAAATGGAGATGGAGATAGAGATAGAGCGTGAGACCGTTGGAGATGAAATGGAGATGGAGACGGTAAACTCTTGGGGCAGTTTCTTTGAATGTCAAGAAGATTTATTTTACAAGATAAGGTTATATGGGTCTTTTGACAATTTTAATTAATTAAAATTACTTTTGGTTTAGTCATTTCAGTCAAAGGCCAATTGCCAAAACGTTTGTGAAGAGTGGCCATTTGAACTCATTTTCCCAAATTTTATTGCAAATATATACATCATACATATTGTTATGGGTTTGTGTCAGACCCGCCACCTCATCATCCACGTGTCACCAGGGGTGACCCACACCAAGCCACATGTCGGACGAGGCGATTGTCCCATGGGACGAACTGATTGTATATACCGAAGTGATCATACCAATTCGAGCTGAATAGCGTCAGCAAATGAACCGGACTCATCCCCAAGAACACCGCGGATGCAAAGGCCTACACTCCGCTTCTACAACGCTGCAACACCTCGCCTGCCTCGCCTCCCCTCGTCAAAGATCTCTTGCACAGATCTTTCCAGTCAAAACTACCACTACATTGTGAAATTAAGTATTCTCTTCCTTTGAATATTAACATCTTTCGATTCCCGACGAGTGCTTTACCGTCGGTGAACCCTTTTCCGGTTGAATTTCAAACTGACTTGACCGTCGGAGTGCTCGCGGTCACTCTCAGCCCCTTTGGGAAAGGCCACGAGTGACTAACGGCGTGCCACGTGTGCAGGAAAAGCTAACTTGAAGATATTTCCTGTTGGCCACGTGTCGGAGCCATTTTTTGAGGTCAACACATATAATTATTTTCTAGTACGATAATTTTTTGGTTCATAGGTTTTCATTTACGTTGAATGATTGATTGATTTACTCTCTGCATTTGTTTTGGTAATAGATACGTATATATAGGATTAGATTGAAACATTGATAAAAAAATGAATTAGGATTGTTGAAATCTTTAGCGGCGGATCTGATGGTGAGGATCTCATCATTTTTGAACAATTATTCGGACCAAAAGAAGAAAATATTATTAGTATTAGGATTGTAGATAGCATCCGCAGTGGTGAGAATGGTGATTGCATTGATTTGAGTAGGGAAAGAAGGAAATGGTGGAGGAAAAGGGCGGTGGAGGAGGATGAGGAAGATGCAGCTGGACTTTTCACCTAGCATGAGAAGTATAACGATATCGTCGAGTAGTAGAGATGGAAATGTCAATGGAGGAGGAGGCGATTTGATGAAGATCAAGGTCGTACCTCGCCGCACCTCTTACCGCACGCTCTTCCACATCATTTTGACACTTGCATTCTTGTTGCTTCTTATCTTCATTCTTACAGCCGTAGTCACCCTTGAAGATTTCAACAAGTGCTCTTCATTCAGTACTTTCCAAGATGACCACCTTTGATAAATATTGCATTTGGCTTTATATTAAGTAATTATTAGGATTTGTTCTGCAATATGGTTACTTAAATCTCGATGATATGTGATGTTTATTGCTTAGAAATATTCATATTTGCTTATCACTTTGCTTAGTTTTTGGTTTTTGTGATTAATTTACTTTATAATTTATTTGAGTTGTATAGATAAATAGAGGATCTGAATGGTCATCTTGAGCAAACCTAAATACTTAGAAATTATTCTAGATGTACATTTTTGTTTACTTTAAGGATGACATTCCCTCTATGTGTCAAAATCTGAATAATGATATGAAAGGGAAGTGGGAATGGATACTTCCAACTATGCAGCCGCTCCGGCTGATGACACCCTCGCAGGAGAATATAATTTCCCTCCGGAGTATGAACAACCTCAACGTTCTACCAGTGTATTCGATCGAATAGGGCGAATGCCTAGAAATGGGAACCAGCCCCCGCACTAAATGGCTCGCCAGCAGGGGCGTGCACAAAGTCAAGAGGCTCAGGCCCTGCCACCTAGGAATGGCGAGAGAGGCAAAACCTGAGGGATTGGGAGAACGGAACTGAAACAGCTCAGCATCCACCTCGCCCTGCAGCAGATGGGAACAATTCTGACGAACCATGCAGGTCGTATGAACTGGACGACGATGATGACAAGTTGCCCTTCTCCAGGGAGCTTCGCACCTTTCTAATGCCTCATAACTTTGTCCCTCCAAAGATTTCCAAATATGAAGGAAAAGGCGACCCGGAGAAACATCTCAACAAGTACAAAACACAAATGAGTCGTCAATGCGCCTCGCCAGCTTTCAAATGCAGAGCTTTCCACCTAACTCTTGGTGGAGCTGCAGAGGTGTGGTACAGCAGGTTGGCACCACTCAGCATTAGGAGTTGGCCAGACCTGAAAAATGCATTCCTGAACCAATATCTTTCAAAGAAAGAGGGAGAGGTGCCAATTCAACGCTTGCAAGACATGAGGCAAGCAGCAGGGGAGACCCTAAAAAACTACCTTGCTCGTTTTACCGATGAGATAACCTACTACGAATAGGTTACAGACAAGGAGGCCCTTTTCAGCCCTGAAAGGAGTTTGAACATAAACACTTTGTTCTGGAGAGATGTCCGAAGCAAGAATCCTTCGACATATGATGAGTTGGTGGAAATGATGAAGGTTGAGATTATCAACGAAGAGATGATCAACTACAGAAACAAGGCTACCCAGGGGCTCCCACCTCCTCAGAGGCAGATAGGTAGGGGACCCACCTCTCAAATAGTGAGCCAGCAGTGGACTCAGGCTGGGCACACTGTGGTTCCCACTTCGGGACAAGCACTAGCCACGCCACTCTGAATGCTGTCCCCACCTTGGCTTATGAAAATGTTGGGCCAAACATAAACAACTCAGCTAGAAATACCGAAAGACCGTCAACCTCTAGAAATAGGGGGAGAGGTGGGAGGCCTAGAGATAGGTCCCAGGAAGTGCGACCCTACTATACCATTCATCGTCTTTACGGCCACGACACGAATGAATGTAGAGGGACGAGTAGGCCCACAAATAACCCTCATGATTCCAGAGATTACCATTATCAAGGTAACAATCCAAGGCAAAGCTCCCCTAGGAGAGGTGAAACGAGGCGACACTCCTCCCACAACGACAGAAACAACGATAGGGACAGGCCTCGAAATGGGCAACACCTTAGGAGAGATTCAGCCACCTCGAATGAGCAACAACCCATTCGTGAGATCGACACCATCATTGGTGGACCCCATGTAGGAGGTGAATCAAAAAATACGCAAATGAATTACACCAAGGAGGCGAAAGTCCCACCAATGGCTAGCTATATAGTGAGCCAATCACACAGTTGCAGGGCTGCAAAGCCTATTACATTCACCTAGGAAGATGTTGCAAATGTGCAATTCCCACACTGCAACGCCTTGGTGGTCAGAGCCGTGGTGGCTCGCAACGAGCAGAAACGCATGCTGGTGGATAACGGTAGTTCGGTCAACATCCTATTTGGGACGACCTTTAACAAAGTGGCAGTAGATCATGAGCTAACTCCAATGACCTCGCCCCTCTATGGATTCACTGGAGACATCATTATTCCTAGAGGCAAAATTACCTTGGCTGTCAAAATGGGGGCCTCGCCCCTAGTGGCACACCTCTTCATGAAATTCCTAATTGTTGATTGTCGATCCACTTATCACGGAGTTCTAGGGAGGCCCGCTCTGAAGGAACTATGGCCAGTAACTTCTATCCACCACCTTTGTATGAAGTTCCACATAGAACGAGGAATTGCCACTGTCCGAGACGATCAGATGGGATCTAGGGAGTGCTATCTAAATTCCCTAATAGAGGCAGAGCCACAAGTTATCATGGTGTTAGACGCTGAAATGTTAGAGGCCCCTGAGGAAGGGTAACCTCCAGTGCAAAACATTGTCATGGCAGAGGCCAGACTCGAAATGTCCTTGGAAGAACTGGACCCCAGGGTGATTGAGTCGGAATCCCAAACTGCCCCAATGGAAGATCTTGAAACCTTCCCAGTGGATCCTCAAGACACATCGAAGGTCCTGCAGGTTGGAAAGGAATTGGAAGAAGAGATTAAGGAAGAACTGAAGGACTTTCTTCAAAAAAATTCAGATGTCTTAGCATGGAGACATGAAGATATGATTGGAATAGACCCCAAGGTCAGTTGCCATCACTTGCGGATTGACCCTAACTGTACTCCACACAGGCAGAAGAGGAGGGCATAGAATGCCAAAAGGTACGAAGCCCTGAAAGAAGAGATAGAGAGACTTGTCAGTAATGGCTTTGTCCGTGAGGCCAACTATCCAAAGCGGATTTCAAACCCTGTGCTCGTAAAGAAGTACAATGGAAAATGGAGGGTTTGTATTGATTTCTCTAACCTTAATCAGACCTACCCAAAGGACAGCTTCCCGCTTCCAAGAATCGACCAGTTGGTAGATTCAACTGCTGGGCATGAATTGCTAAGCTTCATGGACGCCTACTGATTAGTGTGTTTTGCACACGGAGTTTATACCAATAAAGCTTCATTTGTATGCTTAATTTGTTGACTATAGAACGAATTTAATGTGTTTGCTAGTGTTTTGGTTGAAGGAATGTTAAAATGAAGAAAAATGGTTTTTGGAGCAAATTAGAGGAAGAATGGAGCAGCAATATGGCGCTCAAGCGCCCGGAAATAGCGCTCAAGCGCCGGAGATCAAAGAAGAATTTTCAACAGCAAGATGGCGCTCAAGCGCCACCTTTATGGCGCTCAAGCGCCACATCAAATTTGAGTGAAGAAAAATGGACAGCAATATGGCGCTCAAGCGCCACCTTCATGGCGCTCAAGCGCCACCTGCACACATGACGCGGCACTCAAGCGCTGCAGTCGGGCACTCAAGCGCCGCACCGCGAAGAAAATTAGGGTATTTTTGGGCTACGAAAAAGCCCACAAAAAGGACTCCAAATTGGCCAAGGATGTATGAGAAGTATAAATAGGCTAAGAGAGGCACGAAGTAGGGGTCCACATTTTGCAATAATTGAGAGAAAAACAACAAATAAAAGAGAGATTCACTAGAGGAATTACATCAAGGATTCGGGTTCAAATCGAAGATTGGAAGCGGAAGAAGATCTTGGTGCAAGGGCTTAATCTTTCCATCTTTTGTATCAATCAAATCCGGTGATGTACTCAGATTTTGTTATTTATTTCGTTGTTTTACGCATAAGTAGCTAAATTCATTATTAGGGCGAACAATGTAATCTTTTGAAACCCTTAGTTATCTTAATTCATGAATTCTGAGTTTTCATTATTCAATGTGTTGATTTTATTATGTGTGCAATGCTTCAAATTACTTGGCCATTAATTTGATGATTTATTGAGTTTCTTACGAGTCGAGAGGTGAGTTCGAAACTTAGAACGTGTAATAAAATCCGGTAACGAGGTATAACGTGTAGAGATACCTATACTAAGTGCCGCGGTCGTTATATGAATTCCTAGTGCTTTAACTCGTTTAACTAAGGAGAATTTGCATAGAGATATGGAATTGATTTAGGGTGCGTTTGATTGCAAGGGTGGAAAATGGGTGGAAAGAAAATATTTTACAGGGAAAAGATTTTCCTAGAAATTGTTTTCCAGGGAATTGTAATTAGTTGCGTTTGATTGGTATAATTTTCCACCTAGAAAATGTTGAGATTTTCCTACTTTTGGTGTTTGATCGACTTTGTTTTCTATGGAAAATTATGATTATTTGTGCGAAACTATCCAACTTAACAAAAAATTTCTGACAACATCCGATCATCCTCCAACATCAACGCCGCCTGCGCCTCCTCCCCCCAGCCTCCTCCCCCAGCCTGCAGCCTCCTCCCCCACCTGCAGCCAACTCCCCTGCACCACCTGCAGCCTCCTCCCCCAGCCAACTCTCCTCCACCACCTGCAGCCTCCTCCCCCCCAGCCTCCTCCCCCAGCCTGTAGCCTCCTCCACCACCTGCAGCCAACTCCCCTGCACCACCTGCAGCCTCCTCCCCCAGCCAACTCTTCTCCACCACCTGCAGCCTCCTCCCCCAGCCTGCAGCCAACCAGCCAACTCCCCTGCACCACCTGCAGCCTCCTCCCCCAGCCAACTCTCCTCCACCACCTGCAGTCAACTCCCCCAGCCAACTCTCCTCCACCACCTGCAAGCCCTCCTCCCCCAGCCAACTCTTCTCCACCACCTGCAAGCCCAACTCCCCCAGCCAACTCTCCACCTCTGCCTGAACTAGAAATGGCATCAATCCCACCTCCGACTAACTCCCCCACCGCCCCAACAGGTGGGAATTCGTGAACTACAAATGGCATCAATCCCACCTCTGGAATCTCCCACAGTCCCGCATCAATCCCAAAATCGAAATCCGGCACTGAAGAAGACGACGCTTCATTTGAAGAAATTGGTTCCTCCGAATCCGACTCTGAACAGGAGGAACCCCAACCTCCAATTGCCAAAAAGCCCTCTACTGCACCCGTAACATCCAATTTATCCTCTGAATCTGACTCTGAACAGGAGAATTTCGATTGGTGTTAAGGATTGTAAAAGCCCAAAGAAATAACCAGAGATCAAAAATTCTGGGTCTCCACCCTCCCCCCTTCGCCACGCCCAGATGGGTATTCTCCGCCGACGTCTACGCGGTGGTGGTGGTGGTGGAAGACCCAAAGGTTGGTGGAAGATTTTGTGGAAGACCCAGAGGTTGGTGGTGGGAAGATCGGTTTTGTGCGATTTCCTTCTTGGCAGGAAAGTGCTTTCCCAGCTGAAGGTGAGGAATTGATTTTGCTCAATCTGATGGAAAATCAGGCGCGTGGAAGGAAATGAGGAAAAAGTTTTCCCTAGAAAATTCAGCCTATCAAACGCGTTAAAAAGTGGGAAAATGAATTCTTTTTCCATTTTCCAAGGAAAATTAGGCCTATCAAACGGGGCCTTAGTTAAATAGGCTCAATGAGAACTCGAGAGGGGTAAATTGAATACCGTAGGAGAATTCGACCGAACACTACATTAGGCTAGAATCTTGAATTGGTAACTAAGGTGATCATTAGGTGAAATTGTATTGCCCTAATACTTCTCACATATTTGAATCTTCGATCTGTTTATCTCCAATATTCGTTCATAAACTTTCATTCGTTTTAGGAATTTAGTTATTCTAGACATCCATATTCATCACAATCTGAATTTTGAGTTCGTTTATTTTCATCAAGTAGTAGTAGGAGAAATATTTTAAGCACTAAAGTTAGTCCTCGTGGGAACGATAATCCGGACTCTTAGGTCCACTATATTACTTGTTCGATATCGTACACTTGCGATATAAAAATACGCAACAAGTTTTTGGCGCCGTTGCCGGGGACTATTTATTTTTAGTCTTAATTTGTTTTTCTTGCCGTTGTTTGATTTGTGTATTCTCTTTTATTTATTTGTTTATTAGTTATTATTCGATTTGAGTGCTTTGTTTTTATTTTTTTTTACAGAAAAGGGTGTTCATTGCATGCTCCGTACCCAAGGCAACGAACTTGAACCGTTTGATTCGGAAATAGAACGTACCTTTAGACGAAGACGCAAGGAACACACACAAAAACAGCAACATCAAATGGCGGATAATCAGAACATTCCAGTTCAAATTCAACCAATAGGACAATTTGCCGCCAGAGCGGCTGTACCACCAAATCAGCAACAAGAGCCGAGGGAAATAAATCAAGGACATTTACCGATGGCCATGTTCTTGACACCTGCTGCCGCACCAGCGCGCTCCAGTATTGTGTATCCTGATTTTGGAGTCAACAACTTCCAGATAAGGACAGAATGGATAAATCTGATGAGTAACACTCTCCAATTTTACGGGTTGCCTCATGAGAACCCAAATACACACATAGATAGATTTATTCGAAATTATCAGAATTTTCATGCTCCGGGGGTCAATGAAGATGCTATCAAACTACGTCTATTTCCTTACACACTTAGAGATGCCGCATTGGAGTGGTTAGATGCTGAGCCTCATGCTAGTATATCAACATGGGAAGACCTCACCCGAAAATTCTGCAACAAATACTTTCCACCTGCTAAAGTAGCCAGATTAAGGTTGGAAATTCAAACTTTCCAACAACGTGATGGAGAAAGCTTTCACGAGGCATGGACCAGATTCAAGGATCTAATGAGAAAATGCCCACATCATGGAATTCAAATTGGAGATTGGGCGGGTCTCTTTTACAACGGACTATTACCGTTGGCAAGAGCTCAAGTGGATGCCTCTTCGGGTGGATCGGTCATAAGAAACTCAGTACAAGAATCATTGGATCTATTTGAGCTAATTGCCACTACAAACTCAATGTTCCCTTCAGAAAGAGTGGCACCACCCCGAGCACCTGGAGTGTATGAAGTGGATCATCCCACATCTACTAATGCCCAAATAGCAGCGTTGACAAAGCAGGTAGAACTGTTGGTGAAGGCACAGACAAGAGGAGCACATGCTGTAATGAGTAGTCCAACTTGCGAAAATTGTGGAGCTAATCATGCAACAGAGAGTTGTATGTACATGGGTTTTCCAGAGGAACAGGTCAACTTCATTCAAAATGGATCCCGCAATTTTAACCCGTATTCTCAGACTTACAATCCAGGATGGAGACAACACCCAAATCTTAGATGGTCTGATACTCAGCCAGGACATGTTCCAAATAATGCCCAGCAGGAGAACAAACCAAGTTTGGGGGAGATGTTTCATCAATATGTGCAGAAAACAGACAAAGTATTCCAACAGATTGATACTAATTTCCAAAATCAGCAAGCATCCATCAAGAAGTTGGAGATACAGATTGGTCAGATAGCTCAACAACTTTCAGAACGTCCACAGGGATCATTGCCAGGCAATACAATGACGAATCCTAAAGAGCAAGTGATGACAATAGAGGTAATGGAAAATGACCCGCCCAGGGCTCCTGTAAAGGTTAAAGCATATGTACCTCCACTTCCATTCCCCCAAAGACTTCGAAAGAAATCAATAGAGGAAAATCTTCATGCTATCACTACAAGGAGCGGAGTACAAGTACCAGAGATTACTGTGAAACAACCAGAAAGAAAAGAAGATTGGGAAGGTGTTGATGAAACTATAATGGAGGAAAAATCTACACCCACCTCAATTGAGAACAAAGAAAGTACAGAGGCATTAACTACCAACGCACCAAGTCCAGTCAAGGCTTATGTTCCTCCCATACCCTTTCCTCAAAGGCTCAAAAAGAACAAACCAGATACAAAATTTGACAATTTCCTTGAGGTTCTCAAGAAACTTCAGATCAATATTCCGCTGATTGATGCAATATTACAAATTCCAAGCTACACCAAATTCTTGAAGGAGATGTTGACAAATAAGAGAAAGCTTCCTGAGTTTGAAGTTGTAGCATTAACGGAGGAAAGTAGTGCAAGAGTGCTAAACAAATTACCTCCCAAGTTGAAAGATCCAGGGAGTTTTTGTTTGCCAATTTCAATTGGAAATTCACGTACAATTGCTGCATTATGTGATACAGGTGCTAGTATAAATCTAATGTCATATTCTGTTTACAGGAAATTGGGATTGGGTGAAGTCAAACCAACATCAATAAAGCTACAACTAGCTGATACTACAATTTCAAAGCCACTTGGCAAAGTTGAGGATGTGCTCATAAAAGCAGGAAATTTAATATTTCCGGTGGATTTCATTGTACTGGACACACCAGAAAATCGAGACATTCCAATTATATTGGGTAGGCCATTCTTAGCAACGGGTCGGACTCTAATTGACATGGAGAAGGGTGAGCTAATATTGAGGGTGGAGGACAAGCAAGAGATATTTAATATTTATACCCCACTTGAGACACCTTCCAAGAACAATCTTTGCTGTGGAATTGATGAAGAAAAACCTCCTGGTCAACGAAGCTGTAAGAATAGAAGACCAAATTTCGGTGGACTTCTTGGTAGAGATAAAAATGGAAATATCAAAATATGGAGAGCACAAAAAGGGTGTATGAATGAAAATTGCACAACGTGTCATGATGGCATAAAATGGTTCGAGCCACCATGATCAAACATGTCAAGAGACACAGTCTAGCTAAAGACTATAAAGAAGCGCTTCTTGGGAGGCAACCCAAGTTCTATCCTTTGTTTTTATTATCTCGTTTTCATTTTTAGTTCGTTTATTCATTTGTTTATTTTGCTTGTGTTATTCTATCTCTCTTGGTGAATTGTAGGCAAAACTCAAGTTTGGGGGTGAGCGCAAGAGACATGGAGATTGACATTCAACTCATCATGGGACAGAAGTTTATACCGATTAGGGGGTCAATCTGAGTTTTCAATGACACTTAGTATCTTCTCAGGTAAGTCCTCCTTTCTATTCTTCTTTTTAACATTGGGGACAATGTTTATATTAAGTTTGGGGGTATTTTTTTGGCTTATGTGTTGTGTGCATGGCTAGTTTATTATGTTTTTTTTTTTTTGTGATTGTGTGATTGACTTGTGTGCTTTATTTCAAAAAAATAAAAAATAATAAAAAAAATCTGCATTTTCTTTATGAATTTACAACTTTTGTGTGCTTGTGTGAGTTGGATAGTCATGCCTCCATGATGAATATAGCTGAGAAAATGAATTAGTTTGTGAATGATGATAAATTATGTGCTTGAGTCGTAATTTTCGTTTATCCATGACAAATGTGAAGATTTTGATGCACTGAATTGAGGTATAGCGTTGTACACGAACATGAGGTTCACATGCTTAAGTTAGAGACATGACCTAGAGGCTTAACCCCATATTTCATGATTCACAAAATCCCTTGACTACAACTATATTTGGAACATTTTAACTGGTGAAGGAAATGGTTTAGGATTGTGATGATTCCGTGCTTGTTATAAAATTTGTGTGGAGTGTTTTGACTCTCTAGTGGAGGCTTTGTGATGACCGTATACTAGGAATCTAACCCCCTGTTATTGTGTTTGAAGTTCAAAAAAAAAAAAAAAGAGCTGCTCTAATTTAGCTTATGTCTCACGCCGGCACCTTTTTGACTCGAGTGATTAAGTCTGCAGGGTATCTTATGACCTGGTACCCTTTTGGCATTCAAAAGCTGGGGAGTTACCGATTAAAAGCTCGCTACATGGGTCAAGAAGAGAAATATGGGTGAGGTTAATAAAGGGCTAACAAAAGGGAATATTTTGATGTTTATTTTCGGGGCTTTAGATAACTAGTGGGTTTGAATCACTTAGCGTAAGCTAATTTGTTGAACACTCACGTTTGGGAGGATCATCACATAAATAGACTGTTGATATTGTCGGATAAATGAATCCAAATTTGAGAGGTGTAAGGACATAAAAGAATGAAACTGAGCTTAGGAATACACCATTAGGAGAGCATAAAAGAAAACAAGTTTTGGGGTGTGTGAATCTAACTAGCGATGTAAGGAAAGAATTGTCCATTCAGGATGGGAACTGAACCAAATTGTGAATGTCAACGCTATACTTGATTTACACACACACACCCGTCTGCATGGGATAAGTGAAAATTGACTCTTGTTATGTAATTTTGAAGTCATTCATAGATGTGATACATTGATCTTAGTCCAGAGTAACGACAGGCTATCTAACTAAGTTGGGTACTGTGTTCTCTTTTAGTTGATTTTCTTTGTCTATGTGTTTGCTCGAGGACTAGCAACATGTTAAGTTTGGGGGTATTTGATTAGTGTGTTTTGCACACGGAGTTTATACCAATAAAGCTTCATTTGTATGCTTAATCTGTTGACTATAGAACGAATTTAATGTGTTTGCTAGTGTTTTGGTTGAAGGAATGTTAAAATGAAGAAAAATGGTTTTTGGAGCAAATTAGAGGAAGAATGGAGCAGCAATATGGCGCTCAAGCGCCCGGAAATAGCGCTCAAGCGCCGGAGATCAAAGGAGAATTTTCAACAGCAAGATGGCGCTCAAGCGCCACCTTTATGGCGCTCAAGCGCCACATCAAATTTGAGTGAAGAAAAATGGACAGCAATATGGCGCTCAAGCGCCACCTTCATGGCGCTCAAGCACCACCTGCACACATGACGCAGCGCTCAAGCGCTGCAGTCGGGCACTCAAGCGCCGCGCCGTGAAGAAAATTAGGGTATTTTTAGGCTACGAAAAAGCCCACAAAAAGGACTCCAAATTGGCCAAGGAAGTATGAGAAGTATAAATAGGCTAAGAGAGGCACGAAATAGGGGTCCACATTTTGCAATAATTGAGAGAAAAACACCAAATAAAAGGGAGATTCACGAGAGGAATTACATCAAGGATTCGGGTTCAAATCGAAGATTGGAAGCGGAAGAAGATCTTGGTGTGAGGGCTTAATCTTTCCATCTTTTGTATCAATCAAATCCGGTGATGTACTCAGATTTTGTTATTTATTTCATTGTTTTAAGCATGAGTAGCTAAATTCATTATTAGGGCGAACAATGTAATCTTTTGAAACCCTTAGTTATTTTAATTCATGAATTCTGAGTTTCTATTAATCAATGTGTTGATTTTATTATGTGAGCAATGCTTCAAATTACTTGATTTGATGATTTATTGAGTTTCTTACGAGTCGAGAGGTGAGTTCGAAACTTAGAACGTGTAATGAAATCCGGTAACGAGGTATAACGTGTAGAGATACCTATACTAAGTGCCGCGGTCGTTATATGAATTCCTAGTGCTTTAACTCGTTTAACTAAGGAGAATTTGCATAGAGATATGGAATTGATTTAGTTAAATAGGCTCAATGAGAACTCGAGAGGGGTAAATTGAATACCGTAGGAGAATTCGACCGAACACTACATTAGGCTAGAATCTTGAATTGGTAACTAAGGTGATCATTAGGTGAAATTGTATTGCCCTAATACTTCTCACATATTTGAATTTTCGATCTGTTTATCTCCAATATTCTTTCATAAATTTTCATTCGTTTTAGGAATTTAGTTATTCTAGACATCCACATTCATCACAATCTGAATTTTGAGTTCGTTTATTTTCATCAAAGAATAGTAGGAAAAATATTTTAAGCACTAAAGTTAGTCCTCGTGGGAACGATAATCCGGACTCTTAGGTCCACTATATTACTTGTTCGATATCGTACACTTGCGATATAAAAATACGCAACACCTACTTAGGTTACAATCAAATTCCTATATTCCCAGGGGACGAAGAGAACACCTCTTTCATCACTGATAGGGGACTTTATTGTTACAAGGTGATGTCTTTCGACTTGAAAAATGCTGAAGCCACCTACCAAAGACTAGTCAACAAGATGTTTGCTGACCAGCTAAGCAAAACAATGGAAGTTTATGTGGAATGTCTTGTAAAAAGCCTCCTGGCCAAGGAGCACATCAGGCACCTGGCCGAAGCTAGGGGTGGCAAAAAAGCTCGGCGGCTCGGACGGCTCCCGGCTCGGGCTCGGTCGCACCGAGCCGAGGCTCTAGCCAAGCCCCATGTGGGGGCTCCGAGCCGAGCCCGGGCCGGCCCGTGTGGCTCCCCGGCCCGTGTGAAGTTATTTTAAAAAAAAAATTTCAAATTTTTGAATTAAAGCTACCTGTGTGAGGCAGCTACAACTGTAGCTGCCTCACATAGGCAGCTACGAAATGTACATTTTGTGGTTGGGCCTGCGTGCAGGCACTTTAAGTGCCTGCACGCAGATGACGTGCACGCAACCTCTTCCGTGCACGCAGATGTAAAATTTTATTAAATGAAATGTCCTGTCAAAAATTTAAATTTATAAATTAAATATAGTTAAAACGGATATATTTTTTTGTCTATAAATACGAGAAAAATTTTACAAATTCATATCAAGCTATCTCATATTTTCTTTACGCAATATTCAAATTCCAATTGAGCTCTCAACTTTCTTTACTCAATATTCAAATTTAGTATTATACTCTCAAATTTCTTTTACTCTTTTTTTCATATTTTTTACTATAATACTTACACATGGATTTCACTAGTGATGAGATTAATCAGTTTAGAGGTAGTTCGAGTACTCCATTGGGGTACGATGCATCTCAAAATGTTCCAATTGATTTGGAAGATATCGAAGAGGAGGAAGTAGTAGTCGAGGTTAAAAAGTCGAAAAAAGAGTCTGCAGATTGTTGGCAACATATGACTCGAAAAAAAGTTGGGGTTCAAAATGGAGTCGATATTTGGAAAGCATGCTGCAATTATTGCGGTAAAGAACTCAGTTGGAAGCCTAGTTCGAGCACATCGCATTTAAATAGACACATATTAAGAAGTTGCAAAGCGAAACCAGTCGGTCTTGACCCGAAACAGACCGAACTAACATTTACTGGTTCCGGTTCTACTCTTTCCACTTTTGTATATTCACAGGAAAGATTTCGTTAAGGAATGGTTACATACGTGGCTGCAGCAGAGATGCCGCTAACGATGATCGAGTCAATACACTTTACTCGTCTTGTGCAGAATTATCTCCAACCCAGGTATCATTCTTATTGTAGAAATACTCTTCGTTCTGATACTATAAAATTATATAACAAAAGAAAACAAACTAATATTGAAAGTTTAAAAACTTTTAATTGTGTTATATCATTTACCTCTGATTTATGGACCGGTGTTAATAAAAAAGGTTATATTGCTGCTACAGCTCATTATATTGATCACCTATGGATTATGCATAAAAGAATTATTGCATTTAGATGTATAGAATATCCTCATAATGCGACTAACATATACATGGTTTTAAAAGATATTATACAAGAATATGGTATGCAAGAAATGATTCGAAGTTTTACTTTTGATAATGCTAGTGTAAACAAAGTTGTTGTCGATAAATTTATTGATGATTTGAACCCTATATTTGGAGGTTTATTTTTTCATCAACGTTGTGTATGCCACATTATTAATTTGATTGTAAAAGCTGGATTAGAACATATAAAAACACCGTTAGATAAAATTAGGCAAGCAATTAATTTTATTACTATATCACCTGCAAGAAAGCAAGCATTTAACAGTTTATGTGCTGAGTATGGCTTAGAAGAGAAATCATTTGTCACTGATGTATCACATAGATGGAACTCTACATATCTTATGTTACACTCGTGTGAAAATTATGATAAAGTTATTACAATGTATTATAATGGTAGGCATACATATGGACCCGAACATAATTTGGAAGATTGGGAATGGAATATTGCATTTATCGTTAAAACATTTTTAAAACCTTTTTCAATGCCACAAAGGAATGTAGCGGTGTTTATTACCCTACATCTTCACTTGTTTTACAACATTTTTTCTATTTTGCACAAACATTTCAAAAACATAGGAATTTCCCAATTTTTGTTGATGTAGTTTATTCTATGGAGTTAAAGTTTCGTAAATATTGGGAAGAGATACCCTCATTATTTTTATTAGCTTCTGTAATGGACCCTCGACTTAATTTAACTGGCACAAAAGCTATTATAAATGGGATTTCACGTTTCATGAATATACAATTTTCACATACGAATATAGAATCAATGTTATGCGAAATGTATAACTATTACGCTGAAAAAGAAGGTCAGTGTAGTTCTTCCCAAAATTCTTTTTCAAAAAACACTTCAACAAATGTAGATAATATATGGAGTTATTTAGAGACCAATACTAGTGTTCCCTCATTTAGTTCTAGTTCGTCAATATCTAGAGCAATAGATGTCAGTGGTACAAATCTTGAAATTCCTTCGGAGTTAGCTAGGTATATGTGCGTGGACGTTCGTAGTATGTTACAACCACAAGAATTACAGGATTTTAGTCTTTTATCATGGTGGAGATGTAACGAAAGGCAGTATCCAATTGTATCAAAAATTGCTCGCGATCTACTAACACCGCCGGTGTCTACAGTAGCATCGGAGGCTGCATTTAGTTTAGGTGGTCGAGTTTTATGTGACGAACGATCAAGACTAAAAGAAGATATATTGGAGGCTTTAATATGTTTGAAGGACTGGGAATGTGCGGAATTACGTTTTCAAGAACAAGTTGATAGTATAATGGCCGATGAGTTACAGTAGATTAAAGCATAAGATATTGTAAGTTTTTAAATTGTTTAGTTTCAAAAAAATACGTAATTTTTAATTTTTTTTGTTTCAAAAAAAATTGTACACGAAATATTTTATTCGTGTACAATTTTAACTCTGCCTACGATAATTGTAGCCGGTCCCAAGCCCGGATAAAGGAGAAGGATTTTATTCTTCAATGAGAAATGCTACTGTTATGTTAATGCAAATCCACTTTCTAACTTTCATAATCTCTTTAATTTATAACACGTATTACGCATAAAATGTACAATTTTTTTTTTTGTTTTAATGTAGATTTTACACAACCCAAAAATAAAAAAAAAATACCCAAGCCGGCTCGGCCCGCTAAGGCTCGGGCCGAGCCTCATTTTTTTTGGCCTGGCCGGGCCCGGCTCGGCTCGTTGCCACCGCTAGCCGAAGCCTTCCATACATTGAGAAAATACCACATGAGTCTGAACCCTCTAAAATGTGCCTTTGGCGTGGCCTCGGAAAAGTTCTTGGGCTACATTGTGAATCAAAGGGAAATTGAGGCCAACCTAGACAAAATCAAAGCTCTAATCGAAATGAGGTCTCCACAGAAGTCGAAAGAAGTGGTCTCCACAGAATTCGAAAGAAGTGCAACAGCTCACTGGCAGAATAGCCGCACTAAATCGCTTTATCTCAAAGGCCACTGTAAAGTGCTTGCCTTTCTTCAAAATCCTCAAATGGAGTAAGAAGTTCCTATGGACCCCGAAGTGCGAAGAGGCGTTCCAAGAGTTGAAAAACTACTTGGGGCGTGCACCTCTCCTCAGCAAACCGAAGGGAGGAGAGCCTCTGCTGTTATACTTAACAGTAGCCGAAGGTTCGATCAGTTCGGTGCTTGTGCGAGAAGAAGAAGTGCACCAATTATCAATCTACTAAGTAAGCAGGGCCTTGTTACCTGCCGAAGCGCGTTACCCAGGCATGGAAAAATTGGCTCTTTCGCTGGTCACTGCCTCCCGAAACTTGAGGCCATACTTCCAGACCCATAGCATCCACATTCTAATGAATTTCCCATTGAGGCAGGTCCTGCAGAAACCAGACGCCTCAGGGAGGCTACTAAAATAGGCCGTTGAGCTCAGTGAGTTCGACATAACGTACACACCTCGAGCAGCAATCAAGGGTCAAGCCCTGGCCAATTTTGTTGCATAATTTGCAAAGGCCCCTGAAGTTGAAGTAAATATGGAGCCAGCGGAGCCTCCCACCTAGAATCTCTTCGTTGACGGCTCTTCCGGAGAGACGGGCTCTGGAGCTGGTGTGGTGTTAGAGAGCCTAGAATGACACAAGCTTAACTATGCCGTAAGGCTCAGATTTAAGGCCTCCAACAACATGGACGAATATAAGGCTCTCTTAGCTGGACTTCGATTAGCCAAAGAACTGCAAGTGAAAAGATTAATTATCACCAGTGATTCACAGTTGGTAGTGAATCAGGTTAATGGAGACTTCGTGGCCAGAGACAAACATATGGCGGCCTATCTGAAGCTGGTCATTAATTATATGCCGAACTTCAAGAGGTTCGAGCTGATCCAGGTACTTCACCTAGAGAATTCCCGTGCGGATGCTCTGTCAAAGCTAGCCAGCAGCAAAGATTCAGAACTGCTCAAGGTAGTGCCAATTGAGCACCTGGCTGAACCCTCCATCAAGAGGGGTGAAGAGTTGATGTGGATTGAAAGCACACCACCCTAGATGCTACCTATCTTGGCATACTTGAAAGAGCAAACCTTGCCAGAGGATGAAGCCGAAGCACGAAGGCTTCGAAGAAGAGCTGCCCACTTCGTCCTACAAGATGATATCATGTATAAACGTGGCTTCTCTTATCCCCTTCTCAGATGCATAGGGGGAGAAGAAGTGAATTATATCCTCAGAGAAGTGCATGAAGGCGTTTGTGGGAATCACTCTGGTGGACCTGCCTTGGCACACAAGATACTTATACAAGGGTATTACTGGCCGACCCTGAAAAAGGATGCTATAGAATAAATACGCAAGTGTGACAAGTGCCAACGCTTCTCCAATGTACAGAGGTAACAATCTCAAGAACTTACAGTTGTATCCAGCACATGACCGTTCACCAAGTGGGGCGTGGATTTCATTGGCCCATTGCCGAAGAGGAGAGCGAGCTCTCGCTTCGCCATAGTCGCTATTGACTACTTCACCAAATGGGTAGAAGCGGAACCTCTGGCCAAAATTACTGAGGCCAACACTTCTAAGTTCCTCTGGAAAAACATAATATGCCGGTTTGGCATACCTCATTCCTTAGTTTCAGACAATGGCAAACAATTCGACAACAGGAAGATCCGGGAATTGTGTGATGAGTTCGGAATCAGAAAGCATTTCTCTTCACCTCATCATCCCCAAGCGAATGGCCAGGTCGATGCGGTCAACAAGACCATAAAGCTCACCCTAAAAAGGAAGCTGGATGCCTCCAAAGGGGCTTGGGTTGACGAACTCCCCCAGGTTTTATGGGCCATCAGGACCACCTGCAAAACGGCCACTGGAGAAACTCCATTTTCCATGACCTATGGAGCTGAGGCAATGAGCCTTGTAGAGGTCGGTGTTCCTTCTCCTCGCCTTATACACTTCAACGAAATAATGAATGATGAATTGAGGAAGCTTGAGCTAGATTCTCTTGAGGAAAAGAGAGATGATTCTCAAATCAGGCTCGCTTCTTACCAGTACAAGATGATGCGTTACTACAACTCCAAAGTGAAGAAAAGAGTGTTCCGCGTTAGCGACCTGGTACTCCGCAAGCTCTTCCCTTCAGCCAAAGATCCAAACACAGGGACTCTGGGGCCGAACTGGGAAGGACCGTATCGCATTGCCGAAGAGATCAGGCCCGGAACCTGCAAAATTGGGGATCTGAACGGAAGGATGATGCCTCACCCCTGGAATGTTGAACATTTGAGGAAGTATTACCAGTAAAGAACATGTAATATTGTAATGTTGCAATCAAATGAATGAAATGTTCTGTTCACTCCGCTTCCACATCAACACATCAAACAACATTAGGCGAGGTGCAAGCTCCTCCACAGGGGTCACCCCCAATATTCTGCCTAGTCAGAGGTGGTGCGAGTGCTATCTTTGGCGAAGTAGCAAGTACACACATCAAACAACATCGGGCGAGGTGCAAGCTCCTCCACAGGGGTCAACCCTAATATTCTGCCTAGTCAGAGGTGGTGCGGGTGCCATCTTTGGCGAAGCAGCAAGTGCACATGTCAAACAACATTGGACATAGGTGCAAGCTCCTCCACAGGGGTCAGCCCAATATTCTGCTTAGTCAGAGGTGGTGCGGGTGCCATCCTTGACGAAGCAGCAAGTGCACACATCAAACAACATTGGACGAGGTGCAAGCTCCTCTGTAGGGGTCACCCCCAATATTCTGCCTAGTCAGAGGTGGTGCGGGTGCCATATTTGGCGAAGCAGCAAGTACATACGTCAAACAACATTGGGCGAGGTGCAAGCTCCTCCGCAGGGGTCACCCCCAATATTCTGCCTAGTCAGAGGTGATGCGGGTACCATCTTTGGCGAAGCAGCAAGTGCACACGTCAAACAACATTGGGCGAGGTGCAAGCTCCTCCGCAGGGGTCACCCATAATATTCTACCTAGTAAGAGGTGGTGCGGGTACCATCTTTGGTGAAGCAGCAAGTGCATACATCAAACAACATTGGCCAAGGTGCAAGCTCCTCTACAGGGGTTACCCCCAATATTCTGCCTAGTCAGAGGTGGTGCGGGTGCCATCTTTGGCGAAGCAGCAAGTGCACATGTCAAATAACATTGGGCGAGGTGTAAGCTCCTCTGTAGGGGTCACCCCCAATATTCTGCCTAGTCAGAGGTGGTGTGGGTGCCATCTTTGGCAAAGCAGTAAGTGTACACATCAAGCAACATTGGGCGAGGTGCAAGCTCCTCCATTTGGGTCACCCCAAATGTTCTACCTAGTCAGAGGTGGTGAAGGTGCCATCTTTGATGAAGCGTAGCTTACGAGGCAAATTGTTCATTGGCTACTTCCATTTTATTAAGTGGTTAAGCGAGGCCAATGCGATATTACTTGTTCATTGGCTACTTCCATTTTATTAAGTAGTTAAGGTAGGCCGATGCGATATTACTTGTTCATTAGCTTCGTCCATTTTATTAAGTGGTTAAGGCAAGTTGATGATATTAAACTTAGTGGTCTATCTAAAGAAGTAATGGAAGATGCGATGATACTTGTGTGATTGAAATAAATTTCATTCATAGGAAAGGAAAAAGAGGCCGAAGCCAGTACATAGGCAATGGAATTTACAAATTAATCTAAATCTACTACGTTGGCCTCTTCCTTGAGAGCCTCATCCTCCTCATCCTCTGTCACAGGCCGGCCCCCAGTGGGGCCAACTCCTCTTCCAAAAATTCGATGTCCAGTTCGGGGTGCTTCTCACGAAGGTGAGACATCACTTCTTTCGCCGCCCAGGAAGCCCAATAGTTGGCGAAGTCGTCATACTCAGGGGTATTTTCAAAGTTGTCTTTATAATTCTGGACTGCCACTTGGCCAACTGTCTTCACCTCAGCCTCCAAGGAGTTTATCTTTTCAGTTTAGGCCTTAGTAAGCTTCTTTAGCTCGCCCCTCTCCTTATTCGCTTCAGCCGGGGCCTCCAAGGCCATCCGCTGATATTCATTGGCGTGATCAACCTTCTTGGTCAGAGCCGCCACTTGGGAGACGGACTCATGGAGCTCATGTTTTAGCTGATTGGCTCGGAACTCGACCTCATTCAACTTTGAGGAAATCTCTATCCACTTCTCATCTACCTCGGCCTCCCAAGTTTCTGAGGTATTCAACTTCTCCTCCAACTCATCATTTCGCTTACAGAGGCCTCTGACTAGGTCCTCCGCCGCGGCGCCCATACTTAGGGCCCTGGCCAAGCAGGCGTTATTGGCAACTAGCAGGTCCTCGATCTCACACGAAGAGGCGTGGTTGGCCCAATCTTCAGTCCAGTACTTGCTGTGGACTTTTGCGGCCAAAGCGGTCTCTAGGGGGAGCATTTCCAGTACGACTTTGGGGAGATCATCATTTTTGCTCCCAAGAAAGTTTGTAACCATGCCCCTGGCCGAGGCACTAGCGGTCTCTTCTATTTTTTCCTATCCGCCCCTTGGTAAAATACGCAGTGATAGGCACAATGGCCTGAGAAGTGGGCGGAACAGCCACAATGATCCCGACGTCGACAGAAGAGGAGGAAGGAATTGCAGTTGTCGAGGCGGAAGTGGAGGCCCCAGCTAGGCCAGTTTTTCTTTTCTTCTTCACGAGGGGGGCTCCTTCCTCAACGTCAACAGATGCTCCGACTGTTTCTTGTAAGCAGCCGAGCTGGTCTTCAGAGCTTTAGCCTCCGCCACACTCCGGGGGGTAGTAGCGAGGTCAGGCTTTGGTGGCCTTTTCTTCTCGAAATCCTCTACAATAGAGAAAATTGATAAGTAATTTCAAAAGGCAGCAAAGAAAGAACCGAAGCCTAAGTGAGTTACCCCTGCTAGTGTTCTTGTCTATAAGCTCTTTCTAACTCCTCTCCGGTATAGGCGTCTGGTATAACTGGCCAATGATATCCCACTCCTCCTCTGTTATCTAGCACCTCGGAAGGGAGCCTACAAAGAACAGAAATATTAAAACCATAAGTGAAGTTTGTCAAGTTAAATCAGATCGGTAAAATACTTACTGCAAGTAGAGTAGGTGGTGGGGACTGTCAGAGGTGCCATAGGATCATTCTCCATGGTGTCCCATCGGCCAACTGCCCAGAACCACGAGTTCTTCCAGCCCTTGATTGATGAAGACGGCCCGACCACAAAGGGCGAATGGGATCCCCAGGGAGCCAGGTAGTACCAGTCTTTGCTCGCCTCCCCCCGGCTGTGATTTTTGAGAAGAAGAGGGAATGGAATACGCTGATTGGCATATCTACTCCAATGTTGACCCTCCACCACAGCATCCATGTCCCAACCATCTGGGACCATGCGTTAGGGTTGAACTGTGTGGGGGCCAACCCATAGGACCTAAGCACTAATCTGAAGAAGGGGTGAAAATGGAGCCTCAGCCCAGCCCGAAATAGGTGATCACTCACTGCTACACACCCCGACGCCCTCTCGTAGGGTTCGATTTGGATGAGTTGGATGCCGTGAGGAATCCTAAAAATGCTCATACATCGTTCTATCAGCTTCGGGGTGATTTTAGATGGGCATTTGGACTCCCTCCATTGAAGGATGTGTCTACGGGGGAAGCTGGGACGCTTCCAGATATTCTCCTCGGCCCTAATGGCCCTGCTCAGTTCGTCAGGCAATATCAGAATAGATTCCTTCATGGACGAACTCTCCTCACCTCTCTCCTCTTCACTCCCCACCACAACAGAACCCTCAGCAGCCATCTCAAAAGATTTTTTTTGAAAGTTAAGAAGGAAGAAGAAGAAGCAAGGAATGTGTTACCTAAGTTCAAGAACACGTCTCATTCGCCGGAATCCTCAAAATGCCCGCCGAAGCTCTAGTTGCCACTCGCCGAAGAAGAAAGTCGCAAAGAGTCCTTGAGAATTCGAAAGCAATATTGAAATTTTCGCAAAGGTAAAAGTTTCAAAATAAAAGGAATGGGCCTTTTATAGGTGTTCTAGACTCGTCCCCAACCGTTGGATCATCCAAACCACATCTGGGCCATACAATCTTAAAACACAAGGATCTTCGTTGAAATTAGAGGTCATTCAAACCAATGGTCTTGATGAAGCGGTGGGTTCCATACGCGACCCAAACGTATTGCCTCGAAAACAGGGGGCCTTTGCCATCATTAACATTTATGGAAAAGGAGGCGTACCTTGGAAGCAAGCAAGCGCCCCCCCTCCCCATGATTACCTTGGGAAGACGCGAAAGCCTTCAAATCATTGACACAAAATCCAATACTGGCCCTCCAGAGCCCATCACTCCGCTCGCCTATTGCTTCGGCCACAATAGCTCTCCATAGAGCTTCCAACCCATATCACTTCGGCCATAGCAGAATCCGACGTTGCAACAACTCTCCCTAGAGTTGCCAACTCCTATCGCTTCAGCCACAACAACTTTGCGTTGCAACAGCTCCCCATAGAGCTGCCAACCCATATCACTTCGGCCAGAACAGGCTACGATGCCACGCCAACTCCCTACAGAATCCCCAACTGAACCTGCGGAATTGAAAGTCCTTGTGCTATATAAATATCCATACATGGACTTGCGGAACTATTGTTACTGGTCTGTGTCAAACCCGCCACCTCATCCTCCAAATGTCATCAGGGGTGACCCACACCAAGCCAAGTGCCGGACGAGGCGATTGCCCCATGGGATGAGCTGGCTGTATATACCGAAGTGATCACACCAATGCGAACTGAATAGGCGTCAGCAAACGAACCGAACTCATCCGCAAGAACACCGCGGATGCAAAGGCCCGCACTCCGCTTCTACAACGCTGCAACGCCTCGCCTCCCTTCATCAAAGATCTCTTGCACAGTGATACGCTCAAAATGAGTTACCAACTAATTTTCTTACTTAACTTAAACGTGTCGTCTTCAATGTTAATATGGCAAATAAGGGTCATTTCCCACAGAGGATTGCTTCAATTTAATCAATTGCAAACTAGAAAATAAAATCAAAAGTAGAATACTAAATTAATTAAATGGGGAGGGGATTTTGGTTTGTTTAACTAGAGAAAGCAATAAATTCAAAATAGAAAAAACTTGAATTTGCAAATAAACAAAGTAGTTTTAAATCAAAGATGTGAAGATGTGATTGGGGGATATTTCGTTACCACGAGATTGATTTTCATATCAATTGCCACAATGGATTTTCGTTCTCTAGATTAACAACAATTCGAGAATAATTACAAGCTCAATTATCTCGATCTCTTCTTACATGTTAGTTGAATAAAACAAGCTCTTTACTCAACTATATTCATTAAACAACCTATAACAAGCTCTCTAGATTTAATTTAACAAAAGCATTACAACAAAAGAGATTAATTGAATTAAGGGCAAACTCACAAGCTCGGTTTACTCACTTAAGTGTTAATCCACATACATTCAATTGAAAATTCCTCATAATCTATTGAAATGTAATTGTTACAAGGTTTTAGAATAAATAACTATTACGTACTATAAATCCTAAAATAGCATTAATTGAAACAACTCAATCATTTAGTTGTACACCTAAACAATCAAGAAGAACAAAATGAACATTTAATATAATGGATTAAACACATTAATTAATAGAACTATAAAACACAAATTAATTGAAAATCATAACTCGGGTTTGAAATCACCCCCAATCACAAATATATTTAGTTACCCATCAAATACACAAAAATAAACAACAAATTCGTAGAACTCATTAATGGAAAATAAATTAGAGAAAAGAAAAACTTATTGATAAAGAGAATATCAATGGGTCTTTTTCTCCAAGCTATTTCACCATGCCAAGCTCCAAGCTTTGTCCAAAAGTCTCCAAGAAATCAAAATAAAAATAATGAAAGAAGGAGAAAGAAGGAAAATTGAAAAGAAAAAAAAAAGAAACTGAAGAAAACGTCCAATTTCATTGAAGACCCGGGGAAAAAAACGCACCTCTTTTTGCCCAAAACAGGTTTTAAAATTAAAACCTAGAAAAATTGCAGCACAGGTTTTTGAAGTTTTGGAAAGTGACAAAATGGTCCCCGAAGTTTCAAAAAAGTTAAAAATGGCGCTGCAAAGACTGAACAAGGCCTGCAGCGTCCCAGCCTCTATTTCTATCAAGGAAAATGGGTTTTGGTGCTATTTACAGCTAAGTCCCTCAACTTTCAGCACTTGTGCACTTTGGTCCCAAACTTCATAATTTTTGCACAATTTTGGTTCTTTTTTTTCTCCTCTTGTCTTGTTCTCTTTCCATGGGTGATCTTTGGCCTACAAAAACATAAATTACACATTGTGAGTAGAAATCCATTAATTTAATCAATAATAAGTTTAGTTTAACTATTAAATAAGTGTGAAAAACACACTTATCAAATACCCCCAAACTTAAGTTCGTGCTCGTCTCGAGCAAGATTATATACTAACACAATCATATAAACGCGATAATGATCAACACATTAGATACCTTGCCAAGAATATCAGAGAGTATAAAATTGTATAATCAATTCAAAAAAAATATGCTCCAAATAATGCTAACAAAAAAATTAATTTAAGCTTATCCAATGTTTGATCGGTGTGTATGTGCATAGTCACTTTTAATTATAATCTAAATTAGTAAGAAACTGTCAAGATGGAAAAAATATTTCAAATTGGCTCCAACCCTACCCTTATGGTCAAGTATTTCGTTTCCCACTCGTGAGATTCACACACTAAAATTGATATTTCTTTTATTTCCCAAGGTGTAAATCTAAAGATAGCTCTCAAATCACTTTTTTTTTTTTTTCTCTTGTTCGGTTGGGTCTAACCGGAAATCTCAACATTTAGTCATGTGATGATTCTCCGCTAGATGAGCACTTCGACATTCAAGCTTATACCAAGTAATTCAAACCCACTAGTTATCTAAGCCCAATCACCAAATACAATTGCACAAAATCAATTTTTTTTTTTTTTTATCAAATCTCATGTTTTACCTCACTCCCTTAAACTTTCTTTTTGACCCTTGTAGCAAGCTTTAGGTCGATAGCTCCCCGGTTGTTTAGATCAAAGGGTACCGGGTTTCAAGATACCCCAACGGACTTCATAACTCGAGTCAAAAAGGCTACGAAGTGAGGACCAAGATTCATTATTCTTTTGAGCACAACAAAACAAAATGGGGCTTAGATCCCTAACATATGGTCATTACCCAGCTTATACTTGGCAAAAAAAAAAACACTCTACACAAATTTTCTTTTTAACATGCATGGAATCAACACACTTCTCAATAATATCCTTCACCGGCTCGACCACCCCCAAACTTATCTTGCAATATGGTTGAGTGAAACAGAAATTGATATAGGTTAATATAGATTTTCAAGCAAATCACAACCTAGTTCTATCAATTCAAAATTTTCTCCAACAATCATAATTTTCCACATCTAGATAACAATTAATCATGACTATTGTGCTCAAAGTAACTTAGGATCTCACATGGACAAGCAGTTTTTGAAAACTTTTAGGCACAAATAGCATATTTGGTCATAACTTATGAATCAATAACAATTCCAAATATCAAACCATGCTAAGCCGGCAAGGCTATCTAACATGTCAACACAAAATCACATCACCAATTTAAACACAATCACCCCCAAACTTAAATCACGCATTGTCCTCAATGTGTAAAGAACATGAAAAAGAGAAGGTGGAATAACGAAACTTCCCCGGTTGTATATTTGTGAAAGGGGTACCATGCTCGATTTGGGCTTGTGATGCTTTTAATGAACTTGGACAAGTGACCTTGCTGTACACAATTTACCCCCAAACTTGTGAGGAACCATGGATATGTGGGACTTCAAAAATTACCTACAAAAATAGTAGTGGCTAATCAAATAAAATAAAATAAAAAGTACATAAAAGTAAATAAACGCTTAAAAGTTAGAAAATTGGGTTGCCTCCCAACAAGCGCTTTTTTATAGTCTTTAGCTAGAATTTTTCCTCTCTCGTACTTCTTGAATCGGATCCAAGAGCGGTTGCAAAAATGAAGTCCCCCATCGCTAATAATAGCTCTTGGTGTTCTAAACCTTGCGAAAATGTTAGACTTAACAAAATCTACAACCACTTTAGAATCATTAGTTCGAGTGGCCCTTGCTTCCACCCATTTTGACACATAATCAACGGCAAGTATGATGTAAAGATTACCATAAGATGAAGGGAAAGGTCCCATGAAATCAATGCCCCAAACATCAAAAATTTCAACAAAAAGTATAGGTGTTTGTGGCATTTGATTTCGGGCTCCCAACGTACCAACTCTTTGACATCTATCACAAGATTTGTAAAAGATGAATGCATCTTTGAATAGGGTGGGCCAATAGAATCCACTCTCAAGCACCTTGAGAGCTGTCCTCTTTACTCCAAAATGTCCACCACATGCATAGGAATGACAAAATGTTAGTATTGAATGAAGTTCATTTTCAGACACGCACCTTCTTATCAATTGATCCGGACAATGTTTCCACAAGTACGGCTCATCCCACACAAAATACTTGACCATTGCCTTGAGTTTTTGCCTTTGAGCAGTTGTCAAGTCACTTGGAATTTTCTTAGTGACTAAATAATTCACTATATCTGCAAACCAAGGAGATGTATCTGTGACATGAAGCAATTGTTCATCGGGGAAGCTCTCTTGCAATGGAAGAGTTTCTCTCTCGTGGATAAGACGGCTGAGGTGGTCGGCCACAGAATTTTCACTACCCTTTTTGTCTTTAATCTCAAGGTCAAACTCTTGTAAGAGGAGTATCCATCTAATAAGTCTTGGTTTTGCCTCTTTCTTGGCAAGCAAGTACTTTAGAGCTGCATGATCAGAAAAGACAGTTACTTTAGTGCTAATAAGATATGAACGAAATTTCTCTAAAGCAAAAATAACTGCTAAAAGCTCTTTCTCAGTAGTAGAATAATTAAGTTGGGCATCATTCAAAGTTCTTGATGCATAATAAATAACATGCGGTGTTTTTCCAACTCGTTGCCCTAAAACTGCTCCCAATGCAAAGTCACTTGCATCGCACATTAACTCGAATGGCCTATTCCAATCTGGTGGTTGAATGATGGGTGCCGATGTCAAGAGTTCCTTCAAACTTTCAAATGCCTTTTTGCAATCTTCATCAAAATGAAATGGCACCTCCTTTTGCAATAGCCTGCATAATGGTCTTGCATTCTTTGAAAAATCCTTGATAAATCTTCGATAGAATCCTGCATGTCTAAGAAAAGAACGAATCTCCCTCACACTTGTTGGAGGGAGTAAAGAGCGAATTAAATCAATTTTAGATTTATCAACCTCTATCCCCTTAGATGAAATGACATGACCTAGCACTATACCTTGATCAACCATAAAATGACATTTTTCCCAATTAAGTACTAGGTTAACATCCATACATCTCTTAAGCACAAGTGTGAGATTTTTCAAGCAACTATCAAAAGTATTACCTTAAACACTAAAATCATCCATGAATACCTCTATGATGTTTTCAATATAATCGGAGAATATACTTATCATGCATCTTTGAAAGGTTGCAGGAGTATTGCAAAGACCGAATGGCATGCGACGGTAAGCAAATGTGCCAAATGGGCAAGTGAATGTTGTCTTTTCTTGGTCCTCCGGAGCAGTCACAATTTGGTTATAACCTGAATAACCATCAAGAAAACAATAGTGAGAATGACCTGCCAATCTTTCTAATATTTGATCAATGAAAGGTAAAGGAAAGTGATCTTTTCGGGTTGTACAATTAAGTTTTCTATAATCAATACAAACCCTCCAACCCGTTTGGACCCGAGTTGGTACAAGTTCATTCTCTTCATTTGTCACCACTGTAACTCCGGACTGTTTTGGAACAACTTGGACCGGACTTACCCACTTGCTATCTGAGATGGGAAAGATAACACCAACGTCTAGCAATTTCAAAATTTCTTTCTTCACAACCTCCATCATTGGAGGATTCAAGCGACGTTGTGGTTCTCTTGATGTCTTTGCTCCATCTTCGAGCAATATCCTATGCATGCACATGGAAGGGCTTATCCCCTTGATATCGGCTATGGTCCAACCAATAGCTATTTTGTGTTCCTCAAGCACACTGATAAGCCTATCTTCTAGTGAGATTCTTTGCAATGATCGCCGGTAGTGTTTCACCATCTCCCAAATATACATACTTCAAATGCTCGGGGAGAGGCTTGAGTTCTAAAGTGGGGGCCTGCATCACCGAAGGTAAAAGTTTCTCTTTACATATCGGAAGAGTAATATAGGAGAGATTATACCTTGGTAGAATACTCGGTAGTGACTCGAGTGATGACACGGTTTCTACAATATTCTCACACAATTGTAAATTCTTCCTCAACCGGGTAAGATTGTTAACATCAATGCTTTTAATCAAAGTGGTATCCAACGCATCTTCATTTGATAATTCGAAAGTTTTTTGTACTAATGAATCCATTACATCAATTGAAAAACAAGAATGCACATCACTAGGATACCTCATTACTTCAAAGATATTGAAGCGAATAATCTCACCATCAA
The DNA here is from genome assembly GCA_035079005.1 of Fraxinus americana. Lineage (NCBI taxonomy): Eukaryota > Viridiplantae > Streptophyta > Magnoliopsida > Lamiales > Oleaceae > Fraxinus > Fraxinus americana. Next base: position 9,733,263 of record CM068715.1, read on the forward strand.
ACTCCAATGTCAAAGTACCATCATGTACATCTATCTTTGTACGCGCAGTCCTCATAAATGGTCTTCCCAAGAGCAATGGTGGTGATAACGATGTTGATTCATCTTGCATATCAAGAACATAGAAATCTCCTGGAAAAATCAATTGATTTACCTGCACCAAAACATCCTCCAACACACCCTTTGGAAATGCATTAGATCTATCAGCAAGTTGAATAATAACACCAGTTTCTTTAAGTGATCCTAAATTTAAGGAAGCATAAATAGAATATGGCATGACATTAATAGATACTCCTAAATCTAGCATTGCTCTTTCAAACCTAGTGTTACCAATAATGCAGGGAATAGTAAAACTTCCCGGATCCTGACATGTTGGTGGAAGTTTCCTTTGCAAAACCGCCGAAACATTTTCCCCAACGCTTACCACTTCATTACCTTTTAATTTACGCTTGTTAGTGCACAATTCCTTGAGGAACTTTGCATAACGGGGCACTTGATAAATGGCATCCAAAAGTGGTATGTTCACTTGAACTTTGCGAAAGGTCTCCAATATTTCCTTCTCATGTTCATCCCTTTTGGACTTTGCAAACCTGCCAGGAAATGGAGGGGAGGGAACATTAGTAGGAATAGAACTTTTAGAATTTACCTTAGATCCCGAGGTTGGAGTCGCAGTTTCATCTTTCTCAGTTGCTAAGTTCTTCTCTTGCGTTGACTCCTCAACGTGATCTTTCATCTTCCTTGGTGCCTCTTCTAAAATCTTCCCACTTCTCAATGTCACGGCACTAGCATTTTCTCTCGGGTTGATTGTTTGAGAAGGGAGTTTTCCCGATCCTTGAGCCTCCATTTTACCCACCGTGTTGGCCAATTGACTCATTTGTGTTTCCAAATTCTTGATTGAGGTCTTTGTCTCTTGTTGAAATTGTATTGTGCTAGAAGCTAAGGATTTAACCATATCTTCAAGAGACATATTTGAACATGGAGGCGGAGTTTGTTGACGAGGTTGAGAGTACTGTGGTTGCCTTTGTTGATTAAAACCCGGTGGATGATTAAACTGTGGCTGTGGGGCTATGAAATGATTTCCTCCATAACTAAGATTAGGATGATCTCTCAATCCGGGATTATATGTGTTAGAATATGGATCATATCTATTTCTTTGTTGCATTGGAAATCCCCCAATGGCATTTGCTTGCTCTGAGGCTCCTTCTTGTAGTATCGAGCATGCATCAGTAGGATGTTCCACAACAGAACAAATCCCGTACACTTTCGCTTGTTGAATTGTCCCAAGTGCCATTTTTTGTACAAGAGAAGTGAGACCAGCCAATTGTCTTTCAATTTGAGAGGTTGCTCCTATCTCACTTACTTGTTTAACCGGTGCCTCTTCCCTACTACCAAATTGTTGTGAGTTGGCGGCCATGTTGGCTATCAAGTCTCTAGCAACTACTGCTGTTTTATCCATTAAAGCTCCTCCACTAGCTGCATCAATCATACTTCTCTCCATCGGGAGTAATCCTTCGTAGAAGTATTGTAGAAGTAATTGCTCACTGATTTGGTAATTTGGGCAACTAGCACAAAGTCTTTTGAATCTCTCCCAAAATTCATAGAGATTTTCCCCTTGAAATTGTCGAATGCTACATATCTTTTTCCTGATATTTGTAGCCTTTGAAGCTGGAAAATATCTCTCCAAAAAGTGTTTTTGCATGTCATTCCATGTGGTAATAAGACCGGAAGGCAAATAGTAAAGCCACTCCTTAGTAGTATCTGCAAGAGAGAAAGGAAATGCCCGCAATTTCACTTGCTCTTCCGATATACCCGTTGGTTTCATGCTTGAGCAAACCATATGAAATTCCTTCAAATGTTTATTGGGATCCTCTCCAGCAAATCCATGAAATGTGGGGAGTAGATGAATCATTCCGGATTTTAGTTCAAATCCCACCTCTAGTTGAGGATATTGAATGCATAGAGGTTGTTGAACAAAAGTTGGAGCTGCAAGTTCCTTTAATGTTCGATTTGCATCCGCCATTTCAGACTCTATGTGTTCGGACTCACTTGAAGATTCAATGTTCAATCGCCTTAGAAGTTCAGTTGGAGAAATGTCTTCTCCACTTTCCGATGTGTTGACCTCTTTTCTTGATCTTAGGTTGTAGTGTGTAGTAGGCTTTTTGCTCATTCACAACCTAAATAATAAGAAAATGACAAAAATAAGGAAAATAGTAACAAAAAGAAAATATTGCAATTAACAAATTAATAGAACAATCCCCGACGACACGGCGCCAAAATTGATACGCTCAAAATGAGGTACCAACTAATTTCCTTACTTAACTTAAACGTGTCGTCTTAAATAGTAATATAGCAAGTAAGGGTCATTTCCCACAGAGGATTGCTTCAATTTAATCAATTGCAAACTAGAAAATAAAATCAAAAGTAGAATACTAAATTAATTAAATGGGGAGGGGATTTTGGTTTGTTTAACTAGAGAAAGCAATAAATTCAAAATAGAAAAAACTTGAATTGCAAATAAACAAAGTAGTTTTAAATCAAAGATGTGAAGATGTGATTGGGGGATATTTCGTTACCACGAGATTGATTTTCATATCAATTAACACAATGGATTTTCGTTCTCTAGATTAACAACAATTCGAGAATAATTACAAGTTCAATTATCTCGATCTCTTCTTACATGTTAGTTGAATAAAACAAGTTCTTTACTCAACTATATTCATTAAACAACCTATAACAAGCTCTCTAGATTTAATTTAACAAAAGCATTACAACAAAAGAGATTAATTGAATTAAGGGCAAACTCACAAGCTCGGTTTACTCACTTAAGTGTTAATCCACATACATTCAATTGAAAATTCCTCATAATCTATTGAAATGTAATTGCTACAAGGTTTTAGAATAAATAACTATTACGTACTATAAATCCTAAAATAGCATTAATTGAAACAACTCAATCATTTAGTTGTACACCTAAACAATCAAGAAGAACAAAATGAACATTTAATATACTGGATTAAACACATTAATTAATAGAACTATAAAACACAAATTAATTGAAAATCATAACTCGGGTTTGAAATCACCCCCAATCACAAATATATTTAGTTACCCATCAAATACTCAAAAATAAACAACAAATTCGTAGAACTCATTAATGGAAAATAAATTAGGGAAAAGAAAAATTTATTGATAAAGAGAATATCAATGGGTCTTTTTCTCCAAGCTATTTCACCATGTCAAGCTCCAAGCTTTGTCCAAAAGTCTCCAAGAAATCAAAATAAAAATAATGAAAGAAGAAAGAAGGAAAATTGAAAAGAAAAAAAAAAGAAACTGAAGAAAACGTCCAGTTCCTAAAGACCACGGAAAAAAACGCCTGCTGCTGCTGCCCAAAACAGGTTTTAAAATTAAAACCTAGAAAAATTGCAGCACAGGTCCTTGAAGTTTTGGAAAGTGACAAAATGGTCCCCGAAGTTTCAAAAAAGTTAAAAATGGCGGCTGCAAAGATCGAACAGTGGGCCTGCAGCATCCCAGCCTCTATTTCTACCAAGGAAAATGGGTTTTGGTGCTATTTGCAGCTAAGTCCCTCAACTTTCAGCACTTGTGCACTTTGGTCCCCAACTTCATAATTTTTGCACAATTTTGGTTCTTTTTTTTCTCCTTTTGTCTTGTTCTCTTTCCATGGGTGATCTTTGGCCTACAAAAACATAAATTACACATTGTGAGTAGAAATCCATTAATTTAATCAATAATAAGTTTAGTTTAAATATTAAATAAGTGTGAAAAACACACTTATCATACAGATCTTTCCAGTCAAATCACTGACTGATGGGACATGTGGCAGGACCTAAATGGTCAAATCAGCTGCCTCTGTCAGAAAACATTCAATGCTAGCCAACCTACTGAGGAACGGATTGACACCTAGGATGGGACGAGCCCTGAGGATCTGGCAACACGTGTCTCCTCATCCAACGGCTCTCCTCTTCCCATCCTTAGTATAAATACCCCCTTCTTGTGCCTAAAGAAGGATTGGAATCCAACACACTCAAAACTACCACTACATTATGAAATTAAGTATTCTCTTCCCTTGAATATTAACATCTTTCGATATATGCTTTGTCAACCACTTCCCGACGAGTGCTTCACCGCCGGTGAACCCTTTTCTGGTTGAATTTCAAACTGACTTGACCATCGGAGTGCTCGCGGCCGCTCCCAACCCCTCCGGGAAAGGCCACGAGTGAGTAACGGCGTGCCACGTGTGCAGGAAGAGCTGACTTGAAGACATTTTTTGTTGGCCACGTGTCGAAGCCATTTTTCGAGGTCAACACATATAATTATTTTCTAGTATGATAATTTTTTGATTCATAGGTTTTCATTTATGTTGATTGATTGATTGATTTACTCTCTGCATTTGTTTTGGTAATAGATACGTATATATAGGATTAGATTGAAACATTGATAAAAAAAATGAATTAGGATTGTTGAAATTCTGTAGCGGCGGATCTGATGGTGAGGATCTCATCATTTTTGAACAATTATTTGGACCAAAAGAAGAAAAATATTATTAGTATCGGGATTGTAGATAGCAGCCGCAGTGGTGAGAATGGTGATTGCATTGATTTGAGAAGGGAAAGAGGGAAATGGTGGAGGAAAAGGGCGGTGGAGGAGGAACATGCAGCTGCACTTCTCACCTAGCATGAGAAGTATAACGATATCGTCGAGTAGTAGAGATGGAAATGTCAATGGAGGAGGAGGCGATTTGATGAAGATCAAGGTCGCACCTCGCCGCACCTCTTACCGCACGCTCTTCCACATCATTTTGATACTTGCATTCTTGTTGCCTTTTGTCTTCATTCTTGCAGCCGTAGTCACCCTTGAAGATGTCAACAAGTGCTCTTCATTCGGTACTTTCCAAGATGACCACCTTTGATAAATATTGCATTTGGCTTTATATTAAGTAATTATTAGGATTTGTTCTGCAATATGGTTACTTAAATCTCGATGATATGTGATGTTTATTGCTTAGAAATATTCATATTTGCTTATCACTTTGCTTAGTTTTTGGTTTTTGTGATTAATTTACTTTATAATTTATTTGAGTTATATATATAAATAGAGGATCTGAATGGTCATCTTGAGCAAACCTAAATACTTAGAAATTATTCTAGATGTACATTTTTGTTTACTTTAATGATGACATTCCCTCTATGTGTAAAAATCTGAATAATGATATGAAAGGGAATTGGAAAAACCAAAGGCTATGATGGGTGCCACATGGAAGGATGTTGTTGACCTCAAAAAATGGTCGAACAGAATCCCTGTCACGTCCCCTCCACGTGGATACCATCTGCACATCAAACACCCCGTTAGGAGGCAAAAGGCCGCCGACCGAGAAAAAGGTCCGACGACCGTTCGCACTCCGACGGTCAAGTCAACTGCCGGACGATGGAAAAATATAAATACAAGAGGCGGGAAGGGAATTTGGATAGGGTTAGAAATCATACCTTAAATGAAATAGGTCACTCATATATATAGAGAAGTGAAATGTAAATGGGCTCGGGGACCTAATGGGCCGGCTGGATAATGGGCCGGTAGGATAGGCTAAGTTCGAGCCCAATAGGATAATTTATGGTGTAACAACAGTCCCCCAAGTCTGAGTTGTACATCCATGTGCGAGTCGGACTTGAAATATAAATTATCAAGTAGGTGAAATCTTACGGGTTGCATAGAAAATATAAGCAGTAGAGGCGATGCTCTGGACAAAAGTAGCAGAGGCGATGATGCTCTGGACAAAAGTAGCAGAGGCTGATGCTCTGGACGAAAGTAGCAGAGGCAATACTCTGAAGATAAGTAGTCGAGGCGATACTCTGAAATAAGTTACAGAGACGAGACTCTGAACATAAGCAGCCGAGGCGAATCGATGTTGTAGAAGCAAAGTCCCGACCGAAGGACGAAGTGATAAGTACTGACAGCCCTCAAAAGAGTAGTTACAGAAGTGAAGTCCTAGCCCAGGAAGTAGAAAGAATGAGTGTGAGAACAATGCTGATCCGCTTCACCAGAAGTGGCACCCGCACCTCTCCTGATGAAGTGGACATCCTTGAGGTGGCCCCGCCCATGGGGGCGTATGCACCTTCGCAAGGGCATCTTCCATGGTGTCTGATCCAGTAATGGAAGGCTGAGAACACTGTAGATCCCCTTCACCAGAAGTTTGCCTCAAATAATAAATTCACGAGCTAGGGCTCGCCTTGAGCAATTGAGACGATCAATTGAGCCTTTAAACAATAGAAATTCAAGCTAAATATTTCACAGGACACTTGGTGTGCCCAAGTTGTAGTTCATAGCCTCCTTAGGTTAATAAAGGGGCAGTTGAAGCATAATCTGTACATTCTCAAATTTCTTGTAGGGGCATCAACTCAATAAAGGATTAATCTCCAAGTAGGCAAGATTAAAATATACAATTCAACCATATGATCCCAATTAAACCGTGTAAAACACATAGTTTTAATTTATCTTGGCAGCGTGAGTTCAAGTTCATTTAGGATATCAAACCCACGTAGGCCCTCGCTAAATCAATATAAAATTCTTGATGATATGGAAAATAAAGATATGATTCAATGAAGATGTAATATATATCAAATGGACATGATGAAGCCAAAATGTTGCTTGCCACTGTTTATAATTGTTCATGTCTTCATGCCAACGAAATTCAATAGAATCACCATGTAAAATAATAGACAGGCTACTTTGGGAAACTTGCTGGAAGTAACATATTGACTTGGAATGTGTGGGCAAAAGTGTAGAACTAAGGGCAGCCCAATTGGAATTTTTTTTTAAAAAAAAATGTCAGGCCTAAAAGAGAAATAATAGCAGCCCAATTATATCTATAAATGTATGTGGGAATTAATTGCAATAGCCCAACAATAATCCATGCAATGCTAAAATGGGCCACAACAAGATAAATTCTAGGCCCAATTCACTTAAAAACAATGGCTAATCCATCCAGTAGATAAGCGTACGCAGGAAGAAAGAGGAAACACACTATCCAACCAGTCTAGGCACTATAGCTACAGAGAAAAAGAGAGTCACTTCCACATTAATGCTTGACATACCTCTGTAGCGACCGCCAAAACAAAGGAACAGACCGGTCTATGGAGAAGAGCATATTCACATTGCTGAAGCTTTTAAATGGCTAAAAATATTTTGTCGACCGTCGCCGGAAGGGGCCGCCGAAGGAAGAGTTTAATCATATTTTTAGCGGTGGTTGGAGCAATCACTTTCGCCCAAGTAACCGTTCGAACATCGTTTCAAGGCCGAACATTTTTCCAGAAGTTCCTGCAAAATTCTTTGTTCAAGAATGAATAATACTTGCAACACTTTCAGATATTTGGATAGCTGCGTGAGTGATGGGTTTCACTCTTTCTTTGAAGCGACAATCAAAGAATATTTATCCTCGAAGCTTGATTTTCTGAGTCTCTAAGAAGAAGCAGGACCATAAATTTAGAGTCCACAAGGAGTGGATTTCTTGTCCCAAATGAATGAGTTTTGAATGGAATGGATCAGCTACAAATCAGAGACAAGCTTCCCTTTATCTTGAACACCGAACCAGAATGATACTTTTCACCTTGCTCAAATGTCCTCTTTCTCCATTTTAGTGGAATCCAAACTGAAATCTTCAAAATTGCATTTGATAGTCAAGATCTTTTTCTTTCCAGTGGCTTATTTTCGCTCCTTTTAGTTGGTTGTTTTCTTCATATTTTGTTGGATGACCTTGCCATTTTTTTGGTGGAACAAACTGCTTGGAAATTTCTTCATTTTTTCCGTGGTTGTCTTTGCATTTCATTTGGTACTGGTTTCAAGAAATAGGTGAACATGGCCGTCCCAGTGAGCCAAACAAAACTCCTTTCTGGACCAACAAATACCGTGGCTGACTCCTTCGTTTTGGTTGAAGGAACCTTCCGAAAAAATTCTTTATTTCCAGTTGCTGTCTTCTCTCTTTAGGTAGAACAACTGCCCGGAAAAAATAATCTTTCCGGTGACTTTTTGGTACGTGATATAATATGGTTAACATACCGTTTCCCACAGACGGCGCCAATCTGTTGACCTCAAAAAATGGTCGAACAGAATCCCTGTCACGTCCCCTCCACGTGGATACCATCTGCACATCAAACACCCCGTTAGGAGGCAAAAGGCCGCCGACCGAGAAAAAGGTCCGGCGACCGTTCGCACTCCGACGGTCAAGTCAACTGCCGGACGATGGAAAAATATAAATACAAGAGGCGGGAAGGGAATTTGGATAGGGTTAGAAATCATACCTTAAATGAAATAGGTCACTCATATATATAGAGAAGTAAAATGTAAATGGGCTCGGGGACCTAATGGGCCGGCTGGATAATGGGCCGGTAGGATAGGCTAAGTTCGAGCCCAATAGGATAATTTATGGTGTAACAGATGTCAAAATTAATGTAAAAAACAATGTACGTGTAGTTACTCAAATGTTACTAATATATGGATGATGGATCAAGAGTGTTTTGTAACCATAAGTGGCTGATTCGAATACATTTTTTCCGGGTTTTATTTTGGATATGGTCTTTATTGAATTATTTTAATCGGTCGTGGATATCACCTAGTTTTAAAATGTCTTGTATCTTTGTATGTGCTTGCCCGTGTGTGCGCATGTTTGAACTTTTCTTCTAATAGTGACAAGCCCTCACTTCGATGAAGACAAAGTTCTTGTTTGGTTTAAATTTAAAGGTCAAAGTCAAATATTAATTTTGACTACATATGTAACCCACAATTACTAGCACTTACTATCCACACATTTTGTGGGATCTGCTACTCCTTTTTATTATAATCCCACTATAATTTCTCCCCTACAGGCATTAAATTTGAAATATATCTTGTCTGGTCTTATAGCTTTGGAAAATTTAGGTAATCTACCATATATTTGAATGGTCACTTTATGGTGATTGGATCATTCATGCATTTGAATGCTTAATGTTGCAGTGCCTGAGAACATCTTCTAATTTTTGCACCTATCTTTGACAACAGAAATGCCTGCTAATTTCTAAGACACAGAATATGCATGCTTGTTTCTTCCACTCATTTTGTTACTTGCCATCTTTTGGGTCCCTATATTTACTGATGCTAGTAATATTCTCTCTATCAGCATAGCTCTGAGTATTGGTCTATTTGATTATGTTGTTTATGTATTTTCATGGTATCAGTACGCCAACTTTGAATTCTACATGTTTCTAAATTTGGAGAAATAAAAAGTCTCAGTTAATCTGATCGTCTGTAAATTTATGTTATCGCACTATGATTACAATCTCTCTTGCCGTTTCTCGTGCCTTTCTTTATTTTGTGCCCCATTTTACATCTAAATTTTTATATTAGTCCACCCCCTTATATATTCTACTTATTAATGCACTTGTTCAAATTTATGGTCTGAATTCTTTTCTTTCATTCTCAGATTGTTTAGGAAGACGGTTGGGGCCAAAACTTCTTGGCCAAACTGACGATTCAAGGGTAAATATATGTGTAGTTAGTTTTCATTTCTTTCAGTTATGCTGTGTCACATATTTTAACTTGATTTCAAGATATTACTTATGCTTTCAATAATAAAGTGAAACTTTGCTACTGTTGCTGTTGTAGCAAAGGATGGTCAAGGATTTCGTTAAGATCCTCAATCAAGTGAACTCTGACAAAGTCGCAGATGGCTTGAAGCTCCCAGAGTCTTTTAGTCAACTTATTTCTGGAATGAAGCACACGTCAAAAGATTTTCCTTTGATTTTGAAAGCAATGGTAGATTACCCGTTGACCCCGTCTCTTAATAATTTCATTTACATTTGGTATACTAATGCCCGTGGTCTCAAATGCAGCATTGTATTTGAAAATTTCACACTTTTAAAAAAGGCTCCCATTTGTTTCCAGTTATTGCAAGTTTTGCTAGTGAAAAAGATACTGCAGAGTCTGTTTAGCCTCCTTCCCCCTTCTCTGACTTCAAACAGAAGCCATCTAGAGCATTTTCCACATTAGTTTAAACTTTAATTTTTGGTTTCCATGCATCAAAACAAGAGTCAAGATCCTAATAATGACATGAAACAACTTATTAGTATTGGGAATTTACTTAATCATGCACATCGGAAATAAAACAATTTTCAATTCCCAAACGAGGATCTGCAATGTGTTTAGATAGAAACTGTGATGAGAATGATACCTTTGATGAATTCCACAAACTCTTTTGCTTTTTCTTGAACTCCAATGATCACGATCTGCAATCCAAGCTGTTCAATTGTCCAGCCTCCAATGGTGATCCACACAGAGAACAAGAATGACGGCTAGGGTTTTCTTTTCTTATGCTAGCAAGAAGAATGAAAATTCTCTACAGTTTTCAAACCCTAGTAGTCTATTAATATAAGTCCAGATGGGCTCGGCCCATCTATTAAACTTAACCCGGTCCAAGATTTAATTAATCAAATTAATTAAATCTGGTCCATGAATTAATTAATCCAATTAATTAATTCGAGCCTATTAATAAACAACACAATTAATTAATTATCCAATACTTGTCAATTAATTAATTGGTAAATCTCATTCTTCTGATTCTCTTTTGTGTGTGACCCATTAGGTTCCCGATCACGATGCCGAACGACGTGAATTATTATTTTGATCTAATCAAAATCGATAAATTAAAACGCCCCTTTTAATTTATCACTAATTCATTTTCGTTGTCCCAGATTGACATCTAGCAATGTATCAGGGCAATACATGTGACAGGAAATATCACGTAGCATGACAAAACCAAACTTGTTCGTTTACCGTGAAACTATAATCCTTTCATCAATATGATCCGATCAATTATGAGATATGGATATGTGTCAATCTCAATTATCGATCATATCTTTTTATCCCACTGTTAAGTCAATGTACGTCGAAAACTCTTTTCCCACTTATGAGTTCACCTTGGCCAAGGATTTCATTATTAACTTAACTGGATAAAATGTAGATCATAATCTCTTACTATCTAAGAGTGACGAATCCTCTATTGATCATTCACAACCTTCATATGATTCTTGACATACCCGAACAATGCTGTATTAGCGACCCTTGACAGAGCAACATCCAACACCACCAAAGTATGTATGCCTTCATATAAGGTACTATGATGACCTCAAGTCAAAGGACCAATTCCACTACCGAACGTTAGAGATTAACCACTAACACTTAGATAGTTATCCATGTGGAATCTCTCAGTGGGTCTCCAATGTTTTGTTCTATAACAAAACATCCACGTGTTCATTCAAGTGTCACCACACTTTAACTTGTGAGATCAGCTACTTACTTCACAAGTAAGAATGCCACACGCGATAGTCTATCCGTAATAACAATATCCGTATCTCGTTATTACCTCGACCACGGACGATTTAAGATTCTGTAATTTGTATCTCACAATCACAACTCCTTGTGATTAACAAATCACCAAGACTTGAATCTACGGATTCTATTATTTAATTTATTAGAATATTAATTCAATTAAATAATAGATATTGCCATATATATGCATTGATTATATATATTCAAAGTGTTTATGTCCAAAGTTGATTGGATCTAGGGCATAACACTTACAAACTCCCACTTGCACTAGATTCAATCACTTATGTATCTTATATCATAAGAGTCTACATGACGATCATGTTTATGCTGCAACAACTCTTTGTCAGTGGATCTGCAATTTAATAACTTGTGGGAATTCGTTCTTTATTTACGTCATTTCATTGTATTATCTTTCCAATGAGATAACAATGCATTAACATATGTTTGGATCATTGATGAGACCTTAGTTCCTTCGCTTGCACGATGGCTCCATTGTTATCACAATGCATAAGCGTGTGATCAACAATGTTAGGAACTACTCTACGTTCAGTAATGAACTTCCTGATCCAGACCACAACTTTTATTGCTTTGTAAAGTAATAATGTATAAGGCTTCCATTATTGAATCAACGGTTATTGGGAACTTTTCCAACACACCGCTTAAGAGTAAACCAATATCCTATTTGAGATGTGCTATTATTCTAGTCTGATTAGAAGTTAGCATCATTCTATCCATGAACTTTCAGTTCATTTTCTCCATATAAAATCTTCTCGAGATTTTATCTGTATAGATTGGGATGAGTTAAGCAATCTTCTAGATCTATCTCTATAGATCAACTTTCTTCTCCCACGTCCATCACGGAGAAATTATTTTACAACCATAATTTCAACAATTGAAATATAGAGACGTCGTTTCCTATAATATGTCTCATACATATAATATCAGGAATGCGACAATGCTCCCACTATCTTCTTGTAAACGCACATTTCGTCTTCATTTTTGATAAAATCAAGCATTTTGACTTTTGTATCAAATCGAAGATTCCAGCTCCAAGAGGCTTGTTTCAATCCATATTGACATTTTCTTGTAAACTCATTTACAACCTATGGGTTCTAATCCATTAGGCAAGTCGACCAAGGTCAAACCTCGGTTACATACAACAAGTCCATCTCTTTAAGTCAACACTTGACTTTATTTCTATGTAATTAGTAGGTTCATTATCCTTGATTAGTAATCATGGATTCGTACCTTCTAGGAGGTCAAATGATCCTATAAGATTTACATTGAGCTAACGTGTCCTCAGAAGTCTCCACTTCCTGATCAAGAGTATGTCCCTCAGCTGGTGTGGGATAAGACTCGGGTTCATCTGTTCGGTCAATTATATCCGTGGACTCTTGAACTCTTTCAAGATTTATTCTACTCCCACTGTCTCTCTTAGAGTAAACACTTTCTCTAAGAGTATGACATGTCTTGAGATGAACATCCTCTTCTCAACGAGATTATAGAATCCAATTATCTCTTGGATATCCATAAATATATAATTATCGGATTTAGTCTCAAACTTATCCGATTCAGTGCGCTTCACATGAGCGTCACAGCCCAAACGTTCATATGAGATATGTTGAGCCATTCCATAACTCGTATGGAGTTTTTGTCAACCGATTTAGATGGGGCACGATTTAGTGTGCAGCACGTGGCAATCAGTGCATGATCTCAAAACGATTTTTGAATGCTTGCATGGCTTGTTCTCAATTGCATTATATCTAATAGTGTACTATTCCTCATTTCAGATGCACCATTATGTTGCAATGTATGTGGAGGAATCCACTGCGTGAGAATCTCATTCTCTTTTAGATAATCTAAAATTCTTCCTTTTAGATATTCTCCACATCAATCAAATCTTAGTGTAAGAATATATTTACCTATTTGTTTCTCTATTTCTAGCTTGAATCCCCTGAACATTTCAAGAGTTTCATGCTTGAATTTCATCAAATATACATGATCATTTCTGAAATGGTCATTTGTAAATGTGATGAGATAAGATAAACTTCACCTGACATAAACTGATATGTGTCTACATACATCACTACGTATTAGACTTAATAATTGTGCATATCATTTTCCTTTTCAAGTAAAAGGAGATTTGGTCTCTGTGTCTTACAGACATGATTCGCATTTGTCAAATAATTCAAAATCATTTAACCCAAATATACATCTCCATGTAAGTTTGGAATTGCATTCTTGTTAATGTGACCAAATCCACAATGTCAGATATAGGTGTTCTTTAGATTATCATTTTTATGCCTTTCAATTTCTATGCTCATTATAGAATACTCAATGTTTAGAATATAAATGTCATTTTGTAATTTACCATAACCATTAAGATCTTATCAAGATAAAAAGGAACAACAATTGTCCTTAACATTAAAATAATTCATGTCAAAACATGAAATTTATTTAATGCTCTTGGTAATGGTGAGAACAAAATTAACATTTCCCTAATTCTAATATCAAGCCTACAGGCAATGGCAAGAAATATGCTTCTACAGGCAATACAACAATTTTTGCTCATTTTCAATGTGTAGGTCAACTTATCCCTTCGCAGCGATCTACTTTTATTTAGTTTCTGCATATTTACACAAATATGAGATCTATATCTAGTATCTAACACCCATGAAACTAATAAAGTAGATATAAGTCTTGCAATTTCATTTCCAATGACCTATCATTCCAAAATGATAATAAAGATCATCAAATTTGGTATTGTCCTTACTTTAACTGTCTTAATCATCTTGGTTGCTTTCCTAAAGCATCCTTTAGACTTCCTTAGAGGAATCTATGACTAAGATTTATCCACTACAAACACAGATGTTGGACTTAACAGTTTTAAGCATGTTCAGCAACTCAATGAGCGTGCTTCGAGTTTATTCATATTAAATTCATAATTAGTTATGAATAACTCTTTGACAGAGATTGCAGAACCAAGTCTATACTAAGTTCATTGTTCATGACTGAACGCAATCAAGACAATTCTCAAAGTAGTCTGCATCTTCAGCACACGAGCACCGACTGAAGATTCTTCTGCCATTATGCACCGGTATAGTTGCTAGGAAATATCATATATTTCCTCGTATGATTGTTCATCATTCAACACATTGAGATGAAAGATCATGTGTTAGCATCTATACTCTTATGTTGCTTTATAACTCAGGTGACATAGTCACAAACATCACATATGTTGTAGTACTATCGTCAACGCTGTGTTTATTATAGCAGCCACCCCTTCTTTTATTGAGTCATCAACAGGTGTCTCTAGAAATGGCTACTTAAGGACACAACCAATTTTTCATGCTTGAGAACAATTCTCAGATTGCGACGTCAATCAAGAAAATTTGCTTTGGTTGTTGGCATACAATATGCTTCTCAAATATATGTGGTTACTCATGATTCAATAAATGTAAACGACGAAAAGTAAAGAAATAATATATATAATGCATGAATTAATTTAACATGGTCTTTTATTAAATTAATTTCGCTCCCACTGTTTAACTCAAATTTATGACCCTCTCACATAAATTTATGGAATCCATACTTGATTCCCAGTGGGCTGGAATCCCATTTGTTATATTAAAACCTTGAGTGTACTCAACAAGCCCTAATAAAACATTTGGGTAGATACTATTATCAATTGTAACTCCATACAACTCCCAGATCATTAAGCTGACAACTCTTTGTCTTCACACATCTTATGTGTTAGCTTAACATGCCTCTAAGATTCATCTCCTTGAGTGTACTCAACAAGAGATAAATATTAGTTAAGTCAAACCCATCATTCAGAAATATCTAATATTTCATAGTGTCAAACATATCCCTAATAGACCAGCCTTGAGTGTACTCAACAAGCTAAGATCGATTTAGGACTCTCGTTTTTCACTATAATGGTGGAAGGCGAATATAAATATGACTTAATATTCTAACAAGCCTCTAAAATTTATCTTCTTGAGTGTACTCAACAAAAGATAAATATTAGTTAAGTCAAACCCATCATTCAGAAATATCTAATATTTCATAGTGTCAAACATATCCCTAATGGACCAGCCTTGAGTGTACTCAACAAGCTAAGATCGATTTAGGACTCTCGTTTTTCACTATAATGATGGAAGGCAAATAACAAATTGACTTAATATTTTTAACGAGGGGTTTTTCATGCAAAAGGTCTCATCGTAATAATTATATATATTTTATTATACATCTAACATGCAAATAAACATACATATAATAGTGTGGACGATTATGGACTTATACTATCTAGTCTTCCCGAGCCATAAGGAAGACTAGTCGGTCAGTTCCTAGGGGGTATAGCATTGATTCATACAATGCTCCATCTCTATGATCTCCTCCTCTTCTTGTATCTTCAATTAGTCCAGCTGCAACTTGTATCCTATACTAGTTGGCACGCAGGCCTAAATAATGTTGGACGCGCAGGCCCATAATAGTAACAACGGACTCGCAAGTCCAAAATAGATAAGAGCTCGCAGGCTCATAAAACAACAAGAATAAAACTAACCATTCAACACATCCATATGGTCGAGTCCATAATCATCCACTAATAAAACATTCATCATATAAATGCATTCCTATATAATATCTAATATTATATGCATACATGTTTCAAGTTTCTAGCAATTAAAGTCGTCTAAACTAATTTAGACAAATGGATCGGAACAATTAAATAATTAATTAATCAAATTAATTAATTAATTTAATTAGTGGACTTATTTAATTAAAATCAAATTTCAATTAAATATCAAATTAGAGTCCAACTCTAATTCTACAATTATAGGGCAGGACTATTTAATTAAAATCAAATTTTAATTAAATACCAAATTAGAATCCAACTCTAATTCCAATAAAATTTTAGGGCAAGACAATTTAATTAAATTCAAATTTCAATTAAATGTCAAATTAAAGTCCAACTCTAATTATAATCAAATTAATACGGTTGAATTTAATTAAAATCAAATTTTAATTAAATACAAAATAAGAGTCAAACTCTAATTCCGAGATATTAGGGCGAACTTATTTAATTAAAATCAAATCTTAATTAAATACCAAATTAGAGTCCAACTCTAATTTTAAGAAAAATTTAGGGTGAGACAATTTAATTAAAATCAAATTTCAATTAAATCTCATATTAGAGTCCAACTCTAATTTCAACAATATACTAGGGTGGATAATTTAATTAAAATCAAATTTTAATTAAATATTAAATTAAAGTCTAACTCTAATTTAATATGAATTAATATTTTAACTTAGGATAAAACTCCTAAATAAAATAAAATTCAATTTAGGGTCAAAATTTAATATTTAAGTTAAAATCCAATTTTAACGAAAATATAAAAGTCGTCGATTTTGAAATAAAATTTTAAACGGGTCAAATTTGAAATTTTAAAATCAAACCATTTTAAAATCTAATTTAAAACCATTTTAATATTTAAATTCAAAACTATTTTCAAAATTGCAATCTGGCCCTTATTTCAAATTTTATACACAGCCCTCAGAAAATTTCAGAAATAACAATCAGGCCCTTACGTTAAAATTGCATTATGACCCACATTCCATAATTGCAGGAGGGGGGCCTACAATTTCGTAAATTGCATCATGGCCCCCGTCTCCACCCGTTGGCTGAAACCCTAGAATAATCGCCCTTTTCCCGCCGTCGGCCGAGCGGCGAATCGTCGCCGCTGTCATACAGAGGCGACGTTCCACCGTGTAGCAAAGAAATGGCGAAGCGTCAGCAACTCCGCAGGGCGACAATCGGGTTGCTGCAAGCGGCGAGTCGTCGTCGTTTCCCGAAATAAAGTCTTGCCGTCGCTGGCTATTAGCAAGAAGACTGGCGACGGCGTCAACAGCGGCGCCGTCGCCACCTTCCCGGCACACGCGAGCAGCGCCCGGCTGCTTCGCCTGCCGCCTCGCTGGCGGCGTTTGGTTGCCGCCGGCAAGTTCTCAGATCCCAATTTTTTTTTTTTTTTTTTTACGAAAAAAAAATTATTTTCATTTTCAAAACAGATTTTTGAAGATAAAAATAATTTTCTAAATTGCTAGATTCAAGAAACAAAAATAAACAATTAACTTTTAATTGTTCAATCATGCAAAACAATTTCTAACAAACACAAAGTAGGCTCTGATACCACTGTTGGGAATTTACTTAATCATGCACAGCGGAAATAAAACAATTTTCAATTCCCAAACGAGGATCTGCAATGTGTTTAGATAGAAACTGTGATGAGAATGATACCTTTGATGAATTCCACAAACTCTTTTGCTTTTTCTTGAACTCCAATGATCACGATTTGCAATCCAAGCTGTCCAATTGTATAGCCTCCAATGGTGATCCACACAGAGAACAAGAATGACGGCTAGGGTTTTCTTTTCTTGTGCTAGCAAGAAGAATGAAAATTCTCTACAGTTTTCAAACCCTAATAGTCTATTAATATAAGTCCAGATGGGCTCGGCCCATCTATTAAACTTAACCCGATCCAAGATTTAATTAATCAAATTAATTAAATCTGGTCCATGAATTAATTAATCCAATTAATTAATTCGAGCCTATTAATAAACACCCAATTAATTAATTATCCAACACTTGTCAATTAATTAATTGGTAAATCTCATTCTTCTGATTCTCTTTTGTGTGTGACCCATTAGGTTCCCGATCACGATGCCGAACGACGTGAATTATTATTTTGATCTAATCAAAATCGATAAATTAAAACGCCCCTTTTAATTTATCACTAATTCATTTTCGTTGTCCCAGATTGACATCTAGCAATGTATCAGGGCAATACATGTGACGGGAAATATCACGTAGTATGACAAAACCAAACTTGTTCGTTTACCGTGAAACTATAATCCTTTCGTCAATATGATCCGATCAATTATGAGATATGGATATGTGTCAATCTCAATTATCGATCATATCTTTTTATCCCACTGTTAAGTCAATGTACGTCGAAAACTCTTTTCCGACTTATGAGTTCACCTTGGCCAAGGATTTCATTATTAACTTAACTGGATAAAATGTAGACCATAATCTCTTACTATCTAAGAGTGACGAATCCTCTATTGATCATTCACAACCTTCATATGATTCTTGACATACCCGAACAATGCTGTATTAGCGACCCTTGACAGAGCAACATCCAACACCACCAAAGTATGTCTGCCTTCATATAAGGTACTATGATGACCTCAAGTCAAAGGACCAATTCCACTACCGAACGTTAGAGATTAACCACTAACACTTAGATAGTTATCCATGTGGAATCTCTCAGTGGGTCTCCAATGTTTTGTTCTATAACAAAACATCCACGTGTTCATTCAAGTGTCACCACACTTTAACTTGTGAGATCAGCTACTTACTTCACAAGTAAGAATGTCACACGCGATAGTCTATCCGTAATAACAATATCCGTATCTCGTTATTACCTCGACCACGGACGATTTAAGATTCAGTCATATGTAATTTGTATCTCACAATCACAACTCCTTGTGATTAACAAATCACCAAGACTTGAATCTACGGATTCTATTATTTAATTTATTAGAATATTAATTCAATTAAATAATAGATATTGCCATATATATGCATTGATTATATATATTCAAAGTGTTTATGTCCAAAGTTGATTGGACCTAGGGCATAACACTTACAATTAGATAATATTTATTTTGGGGCATGCGAAAAATGAAAGTAGACTGTGATAATGTGAGAGGAATAGTTGGATTATAGGTTATTCATGATTCGACATCAAAATGAATTAACTGTGTCTCAGACTGCAAAATTGTTAAAATTTTAGAGAGAATCAATAATTAATTCTTTTTCCTGATTTCTTCTCGATATTAACATATAAGCAATTAGTTGTACTCCACCACTCATATCCCCTCTTTGCAATCAAATGTGGTGATATTTTCAATACGTGAATTGGCAGTTATGAAGAATTGTCGTGAGCTTAAATTGTAAACTTAAAAATACGAAGCAAAGTCATTTCCCCTGGCAATTCCGAAGATTTATGTTTAAAAGATGAGACAATGCAGCATGGGGAAAATGAGTTTTGGGTGCTTAATGCTTATGCATGGGATGCATATGCATTGATTTGTTGGAATATTCTAACAATATTTGGGGCCACAAGTAACAAATTAAAATGTGTAGTGCTATTATTTAAAGTATAGTCATTAAAGTGATCCACAAAAGACAAATTTTTGACTAATGGGTATTAAAGTTTCATGGAATTAAAGTGTAGAGACCGGATGTTTGTTTTATATTGTTGAGGGGCCGATTTAAAACAAATGAAAGATAATGAATAGTCATTATCTTATGAATATATAGGTTATGGTCCCCAATTGTTAGTGGTGCTTCTAGATTCTCTATATTCCCCATCAATGGAGATCAAAAGGTTGTAGAGGAGACCATGAATCAATTGGAAGATCTAACCCCATCATGCAAAGAATCATAATTTATGGATCTAAGGTATGTTTCCGGTTTTGTATTTTGATGTTCTCATTGATTTCAACATGGATGGTTAATTCGGTAATGTTTGATTATTGATGTTTTGGATCGATAATCACTTATAAGTTTTCTATCAAGTGGTATCAGAGACGATCCATTGTTGAATCATTGAGAAATTGAATTTTGAAATTTTGAATTATATGGATTTTTGATTTTATATTATGAATCTAGAATTTGGAAATCATTATATGGAATTAGCATGTAATAATTTGGGTTATTTGATCTTTATGTTATGGATCTAGAGTTTTGGTATTTTAATTCATGTTATTAAAGCATGATATTATGGATTCAAGCATATTATGTTATAGATCTAATATTTGGATTAATATTACATGTTTTTTGAGCATGTTATAATATGATTTTTGAGATAATTATATAGATCTATGATTTCTTTCAAAATTCGGATTTGAAATAAAGATTGGATTTTTTGGATCTGTTGGTTTTTGGAATTAAGGTTTCAGTTTTAAAAAAAAAAAAAAAAAATTTTTTTTTTTGTGGCGTACCAGCCGTCTTGCAGTGACGGCAAGTATCGGTGGCGGCATCTTCACGCTCGCCAGATGAAGACAGTTATCTGTGAAACACGCTCTATTCACAACGTAAAGAAACCAAGACGTGTTGTGGCATGGACTATCGCTGTCACAAGAAATGGCCTCAAGGCCTTCTTTATGTAACAGCGTCGATCGCCTACAGAGCGTGAGGAGGGCTAGTCGTGTCCCACTTTAGGGAGATGGAGGGGCATCTTCATTCCCCATTAAAACATTCAATTAAGGCCATTAAATTTTTCAATTTTTTGGAAGTTTTGGAGGCGGGACTTGGGTTGAAAATTTGAGGTTTTGAAACCCTTGGATGCAATTTAAGGATTAGGGTTAAAATTTAAGTTTTAGCCCCTAAGGTTTAAAGTATATTCAAGTGGGGCTTTAAGGTTATGGGTTTTAATTACTCAAACCCCTAAAGTTTAAAGTTCATCATATTGAGCCTTATAAAATTCTGGGTTTAATAATTCAACCCCTGAAGTTCTGAAATTAATTAATTTGGGCCATTTAAGTTCTGAATTTAATTATTAAGTCCCTGAATTTTCATAATTGGTTTAAATTGGCCTCTAAAGTTTCCAATAATTATTTTTTGACTTCTAAACTTTCCAATAATTTATTATTGACCCATAAAGTTTTGAACTATTAAGTTTTGGGTCCCTAAAGTTTTCAATAATTAATTATTGGTCCCTAAAGTTTTGAATTAATTAATTTTGACCCCTAAATTATTGAATTATTAACCCTTAGGCCCTTAAAGTTTCAAGATAAATACAATTAAGTATTCCGCTTTTCAAATTTTGGTATAAAAGACTCATTTGAGTATATAATATTCAAAAGTGAATTGATTGAAGCAATATGTTGCCAAAGCAACCTCTCTTGTGGAAATTAATTAACTTAGAATATTAGAAGGAATTCGTGTGTATGCTTGTTCATGCGGATATTAGCCGGCCCAAAGGAAGGTTAATATTTGGCCGAATTGTATGCACACTTGTGGTGGTAAATGTGTGACAATTATAAGGTTTCCATGTGAATAATAAATCAATCCAAAGATGGGTTTATTATTTGACAGGAGTTATTGTCAATGTTTGATCACTACACCAAGAGTACCACTTACAGTTAATATTACTGTCGAAAGACTTGATATTAATGATGTGCTAGGTATCTTGAGATGGGACGTACCATTATTTGAATAACTTAATTGTTTATACGGATTCCAATGTAAACATGTTAATTGGGAATAAGTTCTCTATTCAGTTAATCCATCCACTTCTGCTATATCTGTCAACATCAACTCCATTCCAATGCTAATTAGAAAAAACTTCAAGTATTGGAAAGAGAACATATTAATTGTTCTTGGCTGCAAAGATCTAGATCATGCGCTTCGGATTGAGCAACCCGTTTTTCTTACGGAAGAAAGTTCATCTAATGGAAAAGGGAACTTTGAGAAGTGGGATCGCTCAAATCGCATGAGTCTAATGATCATTAAGCGCGGCATTCCGGAAGCCTTTGGAGGCACAATATCTGAAGAGGTAACTAATGCCAGTGATTTCTTGCCGAAATGAGAAACGTTTTGCGAAAAACGATAAGACTGAAACAAGCACGCTTTTGCAAAGCTTGATTTCAATAAAGTATAAAGGTAAAGCAAATATAAGGGAGTACATCATGAAGATGTCTCACATTGCTTCTAAGCTTAAGGCACTGAAGCTCGAGCTGTCTGATGACTTGCTCTTGCATTTGGTATTAATTACTCTTCTTGCACAATTCTGCTGATTAAGGGCAGTTATAACTGTCAAAAGGGGAAAGTGGACTCTTAATGAGTTCATTTCCATATTATGTGCAATAAGAAGAAATGCTAAAGCAAAATAAAACTGGCATTACTCACTTGGCAAGTACTTCTAAGGATAATAAAGAATAACAAAGCTGCATTCGGTTCGATTTAAAATAAACAGCACAAGGCTGAAAATGATAAATTAAGTTGTAATTTTTGTGTAAATCTGGGATATATAAAGAGAGACTGTACTAAATATCACGCTTGGCATGTGAAGAAAAGTACACTTCTCATTTTGGTTTGTTTTGAGGTAAATTTAATGTCAATACCTAGACACACACTTGGTGACTATATTTCGGTACTACTATTCAAATAAGTGTGTATATGCGGGGTTGTCTGATCTGCCAAAACCAATTGATGCTGAAAGATTCATCTATGTGGGGTGATGGCAAATCAGTTAAGGTAGAGGCTATATGGACTTTAGGTTATCATTAAAAGGCTGGTTATTATTTGAATTTGAAAGAGACATTTGCGGTACCGTCTTTTGAACGGAATTTGGTTTCTATTTCTACATTGGACAAATTTGGTTACTCTTGTTCAATTTGAAATAGTCAGGATGATCTCTTTCTTACCTCAAATATTGTGGGCACCAGTTCTTTATTCGATAATTTATATCAGCTTAATACAGTTGCCTCTTATAAAGAAATCTTGTATATGAATCCGCATGGTATTGAACATAAATTACCCAATGAAAATTCTACTTTGTTTTGGCACAAGCAATAAGGCCACTTCTCTCAAAAGAGAATGAAAAAATCTTGTGTTAGAAGGAAATCAAAACAAACATAAGGAGATTAAGTGCCATATGACTTCGGACGTCTTAGAACTAATTCATATGGTTATCTGTGGACCATTTCCTTCGGTTTCTTGGAATGGTCAACAGTCATTCATTAAGTTCATAGACGAATTTTCTCAATATGGCTACATATATCTCATTTATGAGGAATCCCAAACATTGGACATGTTCAAGGCATACAAGACTGAGATTGAAAATCAACTCAGTAAAAGAATTCATTAAGTCAGATCTTACCTTAGTGGTGAATACTATGAAAGATATGACGAATCAGAAGAACAACGTCCAAGGCCTTTTGCTAAAATTTTTAGAGGAATGTGGAATTATTCCACATTACATCAGGATCTTTCTAGTAAAGATCAGTGAAGACTGCAGCTCCAAATAAAGCAAATTTTTAAGGGGTTACAATATTTTTTAAAGATCCCACTATCAAGTTAATTTTCAAACGGGAAATATTCGATTCCTTGAGGATGTAGAGTTTGTGGGGGGAGATAAGGTTATATGGGTTTGTCTTGAATGAATTATATGTATATAATTCTTCTGTTGTAATTGACAATGATCAGGTTCAAGGACAAATTCTTGCTCCAGATCTTGTTCGAGAAGCAATTTCGGATCAAGACAACATTATCAAATCCCCAATAAACAATCAACAGATTGTTCCAGGAATTCAAACTCAACAACCTCAAGTACAAAGTCATTACGGAAATCCACTATAAAAGGGAGAAAGACAATTTTGGATGACTTTATAGTCTTTTCCAAGAAAATAAGGATGGCATGGATTAGTGAAAGAAGATCTGATAAATCAACTTTCATCAAATCATGCAAAGGAATTACCCTCAAAAGTGGATTGATGCCATGAATAAGGAGTATTAGTCTATGCAAGACAATAAAGTTTGGGATCTTATCCCATTACCAGAAGGTGCGAACCCATTGGTTGCAAATGGATATTTTAAATCAAAAGGGATTCGATTGGTAATGTGGAAAGATATAAGGCTCGTCTTGTAGCTAAAGGCTTTATACAAAAGGAAGACATTGACTATAAAGAGGCTTTCCTTCCGGTTTCAATGAAAGACTCTTTCAGGACAATTATGGCACTTGTTGCACATTTTGATCTTGGGCTACTACAGATGGATGTTAAGGCGACGTTTTTCAATGGTGACATTGATGAAACGATCCATTTGATACAACCAGAATACTTTGTGTCAGGAGACCCAAAGAATATGGTTTGCAAATTAAAGGAATCCATTTATGGGCTCAAACAAGTTTCCCGTCAATGGTACCACAAGTTTCATCAAGTAATTATCTCATTTGGTTTCGAGATGAATGTTGTTGGTGATTGTGTGTATCACAAGTTCAGTGGGAGTAAACAAATATTTCTGATTTTATATGTTGATGACATACTGCTTCCCACCAATGATATATGCATGTTGCACGAAACTAAGAGATTTTCATCAAGGAGTTTTGAGATGAAAGATCTTGGTGACGTCTCTTTTGTATTAAGGATTTGGATACATCGGGATTACTTTCGAGGTATTCATGGATTGTCACAAAAGAGTTATATCGATAAAGTGTTTAGAAGGTTTGGCATGCAGGACTGTAAATCAAGTGACACCCCTATTGCTAAGGGAGACAAGTTTAGTCTCAATTAAAGTTTCAGAGATAAATTTAAAGAAAAGGAAATACGAGAAATTCTCTATGCTTCAGCAATTGAGAATTTAATGTATACTCAGGTTTATACAGATTCGGATATAGCATTCATTGGAATGCTAGACAGATATTTAACTAAATTTGGGATGGAAATTTGGAAAGCAGCAATGAGGTTATTCAATATCTATAGAGAACTAAGAATTACATGATCACATTCAGAAAAAACAGACCAATTGGAGATCATTGGATATTTTGATTCTGATCATGGAATATGACTGCAAAATATTGTCACTGGGCTGCATATTTTGAATGGAATTGAAAGACCATTTAAGTTAAGTTATTATGTGACAATAACAGTCTTGTATTTCAACGGGAACATGACGATGTCAAAGTCTAAAGACATTAAATTCCTAGTTGTTAAGGAAAGAAATCAGAGTGGTTAGATTTCAATAAAGCATATAAAGACAAACTCCATAATCATGGATCCATTTACTAAATGGCTACCACCCAAGGTCTTTCATGAGCATAATGCTCACACGGGTGTTGCATCTTTTGATGATATGCCAGTTTAGTGGGAGTTTGTATTTGGATGTTGTCTATTTTAGACACATATTTTTTGTCCATGGATATTCGATTTATTTCAGAAATAAAGTATTCAGTTCAGTTTCACTCTGATTGAAGTTTATGGTTGATCTCACTTAAGAAATAAGGTGGACCAGTTGGAAATAGACATGTTTGGATCACATAACATGTAATTTCCGTGCTACACTCCATGATTGATCTATGTCATTTGGTTGTGTGGGTATACGTGACCATTGATGGGTTTAGTCACGCTAAATGTGACGAAGATCGCTTTGATCCTATATCAATATGACTGATGGACGAGATTGTTTGGAAATACCCATAATAACGATAGCAAAATTTCGAGCTCATAAGGTTATGCACATTTGAAAAGTTACATGTATGGCCCAGTGGGAGATTGTTGGAATATTCTAACAATATTTGGGGCCACAAGTAACAAATTAAAATGTGTAGTGCTATTATTTAAAGTATAGTCATTAAAGTGATCCACAAAAGACAAATTTTTGACTAATGGGTATTAAAGTTTCATGGAATTAAAGTGTAGAGACCGGATGTTTGTTTTATATTGTTGAGGGGCCGATTTAAAACAAATGAAAGATAATGAATAGTCATTATCTTATGAATATATAGGTTATGGTCCCCAATTGTTAGTGGTGCTTCTAGATTCTCTATATTCCCCATCAATGGAGATCAAAAGGTTGTAGAGGAGACCATGAATCAATTGGAAGATCTAACCCCATCATGCAAAGAATCATAATTTATGGATCTAAGGTATGTTTCCGGTTTTGTATTTTGATGTTCTCATTGATTTCAACATGGATGGTTAATTCGGTAATGTTTGATTATTGATGTTTTGGATCGATAATCACTTATAAGTTTTCTATCAAGTGGATGCTCCGTTTGGAAGCAGGTTAGTCCTATGAGGAAATAGTGGGAAATGCCCGGTTGACCCGGTCACTTTTCCAAAATAGCCGTTGACTGATAAAAAAAAAAAAAAAAAAGAG
This sequence comes from Fraxinus americana, assembly GCA_035079005.1. NCBI lineage: Eukaryota > Viridiplantae > Streptophyta > Magnoliopsida > Lamiales > Oleaceae > Fraxinus > Fraxinus americana. The sequence continues at coordinate 9,759,580 of CM068715.1, forward strand.
GAAAAACTAAAAAAAGCTTAACATTGAAAGATTTTGCCATTTTTACCCTCACGTGACTTGGAAGAGAGGTGGGAGAGGAAAACCGACCGTGTGGTGCCCGACCCAAAAACCGACCCTGTGGTGCCCAGACCGGAATCGCCATTTCTCTTGAAGAAGGTGAGCTTTTGAAAACCATTCTATGTTATTTTACAAAAAGCATGGTTGAAATCATTCAATATTATGCATGTTTGCGAATTTTTGTTGATTATTTTCGAAAAAATTGTTGTAGAATCAATTAATATCGAAGAAATAATGTTTGGGAGCCATTTTGGGGTTGGAGATCGCCGGAAATGGAGTTTTCCGGCGATCTCCGTCGGAGAAGAAGGGGGCGTACGCCCCCTTCTCGGGCACGCCTTAAGTCCGGGCTTCGGGCCCAGATTTCGGGGTCCGGCACGCCCCGTAGGGCCGGACCCCGAGGAAACTGAGGCCCCGGACCCCCCCGGACTTCACGGGGGTGCCGGGCCCGAAGCCCGAGAATCTTTGGGCTACGGGCCCGGACCCCCGTAAGTACGGGGGTCCGGGCCCGAGCTTTGGGGAGTCCGGAAGCCTTCGGGCCCCGAGTCTCGGGATCTTGGGCCCGGGACGCCTGCACCCCCTGTAATCTTCCGGGCTTCGGCCCTAAGCCCGGACTGGGGATTCTCGGGGCCCAGACAGCGCACGTCCGGGCCCGTACAAGCCTGCACTTTTTTTTTTTTTTTTTCCTTTTATTTAAATGAAAATATGAAACGAATTAATAAATTATAAAATATTATTTAATAAATTATGAAATATTAAATAAACAAAATAAATTGTTTCTTTGAATTGTTTATTTCAATTTTATATTTCGATTGTTTATTTAATTTTTTATTTAATTTTTTATTAATTAAAAAAAATTAAATATTTATTAAAAAATTATTTTAATATTTTATAATAAATATTTTACTTGTTCACTTAAAATAAATATTTAATTATAATATTTTAAAATTATAATATTTTAATTAATAATAATTAAATATTATATGAACAATTAAAATAATGAATTTATTTAAAAATCCTTCTTTTACAACGAAATATTAAGTGAACAAGTAAACTATTTATTATAAAATTATTTATTTTAATTACTTATTGAAATATTTTTTTTTTTCCTTTTATTTAAATGAAAATATGAAACGAATTAATAAATTATAAAATATTATTTAATAAATTATGAAATATTAAATAAACAAAATAAATTGTTTCTTTGAATTGTTTATTTCAATTTTATATTTCGATTGTTTATTTAATTTTTTATTTAATTTTTTATTAATTAAAAAAAATTAAATATTTATTAAAAAATTATTTTAATATTTTATAATAAATATTTTACTTGTTCACTTAAAATAAATATTTAATTATAATATTTTAAAATTATAATATTTTAATTAATAATAATTAAATATTATATAAACAATTAAAATAATGAATTTATTTAAAAATTCTTCTTTTACAACGAAATATTAAGCGAGCAAGTAAAATATTTATTATAAAATTATTTATTTTAATTACTTATTGAAATTGTTCAAAAAACATTAAATATATTATATTAAATAAATTATTTCATTTAATTGTGTAGTTATAAAATAAGAAATTTAATTATAAATTCTTCTATTAATTTGAAATATTAAGTGAACAATTAAATGAAATAATTTATTTTAAATCATAATCAATAATTCTAAATAAATTATTTCATTTAATTGTTTAGTTATAAATAATAGAAAAACTAAATAAACAAAATAAATTGTTTATTTGAATTGTTTCTTTAATATTCTAATAATTATAATTAAATATTATATAAACAATTAAAATAAGAAATTTCATTATAAATTCTTATATTAATTTGAAATATTAAGTTAACAATTAAATGAAATAATTTGTTCCATTATTGCATTATTTGTAATTAAATTTCTTATTTAACTATTGATTCTTGCGGATAGTAATTAATGTCATTCTTCCATTATTCCACTATTGATTCTTGCGGATAGTAATTAATGTCATTCATTAGTTTAATTTTCGTATATTATGTTTTATTTATTATATCTTGCACAGATTCTAACATTTGAAATGTTGCGGGATGGATTACCACTTAAATGATGCGGTAAGACAGATCCCATGCAAAGTTACATCGAACAGTAACTTTGCCATCTTTACAGTGGTATTAAATTTGCTGGACGAGGAGCACGCAAACATATTGAGGCGATCCTGCTTATGGCCATTGTATTCATTGCTCGGCAGATAGCTTTTACGGGTCACCGCTCGATGCGTTGCTATGTCGGCCGCTTAAACCGGTTGACTGGAGATGCCCTCCATTTTGATTTTGGGGGCAAGGTAGTTAGATTTTCTATATTCGAGTTTGCCCTCATCACCGGATTGATGTGTATCGGCGAAGAAGCTGGCCGGGCCCGTATTCAAAGAAACAAGAGGTTGTTGAATGAATATTTTCACGGGCGACGGCGGTCACTCCGGCGGCTGGCGGACGCATCTCGTGGCATGCGAGGACATGTCCAGATAAGTTGAAGTGGGTATGGTGCTTATCCTCGAGAGTGTGCTCAGTGTCATCACAAGAAGACGTCGATTGACCTTTTTCATTTGGAAGTTGTGGATGACATTGATACCTTCAACAGCTATCCTTGGGGGCAGAGATGTTTTGAGGATACCTTACGACACTTCAGGAGGGGATATTCGATGCCTAAGGGGGATAGAGCCGAGCGCAAGTACGATGCATATGGCTCCGCCGTTGGCTTTGCGGTAAATGTTCAACATAATGAATTATCTATTTTTAGTATTCAATTCTATATGTAATAATTGTAATCATGTTGCGAGATATGGGTGTACGAGACTGTCCCCATATTGGCTAGCCGGTATGCGACGAGAGTGGAGACGTGCGCCTCGGATTTATCAATGGCGAGCACAGGACAAGCCACTTGCAAAACAAATATCAGCTATTCTCGACGATCCTGAGGTACGTAGTATACATTTTGCGATTTATATTGTATGTCCTTTCAACATATCGATACATGGTCATGAGCTCGGTAAAATGTCAATATGATAGGTTGAAGTCCTCTCTGAGTTGACCCCGTCGATAGAGGAGGAGGGTCAGAGTTACATACGTTCCTTGTCCGTCCGTGCGCGTCGCGATGATCCGACGCCCGAGTCCATCGTTGATCGGGATAGGGTATGTTCATTGAATATAATATGTTGATTAACGTTTTGATTTTTGAATTAAATTAATAATTCGGACTTTATTTTCTCAGAGTGCCGTCCGCATCACCTCCGCCGCCGAGGTCACTTCCGCCGCCGAGGTCACCTCCACCGCCGAGGTCACCTCCACCGCCGACGAGATCACCTCCACCGCCGCTGAGGTCACCTCCGCCGCCGAGATCACCTCCCCCGCCGCTGAGGTCACCTCCGCCGCCGAGATCACCTCCCCCGCCGAGGTCACCTCCACCGCCGAGGGCCTCACCACCGCCGTCGAGGGCATCACCGTCGCTGATTAGGTCTCCTTCTCCCTCGTCCACTGATCTGTATGGCCGTCTTACTGAGTTTATACAGGGTCAGATGGGCGCGATGCGTCGAGAGTTGGGACGGCAGGGCGACGATTGGTATTCCAGATTGTCGTTCGAGATGGGCGCGATGCGCCGAGAGTCGGGACTCGGCAGTCGACGAGAGCTCGCTGCACCGTCGAAGAGATGGGCGAACCGGCGACAAGAGCTGAAGGGACATATCGACGATGTATGTAATGATGTATTCGTTCTACGTCGCGACGTGGTAGATCTACAGCGCGAGATAGGAAACCTTCGTACAGAGGTCAATATGTTACGGGGCGACGTAGCAGCCATACGAGGGACTGACAGTCATCGAGATGGAAAGGGTGACGGTGGAGCGAGACAGATGGGGTCGATCCTTCTTGAATAACGCATTGAGCGACTCAACATTGTTCGACGTCATCATGTTGTATCGACGTCCTGGAAAATGTGATCGTGCCCAATGTTCGTTCCCCATCTCCGTTAGATAAACCCATGCAGCAGGTGATTTACTTTCTATTTCACCCATGAACTTTTCAAACTCTTCAAAACTGTACGCCTCTGCAGCTTTCCTAAACAATGCAACGATGCCACTGCCCCGAAACTTCGTCTTTAGATTGCCCTGTATATGGTACATACAATAACCGTGATGTGCATCAGGAAAGACTTCGGCGATACCATTTATTATTGATTGCCCCCGGTCAGTTACGAATGCAAGGTTCTCGACGTCTCCAATTACTTCCCTCAACTTCGTGAAGAACCAACGCATCGCTAAATCATTCTCTCCATCGACTATACCGAACGCAAGAGGGTAAATTTGGATGTTGGGATCTTCGACACGTAGCAATAATCAACTTGCCTTCGTATCTAGCCTTAAGGGTTGTACCGTCGACTAGAATTACGGTCGCATCGCGTTCCGAAATCCTCGAATGCACTGTCCAAGGGCCATGAAAAAATACTTGAAGCGATTCCCGTCGTCCGTATCAATATAAAATGCCGATCCGGGATTAGTTTTCTCCATGTTGTGGCAATATCTAGCCAATTTAGCGTAACTTTCCTCGGCCGAACCTATTAAGTCCTCCAATGCGCATTCTTTGGCCTTCCTGTGCTTTCGATAGCTCATGACCACCCCGTAATCTCGACGGACGTCATTGATAATGTCCGAAGGTCTCAGTAGATCGTTCGTGGGTCCCGAAACTTGTCCATTATTTGTCGACCAATGAACCATGCTCGGGCACTGCTCGTGATCATTTCGACGAATACCCACTTCGCAAGTATGTTCTCGTGCATACTTACGGATTACAAAGAACTCATTCGTGTCCATTTTCGTCGCTCGCAAACGCCAATGGCAATCGTCGTCAATACGCATGATTGTGTACGTCGACTTGTCCGATTTTTAACTTTAAACTCCAAAATGTGTTTCAAAGCAAACCGGTACACCCCTACTTGCAAATCTTTCTTTGTTTCGAACAGCTTGCTCGACATATAAATCTTCATCATCAGGAACTGTACGAGAACAATTAGAGGTACCTGAACCCGACCCATGTCTTCGACCGGATAAAGCAATCAAATCCTCATTCGTAAATTCATTTGCATTCTCGTTGTCATCAACTATCGAGGGAATTCTGTGCGTAACGGTGAAATCATGATGATGAACAACTGTAGTGGGAATAACCACATCATCCTCACGAGCTATCTCCACCGTGTTCCAAAATCATTCACATTATGATCCCCTCTATCGAGATCTTCGTGTTCACCATCGGGGACATTCTTTTTTACTAAAGTTACGCAAAGAGGAGTAGTCCCGCGATCTTCGTTCAATGCAATTAAAGCTTTGATGCCATTTCTAGAAGTAACCTTTGTAGGTGGAATTGGAATGGATGTATGCTCGTTGTTGAATAGAAATCTCAATTCCATGTCGTACTGAGAGGGATTGATGTCAAGCACGTCCCGTATCTCACTCGTACATTTCTCGCATACGATGTATTCGATGTCAATACAATTGAAATGGAGCCATGTATATCACCCGTCCATTTCCGCACTCCATCCACCATTTCCATTATCTTCAAATTCACCAAAGTAAAGAACCGGGATTGCAACCATATCTCGTCGCATTAAAAAAAAATATTTGTTATGTTCGTGGAAAAAAAAACCGGCGAGGGTGCACGCCCCCGACGTCCGGAGAAATCGCCTGACGCCGGAGAAATCCGGGCCGGACGCCCGAGTCCGGTGTCTGGGCCCGGACTTCCGGCCAATATGGGCCCGGACGTCTGGGCCTGGATATCCGATTTCCGGCGTCCGGTTCCGGACTTCAAGCTTCGGCCTGTGAGACTCCCGGACGTCGGGGTCGTGTTTAATTGGTTTTCTTCTTCCATCACAGATCTGAAAATCTCAATCAGATGAATTTTTTCTCGTTTTTGTTTAAAAATGTCGATTATAGATCATAAAATTTTCATATACATAAGATTTAAAGATTAAAATAATGTACTTAACCAAAACGAAATCAAAAATACGTAAAAATATGCTTACCGAATTCACTGATGGCTGTGAAATATTTCCTTGTTGAGTGTTTGATAAGTTTTTATCTGTGTTGGAGTAAACAGATGGAGAAAGTGAATTGGTTTCGAAATTTTACGTAGGAAGTGTTTGAAATTCTTTATAACTTAAAAAGGGTATTATTGTCTTTTTGAAACCATACCATTTTTTGTAATTTATATAACATTTTAAGGGTAATTTCGTCTTTTCAGCCTTAGAAGGCTATTGTGGTGAATGGTTAAAATTTTTGGGCAAAATGGAAAAAGGGTGCTTTGACTTGGGTATTTTGAAAAGTACCCCTTAGTTCTATCGGCCACTGTTCTTATAAAAGATAAGACTCGGCGGTGGAATCCCTTTCACGAAGAATTTTGTAACCAGCTCCTTTTGCTCTGATCAAGCAACAGATCAATCTATCTTGTGTGAGCTTGAATTGTACTCTTCACCATATATCTTGAAGTCATGGTTGCAGCTTCTTTGGTATCACTATTTTGTGTGTAAATGTTTCGAAGTTAAGTTCAAGAAATGCCCACATCAGATAGATCCACTTATTTTCAAATTCTGAATATATGAAGAAGCCAAAACATCAGAATCTGCTGAGTGGAAGGCTGAGAAGGAAGAGAAGGCAAGAGGTCAAGGGAAAAAATGTAGAAAGAACTCCAGAAACCTCTATTGTTGTTCTTGCTACATAACTAAATTTTGTAGCTATACTAGCACATTTATAATCATAGCATTGTACATATAATTATAAATTTAAATTCTTTGTATTGTACAGCAACTTTGTTTCACAAGTGATGTTCAGCTTAGTAATTTTTGCCCTTTTGCCCTACAGATGGAGAGATCTGAAAGGGAGATCAGGGAGTTGAAGTTTTCAGACCTAATGAACAAACACTTCGCAGCTAGTGCGGTTCCTAAGGGCATTCACTGCTTCTCTTTGAGGCTGACTGATGAATATGCTTCCGGTGCTCATGCACGCAAAGCTGCCTTCACCTGAGTTACTCCCTTCGCTTTCTGACAACTCATACTACCACTTCGTATTGTCAACTGACAACACCAAAATTGGGGTTATCTGCTAAAAACTATGGTAGAGCAGTTTATGAATGTCTTCACGATGGACTTGATTTTACCAAGCTCTTGATCCTATTCCATTCCAAAAATGGAAGTTTGTCACATCTGCTGTCCAGTCATCTCTAAAGCCTGAAAAGATTGTTTTCCATGTCATAACTGACAAGAAAACTTATGCAGGCATGCATTCGTGGTTCGCCCTGAATCCTGTCTCTCCCGCTATTATAGAAGTGAAAGGCGTTCATCAGTTTGATTGGTTAACAAGAGAGAATATTCCAGTTCTTGAAGCTGTGGAGAACCACAATGGGATACGGAGTTACTACCATGGAAATCATGTCACTGGGGCCAATCTTAGTGACACTACCACCCCACGAAAATTTGTCTCAAAACTGCAAGCTAGAAGTCCAAAGTACATCTCATTGCTAAATCATCTCCGTATATATCTCCCGGAGGTAATCAATTGTCATTGGACGTAGATTTCCTGCAGGTCATTTCATGCTTTCATTGCTTTGGAAATGTATAAAAAAATATTTTGATGGTTGGGCACTTGTCTATGTTATGCAGACGTCAAACTCGTAATTGCTGATTCTGTCTGACAAACTGCAAAATCTTTTTGTCCCACCCTGTTTCATTTGATTCTCCATAAATCTGGAAAATATATTGTCATGGGAA